>CM053793.1:303790941-304500941 GCA_028749045.1 Cupressus sempervirens
TTTCAAAATTTGATATGTGATTTAAAGAAATAATTTAATTTATTTCATTTTTAAATTTAAAATTATATTTAAAAGTTAGTATATGATTAATTTAAATTAAAATAATTAAATTTAATTAATTAAAATCAAAGGTATGTTTATATGAAATATGTTAATATTATTCTATTAATTTTAGTAATGGGATTATTAATAAATTTAAAATTATTTATTAATAATTGATAATAATTATTATAACATTTAATATTAATTGTTTAATTTTTTTAAGATAAATTTGAGATTATCATATTTGTTATTAAATTGCAAGTTTCTAGATAATGGATTTTAACTTTCATTATCAATCAGGCATATTGGGATTATTTATTTTTAAATCTATTAGTGATTTAATTAAATAATTATTTATATGTCAAGGGGAAATTTGTCAACTTTGTTAAGTCTTAGACTTAAAATGAAAATGAAAAATTGAAACCTTGGTAATTATAATACTTTGAAAAGATGAAAACTGTAACCTGTTTGTTTATTGAGTCTTGTGTTTTGATAACAAATTGAACTATGAAACAATGTTTAAACAAATTTATATGAATTGTTGAATCATCTGAGATTCTAGTGAACTTGAAAACCTTACTGAATCTAGTAATTAGAGAAATTGAAACTGAAACTCTATCAACTTCTTATACTTGGAAATAGAAACTGAAACTCTGATTGAGATAAAAAACATTATGTATTGTAACATCTGGAAATGAAAAAGAAAAAGAAAACTTGAGAACCTATAAGTGAAAATTAAACCTTTGTGTTTTTAAAATCTAATGTATTATGAAAGTTACTTTTGCATGTGCTTTATGTGATGTGTGGTTTATTGTTATGGATTTTGGGGTTGACTTAGCGTTGACCAAATTAGGTTGTATTGCCAGAGGCTTGGGAGTTTTTTTTTTGTGATGTCATGATGATGTTTTGATTATGATATTTTATACTCGACCATGGTGATGTGTCATGCATGTGCTATGATGAGTTTGATCAGAGATTTTGATGTGCTTTCTAGTTCTTGCATAGAACTAAGGTGGATGATGTATCTTTCCTGATATAACCTTTGAATTTTTGATCAGTTATCTTTGGATTTCTTCCCAGTTTCCTTTATAGGATTGAGGTGATTGTATGATTTGTTCTTATGGATTTGGTTTATGTGTACTTGCTTTTGGATCAGTCCTATTAGGATGATCATATTAGTGGAATTTGTGATTATGATCAATTTTTATTTCAATACTTTCCAATTGCTTGTTTAAGAATTGATGTGTGGTTTATAGTCATCTAAGATCTTTTGATTTTGTTGAGCTTATGGTAGGTTATCTTTATGTCATGTTGGGAAGCGACTTGCAATGGAGGCTGAAGCCCTAAAGAGGCTAGTGGGTAACCCATTGTAGGTTATTTTAATAAGTGATAACATTTCATTAAATGGGTTTAAAATGAATTAATAAGATATTGGTACCATAGAAAGTAACTAAGGGGTCTAGAGTATTAAAAGACTACTAAGGTAACCTTAGCGCTGACTTGTTAGTATGCCTTGTCTATACGAAAGGATACTAATGTTGCATAGAGACACTAGGGGGTTTGGAGTCCATAGTGGCTACCACGGTAACCTTAGATTTGGTTGATGCAATGACACTTACCCACTTGCATAGTAGATTTTCTACGTGTCTGTGTTGCCTCTAGGATTAGTTGATACTTGTGTCTTGGTACCATTTGAGATAGTTTTCTTTTAGGTGATTCCTTGAACCTAGATGTTGGTTTTGACTTTTGATTTTGTTATCTTGTTTGGGACTTGAGACTATCTCCTCAGTGCAATGGGAATGAGCCATTTAGGTTCCATGAGGTCGAGTGGTAGTGCATTTTGTTATACCATTGAGATCTGACTATTGGATGTCATTGCATAATGTGTTTGTGTAGATGCTGCTTTCTATCTAATCTTGTATTTCAATGATGGATGGTTATACTCTAATTGTATTATATTTTATTTCATGGATCTTAAGAGATGATGTAATCTATTTTTATGATGTATATTCTTTCAGCCTCTCATACCTCGTGACTTGTATAGTGGATGATTGTGTATTCTGTTTATTGCCAAGTGACATCTTGTATATGTATATTATTTAAATGGATTCATATTTATAGTATTCTTTAATGTGGATGTGTTATATATTAGTTTTAGTATCAGTTAAACTTAAATGTGATTCAACATTATGGGACCCTTAAGAATTGTAATCTATTTTTTTGGTATGTGTTTATGTGTATGTTATTGCTTTCGCTATTTTATATCTATTATTGTTAAGTTATTATCTTTAAAAAAAAATGTTTGACAAACTTTGTGAAACTTTAGGTTAATTTATTTTGGGTTCCTTGGCAGGGCATTACAATCCATCCAAATTGTGAGTGGCACCGAGGCTTTAAATTCCAAACATGTAGAATATGAGCCATTATGGGCTCATGATGCAACAATGATGTGTTGAGAAAAAAATGAGTCTTAGAAGGATGCCACTGAGCTATTTGCCAAGTGATAGTAAAGAGAATGGGGAAATGGTCTAACAAGGCCACATTAGGCAAGGTAATGATAGGTAAAGCCCTTTCTTTAGAAAAGGAGAAAAAAGATTGCCCAGTGATCATCGCACGATTGAGCTTTTTAAAAACCTTATTAGAACCAGCTCTAAAATTAGACTAGGTGTGCCAAAGTTCACCAGGCTGGTGATGATGCATATTGGGATAAACAATGCCTAATTTATTGTGCATGTAGTACTAGACCTCTCATTCACCAACTATCCAACGAAATGACAGAATGCACTACTTGTTTGTAGCCAGCTCAACCATATTAAAATCCCAACAAATGACTTAAGTGGTAGTTGGTAGAGAATTTGCCACCCAATGCTAAAGTTGGGATCATTCAATAGCATCATTGGGAGCATAAATATTAACAATCCCAAAAGAATGATTTTGGAAGGACAAAAAAATCCACACAATCCTGTGCATTGAGTCAGGACCATGATCAATAACAAAAGAAATTAAATGAGGTGAGAGCAGAGAAACAAAACCACCTCTACGACTATCATGCTATGAAGAAAAACAATTCTATTAGGCCAAATAACATGGCATGTTGCACTTAAGATGAAATCAAAAATCTTGACTTCCTAGAGACAGAGGATATTTAGGATACCAATCCTGCATCTAGTATCTCACACATAATACTTGTGAGAGAGGTTGGTGAGACCTCAAACATTCCAAGAGAGAACATTCATGGGAACAAATCTTGCATATCGTCCTTGTCCTTGAGAGAGGAGAAACTATTGTGCAAGAAGGAGCTAGAGGTGATAGCCAGGGAGGCAACTCTTGTAGAGACGAGCCTCCACTTCTCCAAACCCCCATCTGAGTCTTGTTTGCATCCATCAGGGCTCCATGAGCAACGTAAAGGTTGTGACCCATGGGGAACAACTGCAGAAGCCACCTATGGGGTATGTACCCAAGTGGGTTGAGAACCATTTAAATAGTTGACTTTGTCCCTTGGAAACTAGGGTTTGAAATGAGTGGCTGGACCACCGAGGAAATAGGTTCCATTGAGGTAGAAGTAGGAAAAATCTCTAGTGATGGTTGTGAAGAATAGGACCCTTGTTGTTTAGGTGGGAATTATTTCTTACCCTTGCATATTACAGTTGTCACTCATGTTTTTTGGTGTTATCAATAGACTTTACCTGTGACTCCTTAAAAAGAGATGGCTTGCGAGGCACAACTAGTGAGTAGTCCTTGATCTTGTGATCATCCAATTGACACCTGTATTAGGTGTTCTATAGGTTGAGTTAAAGCACCTTTTGAGAGAAGGTATGTACACCAACATATATGTCCATAGATTCCTTAAGGTCACGGGAGAGGTCTACCTCAACGTAAACCCTCCTTTGAGGAGGTGCGTTGAAAAAATTCTCTATCTTAACATAGAGCACTAGACCAAGGGTTTGCACAATAACATGAATAAACTTCCAACAAGGAACTGGAAGGCTTGAAAATTGGACCCAGACATGGACTTTAAGTTTTTTGTCATTCGACACTAAGAAATCACGAGACCACCACTGGAACACCAACATTGAGGACCTAACTAACCATGAACCATGGTTAAAAAATGCATTGGCCTAGGAAGGGTTCATAAAGCAGACCAAGAAGAAGCCCTTTGTAAGAACTTGAATGTTGTCAAGCCAGACTCCATGCATAGTCCAACTCTTGGCAATCCATTCTTTGAGCATGCTTTCAGGAGGAGTGCAACCCACAAAATACCCAATTAGGGTATGGTGCTCTAACCATTTGCATGCATATTTAAACTCTTGAATATTGAGAACAATGTCAGGGGAGGAGGGCTTACCCCATGAAACACTTTCATAACAAACTTTCTCAGTCATTTATTCAAAGGAGGCACCATGAGCATCCATCACAACAACTCCAGCACCAGTAGAAATTACTTGGCTAAAGCTATCCAAAGCCATAATAAAACCCCTAATATTCCCACACTTAATGCGGTATAATAGATGAAAAATCAGAGGTGGAATCAGAAAAAATACCATACAACATGCAAACCTCTAGCAGAGCGATTTTACGAAGACCCTAACCTTTGGACCTAGGAAGATACCAATGCTCAAGAGAATGTAATTTTTTTGTGTGCATAAAAGTTAAATATCTTCATATCAATAACACATTCTTTAATTGTTAAATTAATCTCATATCATGTAAATAGCTCTTCTTCCAATTCAACCATATACATACAATTTAATACCTTAACCTCCATAACTATAAAAATGTTGGAAAACTTGTATTTCATATTTTTACATTTATTTTTATATAAATTAACATATATACTATTTCTTTTTAAAACATATTTAGAAAATACTATATGTTTAAACTAAGATTTATTTCATTTTAATAGAAATTAAAGGAAAACAATCATTTATAAAATTGTATTCATTAATACTTAAATAATTTTAATTTTAATTTTATAATATTTTTAATTATATATATATTTTAAAGATAAAATTTTAGCACTTTAATTTATTAGTTATTTTCTTATTATAATACTAATTTACACATTTATTATTCCCAACCACCCATTGTACTTATTTGGTAAAAACTCAACATCATATATTAAATTCATCATAAAAATAAAAACCCAACATCAATCACTTTTATTCAAATAAAAAATATAATATTAAACAATAGAAAATCAAAGATGCATAAATCAAAAAAATTATCTACCAGAGAAAAAGAGTTTGATGTAGAGTTGAAATGGCACTACATAAATGTAAAGTTGAAATGGTACTACATAAAAAATAATGATTAGTTAATTTTTTTTATCAACAACAATAAATTTCATTACTACCCAAAGCCCAAACTCTATTTATCAGTCTATTCAGAAATGATCATAAGCTCGGTTTGATCAATCACATAGTTTATTGCATTACATTCATGATATACATATTTTATTGAAAAATCTTGTCTACCTAAGAGCTCCTTAATGTCAGTTAGCCACATTACAGATTTTCAACCTAGGGTCAAGTCGATTGCAATTGTTTTCACCAAGTTGAGGGAGTCACCTTTGATGTTAATGGACAAGAAACACTCATCTGTACATAATTTTATTCCATGAAACAAAGGCACATATTTAGGGAAAATGACCAAGTAACAGCCTAGGCTAACTTTGGACACCTATAGTTCCTAATATGTATATCAATTTTTTTATTTTGTCAGTGAAACTCCATTGGTAAGTAAAGAGCTTAAAGCTAATCTTTCATATTTCCCACATTTACGGAGCTCTTTGTAAAACTCATAGAGTGAGAGGTGGTCTAAAAGTGACATTTTAAAATGTTCATCTGATACCCACCACTAAGACCCCACAATAACAACTCACCCAAAAATAATACTTTTTGCACAAATGGACCAATTAGCAACTAAGAAAACTAAAAAAGATCAACTATTAGTACAGGTGTGATTGACTATTAGCACATGTGCAATCATTGTTGGGGCTTTTTATGGTGGTAATTGAGGGGAAATGTAGTGGTAATTGGGGGTTTGGACATGGTGGCAATGCATACATGAGCAACAATAGGCTTGTTTCCCCTAATGTCATTAGTCATTGGGTTGGACTAGTCACAGTTAGTTTAGCTAGGGCAGACCCTATAGCTTATACAATAGGCACTTCAACAATGACCTTATAGCTTAAAAATCCCATCCAACCCTAGCCCGATCTCTACCTGATGTGTTAGGGTTGGAAGGGAAAATAACTAAGCAGAGGCAGGATCAAATGGTGGCTCAACAACTCCTAGAGTGGAAGAAATCGGTTGGATCATTTGGAGATAGTATTCTCTAGGGGGTATAACCGAGTCTCCATCCCCTAGTCTCTTTCTCTCTCTATCCCCTACAGATGAATCAACAACTCCTTCTTTTTGGCTCTTTGTTACGAGGAATCCGTAGAAAGGGATGTTAGCTAAAACTATTAACTGATGGTCATTGTTCATTGATTAGGTCATCAAAAATGCCAGCTTTCATTGGGTTGGAAAAAAGCACAAGCAGGTGAAAAATCCTTGACAACTTTTTTTGCACCACATTAGATTTTCCTAACTACTTTATTGCACTATTTTTCATTTGGAGGGTAAGACATCTTACATTATAGTCAATGTTCCCTAGCATAATAGCCCATTGGCTAAAAAGTAGCTCTATAAAAATAAGAAAATTATAGAATTCTTTACATGGCTCTTAGTTTTTAGAGAAAATATTTGTTCAAAATATTTTTACAATTAAATATTTCTCTTCTTGATCAATGAAATATAAAATAATTAAAATAGATGTAAAGTTCTAATCAATGAATATATAAAAGAACTAATATAAAAAATGTAACAAGAATGAAGAAGTCTTATATATATAAAAAAAAATATTCAAAATGTAATAAGAACGAACAAGTCTTACTATAAATTTATAAATTGATAGGGGAAACAATCTAGTAGCTACCCAGGCTAACTTCGTGCACCCACAACTCCTAAACCGTATGTCACAATTTGTCAATTTTTTTCGATGAAGCTCTGATGGAGTGAAGAGCTTAAAGCTAACCTTTTAGGAATCCCAAATTTACAAAACTATTTGTAGAATCTGTAGAGTGTGAGGTGCTCTAGAAGTGGCCAAAAAAACTATTTTCCTAGAACCTGCCAACAAAACCCTCCATCGAATTTGCTACATCTTAAGCTTTAATAAAAGTCATAAATGAGCCAATTAGCAATTTATTTTGTACCAATTTATAATGTGAATGCCCACTTGGTAGAAAAGGTGGTCATGGGGTGATTTCATTTAAAATACATTGTCCCTATGCAAAATCAAAACCCCACATTATTACACCCCATTGTGCTCTTACTTAACCACGAATGACCCTATTACCATGCATGGAGACATATATAATTGTTTACCAAGGGCCACGTTACCACCCTATATCATCTTAAAATGGAAGCACTTCTATGTTAAGAGTCTTTAGCCCTCCGAGTAAGTGGTCTCAGTTCATGTCAAGCACCTTGAATAGGTCTTTGCATGGATCTAGTTGTTTTCCCCATGTTCTGCTTCTCTCTCCTTGTTTCCAGCCTCTTTCTGACAAATTTCTCTATGAAACTAAAGACTTTTGACTTTCTGGGTCAAGGACAACCTGAAGGGTCAAGGTTGACCTCAACCTTGACCTAGGTCATGGATGAACTAGACCCTGATCTAGGGAAAGGTCAACCTTGTCCATGACCCCAGGTCTAATTTTTCAAGTTCTAGGATTTTTGAGATATTAGGCTTCAAAAAGTTTCATTTTTGTGCTTTCAAGTTGGCTATTTTGGGTTTTAGAATGGTAAACTCTTAAATTACATATAATCTAGGTTCATTTCTAGGACTTAAGGTTAATTGGGATTTAATACTCCCATGTCATCCTTCACTAAAAGTTTGTGCCCTAGATCTCTATTTTAGGAAGCCTCCTCTCATTTTCTCTAAGAACACATCCACAAGAGATATCAGACTTTATGAAGTGAATCTATCTACTATCCATAAAGCATTCAAGATCCAATTCAAGGAGGTCCATTGTTAGCTATTGAAGGATTCAATATTTATTGAATCCTCTTGTTGAAGATTTCCCCATCGAAACAAAAAAACCATTTTACTTGCAGGTATAGGTATAGAACAATGAATTAAAGTGCATATTTGGATACCCTTTTCGCCAAACTTGCAGGATCTGTAAACAAATTTTTTTTAGAGCAATGCATGTCAAGATCAAATTTTTGGGGTACAATTGTGCTCTAGGGTAAGATTGTGCCCTGCTATCTAGGTCAAGGTTGATCTACCTTCAAAAGGACAATTTTTTTTTGGGTTTTCTTCATCTCGATATTTCCACTCTAAACTATGTTGCAAAATTCCTCAAAACTGTACACAGACATCATAAATCAAGGGTATGTCAACCAAGTTGTGGTGCCAAAAAGGTGACAATCTTTTTTTTTTCAATTTTCAATAGCGCGTACGCACTTTAAAAAAAACAAAATCTTATAAATGGGCTGCATACCTGCAGCCCATTCATTTTAACTCTTTTTTTTGCCCTCTCCTCATAGCAATGCATACACAAATTGGAGAAAATCAAAGTTTTCACCACCCACCTTGCTAATATGCCTCCTCGCCAGTGAAATACGAGATCATGAGTATGCCGTATGTGATCTAAATTTCATTTTGCATTGTTAGATATGTTTTTTATATTGTTTTGTAAGTTTTTTATATTGTTTTGTAGGGTTTTTATAATTTTTCTTTAGACTTGTTTATTTATTTAGATTTCAATTGATTTTTTATCAAGAAATGTCAATAATCAACTAGAAAATCCCCAAGAAGCTCAAAACCCTCAAGAAAATCAAAACCAAAACCCTCCCCAAGAAGAACAAAAAATTTCGCAACCTGAACCAATTGCAAGAGCTCTGCCTAACACACAAGAAAATATAATAAATGAAATAGAAAGAGGCAAAACAAAATTAGAAGGACTCATTGGTCAGTTGAAAGAATCTGGACAAACCAATCCAATGAAGGCTCAATTGGCATCATCTCTCTAATCTATTAAGACCTAGATAGCTTTAGTTAGTGTTCAGTTAGATGTTTGGTGGGTTAAGAGGGATGAACAAAAAATATTTTATGCAAATAAATTGTCATATCAAGATGTTAAAATAAATAAATACCAAAAGGTAGAATATGTGCATTATTTAGAAAACTCGGTGAACAAAATACTGTTAGAGAGGGTACTAAATGGTTCCCCATCCATTGGTGCATACACGATCCTATTAGAAATAATTTTTGGGATAGATGGTGGATGGTTTTTGATGCCCCTCCTTGCAACAATCACAAGGTCCCCATGCATTTTTTAAAGAAATTATATTGTGAGTTTGTCCTTGGGGAGATCCCAAATTATTTTGATATATTAGACTCCCAGGGTAGAGGTGGGGGGTCATCATTTGAGAAGCTGGGGGCACGTCGTGACCCTAATGTAGTTAGGGCACCTGTGGTCAAGCCACAGGGTGAGCATGTGACTATTCCTTTAGTTATGGAGGAACATGTAGAGGCCAACACTCTAGGGACCATTAATGCTTTGACATAGACCCTCATCCATTGCACGAGTCCATTAGTTGAGGGGAAGCCTTCAGTGCATCGTGGTCACATGTGCACATCATGCAGATCCTTATGCACATTTGGCACTCATGCTAGAGATGGTGTAGATGATGGGCTCATCACTGATCAGTTCTTGAATGACACATTTGGCATTGACACACAGGGAAATTACAATTATAATTTACTAATTTGATCACATTTCATATGTATAGTGAATGATTAATTAATTAGCATGTATTGACATTGTTCAAAATCTAGGGTCAGAGTGTTGGCGGGCCTAGTAGTGATCCCCTGGCCCTATTTTTTGCCCCGTCCACCAGTCCAGAGGTATGTATTGATTTAATCATTTAAATTAATACATATATTTATTAAGTAATCATATTAAGAATTGATAAAAAAAATTATGCATGTGCATCAGTTCTCTACAGGACCATTGACATTTACTACGAACTCGGAGCATAGACATCATATGAGCTTCGTAGAGGTACATTTGTTTCATGTTAATTTAATTCATTTGATTATTTTTTTTCATGTTTCATGTTACATGTAAAGTGTATTGTATGACATGCAACTCATGACATCAGACACTCTTCCTCATCTCTGATAGTCCATCGATCGTGTAGTGACTACAGCTATGGCTAGTTCAAAACCATTGATTGAGGTATGAAAGAATTTTTTTGGTTTTAGTTGTTTTTTATAATAGTTAGTATCAAAATTTTTAATGTTATTTATAAGTGATTATATTGATTCAATTGTTGTAGGGTCTTGTCACACTTGATCATCCACGAGCATTGGAGGTGGACTTGCAGAGTGACTATATGATGGTGGTAAGAAAATAATTAATTTTGTGTGCCCATATATTTGATTTCAATATATAATAATTATTCATTCATTTCTACTTTATTTGTATTAGCTCGAGTTAGAGAAGAGCCTCAACAACAGGAGAAGCGCACGTGTGAGGAGGACCCCATCATCGCCACCATCTCCCTCCACATGATGACTGAAGGCCTCTAGAGATTTGTTTCCTTCCCTTCATGGGAAGGAGAAGATATAGTTGATAGACATGTACATGTATAGGCATCAACAGACATATATGTAGGATTTTTATGTTAGTGGACATATTTGATATACATTTGATGTATATATGACATTTTATATTTGATGTATGACATTTATTTGATGTATGACATTATTAGACTTATGACATTATTGGTTAATATATGATATGTGTGTTCATGTACAACATTATTGGTTATCATAATATATTATATGTTTGTTAATGTACATGAAATTATTGGTTATCATTTCTTATTATATGTTTGTTCATGTATGACGTTAAATTAGATATGTTTGTGTATGACATTAAATTAGATATGTTTATGTATGAAATTAAATTAGATATGTTCATGTATGACATTAAATTAGATATGTTCATGTATGACATTAAATTCAGTACCTAATTAGTTCAAAACTTTGATAGAATATTGATTAACAATAAACTTTAACACTGTTTAAGCATAAGTTTATCATTTCCAATATGTCATCGTCATATGATTTATGATCTTGTTCATGTTTAAAGTTTTTCTTCTCTATCATTTGTTTATCAAGTTTAATTCAATACCTAATCAGTTTGAATTTTTGATACAATATTGATCAGCAATAAATTTTATCAGTGTTAAAATAGCTATTTTATCCCCTTACTTATGTTTGAACTTGGTGTGGGGCCTTGTGTTATCTCCTAGCTTAGGGGAGCAGGGCAGTAAGGTTCCATGGTTGGGTGGAAAGTCTTTTATCCATTAAGAATTTATCTAGAGTTTTTCAAGAGCCTTGGATGATCTTTCTTCACACATTCCAATTTTGCATGTTTTTTGTGTGTGACTAGATGTTACAACATCATATTTTTGTATCATGACTATGATATAATACTTATGTATCCATTTTGTATAGAGATCATGTTGGAGGAGAAAAATGTTAGAAGTATATGAAAACATGATATATAATGATTACTTGCTCCTTGTAATATGTATATATACACATGCTTAGTTTTAATAAAGAAGAATGGGTATACAAGATGATTGTGCTTGGTATGCTTATGTGATTTTTACGCTATCTAATTGTAATAATGGATTCAATTATTTATAATGAAATCTTGTTCATATATTTATGATGGTTTTTACTTATGGGAACTTATGTATGCATTTCTAGTAGTGATGTTTGGGAACCTATAAGAACTTGGTTGTTGAGTTAATATAGAATATTCATATATTTAATCAATGAGATATATCAAAATATTTAATGTTAGAAGAATTGAAAATGAAATGTATGTGCTTCAATTTTGTGTTAAAAATAGAATAAAATTTATTCCACTTTTACCCTTATTAGTTATGTGTTCTCTTAGGTACCCTGTCAGGGGGATACAAGGAATAATTACTCTCTAGATTTCTTAGATTACTAGATGGATTTCTTGTAATATTGTGGTTATTGAAATTCAGACTTGTGAGGCCTTTGATTCTTTAGGTGTTGATAGGACACAAAACCTACAAGCAAGTTAAATTTACTACTAGTCTATTTTACTTTTTAAATAACCTATATATATATATATATATATATATATATATATATATATATATATATATATATATATATATATATATATATATATATCTATGGTGTAGGGTACTCAAGGCACTCAAGGTCTTCATGAAGCATTTTCAAGGACTATGCATCATACCACCTTTCTAGGTAAAGGTGGATTTGGTGTTTAAATAGTCCCTAGAAGAGATCCTAAGCCCTGCACCTGATGCAGAGCCTCCCACTATTCCCTTAGGAATCACAACTCAACTCTGGGATTCCTTTTTACTATTGGAATCTACAAAAGGAATCTAACTCTATTAGGGTTCAAGAGGAGGTCTCTAATTTGGTAATACCTTTCCAAAACCATACCTAAGAGGTTATAACTCAGTTCTTTAGTTGGTCTTCAAAACACCCACATTGCTACCTATGCACCTAGTGTACCCTAGTGCCTCCAACATACCAAAACCCATCCTGGGCTTCACACCATGAACCCAACACCTTGGGTCATCTCAACACATCCCATATAACATGTTCCATCTCCTTGCAACCTCTCAGAAACTCATCTCTTACACTTTGCCAATTTTGCCTATTCTAGGCTTGACTTAACTAGCCCTTGCTAGATAGTAATTCGCAATTTTCTCCAAACTTTTCCATTGACCTTCCAAAAACCTTTGGTTTTCTAGATAACCTTTATCCACTTCTAAAACATACCAAAATTTCAACTATAGTTGTTTTGGAAAGTATCTCTCAAATCTTGCTATCTCAATTACACAACTAGGCCTAATTAGTGGCCATTTACAAAGCAACTCATATCTCCTCATTTTATGGAACCTTAAAAACCTCAAAAAGTCTTGTAATATGACTCAAATTAAAGGATTTAAAAGTTTTTTTGGTCACTCTAGCATGTCTACATCCCCTTTCACCAAACCCTCACTTCTAGGCCCTTTACCCTAGGGCTTTCCCAAAAACTCATCTCCCAATCTTTCTAAATCTTTTAAATGGATCAAACACACTTAAAACCATCCCACTAGATGATATCAAACATAAAAATTATCCTTTTATGGAGAAAACATTTTCTTCTCTACTTGGGGCAGTCACCCATGCTTGTGCTCTTCACTGCCCAACCAGTCTTTGCTTCTTTCTCTCTGTCAAAACTCTTACCCTACACATAAAATCATCATATATACATTCATTAAAACTATAAAACCCTCTCCCAAAAGTTACATCTACATCAAAGACAGTGGGAGGGGTAAATCCATTAATCTACCCTCAAAACAATGAAGGATTGTCATGTGATAGAGATAGACAGTGACGTAGAGCCATAATAGGATTCTCAAGGTTTAGTTATGATGTAGAGCCTAATAGGATTCTCAAGGTTTCATCAATTCCATATGTTAGATCTGCCATCATAGAATACCAATTGTAATGGACACTCACATGTATATGTGCACCTCATAAATCAATCAATCTATCACCATGGAGATTGGATATCTATGTATATGCTAGGATAGGTCAAATGGTCTAGAAAATTGTGTTATTGATAAGTAGGCTTAGATCTTTTTTCACAAGTCAAATTTTGATAGTACTAATGGAATTCAAGTGTGTAATTTTTTAGTCAATGTCATTATCCCATGTTTCACAAGTAGTGGGACACAAGAACCCATCTCTTGTGAGAGTAAATAGAACACTTAGCACTCATTAGATCTAGGTGGTTCTCATATAGTTGAGGTACATGGACTTCCTAAGATGTCACCCACCCCAGTACCACTCTTGCTTGAGCACACTTAACTATAATGTTTCCTCTATGGTTAAACCCACTCTTCCTGCAACACAATTTGCAAAACCTTCACTAAGTGTTGTGCCTTATGAACTATTCATTAGAATTCCCCTTAAGCTCATTGATTAATAAGTCAAAGATATTTCTACAAGAAGTCAAATTGTGATATTGCTATCAAAATTCAACTGTGTAGTATTTAAGACAAATTCATTGACCCATCTTTCATGAGTAGTGGTTTACAAGAGCTGATCTCTCATGATAATGAATAGAACACTTAGCACTCATTGAATCTAATTGATGCTTGGAGAGGTCAAGTATGAATACTTCTTAGCAGGTCACCCATCCTAGTACTACTCCAACTCAAGTGCACTTAACTAAAAAGTTTCCGCCATGGTTAAAACCACTCTTCTTGCAACTCCATTTGTAAAAGCTTCATCAAGTGTTGTACCTTATGAACCATTAATTATTAACCCCCTTATGCTTGTTAATTGAAAAGTAACATAAATATTCCACAACAATGTCAAATTGTTATATTTCTGTCAAGATTCAACTATGTTGTTTCTGAGTCAAATTCATTGACCCATGTTGCATGAGTAGTGGTTTGCATGAACCCATCTCTCATAAGAATGAATAGAACACTTAGGGCTCATTGGATTCCTACTTATGAATTAACACTCACCAATCCAAACAATACACTACACCATCCCCTTAGCTCCTAGAAGCAGTAATCTATATGCCACATGCTAGCGATCATCACAACACAAATCAAATGAATTGAAAATCCAAAATCATGCAGTATTCCAATTCTTCTACCATGCTTTATGCTCCCAAACCTTAATTCTAGGTCACCAACAAGTTATAAAAAAAATATAGTAACAATACCTAACATATTTCTCTATCACTAGCCTGCAACTAGTCTTTACTAAAACATTTGTAACTTACTGAAATCATTACATAAAGTATTGCAATTGTAGACATAAGGTATATACTCATCTGCAACACATATCCATGAATTTTTTACACTATTTGTAGTGTTCTAATCATTGACCTTAAAACTATTCATTTTGATAGGGTTTACCTGGCCACCCGAAGGTAACAAAGTAGACAGTTTGATCCCACGACGAAAGGTGAGAGAGATTTGGGAGTTGGAAACTTTGTACTGGCGAACACTACAAGTTTCAACATCACCTAAGATGGCGTCACAAAATCAAAATGGAGTATGATCTCCAAAAAGTGAGAGAGGTTAGTGTAGGTCTCTACAACATGGTCCTATAGGAACTAGAATCACATCCATGCCTTGTACGAACTCCGAGATATGCCCCGTCAAAGATCATATCTTTATGGCATTTAGTGACCCTTAGGTACATTTTGGTTTGGTGTGCCTGAGAGAATTTGAGCACTGAATGAGATGAGACAAGGTTGGGGATAGGGTTTACCTAGCCACCCGGAGCTAACATAGTAGATGGTTCGATCCCACAACAAAAGGTGAGAGAGATTTGGCAGTTTGCAACTTTGTACTAGCCAACATTACAAGTTTCAAAATCATGTAAGATGGCATCACAAAATCAAAATAGAGTATGATCTCTAAAAAAAGAGAAAGTTTATTGTAGGTCTTCACAACACAGTCCTATAGGAACTATAATCGCATCCATACCTCACACGAGCTCTGAGATATGCCCCGTCAAAGATCATGACCCTATGGCATTTAGTGACCCTTAGGGACATTCTGATTTGGCGTTCCCAAGAATGTTTGAGCACTCAACAACACAGGATGAGATTGGGGATAGGGTTTACCTAGCCACTCAGAGCTAACAAAGTAGATAGTTTGATCCCACGATGGAAGATGAGAGAGATTTGGTAGTTGGCAACTTTGTATTGGCCAACACTACAAGTTTCAACATCACCCGATATGGTATCACAAAATCAAAATGGAGTATGATCTCCAAAAAGTGAGAGAGGTTAGTGTAGGTCTCTACAACACGGTCCTATAGGAACTAGAATTGCATCCATACCTTGCACGAACTCCAAGATATGCCCCATCGAAGATCGCAACTCTATGGCATTTAGTGACCCTTAGGGATGTTTCGATTTGGTGTGCCCGAGAATGTTCGAGTGCTAAACGGGATGAGACAAGGTTGGGGATAGGATTTACCTAGCCACTTGAAGCTAATGTAGTATACAGTTTGATTCCACAATGAAAGGTGAGAGAGATTTTGCAGTTCGTAACTTTGTACTAGCTAACACTACAAGTTTCAACATCACCCAAGATGGCATCAAAAAATCAAAATAGAGTATGATCTCCAAAAAATGAGAGAGGTTAGTGTAGGTATTTGCAACATGGTCCTATAGGAACTAGAATTGCATCCATACCTCACATGAGCTCTGAGATATGGCCCATCAAAGATCACAGCTCTATGGCATTTAGTGACCCTGAGGAATGTTCCAGTTTGATGTGCTTGAGAACATTCAAGCACTAAATGGGATGAGATAAGGTTGGGGATAGGGTTTACCCGGCCACTTAGAGCTAATGGAGTAGATAGTTTGATCCCACGATGAAAGGTGAGAGAGATTTAGTAGTTGGCAACTTTGTACTGGCCAACACGACAAGTTTTAGCATCACCCAAGATGGCGTCACAAAATCAAAACAAAGTATGATCTCTAAAAAGTGAGAGAGGTTATTGTAGATCTCCACAACATTGTCCTATAGGAACTAGAATCACATCCATAACTCTCACGAGCTTCAAAATATGCCCCGTCAAAGATCACAACCCTATGGCATTTAGTGACCCTTAGGGATGTTCTGGTTTGGTGTGCCCAAGAATGTTTGAGCACTCAATAGGATGGGATGAGGTTGGAGATGGCCATCTAGAGCTAATGAAGTAGATAGTTCGATCCCACAACGAAAGGTGAGAGAGAGTTGGTAGTTGGCAACTTTGTATTGGCCAACACTACAAGTTTCAGCATCACCCGAGATGGCATTGCAAAATTAAAATGGAGTATGATCTCTAAAAAGAGAGAGAGGTTATTGTAGGTCTCCACAACATGGTCCTATAGGAACTAGAATCACATCCATACCTTGCACAAGCTTCGAGATATGCCCTGTCGAAGATCGCAGCCCTATGGCATTTAGTGACCCTTAGGGATGTTCCAGTTCGGCGTGCCCAAGAACATTCGAGTGCTCAACAGGACAAGACAAGATTGGGGATAAGGTTTACCCAGCCACCCAGAACTAACGGATCAGATGGTTTGATCCCATGATGAAAGGTGAGAGAGATTTGGTAGTTGGAAACTTTGTATTGGGCAACATTACAAGTTTCAACATCGCTCGAGATTGTGTTGCAAAATCAAAATGGAGTATGATCTCCAAAAAGTGAGAGAGGTTAGTGTAGGTCTCTAGAACATGGTCCTATAGGAACTAGAATCACATCAATAGCTAGCATGAGCTCTGAGATATGCCTCGTCAAAGATTGCAGCTCTATGGCATTTAGTGACCCTTAGGGATGTTCCGGTTCGGTGTGCCTGAGAATGTTCGAGCACTGAACAGGATGAGACAAGGTTGAGGATAGGGTTTACCTGGCCACTTGGAGCTAATGGCATAGACAGTTTCATCCCATGACCCTTTTTCCAATAAGTTACAAATTTGAGCAACTTTTACAACTTTCAACAATGCAACTTTGCACAAAAAGTGCAATTTTCACATTTTTCACTTGATTCCAATTCTAGGACTTGGAAAATGTTTTTGATTAGGTAAAATAGGTTTTATAGGGATCCTAAAACCCAAAGTTTTACAACAAAAAGAGCGAGAAAAAATAGTCTAAACAAATAGAAAAACTGCCTCAAAAGGCCAAAAACAAAAGAAGGCCCGAAACCAAAGAACAAAGGCTAGGGACAAAGCCATGCGAATAGGCTAGTGGCCATCCATGTCCATGGCCTCCAGGGTTTCTATAGCATCATTGTCCTTCTGACTAGCTGCTTCTTCCTGAATACTGGTAGGAGTGTTCATCTGGTTCCCCTGATTCACCTGGTCACTAGCCTCCTTCTGAAATTCATCCTAGTTGAATCCTTGCTCTATGTTCTGCTCTGCTTCCCTTTTAAGGCCAGTTGTAGTCAGATAGTCACCCAGAGTGACAATATTCTCATTCAAGGTGTGAAGGGTCTCTACTATATGTTTGGTGATTATCTGGTGGACAGAATCCAGCCTTTGGACCTTTTGCTCTAGCTGGGTGAGTCTGTCATCTTGATGGTCTCTGGAGACTTGGCCTCTATTTTTCTCCTGGCTACCCACCTGGTCCTTGCTCCCTCTGGCTTGCTGGTCCTTGTCAGTATCCTGGTTGTTGGGCTGGTTGCTCCTATTCTTCAGAGCCTCAATTTCCTGAAAAAGCCACTTGATGGAACGAAAGTTGTCAATCAAATTGTTCTTTGCATTGTTCAGGAAGTTGAAACCAATTTCGTGCACATTGTCAAAGATAACTAGAAGAGCCGGGTTAAGGAGCTCATCATAGTGGGTGCTTTTGTCAAGGTCCTCCAGCACTTGGATTTTAGCAGGTTCTCTAACAATACCCAAACTAACCTTGTTCCCATAGAAGTTCCTCCTGGCCCTCCTCTTGTTCTTTCTGATGACCTCCCCCCCTTTTTCAACCATGATTTCAATCATCTCCTCCGAGGGTGAAATGGGAGCGTCCTGAGGTGAATTGGGTGGGGTGGGGATGGGGGGGCACTTCAATAGGGTTTCTGGGATGTTCTTGGGGCAGGGCCTAGTTCACTTTTCTTTTCTTGGGGTTAACCTTGGGGTCCATAGGGGTCACCATCTCCTTGTCATTATCTCTCCCCTTAACTTCTTCCATCTCACTTTCCTTCCCCTTCTCTGAGTCCTCCTCCTCAGACTCTATATTAGACTCCACATCATCATCATTGGCCTCTTTCACCTCCTTAGGATGAGGAGAGGGGGGGATAGGGGGAGGAAATCTTGGGCTTTTCCTGCTAGGGATGCAGGGGTTATGGGTAATAGGGATAGCTTTGCTTGGGGTGTCAATTTTCTTTGATTTCACTACAAGCTCATCCCCAGAATCAGAACTGGCAGTGTCCTCCGAGGCACTACCCAAATCCCTAATGGTTTTACCTCTAGTTTGGGTTTTCAAGAACTCATAAATCAGAAGTAGGAGACCCTCATGGAGGGCAGGATTTTTGATAGGGCATTTCTTGAACCCCTCTATATTCTTGGCCATGGAGGTGAAAATGAAAAACGGAAAAGAAATTTTCACTTTGTGTCTAAAATGGTTTAATAGAACAAAATGATGAGTCCTAATTCTATCAAACTTGGGGTCAAGAGTGACATATTCAATGATGATCCTGAGAACATACCTCCAGAACTTTTTGATGGAATCAATATCGTAGTAGGTGTCAATCTTGACCAAATTGCTTTTCTCCTTATCATCCTTAACAAAGTCATTGACAGCATTGGCAGCCATTTTCTTGTCCTTGTAGAAGTTCAGACCATCTTGAGAAAAGCCAGTCACCTCTGTAATGATACCCTCAGAGATTTGGTTGCAAACATCATCAATTTTGACCCTGCCATTTTGCCAGGAATCAACCATAGCATCAAACCCATGAAGCTTCTCTATGAATTTGGTGATGCCTCCCTTCTGGAGCTTTCTCTAGACCTTCCTCTTCTCTTTCCATATCTTCGCTTTACCCCATGGCTCTCTTCTGATCCTTTCTCCCACCATTGCAATTTTCGGCTCAACAAACCCCAACCCACTAGCAGTATTGCCGAGTTCAAAGTAGCAAAAGGCACTGAGAGCGAAAATAAATTTGCGCATGTTTATGGAATTTTTTCTAGCTTCCTTCAGCTTGCGTCTTTCGTACACATGATTATGGATTGGAGGAGGTTTCACATAACTCATAATAAATCCCTTTTTGAAGTACGATTTTGCAAATCCTATTATAATTAAAAAGACGTTATGTTGGTGCCGTGGATTTTCTCCTTTTGGATTAGCTCAATCGACGCCATCAAAAAATCATTATTGCTTCCCTACATCATCACTAAGTTGCTAGAAACTGCTTCGATGGTGAATCAGTCAGCGATTGTGTTTGCTTCACGATAAATGTGGCTGACGTGGTAGTTTTTAAATTTCCTTATGTCCGATTTAAGGTCCTCAATAATGCTTTCAATGGTCCATGAGGGTTTAGTGACTCCTAAGATGCAAGAGGAATTGGAAAATATTTGGAAACAATAAAATGACTTATTTCCAAATGCTTATCCCTTCACTAATTCCCAAACTCCTGCAAAGTTGTCAGCATTTTTGCAATTTTGCTTTGACAACTTTTGCAATTTTTTGCAATTTTTGACATCTTAACTCCTAGATGCCTAAAACTTAACCTAATGACTCTAAGGACCTCTATAACCTTCTAAGAAACCCAACCACTCCCAAGAATCCCCAATTACAACTAAAACCTATCACAAAGACAACTAATCATTAGTTGCTCTTAAGGGCATCACAAGGCTTATTTGACAAAAAAATTCACAAATAAAAATAACAACTAGGGGTGACTTCCAAGCATGGAAAGGGTCTATTTAGGTCCAAAATAACATTAATGCAACATTAGATTCAAACTATGCAACTTTCATTGGCTAGTTACTTCACAAACTCAAGACTGGGCTTGTAGCCTTGAACATGGAAAATCACAAACATCTCCTCACAACCCAAATAAAAGAATCACTGATTTGGATACCCTTTTCAATTTTATACAACATACTAAAGCCTTGGGATCTCAAAAGAAGTATGCAACAACTGAGTTTTTTAAGGCTCACTTAGGAATGTAGGCAATTAGGCATCCATTAACAAAGGAAGTACCCTAACCCTTGAGAAAAAATTCAATCCAAAAATTGGAACATGAGGGGGATCATGTCATATGATCACATACCAATTTTAAATTCTTGAATCCTTCTCTGTAGCGATTTATGGAAGATGTTGCTACGAATTTCTAGCATGCACATGGATCTTGCATGCCTAGGGCATCAAGTTTTTCTCTCCAGCCTCATTCTTTTGACCTAAAACAAAAAGGAACATAAAAAAAATTGTCTTTACTCAGATTCCACCAAGGGTTGTTAATTTCCCATGGTGGAATCTCAAGATATGAGGTAAAATAGATGAAACCCTAGGTAATGGCACAAAATGGGGACAACAGTTAGTAAAATGGGAATATCTTGAGTTGTAGAGTGAATTAGAATGTCAGTCCAAGTGCAACAAAGAAAAGATTCAAAAAAATATCCAACCATAATAGATATCCATACTTATATGTCATCAACTTGACCAATGACCTAGTGCTTTTCATGAGTTTGAGTATACTAATCTATCTTTTGTTATGATTGAGTTCAATATTTTAGTATTCTTGTTGATTAGTGTTGAAAATGATTAGTGCTAGTGTTGATAAGTGGTTGAGATAGTTGGAGGACATCTATTTAAGGTTTCCACAAGAGGAGAAGCCCATTGTACAGATAGGTGAACAACAAACATTGAATAAAACTCATAATTTCTACCTTTATCTCTGTTGTTTCAATATTGTATGGCTTGTACGGATTGTTAGGGGCGAAAGTTTGGTATGGTTGGATAGAGGATTGAGTGAGGATTCCATTTCATTTTTTTTGAAGTTTTTACCTTATCTATAACAAAAGTTATAGCATATTTTGTGAAGGTTACAAGGATTTACCCTAAATCTAAGGGTTTCAGCAAGATGGCCTCCTAACTTGCAAACCCACCGTGGGATTTCAATGCCACTTTGTGGAATGCAAGTTAGGAGAGGGTTTTTAGGATGGTGGAGTTTTAGTGTTGTAGGATTAGGGCACCTATTTTTACCAACAAGCCCTAGATTGAACATAGTCTTATGTCTAGTCTAGTTTTGAAGGAAATAGAAGGATTAGACTCTCAAGTTTATTGATTTGACCTAGGTGAAGGGTGTAGAAGGAAAAATTCAAGGTTTAGAAGAGATATAAGTGGTTGAACCAAGTGTGTGAACCCATTTTTTTATGTTTTTGAAATGTCCCTTTTCTGATTTTATATGATATTTCACGCCTCTAATCAGATTTTCAAGATCAAACAACTAATATCACAAAGATCCACCAAATTTCTCAAGAAACCCCAAATCGGGTATGCCAGAAATAGTGCCAAAAGCTTCACAGCTTCACCTATTATTAATAAATCTGAAAGTGAACATTTTTACAAAAATTTGAGCAGCATAAAAGCCTATAAAATGACATTTCCAGATCTGTATAACATGCACACAATAGCTCCCAAACAGAGGACAAAAACAATGCTCATCGGGCTCCCGAAAATAGCTCAAAATAGCCCAGAATCACCACAAAAACTTAATAATCTATCGCAGAAGTATAATAATATCCAAATACATATATTCAGATCTATTATAATATTTAAAAGTCTGATATACAGCAACAACCCAAACTGATATGAAATACTCAACTGAAAACACCAAACTCTTACAAAATATACACTCGAAAACCCACAAATCTGCACTGTTCAGCACAAAGGAAAACTCTGCATGAGCATGCACATGGAATGGCTTCAAACTCCCATCCTTAGCCTTCCTAGAAACCTGCAAACTCCCATTCTTGGGTCTCTCTGGAAACTTGCAAACTCTTGTTCTTGGGTCTCCTTCTCCACAGGTTGGCAGCCTCTAAAGAATAACAAAGAAATGAGCAAAAATCAAGTTCTGGAATCAGCCCAAAATGCCTCCAAACCCATTAAAAGAGGGAATAACCCTAACTCACGTCCAAGAGGGGTTAATAAAACATATTTTAATAATAATCTTCATTTATTAGTCCATTAGCTTCCAAAGATTATCCCCTTTTTCCAAAACTTCACCTTTTTGGGCCTGCCTGCCTTAGCAAAGATTATTATTTTTAATTATTTGAAAAGAGGACATGACAAGTCCTCTCCTCCAAAACATTGCTTGTCCTCAAGCAATGGCTGAACAATAAACCAATCAATCCACTTGGATCCCAAATGTAGTCATGAACTATACTACTACCTATTAACACAGGCTCCTGCAATATCCTCTGCAATATGACCAAGAGGATCCATAATCAAACTGACAATTATAGCTCAACCAAAATCCAAAATCACAACTTCCACAGTCAGAAACCCACAAGACACAAACTCTTAGAACATCAAAACCCAAGTAAAGTGGACTACCAACATAGTAAATACCATCAATGCATTCCACTGGCCTATACAAAATGTACAATCCAAATCTACAACAATGGTGAATGCTGCCGAATGAAACTGTACCAAGTATGGAGAATCCACACACTATACAATGCTTGCAGTCAACACAACTCTGTAGATCACCGACCATTGTCTCATAACCATAACTAACATGCACCCCTGATGGTGAAAAGCCATCACAAGATAAACAACAAGAATTGGAACCCAAACCAAATTTTCCTGCCATCAACTCCTCAACACAAGGATCAAATGCTAACTGATGTACATACCTTGCAATATAATGTTGATAAAAAAAACCAACCTCAGTCAATAGCTCACCATGAACAAGTGATACAACCCACTGTGACTGATCACTAACTAAGTCAGGAGATGTCATAGCCAAAGGAGTAGAATCAATAACAACACCCGCTGAAGCATCACTCTGAAACTCCTACTCTAAGTCATGTATTATCAAGCTGTCAACTGTAGAACCTATCGCCATGTCATGCCCATCACAACTCTCATCCTGAGGCGTTAATCTATCCCATAACTGATGATAAGCACTGGGAGCCAAAGTACATCTTTGTATCATCATCTCATCAACATGGTCATCAAAGGTAAATTGATGAGCATACCTTACAATGTAATGTTGATAGAATGCACCAATCTCAGTCAGTGGCTCAGACTGCAATCCAGATGTAACTAACTGCAATCGATCACTAACCAAGTTAGAACTGACTACTACCTCCAAAGACATCGCCAAGGGAGTAGTATTACTAGCAGGAACCATGCCAACTATCGGCTCACCAACATCACACATGGTATTTGATACAACATCTCTAGTCTTCATGCCATTAGTGCTAGAGGTCACCACCATGTCAGGCATACCACAACAATCTACTACAACACCCAACTCAACTGAACCTGATTCTAGTGGGGATGAACCCAATATGCCAATGTTAGTATCAAGGATGGATGCATCCCCACCTCCACTATCTTTGACAATCTCAACCATGGACATCCTCGGATCATCAGACACCATAGCTTGTGACTGTATATAATCTAGTAAAGATTGTAGTTGCTCTAACTCCATGGTCACCTTAGCCAAATGAAACTGTGACTCCTTGAAAGCCAACTGTGTACTCTCAAGAATCTTAGAAGTCACCTCAAGCTGCTGAGTAAGCTCACTCACCTCATCTTCCTTGGCCAACAATGCATCGTATCCTGTACTGCCCCACTCCATAAGATAATCTCTATCGGCTACCAACTGCATATAATCTTGTCTCAGAATCTGGATAGCCTCCCATAAAGAGTGGAACTCTGTCAAGGAAAGATAACTGCCTCCCTTCTCATCACTAGTAGGAGAACCCCATCCATAAATGGCTAACAACTGATGAGCAGCATCAAAATGCTAGCAAGCGATAGCAATGTCTCGCTCACTAACTCTCAACTGATTAGACACATGATGGCATTGGCTAGACTGTCTCCTAGAAACCTCCTTTGATGCACTGTCTAAAGGAGTATCCTCAAAGTTACTAGTATCTAGAGTATTACCATCCATATCCTGTGAATCAACTCCAAAGCTCATATCAACAAATGGAGTATCAAAAACTATAGCACTGCTATCCAACTCCTCTGTACCAAAAGAAACTGCCAAGGAAACTAAGTCTTCAAAACTGCCCACTACATCCTCCTGGATGTCATCAATGCCAATATGACCTTGGGACTCATTTGTACACACTACCAAATATGAAAGACCATCAAAACATTCCAGCAAAAATGGTCGATTGGATATATGAACAAAGCCCAACACCGGTGTATAAAAACTAATACCAACATTGGACAAGCTGCTATCACAAGAAAAGAAAACACTGTGCAATCTGCTAATCAAGTCCATGATAGCACCCAAAAAATCACTGCTACCAAAAAGTGTTAAAGATTTCCAGTCAACTAAATCCCAAATGCCAATATAATAATCTCGAGTCCATATTCATAAACTAGAATCAGCTAGTAACTCAAGCAAACTCCTCACCTGAGTAATATGACCAATACCAACTAACTCCACATACCTGTCATGATGAGATAATGTAGTCACAATACTGTCTTCACTCACCTTCAGCTGGCGGGATAAATCATGTGAAGTACTACTAGCCTCAACCTCATGTGACAAAGCATCTAATTGTGCCTGGTACTCTCTCTCAGAAAAGTCATGAATGCTCAATGTCTGCTCATCTCTACCAAGTATCTCACCATCGTGCACAACAACATCCTCATAATCATCATCCTTGAGGTCAAATCTATCTATCACTCTTTGACTAAAATCATCAAATGTAGTTACCTGATCATGACCTTGAGTAGTCATTCCATGATACCACCAATCATAGGTTGCATCTTCTAAGTGTAGACTTGCAATTTGAATAGCATCACTCTCCTTCATGGGGTTAACTGTGAAGAAGGTCTGTAATTTTTGTAGCCATGTTCTAGCTGAAATTTTATTTGTTCCATCAAAAGTAGGTGCTATAAACTTGCTTATTTTATTTTTGAGATCTCTTCCACTTATGTCATGCTCCCTTCTATACTCTTTCTTGGGCATCAAAGTGTTCATCATATCCACATATTCTCTAAAGGGAACTGAACTGCGAAAGTCACCATCTAAGCCATTGTAAGTAGCTCTTAATGTAATCAAGTTACCTGTAACCTCTTCCATAGGATTAATGGCTGGATTTGGTACTGGTGGCTCATCTGTAGGCAAGAAAATAGTTTTGGTTGATTTAGATGGTGTGGATTTTAGATTTCTTGGCTCCTCTGAAGTGCTCCCTTTCTCATTAATAGATGCAACTCCTTGTAGTTTTTCTGTCAATATTCGCAAAGCCTCTCTAGTTTCTGCCAAACTATCAACTGTTTGATTTTGAGTATTTTGGATGTCTTGGAAGAATTTCTTTGCCATCTCATCTGGATCAGCCATACTTTTCCCTTCCTTGGATTTTGTACTTTTACTTTCAACTGGAGGTTTGATCAAAATTTCTTTATTCTTTTCTCGCTGCAAATATCTTTTTTCTCTTTCACTTAGTTGCATGCGACCATAAATTTTGACATGCAACTGATTAGAAGCAACATGAAACCATAAATTATGACATGCAAGATCTGGGTAGTTGTCAAAACTGACATGCAAGATCTGGGTAGTTGTGAAAACTGACATGCAAGATCTGGGTAGTTGTCAAAACTGACATGCAAACTTCTACAAACCCTCAGGCTGGCAAGATCATGGCTCTGATACCACTGAAATGTCCCTTTTCTAATTTTATATGATATTTCATGCCTCTAATCAGATTTTCAAGATCAAACAACTAATATCACAAAGATCCACCAAATTTCTCAAGAAACCCCAAATCGGGTATGCCAGAAATAGTGCCAAAAGCTTCACAGCTTCACTTATTATTAATAAATTTGAAAGTGGAAATTTTTATAGAAATTTGAGCAGCATAATAGCCTATAAAATGACATTTCCATATCTGTATAACATGCACACAATAGCTCCCAAACGGAGGACAAAAACAATGCTCATCGGGCTCCCGAAAATAGCACAAAATAGCCCAGAATCACCACAAAAACTTAATAATCTATCACAGAAGTATAATCATATCCAAATACATATATTCAGCTCTATTATAATATTTTAAAGTCTGATATACAGTAGAAAACCAAACTGATATGAAATACTCAACTAAAAACACCAAACTCTTACAAAATATACACCCGAAAACCCACAAATCTGCACTGTTCAGCACAAAGGCAAACTCTGCATGAGCATGCACATGGAATGGCTTCAAAGTACCATCCTTAGCCTTCCTAGAAACCTACAAACTCCCATTCTTGGGTCTCTCAGGAAACCTGCAAACTCCCGTTCTTGGGTCTCCTTCTCCATAGGTTTGGCAGCCTCTGAAGAATAACAAAGAAATGAGCAAAAATCAAGTTCTATAATTAGCCCAAAATGCCTCCAAACCCCTTAAAAGAGGGCATAACCCTCACTCACGTCCAAGAGGGGTTAATAAAACACATTTTAATAATAATCTTCATTTATTAGTCCATTAGCTTCCAAAGATTATCCCCTTTTTCCAAAACTTCACCTTTTTGGGCCTGCCTGCCTTAGCAAAGATTATTATTTTTAATTATTTGAAAAGGGGACATGACAGTTTTCCTTGTAACCTAGCCTAAACTGGCCATTTAGGACTGTGACAGAAAGTGGTCATAACTTGATGCTGGAGCAGAGTTTGTGATTTATCTTTTAGAATCTCTTAGGACTGGTTGAAGGGTGTTTAGTGATGTAAAAACATTGGATGGCCTTTGTATGGTTTGGGAGTTTGACCATTGAAACTAGGAACTGTCCTAATAAGAAGTGCTAGTAATAGTTTTTACAATTTGATTGCTGAGTGTGAGAAACTTCAACATTGGGGTTTTCTTATTGGTTTGAGTCTATAAAAAACCATTTCCATAAAAAAAGTTTAGTGTTGGAACCATTTATGAATTATTTGTCATTTTAAGCCTATTGGTGATAGGGAGTCCCTAAGTGTTGTGGTTGGTCCAAGTTGTTTGAGCACCCTAGGTTTGAGGGTTGGGCTTCTGAAGTGGAGTCCACTTAGAGATAGAGTCTACCTATGTTAGAGGTCTAGTGGATCAATAATTAACCTTGGAAGAAGGCCTAGTTGTTGTTTGACGCAGAGTAAGCACAAGGAAGCACCAAACAATCAACCTTCCACTCCCCAAACCTCCAAACTCTACAAGGGTAAAGAAAAGGCTATGAATCACTTCCAAGTGGATACTACTATGATATTACAACTTTCCAATAGGTTTATAAACCCAAATCTCCAAAGAAGACAAGAATTCAACTTCTTACTACTTCGATCAACAATGGCCTACTACCCCCCAACTTGGTAAAAGTGGGTTTATGGTGTTCCCAATATTTCTAACACCAATAATGGATTGAGGCAACCTTAATATGACCAAAATAAGGCAAATCATTGATTAGACCTACTACAAACAACCCACAAAACCAAATGCAGCATTTGACCTACTAGGCAATTAGGCCTCCTACTTTAGTTTTTCAGCAATAACTCAAAATGCTTCCAAAGGACTTGGCCATAAAAGTATAGTTTTAGATATCCTTTTCGAAGGATTAAAAGACTCCAAAGTTTGAAAATTTCACTCCAATCCAACATGCCTTAAACCCAACCATGCACTCAAGCCTAATTAGATACTTTAGGCATGGTCTACAATGCAATGGCCAAGAAATGGGTTCATGGAATCAATCTTCCAACTCCAGAGTGTTCTTCTAACCTAGATAAAAGTGTTTTTCTAATTCACAAAGTCCTCAACTCCTTTTCTTCACATTACTCAACCAAATCGCACAAACAAGGTCTAATACATGGGTAATATTAGACCTAGGGCTTGCTCCCATAAATCTCTGCTATAGCCTCCTATCTCAAGACCTTTAATATATGATAATGCATTTCCCTAACTTGCTCCATATAAATTTGGAACAATTTCCAATGGTGGAGTTTCAAGTTAGGGCCATATCTTTGGCCAAACCCTTATTTTGAGGGTTTCATAGGGCAGTGACTAAGAAAAACCAATAACTTGATTATCCTGACTGATGAACACTTAAAATCAAAACCAAAACTTCACAAATAAGCAAGGCTATCAAATTAGTACAAAATTTTTGACTTCCCAATCACTGCAAGCCGTAGTATATGGAAAAACCAGTCAAAATAGTCTAGAAACAAAAGACTTTATTGATTCTAAAGAGAAAGTACATATATTTGTTCATGTTATCTCTCCCCTCAGGTGTCTAGAGCCTTTATAGGCCATTACAAATGGGTAGAACCAACCCATGGTATTTTTAGCTATTGGTAGTGGTTTTTTGAAAAAGTTGTCAAACTATTGCAAAAGTTGCTAATGCAACTTTTACAATTTTTTTTGCAATTTTTGCCATTTTGACAAACCTTCTTCCTAATTCAATTCTAACCATTCCTAAATGTTATTCTAAGACTCAAAACACCTAAACTATCCTAACAAACATAAAATAAACCAAAATTCCACCTTTTGGACCAAATGATACCGAGGTTCGTATTAACACCTTGGGGTCTTGTATCCATTACATGGGTGGATGGCCTTGTGGATATTTTCTTAATCAATCCTAAGGCCTTATTACATTGAAATTTTTTTTTTTTTTATTAGGTGCTCTGCACCACTGTTTGGAGGTTGAAAGCAAGTTATGGTGCTGATTGGAGTTTGGAAGGCCTGTATGACAGTTTAGTTTTTGAGGACTTATATTTGGTTCCAACACTTGTTCTTTTGAAGGTTTAACAAAATCCATAAAGGATATCTAGAATGCCAACTAGTTGGGGAGGTCCTTTGGAATTTTTTATAATTATTGCATATTTTGTCTTGGACAGGCTAGTAGCCTTAATTGCAGCATTCTCAAATAGTGCCATGAAACCCATGTCGAACATGCTATTTGGTATTGATTCTTGGGTCTTGCTAACATATTAAATCCCTTATTATGTTGTTCAACTTTTTTTGTAAGTATCCACCATTTTTGGAGCATTGAGTTAAGTTTGAAGTTGCATGGATTAATGGTAAGTGTTGCATTATTTAGATAGAACTATGGAACCTATGTTCAAGTTGCTATATGGCCTTGTTTTTTTGGTTTTTCTGATATATGGAACCCCCTTTACATGTTGAGAGTCTTAATTTGTGAAGATCCACCATTTATTGGGTGTTGAATCAAGTTGCTAGGTGTCAAGTTTATGGATTAATGCTAATCCATTTGTGTTTCTGTAGTGTCAAGGTGTAGACGTTTAGGTGTAAGACCTATCCTATTGGGTTGATATCGGCATTTTCCTTAGGATTACTTAACCTTTGCATCATTCTTAAGGACTCAAGGTTTATAGAAACACTAATGAGTCTCAAGCCTTTACAACTTGGCTGATATCAACTTGAAACTAGTCCTAACATTCTAAAACGTTATAACCTCCATCATGAGCCACTTAGGAAGGTAGTGCTATGAAAGATCATTGCAACGTCTTGTGAAATTCCTTGTATTTTCTTTGTAGAAACTATTTTTAAAGGTGACGGGTATGTTAAGCAATCTAAGAAGTTTCCTATACCTATGCATGTTCTTCATATATTTTTGAAGTGAAGCCTGACTCCCAAAGTCTACTAATCAGTGTGTGCACCTGATCTCCATGCATTCTACATTTTTAGGATAAATAAGTCAAATGCATAGTCAAATTTAGTTTAAAACCAAAAATAGTATTTTGGAGTTTACATATCAAAGGTTCATCATTTGAACTCCTTGCACATGTATCTGATGATATCCCTATTTGGTCATGATCTATTATAGTTTTTACTTCCTTAGCTCGCTTAGATTTTCTTCCACTTCCATTTGTAGGTGTGGTTACTCTTTTTGCAAGCGATCATGGGCAATTAAAAGCAACATTAAGTACATAATAATAATAATGAATTATTTGATTAATGCAAGGGCATTAAAATAGCACACATTTGGAGTGTGACAGAAGTAAAGGAATAGACCACGGTCACATGGAAGGTGAAGAGGCGCTTGAAAGAGGGTACTCACGAGGCAGCAATATATATATTTATAAGGTTGTGGCGAAGTATATAAAAGTCCCATGCTGCTAACTTCCCTTAATTGTTTAAATTATTTTTATTTTACTTCCTATTGGATTACTTTTATTTTTCCATCTCTTTCTTAGAAAAAATAATAATAGTTGACATGAGTAAATTTGTATTGTGCATTATCTTTAGTGCTAAGATTGAGATCACTGTTAGAGGAATGAAGATAACTTGGAGGAAAAGAGGCGCCATTTCTAGGTTCTCTTACTTGTTTTAGAATATACTAACTATAGTTCATATTGACCAACTCTAGAAAGAAATTGATTTGAAAAGAATTATTATTTGCGACATTGCATCAATAATTTAAGAAAGGACACATGAGAGTGTCTTGTTTTCAAATTTGAACCCAAAACACATAAGGCAATAAAAATTGTAAGAAGGAACATAACCAAATAAATGTAATATCCTTGTTTGTTCTTTTCAAGGCATCTGAAGGACTGATGTCCTACTTGGTTACAAGTAAAGTACTTACTAGTGAACACACTAGGTCCTCTTCCATTAGACCTTCCTCTGCCATGAGATCTTCTGCCCCTAAATGTCCCACTATTAGTAGACCCACTTTCAACATTTTAACCACTAGATTCCTCCTGATTTTTATTAAAAGATAAAAGCATGTTAGTCATAATATCATTATTGGTAACAATGTTCCAAATGAAAAGAATTATTTGTTTGAGCTTCTAGCAATGATCAAACGGCTTACTAAACATGGTTTGATGAGTCTTGGAAACTTCTCCCATTGTATCCTTACTTTCGCCAATTTCAAGTTTCTGGTTACATGCACACAATCATGACTTTATATCACAAAGAATTCTTATTCTAGCAATTTTTATGTTCTTTCATTACATTTTGATCCAAACAACAAATTCTAAAATTTCACTTATTCAAATGACTAATCTGAAAATGGGTCCTATTAAATAATCTAATATAAATTCAAATAATGTATCTAGATTCTAAACAAATCAAAACATAAAATCTATGATTTAAACTTATCTCATCACTTACACATCATAACAATATGGTCCACCTTGTCATGTGGATAGTCTTGGGGGAGAGGTTGCAACATTGTATTTGGATCCAATTGATCACCCTTTCTCTCTCTCCCTCTCTCCCTATTTAATCTAATAAGCCAATTGGATTTGCTCTACATTTTGATGTCTCAAGTATTGCCTCATGGTCTGACTCGCAAACTTTCCAAAGAATCTTATTATGTGGTTTTCCACCATATTTTATCAAGTGGACATTTGATGTGACAATAAGGTTTGAATAATGAAGAATCTTCCTCTCTATTTTCCAATCCTCGAATAACCACAAGTTAGGGTTCTTCATAGAATATCGTCTAAGCCATGTGCCAGTTACAACCACTACATCGACATGGTACTCTAAACCTTCACCATCTGTAATCGAGTGATCCAATTTTTTTTGGCTTGGACACAATGACACAAATAATGATTTGTCCCTTCTTTATTGTCTTCAGGTGCAATAGCAACAAAAACATGGCCTATAGTGACAAATGTACAAAATGTGGTCCTTAATTCAGAAAATACTTAGGTAAAAGTTATAAAGTTATAAAATTATATATTGAAATTACAAATATATATAAATATATATATTACCAGGTTGCACTAGATTAGACAAGTAGTCAAAGTCAATAGAAAAATCCATCTATACCATTTCCAGTGCTTGTGGGGGACGATAGATGTCAATTGGGTCCAAAACCCATATATCCCATTTGTCCACCCATTCAGTTGATTCACAGTCATCCCAATTTTTCTCTGTACATGATAGACAATAGCATGCGATTTTTCGTGTGTGGATACTCCATGAACCTGCATTAGAGCTTCTAAAAGAATGAAACTCACTAGATCCTGTTAGTGTGCAACAATCCTGATATGGTGCAATGTTAGTATTATCTATCAACAAAAAAAATCTACGAAATGTAGACTCACCTTCCTTACCTGGATCCATTGTAGGATTACACCACTGTATGATGGATTTTGCATCTGTCAATATTGCTCCATCTTTGTACTTTAGTTCTTCATGAGCTAAGGCTCTTTTGATGCATGCGCTTGCACCATCGTGCTCTCCCTTTCCATGACCAACCTCTATGAAATTCCACGTATATTGAATTCTACACAACTTGTGCATCCTACTTAACCAATAGAACATCCGTGCATTTTTGAATTGAGATGTGCAATTGTCTGACCAAATAATGTGTTGATGATATGTGATGCCCCTGTTAGCCAAATCTCCCTAAAATAGTTAAAATCAACCCTGTACAAACTCCATAGAATGTGATTGATCATCACTGATGTAAAAATGGTACTCCCTCAAAATCTTCCTGTCATCCTCTGTACTTGTAGGTGAATGCATGAATGTTATGTGAACAAATATGGAAACCTATTGAGAAGTATAATACTTTTCTTGCACCTCATTTTGTGGTTGTAGTGTGTAGTTCTCTGTGAAGTCTACAACCAAAACAATGGTATCTAGAGGAAACATATCCTTGAACAACTTGAATTGAAAATCTAGCCATCAAGCTCTATGTGTATGCCTTGCATAGTCACAAATAATATTTTCATGAAAAATTTTCATGAACTCATACACTAGAATATTTTCAATGAGTAAATTACATCTTTTGCCTTGTTTCTCATCTTTTTGAACATATGTCACTGTCTTAAATTTTTTGTAATCTACTATTTCATTTCCAATTGCATGTGTACTATCCATATGTTGACAAGTTGATAAAAGTAGCAAAGAACCACAAATTAAACATGTACCATCCAAGTATGATGTCTTGTAAAATTGTTGTTCGTCCTCTATTTCACATAAAATGTTGGATATGAATTCCATTGAAGATCTTGGTGGCTCATTCATGTCACAATCCTACAAAAAAAACTTAGAATGCAAAAACACACATATATGCCTAAAAACATCAAAATGGTTAGAAAATTCAATATGTATCCTACAACAACAGGTTGTGTACGTGTGATTTATCTTGACATAAAAAGGTTTACCCATCTCAAAAAATCTTTGACTCATTCGAATTTGAGGATACATACTAATAAATTTTGCAAAAAATTGTGTCTGAGTTGAGTCTAAAAAATGTTTTGCATGTGGGTCGCGATTTTGGCTACCAATCCTCCTTCTTACATCTCTTTGATTAGGTGAAACACGTGTGTTATTTTTCCAAAAATATTTGATCAATGATTTCAAAGCTTCACTAATTTCTTTATCCTTTCGTGGTAGTCTACCGCTAAATGTCCATAACTCATTTTTTGTTGGATCTTCCAATCTCTCATGCCTTAGCATGGCTCTCCTTAGAGTACCTCTACCAATTTTTAATGTTTTTCTTGTCTTTCTCATGAGTCAAGCTTTCTTAATTTGGCTACTTACTATTGTCGATGTAAGTACTCATCTTGTGATATTACTATCTTTGGTGCTTGATTTAGAACCCACTTTGTCATAAGCACTCATTAGATTCTTTACAATGCTTTTTTCATTTGAATCATCCATAGTTATTAGCCCAAGAATCTTCATGATAGTCCTCAATTTCAAATTCCTCATCATTTCAAAAAATAATTGGCATTGACCTGTAATATTCAATTCTTCAAAAAATAATCTCCACATACGATTAACTTTTCTTTGACAAGTACACTTGCTAATCTTGGCAAGCATTGATTTCAAAATGTTAGAATCAATATCAATCAAGTATTTTGGTCTTCTAAAATAAATTCTAGAAGGTGTTATAATCTCTTCCATTCCCTCAACATTTTGAACATCAACATAAGGTTGAGAGTATTGCGTACCTTGAACCGCAGATGATGTGCCTTGGCAATAAGATGCAAGAGATGAAATATCACCTACTTGATGTGTTGATGTTGTATCTTCAACATGACATGATGGAGTGTGTACATCGTCGACTCTACAAATTAGTGTCTCTTCAACATGAGAGGATGATATGACTCCAACATTGGAAGATGGTGTAGCTTCACAATTCAATTGTCTTCTTGAGCGTAACAATCTCATTCATTCTCTTTGTCTTTAAAATTCTTCCTCTTTGTCTTTAAAATTTTTCCTCTTTGTCTTTAAAATTTTTCCTCTTTGTTTCTTTGTATCAGTTGTTCTTGATCCTCTTTGAAAGTCAATTCTTCATTATTTCTTTGCAATTTTCTTTGTTCATGTAGTAGTTTCATTTTATCTCTTTTAATTTCCAAATCTCTCTCCCTATCTTCATTTGTTTGAGTTTTTGGTTTCTTCCTTGGCATGATGATGATTTCTACATGTCAAATTATTCAAACATCTGAATTACTTACAATGTGTAAATTACAAATTATTCTAATACATATAAAAATTATAATTATTTGAATGAATACACAATATATATCAAACAACTTGTCAAATTTCTAACCATTTTGAAATAACATTTCATTCAAACATACAAATTTCAATGAATTCAGTATTTATTAAACATGTCAAATTATAATCAAATTTGTATCTATATATCAACAAACAATATTTAAAATGGATTGCACTAACCTTTTCTATACAAGGAATATTCAAAAAGTCTTCAAATCATGAATCCAACGATTGAATTTGGTGTTTGCTAGCTTCAAAAAGTCTTGAAATAGTGTTTTCTATGTTGAAACCCGTGATTTCTGTTGGAATAATAGAAAGCACAATAGACCAAAAGAAGAGAATGGATGAAATAGGCCCCAAAGTTGCTTTTTTACCATTTTTGGGTGATTTTACATAGTGCATACACACTATAGCACGTACACACTATAGTGCATACGCATTATGTCAAAACACATCACTCTCTATCCTCTCTCTCTCTCTCTCTCCCTACTCTCTTTCTCCTCTCCCATCCCATACTCTCTCTCTGCCAACCCCTTTTGTCTCTCACACTCTCTCCCATCCTTTGACTCTGTCTCTCCCATCTTGTAATCTCTCTCACACTCTCACACTCTCTCCCAACCCTTACTCTCTCTCTCTTTCATAGACACACACACACACACACTCTTATCCCCCCTCTCTCTTCTCTCCCATCCCCTACTCTCTAGATCTGTCATACACACTCCCATCCCCCTCTCTCTATCTCCCTCTCCCTACTCTCTCTCTCACACTCTCTCCCATCCCTACTCTCTCTCACACTCTCTCCCATCCCCTACACTCTCTCACACTCTCTCCCATCCTTTCACTCTATCTCTCCCATCCCGTACTCTCTCTCTACCACACCCTACTCTCTCTCACTCTCTCCCATCCTTTCACTCTGTCTCTCCCATCCCATACTCACTCTCTACCACCCCCTACTCTCTCAGTCTCTCCCATCCTTTCACTCCGTGTCTCCCATCTTGTACTCTCTCTCTGCCACCCCCTACTCTCTTTCACACTCTCACACTCTCTCCCATCCCCTACTCTCTCTCTTACACAGACACACACACACACACACACTCCCATCCCCCTCTCTCTATCCCCCTCTCCCTACTCTCTCTCACACTCTCTCACATCCCATACTCTCTCACACTCTCTCCCATCCTTTACTCTCCCTCTCCCACCACCTACTCTCTATATTCCATCCCTTACTCTCTCTCCCCCCTCTCCCATCCCCTACTCTCTCTCTTTCATAGACACACACACTCTTATCCCCCCACTCTCTTCTCTCCCATCCCCTACTCTCTAGATTTGTCACACACACTCCCATCCCCCTATCTCTCTCCCTCTCCCTCTCCCACTCCCTCTCCTACCACCCACTATCTCTCTCTCTCTCTCTCGCTCTGTCTTAAGTTCTCTCTCTCCCTCTCTACTCTCTCTCTCTCCCATCCCTTACTCTCACTCTCTCTCTCCAATCCCCTACTCTCTCTTACACTCTCCCATCCCTTACTCTCACTCTCTCTCCCATCCTGTATGAGCTCTCTCTGCCACCACCTACTCTCTCTCAAACTCTCACACTCTCTCACATCCCCTACTCTATCTCTCTTACACACATTCCCATTCCCCCTCTCTCTCCCTCTCCTATAGGCTACTCTCTCTCCCCCATTCCCTAGTCTGTCTCTCCCCTCTCCCATCCCCTACTCTCTCTCTTTCATAGACACACACACTCCCATCACCCCTCTCTCTCCTCTCCCATCCCCTACTCTCTAGATTTGTCACACACACTCCCATTCCCCCCCTCCCTCTCCCTCTCCCACTACCTCTTGCACTGCCTACTATCTCTCTCTCAAGTACTCTCTCTCCCTCTCTACTTTCTCTCTCCCATCCCCTACTCTCACTCTCTCTCTTCCATACCCTACTCTCTCTCACACTCTCTAGCATCCCCTACTCTCTCTCTCTCTCTCTCTCCCATCCTGTATGAGCTCTCTCTGCCACCCCCTACTCTCTCTCAAACTCTGACACTCTCTCCCATCCCCTACTTTATCTCTGTTACACACATTCCCATTCCCCCTCTCTCTCTCTAGCACTCCCTCTCCCATTGCCTACTCTCTCCCATCCCCTATTCTATCTCTCTTACACACTCCCATTCCCCCTCTCTCTCCCTCCCACTCCCTCTCCCATTGTATACTATCTCTCTCTCTCTCTCTCTCTCTCTCTCTCTCTCTCTCTCCCTCTCTACTCTCTCTCTCCCATCCCCTACTCTTACTCTCTCTCTCTACCACCCCTACTCTCTCTCACACTCTCTCCCATCCCCTACCCTCTCTCTTACACACACTCCCCTCCCCCTCCCTCTCCCTCTCCTAGTCCCTCTCCCATTTCTTACTCTCTTTCTCTCCCATCCTCTACTCTCTCTATCTCTCTCCCCTCTCCAATTCCCTACTCTCGCTCTCTTTCACACACACACACCCATCCCCCCTCTCTCCTCTCCCATCCCCTACTTTGTCTCTCACTCCCTCTCCCTCTCCCTCTCCCTCTCCCTCTCCCACCACCTACTCTCTCTCTCAATCTCACTCTCACTCTCACTCTCAATCTCACTCTCACTCTCCCTTTGTCTTTCTCTCTCACTCTCACTCTCTCCATCTCTACTCTCTCTCTGCTACCCTCTACTCTCTCTCACATTTTCACATTCTCTCCTATCCCCTACTTTCTCTCTCTCTTACACACATTTCTATCCCCCCTCTCTCTCCCTCTCCCACTCCCTCTCCCATCGCCTACTCTCTCTCCCATCCCCTACTCTCTCTCTTGAGCTACTCTATCTCCCCCCTCTCCTGTTACCTACTCTTTGTATTTTACACACATACACTCCCATCCTCCTCTCTCTCACTCTCCCTCTCCCACTCTATCTCCCATTGCCTACTCTCTCTCTCTCCCCCATCCCCTACTCTCAATCTCTCTCTCCCACCTTGTACTCTCTCTCACACTTCCTCTCTCTCCCATCCCCTACTTTCAATCTCTCTCCCCCATCCTGTACTCTCTCTTTGCCACCCCTACTCTCTCTCACACTTTCTCTCTCTCCCTTCTCGTACTCTCTTTGCCACCCCTAATCTCTCTCACACTTCCTCTCTCTCCCATCCCATACTCTCTTTGCCACCCCTAGTCTTTCTCACTTCCTCTCTCCCATCCCATACTCTTTCTCACTTCCTCTCTCTCCCATCCCCTAGTTTCTCTCTCTCTCACTCTCTCTCTCTCTCTCTCTCTCTCTCTCACACACACACACACACACACACACACACACACACACACACACACACACACACACACACACACACACACACACACACAGAGCCATTCCCCCTACTCTCTCTTGCTCTTGTTTTGCATCTTCTATGCATTATTTAGGTCTCAATAGTGTGTGTGCAGTATAGCACGCATGCGCTATTGAGACCAAAATTCAAATACTTTGAATAACGCATGCGTGCTATTGAAAGCTTTTCATTAAAACCAAGCCTAGGGCTTGGTTTTTCCTTGGAGATCCAACCCAAAGGTTTGGAGTTAATAAACTGGTTTGAGACATGTTTTCCAGCAAACATACAAAAAATGATTGATTTTTCTTGTGTGCTCTCCTTCAAGATTCCTCGTGGTTAGGCATTGATAAGATCAGGTTACATGATATTGTAGGTCTCTGTGTTAATTATATAACCATATAATTTATTTTTAATTTGAACTATTTCAAGCCTTTCATCTATAATTTCTTTTGAATGTATTTTCATTTTTTTTGTCAAAAACCACCATGTACTAATTGGGCCATAGATTTTAGATTATTTTTCAATTATTTCTAGGGGAAGCATACAGATGTTTCACATTTTTTGGATGTGTCTAGCGAAAAAATTCATTAAAAAAAAATACACATTATAAAATTACCCAAAAAATTTGGGATAAACTACATAGTGTTAAGTAACTTTTGACTAGAGCAATCAAATAATTTTTTAAAAAAAGTTAAAATTTAGGGGGGCCACACTTTGTACTGTGTTATGTTTTTTTGGAATAAATAGTACCACTTTTTGTGGCCCCCTTTTTTGAGGACCTAAAACTAAACCATCTTGGAAAAAAATTAGTAGTTTAGAAACTAGATTCAAAGGACTATGACTTTTTTTTTGTCATATCTTAAATTTTTGAGCATAACTATCTTCAAATTCTTGATAAAGTTTAGAGAATTCTGATTTCAGGAAAAAGGTGTCCACTTATACCCCCCTTTTGGCACCACAACTTGGTGCACTTACCCTCAACATTTTCAAGATTTAACCTACTTTGAGGTTAGTATTTGTCTTTTATTCATTCAAGGTTTCAAGTACTTAATTTCTATAATAGATTATAGGATTTACTCCTTTCTTCATATTCTTCTTTGTATGATTGATTTGTGCATTGATCACTTCCTTGTGGTTAATGAATTTAGATCATTCCTTTTGGAAATTTGGGTTAAGGATAGGTCGTATATTCCCCCTCATATCATATTTCACCCTACACATATCTTTCTCTATTCATTTTGGTGAACCCAACATGCTTACCCTCTTTTCTTTTGTGCAATTAGATGCCCTATTGTGTTTTGTGGTGTTAGATTTCCTTTTATCTTATCTTGTTGGTGTTAGATTTGTCTTTTATGTTAAATCTTCCATGCTAATTAGATTTATTGCATTTATATTTAAAAAAAAAAAAAAATTACAAAATATCTTTCAAAATACAAAAATATTCATGTTTTATGTTTTCCTAGTTTAGTTCATTTGCATTGTACTGGATTATGAGCTTTATTACTTCTAGTCCTACTTCTAGTATTCTGGTTAGATGAAGTCATAGACGTATGGGTACATTTGATCATGAGTCTTCTTCTCCTTTCCTTAAGATCCTAAATGAGAATTTGATTATTCTTAATTCCAATCCTATTATGGAAAAAAACTCTTCTCACTCATCTCATGATGAGGATAGTGCTTTAAGAGTTCCTCCCAAACAAGTCCAAAAACTTTCAATTGAATTTGATAAAACAGGTAATTGGCTTATTCAAGAAAACCATAATCAAATTCTATTCAAGCTATAGAGGCTCTTAAGAAAGTTCTTTGTGATAGAGATCAAGGTGTTAACCTCTTACATGGTATTACTCACCTTGTGCATTGAAATGTTAAACCTTTAGCTCAAGAATCTCAAGATTTAGGGTTGATTCCTCCTACCACTAGTGTAGAACCTTCTTCTATTCTTTTACCTAGTGTTCCCACCTATATTTCTTCTTTGGTGATTGCAATGGTTCCCACTATTCCTATGAGTGTTCCTCCTGTGTCCCTTCCTACATCACAACCTTCTTATCATAATGTTCTTTTTACTTATTCTAATCCTCTACCAACTTTGGTTCCAAGTGTTCCTCTAGTTGTGTATTCCATTCTTTTAGCTTCCTACACTTTACCTAGTGTCTCTAATGTTTCTAATCCTCTTATTTCCTCTAATGATTCAACAATTATTAGTTTGGCTCAAATTGTGTCATCTTTACAACAACAACTTGCATCCTTGACTCAAAACAAGTTTAGTATTCCTACATGTAACATGGGAAGTTCTTTTTTTCGGGATTAACAAACTAATATGCCTCATCTTAAGAATGACCTTGTTTTTCATGTTAAAAAATTTCAAATCCTTTGTAGTGATTATGCTCATGACCATAGGATTTTAGCTAAGTTGTTTGCTAGAACTTTTCGTGACAAGGTCTTACAATGGTTTTGTTCCTTGCGTCCTTATTCTATTGATTATTTCTACAACTTGTCAATACTTTTATTCAACAATTTCAAAATAAAATTGGTCTCCAAGTGTCTTTGATTGATTTGATACATTGTAAACAAAGTTCTAAGGAAAAATTGATGGAATTTATTGGTAGATTTAAGCATTTACATGCTCGGATTTCCTATCCTATTCCTGATATTGATATTCAATGTATGTTTATTTCAAATTTGAAAAAGGATATTAGAGATAAGATTCTACTTACTGAATTTACCTCTTTTCAACAACTTTGTCCAAAGCTTCATCAGTATCAATTACAAGTGAGTTAATTTGAGAGAAACACTCCAATGACTCCTATTCTTGTTGATAAAAGTGATGCTGCTCCTAGTCCAAATAAATTTCAAAATTCAACAACTGTGTCAAGATAAACAAACAAGCAATTGAAGTTGCTGATCAAGTTGTTTTTGCATCTCAAAATGCCACTTCTGCATCCACCGTGTTTCAATTAAATCATATGTTTACTCCTCTTTTTAAATCTTTACATTCTTCATGAATAAGTTGTTAACTGCTAATTATATGATTACTTTACCTTATATTCAAACTCTTTTACCAACAACAATTTCATCTAAATCTTTTGATCCTAAAGATTTTTGTCAGTATCATCATCATAATGGTCATGATACTAAGAAATGTTATTCTTTAAAACATGAGGTTTAGGATTTAATCGACTTTAATGCCTTATCTATTGATAATTTTGATGATAGTGGGAATAAATCTATTTCTCCTCCTAATCAAAATCTTCAAATCTATATGAATCCTTTATCTCAACATGATACTAATATTGTTGCTCAATCACCTTCTATGGATATTGTGTATGATTCAAAGATGGATGATCTTAATCACATTATTAATCAAGTGGAGAATGTTGTTCAATCTGTATCTCCACCTTAACCTTGAATTCAATCTTAAGTTCTATCTAACCTCAACTATAACCTAATCCTAAATTGAAGACTCAACCTAAACCTCAACAACAACCTAAGAATAAAAGACCTTAGTAACTTTTGATTACCTTTGATGATTCTGAGACTATTAAAGATCCTAATGGTCCCCTTTATATTTATGCTAGGATTTCTCAGATACCTACTCATGGTTGTCTTGTTGATCCTACATCCTTAGTCAATGTTATTACTGAAGAAAATATTTTTATGAAAATATTGTAACACATTTTTTATGACACATTTGATGTGTGGATTCAATGTTGTAATGGTTTTCTTTATCAATCATTTGGGTCTATTAATTTATCGGTTGAACTTTGTGGAAAAATTGTGAACACTACCTTTGTTGTTGTTCCTTCTTTTAATAAGTTTCAAGTTAAGCTTGGTTTTCCATGGTTAAAAACCATGCATGGTGTTTCTTCCCCTATCCATAAATGTCTTAAATGTGTTCATGATGAAGAAGTGAAGATGGTTAATCATAGTTTATATCACACTGCTAGTTATCATAGTTTATATCACCAATTCATGTCTTTCTCAACTTGATCATCTTTTCCACTCATACCAAGCCTATAAGAATCATAAGATTCTTGAGTTAAGCTTATCTCCTATGGATCTTAATCATGTTCTTTTTCCTAGACCTTCCATAAATCCTTTATCTATGGCTTCTACATCTATTAATCAAGCTCCTCCTATTGCTTGTTCATGTACTGATAATCTCATTAATCCTCCTATAGAACTTGTGAAGGATCCTATAATTGCTCCTCCTAGTTCTCAACACATTTTAAGCAAGACAAAACACAATCAATCTGCTAGTGAATGTCATAAGAGGTGTCATGCTCAAGCTAAAGCTCATAATCCTGTTCTTAAAAAATCTTTAACTTCCTCTGATAAACCTATGTGTGATGTGTTAGAAGAAGTTTTTATTAATAATGATCTTAAGATACATGATTCTAATGATGCCATTCATATCTTAGATCCTATTTTGATTAATTTAGATGAAGAAGACACTCTTGCTAATATTGATGATGTTAATGATGAATATGAAACTATTGACATTGACATTGATTTACCTAATATGCTTTCCTCACAATTGACAATTACATCTAGTATTGAACATTATGATACTCAAAAGGATTTTTTTAGAACTGGCTATCATTCCTACTATGTTGAATATAGTCCCTCTTGCGAGTTACCCGCCTTCCCTAAATGATATAGAATGAGATGGGGAGAGTAGGCGATGCACTTGATTGACTAGTTCCTCATGGTAGCCTTCTTTGTGTTTGTCTATTGTAAAATGTTTCTCCTGTGATGTGTTTACCAAATATTAGTAGATTCTTTTATATGAGCTTTGTTGCTCTATTGATGCATGACGGTACAAGAATTGAACCTGTTGTACTATTCCTCTATATGTATCTCTATTCCTCCATATGTTGTACCTGTGCTATTATTCATAAATGTTTCCTTGTGTAATCTACTTGGGTCTACAACTTGGTAGCACTGATTATTTTTGGTCTCCAGGTCATGGTCTGAAAAGATTCTTCTTTGTATTTCTTATGTGATATTTTCTCCTTTGTGATTGTAATTCTACTTTCTTTGGGGAATGATGTAAATTCATTTGCAATAATATTATATATATTATCTTATGATCATATTGACCCCATAGTAGGTAAATCCCTTCTGTGTTCTTTGTATGTTTATGTGGTATTTCCCTTGAGTTGTCTTTATTTAGGGGCATCTCATAGCGGAAACATAATTAGTGGAGTTGTTTATGTTTCTGTTAAAGCCATTACTCCTTTTAAAGCATTAGAAATGACTTTAACATGGGGGCATACGCTCTGCTCACCTATTGCACAAACATACTTTTTGATACATATATATTATATTTCAAGATACTCTTTTTGCCTTTTTGGATTAATGACTAATCCTTAAAGCATGGATTTATATTTTAGGATCTCTTGATCTCTCTAGTTTCAAAATTTTTGATCCCTTAAGGTCAAAGGTGTCCTTAAGATTGGATCTTTTTTTTAGTTTTGGAATAGAATATTCTTGAGGGTGAATCCTTGATGGGTTGACTAGTGAGTAGCCACATTCACTAGGCAGTTCAATTCTATCTTTTCAGTTGCGCTTTTTCCTTGTGTGGTTCATAATGGGACATAAGTTCTTATTGGGCGAGATGATCACACTCTTTTTTTCTTTATGTATAGATGTCTCTCTTATTGTGATCTTTGAGTTGATGAAGACTTGAGTCTCTGAGGGCTTGAGGATCTCTTTGTCCCTTTGAATTCAATAAGATTATATTTTCATTATGATCTACTTTACCAAGAGTTTTCATTGAGTCCATACTCTTGCTAAAGTGTGGGCTTAATCTATCATCTTAAAATGGAAGCACTTCTATGTTAAGAACATTTAGCCCTCTGAGTAAGTGGCATGGGGTCATGTCAAGCACCTTGAATAGGTCTTTACATGGATCTGGTTGTTTTACCCCTATTTTTCTTCTCGCTCCTTGTGTCTAGCCTATTTTTGACAATTTTCTTTATGAAATTGAAGACTTTGACTTTTTGGGTCAAGGTTGAATTGGAGGGTCAAGGTCAACCTTGACCCTAACCTAGGTCAAGGATGACCTCAACCATGACCTAGGGCAGGGTCGACCTCATCCCTAACCCTAGGTCCAATTTTCAAGTTCTAAGATTTTTAGGATATTCGGCTTTAGAAAGTTTCATTTTCCTACTTCTGGGTGGCTTGTTTCAGGTTTCATAATGGTAAAATCTTAAATTGCATTTAATCTAGGTCCATTTCTAGGGGTTAAGGTTAATTGGTATTTAATGCTCCCATGTCAGCCTTCTCTAGAAGTTTGTGCCCTAGATCTCTATATAAGAAAGCCTCCTCTCATTTTCTCTAAGAATACATCCACAAGAGATATTAGATGAATGGTTTTTCTATGAAGTGAAGATCAACTATCCATAAAGCATTCAAGCATTCAAAATCCAATTCAAGGAGGTCCATTATTAGCTATTGAATAATTCAATCTTTATGGAGCCTTCTTGTTGAAGATTTCCCCATCCAAATTAAAAAACCATTTTTTTTGTAGGTATAGGTACAAAGCACAAAATTAAAGTGCATATTTGGATATCCTTTTCGCTGAACTTGTAGGCTCCATAAATAAAGTTTTCATCAGAGTAGTATAGGTCAACGTTAAATTTTTGGAGTACAATTATGCCGCAAGGTAAGATTGTGCCCCACTATCTAGGTCAAGGTTGACCTACTATCAAGAGGACAAAAGTTTTCTAGGTTCTCTCTGTCTTGACATTTCTAGTCTAGAGCAAGTTACATAATTCCTTGAAACTATGCATAAACAAAAAAAATCAACATTTTACAGATTTACCCTACTTTGAGGTTAGTATTTTTCTTTCTTTCAAGATTTCAAGTACTTAATTTCTATAATAGATTATATCATTTCTACCTTTTGTTCATATTCTCCTTGGTTTGATTCATTTGTGCATTGATCACTTCATTGTGGCTAATCAATTTAGATCATTCCTTTTGGGAATTTTGGTTAAGGATAGGTCCTATATTCCCCATCATATCATATTCCCCCCTACACATATTTTTCTCTATTCACACTCATAGTTAATCCATTGACTAAGGAAAAATAACCCTAAACCTATTTGTTTTCATTATCTAGAAGTCTCTCCTAGAGCTCTCACCAATGCTCCCTGCTACATTAGTGAGGATTCAATTGACTTATCCCTTGTTCTTCATCTACATTTCAGGTTAAAACTCATGAAGTAACAATATCTCATTGTTTTATATCATTCACTTAACATTTCCACAATTATCTTGCATTTTTCATTGCATTTGAATGAGGGTTTCATCTTGAAATGTGAGGGCAATTATTTGAGAATACTGTAAACATATAGTGTAGAATGTTGATAGAAACACATATTTTTGGTTTTTTTATTGAAAATGATTGAAGTATTTGGGGTTTTATGTGAATGGTTACAATATGCAGTTTTCTATGTGTTACTCTTGCTCTTGTTTATCATTCGCTTAGTTATACCATTATTATCCTACAACTTTTGTTTCCTATATATGGGATTTCACCATGAAATGATTGATTTATAATCATTCCTTTGAAGGTTTTATATCAATGATTTCTATTGTGTAATTAGTGAATTTTTCAAGGTGTTCAAGGATTCTTCAATTGGGTTAATTTCTATCATTGTTTATCATTGTTAAAATATCAAGTTTTTGAAGGGTTTTCTTCCACCTTTAACGAAAATGCAAGAAAATTTTAGAGGAAAAGGGTCATGATAAACAGGGATTTCAAATGGTTTTGAATTATTCAAATAAAACATAAAAGCAATTATTTTAGATGTGATTTTCTTTTTAGTTGAGGGTTTTGAATTATGTTATTGTACTGAAGGGTTTATAGTCAAGAAATGACTAGTATACAATGTGAAAAAAATCATTGCTTGCCATTGTGTTCCCTTCAAATGTTTCAAGTACATTGCATGTAATGTGAAAGGAATTAGTAATTTAAGAAAAATGGTAAAAAAATTTGAATAACAATGTCCAGTTGTATATGAGCAATGTTAGTATGCTAATAGAAACCAAATTTAAATAAAGCTTCTACAAACTGATCAAAATTCATAAACTTCAAGATAAACTAAGATGAGCTCTCAATTGAGAATATGAGCCATTAATGGACTCTCTCAATAAGAAGCTCTCTTATTGAGTGGCTTTGTCTAAATAGATAGGATGTATGCTCAAGCTTATGCTTCAAAAATGGCTTCAAATGGAGTTGAAATTTGGATGTGAGTGTATGGTTTTGATGTAAAATGGCTTCTTAAAATGGCATTATGACTTTACTTCATGGATTGTGTTAAAATGGCTTGGGAGAGGATTCCTTAAATAGGCAAAGGGCTTGAGGGATCAAGGGCTAGGATGCAAGGATGGGGAAAAGCTCATGGAGGGCTCAGATTGCATCAGAGGAGAGCACATGGATTGTGCTTCCTTACAGCCAATCAAGGAGTGACACATGTCACATGGTGAGAGGATGGAGGAAAGGGGAAGGATGAGTCAACAAAGGAGGCTCAAGGGATAAAATCTTCATAAAGACCCTCATAATGGCTTGTAAGAGCAATAAAAGGGCTTGGAAGAGTCATTTATGGCCTAGTGGACTTCATAAAGTTTTATGGTTGAGATATTTTGAGGGAGATGAGAGCAATTTCGACTTGGGCTTGATTAGGAGGGTTTTAAGCTTGCTTAGGCTTGTGCAAATGATTAGAGGATGGATTAGGATGGTTTAGGATTAGCTTAGGGATAGGCAAGTGGATGGCATTTAATGAGGGTGGGTGAAGGAGGAGATATTTTTAACTTTGGCTTGGGTTAGTAAGTTTTAACCCATGTTTAGAGAATGTGACAAGGTTAGGAGGGGATTAGGATTAGGTTTAAAGACATCTTCTAGAAGAGTCTAGACTTTGGATGAGGATAAAGACTTTTTAGAATAGTCTAGAACTTCCTAGGATGAGGATGAAGACTTTCTAGAAGAGTCTAGAACTTCTTAGGATGAGGATAAATTAGATTTTTAAGAAATAAATAAAGTTTTATTTATTTCAAGGTTTTGGGTTGAGGAGATATTTATTAAAACTTTTTTAATAAACATGAGGATTAATATTTAATCTTAATTAAATATTTTGAGTTGGGATTAGGGGTAGGAAATGATGGGATTAGCCTTTAATCAAAATTAAAGAAGGATTAGAAGATTTTGGAAGAGGTTAGTGGTCTTAAGGAAATTGGCCAAGTTTTGGGCAAAATTAAAAATTTTTTTTTTTTTTGGGTTTTTTGGTCAATTTATTAATTAAATAATTAATAAATAAGGAAATAATTTTTAAATAAGATTTAAACATTTTTGGGAGGGATTCCTTAATTAAATATTTTTATTTAAGATAAAGGGATTTAATGGCATAAAAATTAATTAATTAATTAAATAATTAATTAATTAATAAATGATGATGTCATCAGGGACTTTTTAGAAAATAAAAATAATTTATTTTCTAAAGGAATTCTAGGTTTCTACACCAGTAATGATTAGAAGTTTCTTGTAGGTTTCAGTTCAAAGTTGGGTTATTGTATGTGTTTATAATGAATCAAGGGTTTCTAATTATTTAAGTGTTTTTATTCACTGATTGGTTTGAGGGTTTTTAATCATTGATTTTTATTGTATAATTTGTACATTTTTAAGCTTTTCAAGGCTTCTTCAAAGGGTTTACTATCATCATTGGTTAAATGTCAATTTTTTTAAGGGTTTTCTTCCACCTTTAATGACAATGTAGGAAAATTTTAGAAGAAAAGGGGAATTATAGACAAGGTGTTTCAAATGGTTTTGAAATATATAGATTGAATGTAAAAGGAAATCTTTGAGCTTTTATCTAATTTTTGGTTGAGGGTTTCTATTTATTTAGGGGTTTCAAATTATGTTATTCTATTGAAGGGTTTATAGTCAAGAAACAACTAGTATAAATTGTCGACAAAATCATTGCTTGTTTTTGTATTCCTTTCGAATGTTCAAAGTACTTTGCAAGTTTTCAATCATTGATATATATAGAGTGGTTTTCATTCATTGATTGGTTCAAGGGTTTTCAATCATTGATTTTTGTTGAGTAAGTTGTACATTTTTCAAGATTTTGAAGGCTTCTCAAAGGGTTTACTGATATCATTGTTTATCATTGCTAGAATGTCAAGTTTTTAAAGGGTTTTCTTCCACCTTTACAAACAATGTAGACAAATTATGGAGGAAACAGGGAATGATAAATAAGGATTTCAAATTATATAGATGAAATGTAAAAGGGCATATTTGAAATGTGATATGGTTTTCAGTTGAGGGTTTCTAATTATTTAGGGGTTTTGAATTATGTTATTGTACTGAATGGTTTATAGTCAAGAAATGACTAGTATAAAATGTCAAAAAAATCATTGCTTGTAGTTGTGTTCCTTTCAAATGTTTCAAGTACATGGGTAAGTGCACAAAGTTGTGGTGCCAAAAGGGGGGTATGAGTGGCCACTTTGTTTGTTCTAAAATCAACAACTTATAAACTTTGACAAGAATTTGAAAATAGTTACGCTCAAAATATTAAGATATGACAAAAAAAAAAGTCGCAGTGCTTTGAATCTAGTTTCTAAAATACTATTTATTTTTGAAAATGGTTTAGTTTTAGGCCCTCAAAAAGGGGGCCACAAAAAGTGGTACAATTTTTCAGAAAAAAAAAAAAAACATAGTGCAAAGTGTGCCTCACCTAAAATTTTAACTTTATATTTGAAATTCTTTAATCCCTCTAGTCAAAAGTTACCTAACACTGTGTAGTTTATCCTAGATTTTTTGGGTAATTTTATAATTTGTATTTTTTAATGAATTTTGTAAGTGGACACATCCCAAAATGTGAAATGTTAGTGTGCTCCCCCTATAAATTATTGAAAATTAATCCAAAATCTAAACCATTTTTTTTTTGAAATGTGTAGAATGGAGTCTAGTTTCTAAAAAACTAACTTGTTCCAAAATTTGATGAACAAGCTAAAATCTACACCCCAATTAGTACATGTTGGTTTTTGAGAGAAAATGGACATATATTCAAAATAAATTATAGTTGAAAGGCTTGAAATAGTATCAATTTGAAATAAATTATATGGTTATATAGCTACACAGAGATCTACAATATCATGTAACCTAATTTTATCGATGCTCAATGACAAGGAAACTTGAAGGAAACCATAGAAGAAAAATCAAGCATTCTTTGTATGCTTGCTGCAAAACACATCTTAGACCAATTTAGAGCCTCCAAACCTTTGGGTTGGATCCCCAAGGAAAATCTAAGCCTTAGGCTTGGTGGTATCCAATGCTTTGTATAGCATGTGCATGCAATAGTGCATACACACTATTGTGCATGCACACTATTTAAGATGTTTTTAAATTTAAGGCTTAAATAACATGCACACGCTATAGTGCACACACACTTTGTAAGCCTTGCATTTAAATAGAGAGGATGGATAGGGAGAGAGGGTAGAGAGTGAGAGAGACTAAAGGATGGGGAGAGAGTAGGGGATAGGATGTAGAATGAGAGAGATGATGGAGAGAGAAGGCTAGAGAGAGAAAGGAGTGTGGAAAGAGCATGGTATAGGATGCAGAGAGGGAGAGGGATTCAGGTAGAGTGAGAGAATAAGATAGAGTAGGGAATAGAGAGGGATAAAGGAGAAGAGTGAGATAAATAGAGATAGAACTCAAGAGAGTATGGGGGAGGGAGGGAGGGAGGGGGGGAGAGAGAGAGAGAGAGAGAGAGAGAGAGAGAGAGAGAGAGAGAGAGAGAGAGAGAGAGAGAGAGAGAGTAGGCGATATGAGAGAGAGTGAGAGTGTGATAGGGAGTAGGGGTTAGGGGTTCAAAGAGAACATGAGATAGGATGCAGAGAGAGAGAGAGAGAGAGAGAGAGAGAGAGAGAGAGAGAGAGAGAGAGAGAGAGAGAGGATAGGGTAGGGAGAGAGGGAGGGAGAAATGGAGAGAGAGAGAGGGAGGGAGGGACAGAGAGAGAGGGAAAGAGAAAGAGTAGGGGTTGCTATTATTTTATGTGATTTCCAATAGGGCATATGTGCTATAGTGTGCATGTGCTATGGAGATTCCCATAGCACATATGTGCTATAGCCTAGGACATAGCAAGTGTGTGCTATTGGAAATTATAAAAAAAAGGTATCATATTTTTGGCATCACAACTTGGTGCATTCACCCACATTGCAGGTTTCTATAGAACATTGGGGTTTTCTCTCAGTACCTAATGCATATCAATGTGTTTGCTAAATCAATGCTCTTATTGTTTTGAATAATTAACAATGGTTTTCTAGCAGATGATAGTAGCACACATTGTCAATTATATCATTATTTATTGTTGTTCTATTTGTGTATCTCTACAGTTGCATTTGTTCGTCATTATCTTCCTCATGCTATTAGCTCTATAAACTTCAGCACCAACTCATGCTTACCACCACCCTCCCTTGGAATAATTATGTAGCTTGAGACCTTTCTTATTTTGTCATTCATTTATTGGACACCTTGAATATACTCATTTGCATACATCTATTCAACCACATTTCCTTATTCAAGTAAGTATATGCATTTGTTAGGTTGTCATCATTCTATGTATTGTTTAGTTGACATTGATTTTGTCCATTGTTAAATTCACATTGACTATTTGATTTCTTAAGTTCGTATTAACTATATGTCCTATAAAGTTTACACGACTAGTATGATTTGCAGAGTTGACATTGACTATATGCATTCATCGAGGTACCATTCCAATATGGGTGTGCAATTTTTTAATGAAATCCACTATACTCATGTGTAAGGATTTATCCATGCATCAAATCACATGCATGGGTAGAATACTTTATCCATTATTCAACTCACAAGAATTCTATGTATTTCTCCAATTTTCAATATGTTACTTTCTAATGTTGAGCTAACAATATTTCCTTATATTGTTTGTATTATCATGATGTGCTACTAAATCTTTATACAATCTCAAGTATTATTGTCATCAAGATAGTTAGCATTGCATTTGAGTTAGAGGTCATGTCCTAAGTCTCACTAATTGAATTAAATTAAGCAGATGCAAGCACAACTAATGAAATTAATTTAATAGATGGATGTAGCAAAAAGAAGGCACAAATAATATATATTTGAATCCAGGAAGTCGTCGCATGAAGAGAACATTAAATGCAATTCATTGTTTGAAATGACCAATCACTTCCAACCACAATTCAAAATTCAAATCACCAAACCAATCCTTCTATGACATAATTCCTATTAGAATGATATAATGCCACATTTATATCTTTGAATATTCCTTGTTTGAACTCTCCTGGTTTATTCTCTACAGTCTGCAAATTCATTGTGCTTGTTCATGTTAGTAACATACTCCTAATTCCATTTTTATTTCCATTTTAGTGGTTCAAATGTACTCTAATTATCAGCTGTATTCCTATCTGAGTGTTTTGAATGCATGTGGTTTTCCAAGTTTCATTACCTATTATAATGGTTCCAATGCACATTCTTTTATAGGTCTTTGTGTTTTACAAAGTCACATTGTTTTAGCTTGTTGTATAAGTTGTCCAATTTAATCAAATAATATGAATGGTTTATATCTATTTATTTCTTCTAGGTGTTATTTATGGACAAAAAATTTGGCATTTTGTGTTAGGTCTCTTGTTAGGAGTCATTGGAAGAGAAATGCTCTTGATTATTTGTTACACCAAGTGAAGACATATGTAAAGCTATTGTCTATCTTGTGTGACATAATGTAGGTGACCCAAATCTACATGATGGGGTCATCTTTGAGCTTGTGTTTTCTTCCCTTCTTGATGGTACAGGTAGATTTTATTGGATCTTGGACTTATTGAACCAAGTTGTGGTTCCAAAAAACTAGGAAAATTTTTTTGTGGGGATTAAAAATCTTGATCTCAATGACGACATTTGAAACCTTTCACATATATTTTATTTTTAGATAATTATCTCTCAAGATCTTATGATAAAAGCTTGGGAGATGTTCATAATGTCATATTCTAAGGATGAGTACAATTTCTTTTCAATGTTCACTACAAGAAATGAGGACTTTCTCATCCACTACAAGAAATTTGTTATTGAAGACCACTTCAATGGAATAGGCCTTTATGTGAAACATTAATATAGATGTGTAGACATCATTGTGTGCACCACATCCAAGTAATTCCTTTTTTGTTACATTTGATATATTATAACTTTTTATAAGGTTTATGTAATTGAATTGTGTAAGTGTTTTAGTATTCACTAGCCTTAAGTTGCTTATGTACTCATTTAATACGCTGGAACATTGACAACATGACGAATGATATTTTTTGTTACAATGCCAAGTCATTTTTGCAATCTATTCTTTGAATACATTACAAAACTAAGACATCAATGTGTAGACTTAGATTTGTAATGTAATATACAAAGACCTTACAAAACTAGATCTGCACACTTTTGCCTTTGTTTTGTAATGTATGCATAGAAGATGTTGCTTGAATAAATTTGTAGAGGTCTATAGATATACATTTCAAGGGAAACTAGGCCAAATGGTATCACAGATATCCAATCTATTTATTGTAATAGAATGTTGCATAAGGAAACTAAATATGTCCAATTAGTATTTATTTTTGTGTTTATGAAATTCACTTTGTAATGTGAGTTTGCAAACTGTAGGAAAGTTTGTAAAGTATATAATATGCAATTTATAGTTTCTGATTATACATTTCTCTCTTGCCTTTGTCATGTTCTTTATCAATATCCAAAAAATCCCTCTTCATTTTTACATTATTATCAATGAATACATTGGACATCTATCATACCATTTTTGTCGATTGAATTTGTAATGATTTAGACCTATACATTATAACACATTGAATTGAAATACATTGTCTCTAGCATAAATAAAATCCCCATGTTATTACACCGCACTGTGACACTAACCTAACCATGGATGACCCTATTACCATTCACAAAATTCTATGTTACCACAAGAAATTGACCTATTTACTAAGGCATATTTACCCTAAACCAGTTCATTTTGTTTTTCCACCCTCAATTGGTTCATTTTTTGTTTGTAGATGTTACTCGTAGAGCTCCTGCCAACACTTCCACACGCTTCTATCTCTACCATTTAGCACAACCTTGTTCTTTCTCACTGTCTTCTTATTGTCATGTTCTCAATGAATACCCAAAAATTCCCTATTCAATTGTACAATGTTTTCAATGAATACATTACACATCTACCATACCAATTTCCTCAATTAAATTTGTAATGTTGTGCACATACACATTACAAAACTAATTTAGCGAACTGCTATCATAGATATGCAATGTATCCATTGAAATAGAATAATGGATTAATAAATTAAATATATCCAATCACTAATTTCTTTTGTGTGAATAAATGTTCACTTTAGAATGTGAACCAAGTCACCAGGTAGAAAAAGTGGCGATGAGGTCATTTAAATTAAAACACATTGTCCCTAGCAGAAATCAAAACCTCATGTTATTACACTCCACCATGACCCTAACTTAATGATGATAGACCATATTACCCTACACATGACATGTATTACCATTCACCAAATTCCATGTTAGCACTAGCGGTTAGTCCATTTACCAAGGCAAAATAACCTTGCACCAGTTCATTTTCATTGTATAGAAGTCACTCGTAGAGCTCCGACAAAATTTTCCACTTGATTTTGTCTTTGCCATTTTGTATAACCTTGTTCTTCTACTACATTTTAGTTGAGGAATCATGAAGTAACAATATCTTGCTATTGTTTATCAATCACTTAGTGTTTTCATGGATGCAAATAGGTATCTTTTTAGTACTTTATTCCTTTGAGAAGCTTGAATTTACTCTATCCATTATTGAGTTGTCATTGATAGCATGTACATGATATTGATTGTATGTACATCTCTCATTTATTCTTCCACCATGAATAGCTTTATTCATTTGGGTAAGTTATGTTGACATAACATCTATGCAATTGTGTTAGGGGATATTGTTCATCAATGCAATTAACACCAAGAAACTACCATATTTAGATCCCAATTCCACTAGGTGATACACCTTTCGAGTACACTATGTTTGAGGATTCCTTGATGCAATTCTTCCAATACCACTCTTGTGCATGTGTACAAAATTGTATAGGTAAAATTATTGGTCCAAAACTTGTTCACAACCCTAGGAGAATTGTTTATCCATCACAACTAGTTTCAATCTTTCTATCATGGTGCATGGACTTGTTGTAGTCTAATTCTCATCTATAAATCATTACACACAGTTAGTTACATTGACAAGTCCTTCCTAGAGGGAAATACTTTGGAGGATTCCATGAGGTATTATAACCTATATAGTAGCGAGGCTTATGTGACTGATATTGTACCACATTCAATGCTAATGGATAATAATGAGATGAGATTAATATTGAGAAAAATAATAGACTATATAGTGGATTTTGAGGATGATGATGCCCATACTATATTTTAGAACCATGCATCCATAGTGCCACAACAATTTGAGAAAAGTCTATTGAACATTGCAGATTAGATTAAAGACCGCCTGTTTGATGCCCAATTTCACAATCTTGCACATGTGTGACCTAAAAATGTTATGTATGCAAGATCATTCAATGTTTTATGGAAGAGGGTGGGGATAGTGTTAAGGAAGAGGGATGTGATAGTGCCAACTGACATCTTCTATATGTATTTTTTTTTTTTCTCCTATTGCAAACAATTACTGCTCTTTACCCTTGCACTACTTAATGTTTTATATTTTAGAACTTTCTTGGACATAAACTAAACATTAGTTCACTGTTATGTAATGAAAATTTTTCTAGTAATACAATTTTGCATATTTGTAATGCTTTATTCCTATTTTCTAAATGCCAATTTCTCAATGCATATAGTCAATGTCAACTTTGTCATGGCTACAATAAAATCAAGTTTTAGAGGGATATAATTCTATTGAATGTGTCCAAATGTATATGTATGTGTATGTATATGCACACACACACACACAAATATACATATACAAATACAAAAAAATAACACGCACACACATAATAATTTCTATTTCACTTGTATGTACAAGAACTAAATTTTAGTTCATTGTTATGTATTGAAAAATGATTATGTAATGTTGTAGATTTATAATTCTTTACTCATGCTTTCTAAATGCCAATTTCTCAATGCCTACAATCAATGTCAACATTTTCATGGATATAGTATAATCAAGCTTCAGAAGGGATATAATGGAAATGAATGTGTCCAAATGTGTATGTGTGTGTGTGTATATATATTTGTATATATACACATACATTTACAAATATAAATATATATGTATATATAAACATACACACACACATATATGTATATATACATACACACACACACATACATACATATATACACATACATAAATACACACACACACACACACACACACACACACACACACACACACACACACACACACACATAAATTGTTTTCTATTTCAATTGTATGTACACAAACTAAACTTCAGTTCATTGTTATGTATCGAAAACTTGTATAGTTACATAATGTTGTAGACTCATAATGCTTTACTCGTATTTTTTGAATGCCAATTTCTCAATGCATGCTATCAATGTCAACTTTGTCATGGATATAGTAAATTCAAGCTTCACAAGAGATATAATGAAAATAAACATATCCCAATGTGTTTGTATGTGTTCATGTGGATGCATATTAATGTAATGCTGCATATTTATACTGTTGTACTTGAATTATTTGAATGCCAATGTGCCAATGCATACATTTAATGTCACATTTTTTATGCATACAATGAATTCAAGCATCAATATGAATATATAGAAAATGAATGTCTGTAAAATTATTTGAATATGTTCATGTGGATGCATATTTATTTATGTATGTATATATATGTGCAATTAAACTTTGCAACCATGTATGTGTGTTGTTGGAATTTGAGAGGGGGGTTGAATCAGTTATCCAAGGTCTAGATGTACTATTAAAACTTTTTACAGCTTAGTGAACCCATAAAAGATTTTCATCATTCATGCATCCATAAGATTATGCAATCATTTAAAAGTTGTAGGTTAAGTTGTCAAATCAATTTGTAGAAATGTAAACATGAAACATAATAGATTCAATAACACACTAAAAAAAATGATTTACGTAGAAACCCAATTTAGGAAAAACCACTAGTAGCATGCTACTCTTTCTCACTCTTTTGAAGTGATGCCCTATGAAAGGCCAACCTTGTTAAAGGTTAAAATGCACATTGTTAAATGTGATCGTGTTAAAGGATTTCAATCACCCTGTTAGGAGCGAGCCTTGTTAGAGGACTTTAGACTATTCACTTGGAATGTCATCCGGTTAAAGGATTTACAAATGACTATTAGGTCAACCTTAATCCAAAGGATTTACCCTAGACTGATACAATTATAAGAGTATAATAGTAAGGCTTGATCTGATAACAACTTACAACTCCATTTGCAGAGTATAGATCTTTGTTTTAGTCCTCCATTCTACTTGGCTTTGACACACTTAAACTCTGTTAGCTTGTTCATCCTTCAAGCATCTATACCCTTTAAGCCTTCTTACTTTTCTCGCCAATGTAGACTCTTCACTTAGGTCACTAAATGAAGCAATATGCTAGACTCCTTGTCTTCATTAGGTTCTTGCACATCACAACCTTTTCTTTTGACTAGCCATCTCTATAAATAGAGAATTAAGATATTTTTTCGTTCATTCTTCATTGTCCAATTTAGGGTTAGGAAAGATTAGGTAGGATTCAATGAATCTACCCCTTATTTCATTTCATTCCCTTCTAGAAACTTCTTCTTCAATCCTCTTTGAATTCACCTCAAAATAGTTTACCATGAATTCTATGCCACCAGCTCATCAATCTTATCTTCCACATGGTTCACATAATCTAAGAAAAAAACTTGCCAGCTCAAATCCATCAAATTCATGATCTTTTTAATAATGTTGACACTCGACATTAACTAGCTTCTCATGCTCAACACATACTGTGTTGCTTGACATCCATTGAAAAATCACTTAGCATGAAATGAGGTTTATTGGTGCTTGACATCAACTAAACTTTACTCGGCATCAACTATTTTACTCATCTTACACTAAAATATACTTTTTCTTGGCTCCATCTAATTTTCTGCTCGGCTTGCACTAACATTGCTCGGCACCTACTATGCAAATTGTCAAGCTTGGTAGACTAACTTCATTTAACTTGTTCTTCTGAACTTTCTTAGTGTAATCAACCTTTGCAACCATAAGTAGATTATCAATGCACTATGATATCATTGTCTTAGATGATTCTTGTACTCCTTTTCCACATCATAACTCAATGTTTCCTCTAGGTACTATTATTACATCATTCTGATTAAATCCTCTTCATCAATCAAATAAATGATACTACTTAAATCGTATAAGTAGTTGCCTTAAAAAAAAAAAAGGTTTGACATCAATGCCAAAACAATGATTGAAACACATCTATCATAATTTTATCAATCTACTTTCAACAATATCCCTCTTTGGTATCGATGGCAAACCAAACTGATCAACCAAACTAACTAGGTTTAAATAGTAAGACCAACAAAATACAAAAAAGAAAATAATTCGTTGTATTGAAATCTCTCCCTCTATCAACAATTTTCATGTTTTGAATATGTTACAAAATTTTGTCCTGTTCTGATCAATAGATAATCAACTCATCCTTATGTCTCCCTTTGGATTACTTCTTATATCTCCCTCTACATTATCGTCCTCTTACTAGGTAGATGTAATCAGTAGATACACTTTTTCTCTTAGCAATCAGTCCCTCATACTTATGTGTTGTTAACAATGTCTATCTCCGTCATAGGATTTTTCTCTTTCTTCAATTTATGAGCTCTTAACAATGTTTATCTCCCTCATAGAATTATTCTCTTTCTTCAGTATCTACCTCTAATTATTTTCTTTACTATCTCCCTCTTTGACAATAATGCTAAAGACTTATCATCTTAATATGCCGATATGAACATCTTTAGTTTCTCCCCCTGTCACCTTGCTTGTGACTAATTTGTAGTTCTAGCTCTTTGATTACCTTAGGTAGCTCCTAAAGTAAGATCCACTGCATCAATGTGTAACATATGTTAATTAACTTGTTTGATGCAGGGCACTCCTCTTATTTTTTAGATAGCCTTTCATAGGGGTATCACCCCTATATTACCTATTAGATACTATGAAAATCCTTGGGTAATGCTTTTGTGATAATATCAACAATTTTCTCTTTTGTGTAAGCATATTCCATCTTCACCTCTTTATCTTGAACTAATTCTCTCTATTAATGATACTTGATTCCAATGTGCTTAGTCTTTGTGTGCATCATAGGATTCTTTGATATATGTATAGAACTTGTATTATCACAATAAAGTACAAATGGTTTAGTGATCTCTTCCTTCATACCTTTGAGTAGCTATTTGATCCATATAATGTTTGTACAATTTACAACTGTAGCAACATATTTAGCTTCACCAGTAGATTGTAATACGTAGTTTTGTTTCTTGCTAGTCCATGTAACCAACCTCTTGCCTAAGAAAAATGCTCCTCTACTTGTGCTCTTTCTGTCATCAATATTTCTATCCTAATCAAAATTAGTGTAGGCTCTTAATTCAAATTTCCCATTTTTCTTGTAGTATAGACCATATTCCTCTATTCCTTTTAGATATCTCATTATTCTCTTTACAACCATCATATGATTCTCCATGGGATTAGCAGAGAATCTTACAACTATCCCTATAGATAACATTATATCAGGTCTACTATGTACTACATATTGTAATTTCCCAATCATAGACCTTTATAATGTTTGATTCACCTCAGCTAAATCAACATTCTTTGAAAATTTATGTACTATTACCATAGTGTACTTAATGGCTTGGAATCTTCCAATCCAAAAGTTTTCAGTATCTCCTTAACATACTTTGACTAAGTGATGTATATACCATATTTCATATGATGTACTTGCAAACCCACAAAGAACTTGATCTCTCCAAACATAGACATCTCAAATTCTTGCTTCATTTGATTTGCAAAAGCCTTACATAAAGTATCTTGACCTCCAACTACGATATCATCAACAAAAATTTTAGATAAAAAAAAACCTTTTCCTTCTCTGTCTTCAAGTATAGATTGTTGTTACCATCAGTCCTCTCAAATCCAATCTTCACAAGATAATTATGAAGTCTATCACACTGTGCTCTTGGTACTTGCTTCAAACCATATAAATCTTTATGTAATCTGCATACCATATTTTTATTGTTAACATCAACAAGTCCTTTTGGTTGTTCTACATAACTTTTTCCTCTAATATACCATTAAAAAATATACTTAACATCCATTTGATAAACTTTGAAACTTTTGTATGTCAAGTAAGCAAGTAGAGTTCTTACTCCTTCGAATCTAGCAATAGGGGCAAATATTTCTTCATAGTCAATCCCATCTTCTTATGCATATCTTTTACAAACTAATGTTGCCTTGTTCCTTGTGACTTTACCATTTTCATCTAACTTGTTTCTATATACCCACTTGGTACCAATCACATTTGTGTCTTCTGGGCTAGGAACTAGAGTGCATGTTTTGTTTTTCTCAATTTGTTCAATCACTTCTTCCATGGATTTACTCTAGTCCACACCTTCTAAGACATATTTCATTATTTTGAGCTCTTTCATGCTCAATAAACATGTATCATTTCTCAACTTTTTCCTTGTCATTGGTCTAGCATTTTTATCTCCAATGGTTTGTGTAGCAAGGTGATGTCTCTTGACATACTTAGACAATCTTGGTTCAGTTATGGCTTCTTCATTTGGTCTGTAAACTTCTAAATCACTATGTACATCTCTGTCAGGTAGTTCAAATTCTCTTTAATGTACACTAATACTAGAATTAGAATGTGCCTCCACTTCATTCTATAACTCGGTACCTAAATGTAACTCAGTTCTTGCATGCAACTTGACATTCATAGTATGTGACTCAGTAGTCACTGAAACTTGCTATTGGTTTTTCAATTAATTTACAATATCTTTTTCAACAAGCATACCTTCATAAAAGTATACAAACGATTTGTATTCTTGTAGTTCCTTCATAGGTTCAAGCTCATATACTTATATATATTCATTAAATTTTACATTTGGAATTTCCACAACTTTGTTAGTGTTAGTATTTAAACACTTATAAGTTTTGCTCCTTGTGGAATAGCCTAGAAATATACCTTCTTCACTTTTTTGATCTAGTTTACCATCCCTAAAATCTTTGGAAATATAGAATTTTCTTCCAAATACGTTAAAATATTTTATATTGGGTGAGTATCCATACCATAGTTCAAAAGGTGTCAAATGAGTACCTTTTTTGACTTGTACATAGTTCAAGGTATATAAAGCTATACTTACAGCTTCTCTCTAGTATTTTAAAGAAACATTTTTCTCTATTATGAGTGTCCTAGCATAGTCCACTATAGACCTGTTCCTCCTTTCAACAATTCCATTTTGTGGAGGGGTTCTAGGAGTAGATGTCTATCTTTTGATTCCTTTGTCATTACAGAACATCTCAAACTCATTTGATGTAAATTCTCCTCCTCTATTAGATATCAATTTTTTTAGACATTTACCCATTTCCTTCTCAACTCTTCCTAAGTACCACTTAAACATTTGGAAAGCATTAGATTTCTTCTTTAGAAACATAATTGTCATCATTGTAGAATAATCATCAACAAGCAACATAATGTACTTATCTCCTTTGTAGCTTTGCACTTCAATTGGTCCATACAAGTCAGTATGAACAATCTCTAGTATTCCTTAGAGTGACTTTGTCATTTTGCCTAATTGACATTGTTCTCACATTATATTGTTAGGCTTCCTCAACTTAGGCAAACCTCTAACTTTTCTCATTTTACTGATACTAACCAATTTATCAAAATTAACATGACATAACCTCTTGTGCCATAGCCAAACATCATCAAATTCTACAACTAAACATGTAGCATCCCCTATGTCAAGGTAGAATGGATTACTTCTAGTTTGACCACCCTTTCTAATCAATTTTCCATCAGTATCATATATCTTAACAATTTTGTTTTCAAACTCAACCTTACATCCTAAATTACTCAGTTGCCACACAGTCAACAAATTATAGTTAAGTCCTTCAACATAATAAGCATTGTCACATAAAATCTTTTCTATTAGATTGATAGAACCTTTTCCTTTTATCAAACATGGTGCATCATTACTAAATCTTACACTATTTCCATCATAACAATTCAAGGTAGTAAACTTACTTTTATCTCTAGTCATGTGATGTAAACACCCATTGTTAATGATCCATCTATCGTTCTTGTTCACACAAGACACACCTCATCTTCATCAAATTCATCCTTCATTACAACATACATCACTTCATCATCATGATCATTAGATTCATCTCTTGTTTCCTCTTTAGGAATGTAGCAAGACTTCTTGCCTTTATCTTTGTAATCTTTGTTGTCTTCATCTCTTCTACTTTTGTACTTGTCACCACTTTTGTAGTTCTTCTTCACTGGACATCTAGTAGCAATATGATCAACCTCATTAAAATTTAAACAAATTATAGGTAGTTTACCTTTAAAATTGCCTTTATCTCTATGAAATCTCCTTGCCAGTAGTGCTTCAAGTTGATCTACATCCTCCTCGTCTCTCTCACTATCACTGGACACACATTTTGTCTTTTCCTTCTTCTTCTCATCAGGTTCCTTTAATGACAACTTAGCTTTGAAAGAAGATTCAATATTCTCAAGTTTTTAATTATCAAATTTAGATAGCTCAAATGTAGTGATCCTACCTACCAAACCTTCAAGAGTTAGATCATTCCTTGGTACACATCTTAGCTCTTGTATTGCAAAAAATTTAATAGCATAGATGGGTAGCAATATTCTCAAAACTTTCTTAGTATAATATCATCATTTATTTTATTAGTAGATCCTCTTATTGAATTAACATTTTTTAATCTAGAGCAATATTGAGCAATATTTTCACCTTCTTGCATTCTCATATCATCGAACTTACCTCTGAGACTTTCAGCTTTGGCTCTTAGAACACTCTTGTCACATCCATAGATGGTGTGTAGAGCATCCCACATTTTCTTTACACTATTACATCCTTTGATATCATCATACTCAACATAGCTTAGGGAACATGGAATCTCCAACATTGTCTGGTTGTGTTCTTTCTTCTTTTTTAGATCTTCAATAGTTAAGACTCCAACAAGATCATCATGCTCAATAGAAATGGTAGATTGTGCATGATCTCCAAGTCCTCCAAGGTGTAGCTTCATTAGAATTTTCCATGCAAGAAAGTTATCTCTATTAAGCTTGGGTACTTCTCTTTTTGACATCTTGATCTTTGTGCTTCTAGTACCTTCAAACTAGTCCTCTTAAGAAGATGTCTCTGATAACAATTGTTAGAATTCTTTAGAATAACTGAGAGGGGGGTGACTAAATTATCCAAGGTCCAAATGTACTATTAAAACTTTTCATATCTTAGTGAACCCATAAAACATTTTCACCATGCATTCACCCATAAGATTATGCAATCATTTAAAACTTGTAGGTTATTGTCAAATCAATTTGCAAAAATATAAACATAAAACATAACAGATTCAATAACACACTTGACACAATGATTTACGTGGAAATCCAATTTGGGAAAAACACTACTAACATGCTACGCTTTCTCACTCTTCTGAATTGATGCCCTATGAAAGGCCAACCCTATTAAAGGTTATAATGCAAACTGTTAAATGTGACCTTGTTAAAGGATTTCAATCACCCTATTAGGAGTGAGCCTTGTTAGAGGACTTTAGACCATTCACTTGGAATGTCATCTAGTTAAAGGATTTACAAATGACTGTTAGGTCAATCTTAATCCAAAGGATTTACTCTAGATTGATAAAATTATTAGAGAGTAACAGTAAGGCTTGATTTGATAACAACTTACAACTCCATGTGTAGATTATAGATCTCTATTTCTATCCTCCATTTTGCTTGGCTTTCACACACTTTAAGTTCTATTAGCTTGTTCACCCTTCAAGCATCCATATCCTTAAGCCTTCTTGATTTTCTTGCCAATGTAGACTCTTCACTTAGGTCACTAAATGAAGTAGTACCCTAGACTCCTTGTCTTTGTTACGTTCTCACACATCACAACCTTTGCTTCTAACCAACCATCTCTATAAATAGAGAATTAAGGTATTTTTCCATTCATTCTCCATCATCCAATTTAGGGTTAGGAAAGATTAGGTAGGATTCAATGAATCTACCCCTTATTTCATTTCATTCCTTTTTAGAAAATTCTCCTTCAATCCTCTTTGAATTTGCCTCAAAATGGTTTACCATGAATTCTATGCCACCAACTCATAAATCTTATCTTCCACATGGTTCACATATTCCAAGAAAACAAATTTGTCAGCTCAAATCCATTGAATTCATGATCTTTGTAATAATGTTGACACTTGAAATTAACTAGATTTTTTTGCTTGACACATATTGTGTTGCTCGAAATCCATTGAAAATTCACTTGACACAAAAAAAAGGTTACTGGTGCTCAACATCAACTAAACTTTACTTAGCATCAACTGTTTTAATCGGATTACACTAAAAAAGACTTTTGCTAGGCTCCAACTGATTTTTGGCTTGGCTTGCACTAACATTGCTCAACACCTACTCTGGAGATTATCAAGCTTGGTAGACTAACTTCATTTAACTTGTTCTTCTAAACTTTCTCAGTGTAACCAACCTTTGCAACCATAAGTAGAATATCAATGCACTATGGTATCACTGTCTTAGCTGATTCTTGTACTCCTTTTCCATATCATAACTCAATCTTTCCTTTGTGTGCTATTGTTACATCATTTTGATCAAATCCTCTTCATCAGTCAAATAAATGATAATACTTAAATCATATAAGCATTTGTCTTACCAGCAAATAGTAGGTTGGACATCAGTGACAAAACAATGATTAAAACACATTTATCATACTTGTATCAATCTATTTTCAACAATGTGTCTATGTAAATATGTATGTATGTGTACATGTGGATGCATATTTATTTATTTTCATATAAATACATGCAATTGAAATTTCTAGTTCTATAAGTCTGTCTACATATGTACATACATATGTATTTTTTTGCATGGGTGTGTATATATGTATGTATGCATATATGGTTGCAATTAAAATTTGCAGTTTCTTATATGCATGCAGATATGTATGTGTTCACATTCATGCATAATGTTGAATTCACTCAGTCATACATTAATGTGATGTTTACGTACATGCACCATGTTAATAATAATTTCATTGATGAGCCTTAGAATATTACCTTATCATGCTTGTATCTTTATTATACTTGTTTTATTTAGATTTATGTGTACACATTAATGAAAGTGTGTGATTATCATCCTTGTAGTAATTGAATGATATATTCTAGTTAGATTTGATACTTCCTACCATTGTTGTAACAATTTATAGGTATGCGAGGCAATGAGGACTTCACCATGGGTTGTTGATTGTTAAAGGTCCATGTGATTATGTTTCTCAGCGTTGCCATTTTAGTATTAGTAAACTATGTTTTTCAAAACCCCATATATTTTGGGAAATCATAATATTGCTAGTTAATTTGGTGTGCTAAGATTTTTTTAAAATTTGATATCACTCACCACCAATGTGTGTTGTCTCAATACTTGCATTATTGGCAGCTAAACTTTTATGATATGGAAACAATTAGAAACTAATTGAAATTCCTCAACTATTTTGATTTCTGCTATGTTATCTTCTACACACATTATAAATATAAAGTCATCTTGACTTTACTAAGGCTACAAACCCTATTAGTCAATAGTTTTTCCTTCTTACAAATGTGATATGAAAATTGAATAATAAGAAAAACTTCCACCATAATTGGTTTCTCTTGATTGAACTCTCTATGTTTTGAGGTACAACTACCTCCTTAAATAGTGAACAATGATTTCCTTTATTTCAAAAGAATTGAACAAGATGAGATCTTTTTACCAGAAAGAACTAAGGCTTTAAAAACACTGTTCCATATCAATACAAAAGTATTGCAAAATTGTTATTGGTTCAATATCGAGCCAAAAGTCTTTATCAAATGTATAATATGTATTTAGAACAAAAATTGATCGATTCAACTGAATAAGATAAATTTAGAACCATTTGCAAAAAAGAACACAATAAATTATCACAACAAAGAAATAATTCCTTAAGAAACAAATCAAGACTACCAAAACATATGATTTTAAGTAACAAACGATGTGTCACAAGAACTAAAAAGATTTATGTTTCTATTCCTTGAATCCCTTAAGTATTACCACAAAATGGCTTAATCTAAACCTACCTCAACAACTTAAGTTCTTATAGAAGCATTAGCAGAATATCGATCCCAAAAATATTAAGAGTCTTAAAATAAATAACCATGCAAGGATTTATAGAAAATATAAAACTGGCTCTAGTCAAAGATGATAAAGCTAAACTCAAAACCAAAAGAAACTAACAAAAATTGGTGTTGACTGGAGTGTCCTGCTGTCCATATCCAATAGGTGTGTTGCCTCCTGCATCTTTCCATTCTTTGTAGGAAACCTTGAAATCAATGATTTATTTTTGCTATGGGATTCCCAGCTATTAATAGGTGTGTTGCCTCCTGCATCTTTCCATTCTTTGTAGGCAACCTTGAAATCAATGATTTATTTTTGCTATGGGATTCCCAGCTATTCGGTTTTCAATTACCAAATGGTGATGACTCGATGAGCATGCTCCAACTTTTTATTCTACATAATACGATGATCATCATTAAATTTTTTTGGGTAGTGATGGTGAAGTTCACAACACATACTTCTTTGGTCATCTTTTAGGGCTCGTTGCTTGTCTTGACAAGCTACTTCTGTTTCCTTCAGGTTCTTATTAGGTTGATCCTTTTTGTCTAAGATTTTGATGTCTATGCACTTTAAATTATTATCCAAGATCTACTTTAGATAATCAATCTCTTTAACTAGTTCTGAACACTCCTCTAAGAAATGCTCAATTACCATATTTCTCCATTCTAGATTAGTTCTAGAGAAATACAGGAAGTCTATGTCTATGCTAGAGTTCTATTTTTCCTTTAGAAAGTTATATGCTCCATATTATTGAACTTCTATGATGTGAGCTAAAACATCTTCCCATTTTTCCTTTTCTTTATTCCAGGAGCCAAGCTTTGATTCCAAATTCATCATCATTTGTTCAATTTTTACCTTCATCTCAGCTAAGCAATTCATGTAGCTAACTTCATGAGAAACCATAGATTCAAATCATTTGTCAAATGCTTGAGAGATTAATCTATCCCTTTTTACTTGGTCAATGAATTGTTGGTTAGCTGGAGAAGTCACATCAACCATGAAAATGGCTTGAGGTTGACATTCAACTTTCACATTTTGTAATGTATGCATGTATTCTTCCAAAAAATGGATAGATTACTTTAATTATTTCGTATCCTTCCAGTCTTGACTCTAGTGTGTCTCGCATCCAAGATTTTCATATGCACTACTTTGGAAGTCAACCTGAGAACATTTTTCTCTATAGTGTAATCTTGGGGCATAATATTATCCATACTTTTATCTTTGATAGGTTTAAACACACCAAAAACTTAGTGCCCTGTCTTCTCATCAACCGCAAGTATGGTTTCTATCTTTAGCCTTTTGATTTTAGGAGTTTTTCCTAGACATTTCCCAACCATATTCTCGACGAAGATGCTTACTAGCACTATACTTCTTTTCTTGTTCATTGATAAGTCAAACCATTATTTCACTAAGGAAGTGCCCTTGGATGGGGGGGTTTGTAAACTAAAAGAAGCATTACTAGTAATCATTGAGCCTTGAGTGTTGACATCACTCACTGATTGCTGATCACCTTGATCCATGACTCTCTCTCTCTCTCTCTCTCTCTCTCTCTCTCTCTCTCTCTAAAGGATTTAGCCACAACTTCAACTTCAATCAGATTTGTATTAGTACCTTCCACAGTAGCTCTTTAGGATTTTTCTTTCTTAGTGTGAGATTGGGTCTACCTTGTTGGTCTTAAAGGTTGAACTAAACTTTGAACTTCAGGTTCAACTTCAACTTCAAAGTTCAAAATACCTCCAGAGCGAAAGGTGACACCTTTATCAATATTATGAATAGGCATAAGTGAACTAGAACTAATGAAAGTTTCTCATGGGGCTTGCGCTAAATCTCTCATCTTAGACTTCCTTTTCTCCTTTAACCAAATTTTAGTTCTTTCAATAACTTGGTCTATCTTGGCCTACAAGTCATCTTATTCAGGGGATTCCCAATCTATTTCTAGTAGAGGAAAGGATTCAACCTGGGCTATATAGAAAGGGTTGATTACTTCTTCATATTTGTCTTCTTTTACACCTTTTATATTCACATGGAGTTTATATTCCTTTATTTGTGTAAGCCTAGACCACCATCTCTTCCTTCATATTTATCCTCACAATCAGCCCATAAATCTTCTAAATGCAAAACATGCAAGAATGTAAGGCATAATTTGAATAGGGGTTGAGAAAAATCCTTTCTATCAAAGTCAGGATGGATTGTATAGGTTTCCAGATTCATGACCTTTAGCTAATGTTCCAAGGCAAGAGCATCCTGTATAGTTTTGCACGAGTAATGACTAAGTTCTATGGGAAATGTCAAACTTGAACCCCTCCTAGCCTTGCAACTCTTGTAAACTTCTAATACCTACCAAAAGACTTCTATTAACACATAACAATCTAAGAAATACTTGGGCAATTTAAGAGGCTTTCCTTCATACCCACCAACTTGGATATATGTGAATTTAGAGAACTATGTAAAGAAGCTACCATAGATGGATATAAATTGTGCTACTTCTTTAGTCAATCTTTTTTGTTCTTTCCCTTGTAGTTCAAAAACCAATTTAGCAAGGAAAGCATCCTATACTCTTTTAAAATCACCCTTATTCTTTTCTTTTTACAAGGAAGAGAAATATTCATATATGGGCATGTCATTTACCCACAAAACATGAGGAAGTCTGACCCATTCTTTGTATCATGCCAATATATAGAACAAGTATGAGCTCATGTAAAAACTAGACACTCCAAATACTTGGGAAAGTTCTTCATGCAACCTATCTACTATGATTTCCACCCAATTGATGTGCTTCTTGTCACTTAGGATGGCTTAAATATAGAAATAAATCTAATTTTCCAATGGAAGGCATGTTTATTTCCTTTAACTCTATTTAGGAGGGTGATTACATCCTTTATTTTAGGGATCATGTGTTCTCTGGTGAAAGTGTGAGGAAGATGGGAACCTCATTTCTCTAGCTTGAGTATCCAATTTTTGGAAATGATATTGTTGAATGTGTTTGGGTCTGATGCAAATTTGTTATTTGAAAGATCAATTATCTAGGCTTCATATTCTTCATGCGGCATCATCCTTAAGATACCCATGATTGTGACCCTATTTGCGTACACTAGAACTTCTCCTATGTATGTCTTAATACATCTTTTGTTGGCATCATACCTATTTCTATATTCTAAAATAAGCTCTAGGCAAAAAACAATTTTCTAAAAAATAAACAACCCGTAACAATGCACTCTTGGCTATCTTTTTTGCGATAGACCCAAGATTTGGCTTTGAAAACTGTTAGTTGGTGTTTTAAACCCCAATTTTGAACTTGAAATTTTAATCTTCCTAATGATTCCCTTTTGATTTATATTGAAGATGCCATGTAAAGTCATATTGTGAAAGGTAGGTTTTAGATGAAATTTCATGAAAGTGAACCAAAATATTCAAGTCCAAGGTTCAAAGGCTTAGAGCTAGGCTCAAAGTGGTTCCAAACTACTTTTTACTCATTTAAGAAGGTTCAATGGTTTGATGGTTTGAGTGGTTCAATAGTTTCAAAGGTTTAATCTATATTTCAAACAAGTTCAGCAGTTTGATTCTCAAAGATCAATTCCAAATGCAACAGTTTAAAGCTAAAAGCTAGCTTCAAAAGGTACATGTAGGTGTATAGCACAAACTCATATTTTATGCAATCTTGGGATTTTGAAAGTTGAAAAGCTCATGGTAAAACCCCAAATGCTATAATTTAAGGTCCAGGTGTGCGGATCTCAGTTCAAAGGTTTATTTAGATTCCTAAGTCATGTCTGTCCATAGCCCTTTCTAGTATAATTTGCATAAGCTAGTCAACACATGAAGTCCAAGAGTGCAAGATTCAAAAGACTCAATTGGTAGACATGGTCTTAAATGGAAAATTATAAATGACTTAATGAATGACACATGGTTGTGCATCCCAGTTATAATCACAACCCATTGTATCAATGCACCTTTGGGACATCATCTAAAGGAATTTAAGCTATAATGCTTTAAAAGATATGAATACACCTCACCACCATGTGTTTGGAGGAGATGATTTTTAGATTGAAATAAACTATTTTGATCACCCTGATTCCCCTCTCATCATAAAAGGTAGTACAAGAGTGATCTATGATTGAAAATGATACATTGGAGATTGCTTCACCAAAAATAGTGCTCACATCCAAACTATGCATAGAACCCATGACCATGAAGTCCCTGACCATGTCCACAATTGGTCTCACCAAATACTCCAAGCACGGTATTTTGTTCCAAAAGTGTATTTGAGGCAGTGTGTCATCAATGATCGATATGGGTGCATTAGAATATTATAAGTCCATAGTGTTCACACTCAAAAATGAAAGAGAAGCTCTTCAATCAATGTGGAAAGGCACTAGTCACATGGCAGCAAGCTAGCACTAAGAAAATCTATGAAGATCTGCATTTTAGTTTGAGATCATGGATAAGATGTGTCACCCAAGATCCACTCTTACTAAAACATAAGAAACATGTAGTTAAGGTCAATGTTCGAGGCCATGGGTTGGGTTCAGGTACCTAAGGAAACTAGTAAATATTTTAATGGAGCCCCCAACTCTAAATACCTCTGTGCATGTCTCCATCACCAAGAACCAAGTCTTTGATAAACAACTTGCATCTAATGGGTCGTTCCTAAAATCACAACAACGACATGATGAAGGACCATCTACATGCAGGAGTAAACTATGCAATGCCAAATATAAGGAATATGTTTATATATCAATGAAGTTAGTCCTAGGTCATGGCCTCACAAGTTGAAGCCACCTCACTTTGGACTCCAAATCTCATTAATTTCCAAATGCACCTTCATAAGTCTATGTGCTTCATCTTGAAGAATTCCACTAGGTACCAACATTTTCTTTGAAGGAAGGCATTAGCCTCCAATGCCAAGATTTTGTTCAGGTACACATGCATAGCCAAGCCATGTGTATTCATGCCTAGGCATGAGTAGTATAGATGTGCCCATTCTCCACAGTATAGAAGTTAGATAACCAAATAAAAATTGTCATATTATCAAAGAAGGAACCCGAGAATCACACAAATACAATAAGATAGAGCACCAACCATTAAGATACACCTACTAATGATATTGTGAGAAGATAGCTTCTATCAATACTCAGGCTAAAAAATGAATAGATTAAAGTTATATGACACTTGCCCAAATTATAGAGGCTCTTGATTTAATAAATATTTTCTATCCTTATAAATAAAGAGTTTATGAAACACCAAAGGTCAAAAGGAAGGAGTTGTTAAAAACAAATGCGATAAGAAAGTAAAAAAGGGTTAGTTTTAATAACTAAAAATAACTTACTGGAAGAGGAGCATAAATATGCAACTGAAAGCCAAGTTGAGGGTTCCAATTTTAGAGGGGGGGACTTCTTTCTTTCTAAAAACTTTGTGCTATAGGAGTGAATGGGGTTCTCCTTTTTATGAAAGAGGAAGACTATGTGTTGTATATGAGGGGAGACGTAGAATATATAGGGATGAGTAGTTTTGATTCTGATCAAGCTATTAGTTTTAATTTAAATGTCTTTTTTAGCTTTCTGCAAGTATTTTAAATTATCACTAACTTTCATAAATTGTATAGTTTTTGATAGAATGAAGATTCCATTGTTTCAAATATTATATGCTTCAAATTGATCTTATTCTTATTCATGTGTGGATTGAGGATGAGTAATGGAGTTGTTGTTCTATCACTAAATTCATTTATTGGAGAGGTTGTTCCTATTTTTTTAATCTCTCTCTCTCTCTCTCTCTCTCTCTCTCTCTCTCTCTCTCTCTCTCTCTCTCTCTTTCTTTTTGAGTGCATGTACAGGTGGAAGGATTGTGTATTTCCATTGCTGTATGTCGAAGTTGTGTTATTTCATTTATGTTATAGTTATTTACTTCCTATCCAAGAATATTGAGGGTAGCCTTCACTTTCAGGTTAAAAGCATTTCTTAATCTCATTTTTTGTATATCTAAATCAGGGAGCTGTACCCTATAAAATTCAGAGGGCACTTGCATAATTCCATTGCAATGTGACCCAACTATTGGTGTTGTTTTGTCTTCAAGTTTGGGTGCTTTTGAGTCATTTTGTAAGCATTTTATGGGAAGATAAATCTATTTACCAACAAGAATCTAGTCAATATCTTGTCAATTTCCTTGTCATCTAGGAAAGTGTCATTTAGTGTGGATAGAAAATTGGTGAGGGAGGTGGTAGGATTTTCTTTAGGAAATTCTGGGAAAGACCTAGCCATGGGAAAAATATCTAAAACAATCCCTTTTAAACCAATAAGGACAGATGGAATTGAAAAAGGCTTAATAGGACTACCCACTTAAAGAAGGAAATCTAATAGTAACCAACGAGGGGAATAAAAGGATTCACTGCAAAGAAGAATTGACAATGCACTTCCATGAAAAAACCTTATTGCAAATCACTTATGACTCTATACAATGTATGAATGCTTACCTCATTCAATAGATAACATAATGAATAAGAAAGGTAGATTAAAGCAACCTTATATAGGTAATCACATCATGATTCAATATGGAAGGTACATATTTGACATGATCGTTTAATCATTAATGAGTATATTTGCCTTCATACATAACAAATATTTTGGCCACCCTTCATACCAATTATTCATTATAATGTGTCACTTCAAACTTTTTATAAATATTTCGATAAATCTCTTTACTGCCACTTGTCGTCCTTCATGAATATTTTGGCCTAGTGAACTTAACTATTGAACCATTTTTAAGTTCAAGATTTCAAGTTCAAAGCCGATAACTATAGGAATTCTAATGTATGAAACCATCATTGACCTTGGGAAGGAAAATGTGACTGATGAATTATGAACCTTAACAAATGATTACCCAAAGTTCAATTTCAAAGATGCCTAGAATTTGAAAAATAACATTGATAACACTAAACTTGGAAAAATATATGGACATGGGAAATGAATTTTGAACTTTGAACTTAATTAGTTCGAAGTTAAAATTCAAGGAAAAGAAATAAAAAAATCGAAACAACTGACCCAATAGGAAAAGGAATAGATGAACATTGAACTTTGAACTAAATTAGTTCAAGGTTGAAGTTCAAAAACTAAAATGGAAGGAAAAGTCATCAAAAAAATTTGAAAAACATGTATGAGGCTTTTACACAGGTACCAATTGGTTCTGACTAGGAATTCAGACTGTCAGGGATTGAAAGTGAATTCAACATCTTTGGTTTTGCAAAAGAAGACCAAACAAAATAAAAAGGGAGAAGGAGGAATGAAAACCAAAAAAGAAGTAGACTAACTAGAAAAAAATAAAACATATATACAAATAGGAAACATAAAGGAAGAACCTAAAAGATGATAAAGCTTAAGATCCTTCCCATTATAAGATAGGGGAAGTTCTATTCCATCCAAATATCAAATTCTAAAGGAATATGGACCAAGAACTCTATTGCTTTCAAAAGGGCCTTTCCAAAGTGATTCAAACGTTCCATGAGTACCTTTTGGTTCTTTTTCACTTATCCCAAAACAAAACCTCATTACCCTCCATGAATTTCCTTGGCCTAGCTCTGTAATTTAAAATTTTCCTAACTCAAATTTGGCATTTAGTAATGTGATCGACCACAGTTTCCCTTTCTTCTTTTGCTTTCATCAAGTAATAGATTCTTCTCTCCAGAGCATCCTTAAAGGTAACATCTTTTAAAGTCTTTTGAAGATTAGTTGTTGCTAATTCAAGTGGAAGTGATATTTGGGCCTTTACACCATAAATCAATTCAAAATGTGTCAATGCAATAGCTCTCTTTGGCATTGTATGATCTATCCATAAGGCTTCATGTAATCTTTTATGCCTATCTTTAGCATTATCACTAACCAACTTCCTCATAATAGAAATAAGATTTTTATTAGAGGACTCTTCTTGACGATGTCCTTGTGTGAAATAGTTAGAGGCATGCGAGAGATTTATTCCATTTTTGTAGCAAAAAAATAGTAGTTCTTGTAAGGAAAAATTCTATGCATTATCAGTCACCAACTTCTCTCGAGCACCAAATCTGACCAAGATGTTATTTTTCATAAACTGACAAACTACTTCAAATGTAGTTTTATTCACTAGTACTACTTCCACCCACTTAGTGAAATAATTTGTAGTGGTTAGTATGCGAGTATGTCCTACATTGGAGGTACGATTAAGTAGCCCAATAAAGTCTAGAACCCACTACCTAAAAGGTCCTTCTATCATCATTGGTCTTAGAGGAAGTGCTACCAACCTAGGTTTACTAGAAAATAGTTTGCAATTTTCACATCATCCTGTCCATTTATATGCATCACTAAACATGACTGGCTAGTAGCACCCATTTCAAAGAATTTTAAAAGTAGTGATTGTTCATGAATAATGTACCCCACATACTTCATTATGAAATTTTTGGCGTAACTTCTCTTGTTGTTCTTTATCAACACATCACAAGAACATACCAACTAGGCCCCTTTTGTAAATCACATCATCTACTATCACAAATTTTTCTAATTTTAATTTTAAATCTCTTTTTTCTTTTCCAGTTAGATTCTCAAGACACTCACCATAAGTCAAATAATAAGCAATATCAGAAAACCAATCATCCTTTAGACCTACCAGAAGCACAAATGTTTCAGCATTGGTGGCTTGTCATTGATCCTCAAAAATGAGCTTACATAAACCTTGACCCCTCACTAGATTGGAAGGTTTAATTTCTAAATCAAATTCTTGTACTTTAGAGACACAGGTTGCTATGTTATTCCTTGCTAGTTCCTATTTTGTAAGAATACTTTCAACCAGAGGCTTTTTCACTAGAACTATGCAACGAGAGTGCAAAATATAATAGAAAAATTGTTTATTGCCTTTACAACTAAAAATGCTTGTTTTTCAATGAGCGAGTACTTCAATTCATGATTTTTAAGAGGTATATTCATGAAGGAAATAGGAACTTCTACACCTTCTCCATTCCTTTGTAGAAAAATAGAAGACATAGTGTGTTCACTCACATAACAATGCATTATAAAGTCTTTTTTGTAATCTGGGTGAGCTAGGATGGGTGCTTGAGAGATAGCTATTTTCACTTTATCAAAGGCCTCTATAGCTTCTGCATTCCATTTGAAAGATACCTTTTCACTATGAAGATTGGCAATAGGTCTGGTAATCTCTAAAATTTTTGGTACAAAATTCCTTAAAAAGTTAATTTGACCAAAGAAAGATCTATCTCCATTTCAATTATAAGGAAAGCACAACTATTGAATCACCCTGACTCTTTCGGGGTTAATTCTTATCCCATCTTTTGAGACTAGATGACCAAGGAGCTTTCCTTCTGTAACACAAAAATGCACTTCTTGGGATTTAGTGAAATATTGTACTCCCTACATCTCTAAAGAACCAACATTAGGTCACTCAGATGTTTCTTTCTCCTCCTAGAAAAGGTGGTAATATCATCTAAATAGATGATGATGATTTTTTTCAGTAGGTGACTAAAGGAAGAATTTATGGCTCTTTGGAAGGTCGTGCTAGTATTTATTATCCCAAAACACATCCAAATATATGCAAAGGTACCCCAAGGAGTGGTAAAAGAAGTCTTATATCGGTCTTCAAGAGCAACACTAATATGATTATAATGTGAAAAACCATCTAGCATGGACATCATTTCAAAGCCTGCTACCATTTGAAGGATGTGGTCCATATTAGGCAAGGAAAAATTATCCTTTAAACTTGCATGATTTAGATTCCTAAATTCTACACAAATCCTAATTTCATTACTCTTCTTATGAATAGGCACTAGGATATAAGTTTCTTAACTTTTATTGAAAAGGGGTGGCTCTAGGATTGAGTGGGATTTGATGTTTAAACTTTCCTTGTCTGAAATCCTTCAAATCCTCATAAGACTAGGCAAAAAAATCATTGAATTCCTTCAGTAATTTAGTGAATCTCAAATTTTCAAATTTAGTATGACATTTATCCAAATTGATCATCTTTGGTTTTCTTCTGTGCTAATGTTAATTTTGTCGCATTTCCTAGATTTCTGTCTTACTAACTATATTTCTATGAGCAAAATCCTTCTTGTGAAATAGGTTTTCCATGACTACCAGTCTTTTAGGAATTTTGTTACCTTTCAATTGGAGCAATTCAATATCCTTATTTGAAATGTCTTCTGGGCATAACTTGTGACACTCTGATGAGGAGCCCTCAAAGAAAAAATTGCCAAAACATTCTTTCCCATGCAAGAAAGAGTTGATGTCAGAATCATTTTTGAAATTTTTCCATGAACCAGAATTGTTAGGAACACTAGGCTGATGGATTGACTCTATAGTGTAAAGGTCTTATTTGAAGTCCAGGTGGTGGATCAATAGTGATGATGATCCAACAAGAGTGTAAGCTTTGGTATTAAGTTCTCATGGCATAGTTTCTATAGAGAAAGCCTTGAATCCTTCCAACTCATCTAATACCATGTTCCTGTATTGCTTTAGTCTAGGATTCTTCACAAAAAAAATATTTTGTACTTGTTTAACCACTAGTTTGACATCTCCTTTGGCCCTCAAGGATTTTATGCTTCTCTTTTTAGCTTCTTCTATCCCTAAAAGTAGGGATTTATACTTTGTTGTATTATTTGTATTATCAAACTCAAGTTTGAAAGCATGAGGGATGATTTTACCTAAAGGGGAAATGAGCACTACCCCTACTCCTGAGCTAACTGAGGCACAACTGCCATCAAATTATGAAGTTTTTACACCTTCATCAATTAGTTCTTTAGGTTGAACTAATCTTCTTTAGGAAAGATAATATAATTGGAAAAATCAGTTTCTTGATATAAGATGTTAGACCTAGGATCCTCTAAGGGAAAGACTATGTATTTAGCTTTAGGCTTAGGCTTCAAGACTTCATTTTTTCTACTAATTAGTATGGTAACTTGGGACCAATACAACTTTATCTATCCTCATAGATTTTTATAGAAGGTTTGGCTTAATAGAATTCCATAATTGGTTGGAATGTCAATGAGCAGGATGGTTAATATGACTCTTTTCTCGGGAAACTTAGCTAGAGAAACCTGAGCATCTTTGATCTGGCCTACAAGTGAGACTTGTTTATAGTCCATTACATAATATTTTACCAAGGTCTGAGTGATGGTTAAATCTAGAGCCTTTTCTACAAAGGATGGCATAATATTTTTTGAAGCTCCTGATTCTATGATACAATTGTTCAATTTGTCACCATGGATAAACAAAGATACATAGAAAGGGGCTAGTTTGGTAATGATAGGGGTATCTTCTATTAAAACTTTATCTTTATTATCCACAGGTGGTTTATAGATAGACACAACATTGGTTAATTGGGATGAATGTGGCTGATTTGGGCCTTTGACATATTCTATCAACTTATCTAACTCCCCAAGATTAGAGCCTAGATAATTGGCCAAAAAATTTGAATTATAGAAGACTTATTAAAATTAAACTATATCAAAGACAGATTCAAAATTATTTCTTTTTAAAAAGCTTTATCTTAGGTGCAAAATTCTTTAGAGTATCAGGAACCTTCTTTGATTGATTATGTAGGTTTTTCCATTTCCTAGTTTGAGAAGAGTTGGAAGGATCATTAGGAGCTTTGTTGACCCTTTAACCCCTTGTGAGAACCGAACATGAAGGGTCTTCAAGAGTGACAAAAATATTCCCCCCCACTCAAAATCATACTTGTATTTGAGGAAATAATTTACAGAGTTGCTAGGACCTCTTGAGTCTTCATCAACATGTATATCTTCTATTGTCTCTTTGTTAGCATTTAATTTGTTAGAAAAAATCATTTCCAGGCAAGAAGCACCATCATTATCATTAGTGGAGTGAAAAATTCACATGTTTGTTCTATTAGTGGAAGTACCTTTATTTGATGGTAGCATATTAGATTATCTTTTAGCTGCACTTGCATTCAAGAATTTTCTTGGGATGTCTTGATAGGGGTATTGATCTTTGACATCTGTCTCTTTATTGTCATTGCATCATTCAACAACCTCTGAACCAAAGGATTAGTTGGACATGAAGAAGATGATTTTGAACTTGAAGCCTATATCTCTCTTCTGCATTTTCCAATGGCCATGAGATCATCTTCCAATTCGATAGATAACCTCTACGCAGTGGTTGTATTAGCTACTCTGTCCCTTCTTAGGTGAAAGATGATATATGGAGGCATTTCAGTTATGAATAAGCCCTTACAATTTTTAGAGTTAGGTATTTTAGTAGCATTATGCAGGACCTTATTGAATTTTGCCACAAAATCACACATTGGCTCTTGTACTTCTTTTTCAAGTTGCATCAATTGCAACAGGAGAGTATGCTCATCATCCACTAGTTTAAACCTTGCTTCAAATTTGTTTTTCTTGGAAGCATAGTTAGTAATTGCTCCATTTGGGAGGTGTTGGAACCAATCTGTAGCATTATCAGTTATGGTTTGTACAAATAACCTTATGACCATGTTTTCTATTAGCATTGCAAATACTCCATAGGCAATGTTGAAGGAATTCAAGAGTTCATTAGTTGATTTCTTCCCATCACCACTAAATTTGGGCAAAACATACCTTTCTCCCTTTGGAAGAGGATCAAGATTAGGTTCCAAATTGAGAGAACTGACTAGGGCACCCCAAGGGTTTGCGACCATGTGAGATAGAATGAGGTTTAAAGGTTGGGTGTTAAAATAAGTAGGGATTAATGTGCTAGGTAAAACTAAGACTTGCAAGCTTACAACAATGGGGGTGGTTTTTCAGGAGAGGTTGGTCTACTTTTAAATTTAACAAGCAATTTTTTTCTCCCTTTGAGTAAGGTTAGGGGAAAAGTTTTGTTTTTTCACAAAATCAAAGGATTGATCTAAAAATCCTTTCTTCTCTTGACTTTGTGTATATTTACCACCAATCAGTTTGTTAAAATTTGAATGACTTTCAGTTACTGATATTCAATGTGGTTGTTGGGCCAATCTTCCAATCACAACTTCTTCTTGATCAATAGGAACCCCTCTAATAAGCTTTGCCTATTCTTCTTCATGTTCAAGCACTTGACTGACTTGCAATAATTAGTCTACACTAGTTTTTAGTTTCTAGGCTTGTGTGTTTATGTTTGAAATAATATCTTCTTGAATATTGTCAAATCGTAATCCTAGTTGAAGAATGAGGAAAATGTTTTGCATGTGGAAAGACCATTCTTTGTAAGAATGTTGAACCTTAAAGGAGTCCCCGTCAGAGTCACCAAAAATTGATAGTGTGAAGTTTTTCCATCTTATAAATGTGATATGAAAAATGAATTATAAGAAAAATTTCCACCACAATTGAGTTCTCTTGATTGAACTCTATCTGTTTCGAGGCACAACTTCCTTCTTAAATAATGAAAAATAATTTCCTTTATTTGAAAATAATTGAACAAGATGGGATCTTTTTACCAAAAAGAACTAAGGCTGTAAAAACACCTTTCCATATCAATGTAAAAGTTGTGAAATTGTTGCTAGTTCAGTATCAAGCCAATTTTTTTAATCAAATGTATAATCTATATTTCAGACAAAAAGTGATTGATTCAACTAAATAATATAAATCTAGAACTATTTACAAAATATTACACACAATCATTTATCATGACCAAGAAGTCATTCCTTATGAAATGAATCAAGATTACCAAAACCATATGATTTAAGTAACAAATGATGTGTCACAAGAACCAAAAAGATTTCTATTTCTATTCCTTCAATCCCATAAATAGTACCACAAAATGGTTTACTCTTAACCTACCTTAACAACTTAAGTTCTTATAGCAGTATTACAAGAGTATCGATCCCAAAAATATTAAAAGTCTTATAATAAATAGCCATGCAAGGCTTTATGAAAAAATAGTTATGAGATTGACTCTAGTTAGAGTTGATAAAGCTAAACTTAGAATTGAAAGAAACTAGCTTATAAAACTAAAAAAAACTAGCCGAATCCCTAGTTCTAAGATAAGCATTTTTGGCATTCAGTGGAGTGTCGTACTATCCTTGTCTAATAGGTGTGTTTCCTCATGCATCTTTCCATTCTTTGTAGGCAACCTTGAAATCAATGATTCCTTTCTACTATGGGATTCCCAACTATTATGTCCTCATCTTCTAGATGGCAATGAATCAATGAGCATGCTCCATCTTTTTATTCTACATAATTAGATGATCATCACTGATTATGATCATTGAATTTATTCAGGTGGTGATAGTGAAGTTTGTGTTAGAGTAAATAATTAATAATTAATTATTTATTTTATTTACTTAAGCTTACTTAGGTTAATGCATTTATTTAATATTTAGTATTTAATGCATGTTGTGGTGAGTTGTTGACAACATGAGAGTTTGTTCCCTTCTAGCATGTTCCACCTTTTTGTGGAAGGGTGCTTGGTTGTCAAACTTATCTTCTACCACCTTCCAGCTTGTTCTACAAGCTTCCTTGAGGCCTTATTAAGTAGCCTCTCTCTCATTATAACTCAATATCTCATTCTTGCATATTGTAAATACATATTTTCTTGTGTTTGCATATTTTCTCTCTCATGTTCATTTAGGATTTTTCCCTTACTCCATGCTCTTCCTTCCTTGGCTTCCGTTTGATAGGTTATTGCATGCAAGTGATCTTGGATTTCTTCAGAGTTGGATTTCATCAACTCCAACGTGGTATCATAGCCTTCGTGTTGCTACTTCATTGAAAGATTTTTGAAGCCATGATTTGAAGTCACAAACCCTAGGTTGTTTGTGCATTTTTTTTTCAAATTAGGGGAACAATGAATTTTTGGAGCACATTGGGCCCAAACAGGTGTTTCCATTAGATCCAGAAGGCCATTTTTAGTTAGGATTCATATAAAAAAATTTGATTTTGGAGACAGGGCTCTAGGAGGCAAAAATAATTTTAGTTGCACGAGGTTTCCATACTATCGTATGGACGATTCGACATGAAAAAATAAAAATAAAAATATAAACAAGCATGCCACCACCTAGTGGCCACCGTAGGGCCTCCCGTGTAACACTCACGCTTCACCGACCACTAGCTGAGCGATTGCAGGGTTGCCGCCGCCCAGTCGTTGCCCTTCCTAAGCCCTTCATAGGCGGCACCCCCAGTTTCTCCACCTCTGCTAGCATTTTTGACCAGTGCGCCACCTTTTCTATCCTCATCCACCGCTCTTGCTATATTAGCACCACCTCCTGCATCAACCTGCCCACATGGCTTTTTTGCATAGTCACAGCGAACCCACTAGTGACACGTGGCATGGGTGCCACATGGAACTTTGCCACATGGACCTTATCACATCAACTACCTGCCATATGGCTTCCACATGGCCTCTTTTTATGCTATGACAGCTAACTGATTGTCAATTTTATGCCAATGAATTGCTAATGTTAGTATGACATCAGCATTGCATCAGCAGACCTTGCTTGCACATCTCCTAGGTCCTTTTTTGAGCTACCTTCATTTTTTGGCCATAATTTGAGCATACAGAGGTATTTTTTCGATCCGAAAGAAGTGTTGGAAAGCTGGTTCTAAGATGGAGACATTGGTGCAGGCATTTTTAGGTTTTGATGCATTTTTATTACCTTTTTTTAGTTGAAGTCTGAAGTTGTGTTTTTGAATCCAACATGCATATCTTTTGTGTCCCATGTTAGTTTTTTGAAAATGTTATATTTTTGCAAAGCTATTTCTGTCACCTTTTCATAAATGTAGTCATTTTCCTTAGATTTTGGCCCATGCTCTTTTTATCATACTTTTGTCATTTTTTTCTATGGTAGATATCTTGGGTGTTTTAGGTCCGAGGATCATTTTACTAGCATGGTTTCTTTTGTTTTGGGTTGTCCTTTCTTTTTTGTCAATTTTTTCCTTGTTCTGATCATTGTAGACATCATTTGTAAGCACTTTTATATACACACTGAGATAAAGTGTCACTTTTGTATTTCGGGTTCATGAACGTTGTTTTTGAGTCAGTTGTACATGCACTATTTTTATAAAGCACCATGGGGGGGATAGTTGTTTGCTATTTTAGGCCTTCTCCCTTTGTCAAGTGAGTGTCCCTTCCACAAAATTAGCCCCATGCATCGTCGTTGTGACCATGTCTTTATAGGTGTTTGTACCTCTTCTTTTCTCGTCATTTTTGGTTTGTCTATAGAGATTTTTGGCCCACCTTCTCAGTTGCCTGTCATCTCACCCCATTTGCATTAAAGGGGGGTTATGCTATTGTTCTAATGCATCCTTGGTTTGATGGTTTGATAGTGTGAACTATGTATTTAGTAGTTGATCCTATATACAAGGTGATTGCACTGGTTGGCTACCTATGCATTTCAGTGAGATGGATCATCTACCATATAGACACACTCGGTTTGTGCCTTCTTCTTCCATGGATGTTCTTCAGATCAGCAATTTTATTTCTGATGGCAAATTTTGCAACTTCTTCATGCTTCAGTGATGCTCTTCATGATCACTCCTTGTTCTTGTTTTAGGGGACATTTCCCTAGTTAGAGGCTTCTTTAGTTCTTCACTAGGTTCTTACCTCTTTGGGGGAGGGTTTTTCCCACATGGTTTTCTCTCTTTCCCCGTTTACGAAGGTTGCAGTTTCTTGCATTATACATGGGTACCTAACATGGCCTTGTTGCTGGGACCCATTCTGCATTTTTTCTTAGTTTTGTGAGCTTAAGGCATTCCCCTAAGTTGCACTTAAGGGGTGGTGCTAGAGTAAATAATTAATAATTAATAATTTATTCTATTTACTTAAGCTTACTTAGGTTAATACATTTATTTAATATTTAGTATTTAATGCATGTTTTGGTTAGTTGTTGACAACACGGGAGTTTATTCCCTTCTAGTATGTTCCACCTTTTTGTGGAAGGGTGCTCGGTTGTCAACCTTATCTTCTACCACCTTCTAGCTTGTTCTATAAGCTTTCTTGAGGCCTTTATAAGCAACCTTTCTCTCATTATAACTCAATATCTCATTCCTGCATATTGTAAATACATATTTTCTTGTGTTTGCATATTTTCTCTCTCATGTCCATTTAGGGTTTTTCCCTTGCTCCATGCTCTTCTTTCCTTGGCTTCCCTTTTATAGGTTATTGCATGCAGGTGATCTTGGGCATCTTTGGAGTTGGATTTCATCAACTCCAATAGTTTGCGATAGAAACTTCTTTGGTTTCTTTTAGGGCTCATAGCTTGTCTTGACAAGATGTTTCTATTTCCTTCAGGTTCTTATTAGCTTGATCCTTATTTCCTAAGATTTTGACATCTACGTACTTTACATCGTTATCTATATCTATGACTCTGGAAGCTAGATTGAGAACCTTTTTCTCTATAGTGTAATCTTTGGGTGTACTATTATCCAAATTTTTATGTTCAATAGATTTAAACACATAAACAACCTAGTCCCCTATCTTCTCATCAACCCCTAGTATGGTTTCTATTTTTGGCTTTTTGATTTTAGGCATTTTTCTCAAACACTTTCCAATCATATCCTCCACTGAGATGCTTATTAACACAATACTTATTATCTTGTTTACTAATAAGTCAAATCAATTTTTCACTAATGAAGTGTCCTTGGATTGGGGGGGGCTTGTAAAATAAGGGAAGCAATACTAGTTATCATCAATCCTGGAGTGTTGACATCACTAACTGGATGTTGATCACCATGATCCATGACTTCTTGCACTCTCTCTCTCTAGAGGATTCAACCATAGCCTCAACTTTAATCAGATCTATATTAGTACCTTCCATAATAGCTCTTTGGGATTTTTATTTCTTAGTGTGAGAGTGGTTTTTCCTTGCTGGTCTTGAAGGTTGAACAAAATTTTAAACTTCAAGTTCAAATTCAACTTCAAGGTTCAAAATACCCATAGAGGGAAAGGTGACATCTTTATCAGTATTATGAATAGGAAGAAGTGAACTAGAATTGAAGAATGTTTCTCATGGGGCTTTCTCTAAATCTCTCATCTTAGACTTCCTTTTCTCCTTTAACCAAATTTTAGTTCTTTCAATAATTGGGTCTATCCTGGCTTGCAAGTCACCTTCTTAAGGGGATTCCCAATCTATTTCTAGTAGAGGAAAGGCTTCAACCTAGGCAATATAGAAAGGGTAAACTATTATTCATCTTTGTCTTCCTTTACACCTTTTATTTTACAATATAGCTTATATTCCTTTATCTATTTCAAAGTAAGCCTAGACCACCATCTGTTCCTTACTTTATAATCATCTTCACAATTAGCCCAAAAATATTCTAAATAATGAACATGCAAGAATGTAGTATCTAATTTGAATAGGGGTTGAGAGAAATCCTTGCTATCAAAGTTGGGATGAATTGTATAGGTTTATGGATTCATTACCTTTAGTTCATGTTCTAGGGCAAGAGAATCATGTATAGTTTTGCATCGGTAATGACTGAGCTCTATGGTAACAGTCTAAGAAATATCTGGAAATTTAAGAGGCTTTCCTTCATACCCACCAACTTGGATTTATGTGAATTTAGAGAACTAGATAAAGAAGCTACCATAGATGGATATGCATTGTGTTGGTTCTTCAGTCAATCTTTTCTATTCTTTCCCTTATAGTTCAAAAACCAATTTAGCAAGGAAAGTATCATGTACTCTTTTAAAATCACCATGATTCTTTCCTTTTTGCAAGGAAGATAAATATTCATATATGAGCATGCCATTTAGCCACAAAGCATGAGGAAGTTTGGCCTATTCTTAGCAACATCCCAATATATAGATCAAGTTTGAGCTCATGTAAAAAATAGAGACTCTAGATACTTGGGAAAGTTCTTCATGCAACTTATCTGCTATTATTTCCACCTAGTTGATGTGCTTCTTGTTACTTAGGATTTCTTGAATAAAGAAACACATCCAATTTTACCAGTGGAAGGCATGTTTATTTCCTGTAACTCTATTTAGGAGGGTGATTACATCCTTTATTTCAAGGATCATGTGTTCTCTGGTCAAAGGGTGAGGAAGACGAAACTCTTCTTTCTTTGGGTTGAGTAACCAATTTTTGGCAATGGTATTGTTGAATGTGTTTGGGTCTGATACAAATTTTTCATTTGAAAGATCAATCATCCATGCTTCATAAGTGTGGTAGAATCCTTTATTGTAACCCTATTCACGTACACCAGAACTTCTTGTAGGTATGTCTTAATACATCTGTGGGTGGCTTCCTACCTATTTTTGCACTCTAAAATAAGCTCTAGGAAAAGAATTGATTGTAGACAACCAGCAGTCTACAACACCACTTTTGGCTATCCTTTTTGAGATAGACCCATGATTTGGCTTTGAAATCTTAGTCAGCAACTTGTCAATTTTCTCATCAACTAGGAAAGTATCTTTTAGCATAGGTAGAAAATTGTTGAGGGAGGTGGTAGGATTTTCTTTAGGTAATTTTGGGCGAGACCTAGACATGGGAAACATTGTTGATCTCAGATTGGGTTTGACATATGGGTGTCTATACACTTCAGTCATTTACAAGTTAGAACTTAGTTCATGCTGAACAAGTAATGCATGCCAAGCATAACATGTTAGATAGTGCATGCCAAGTCATATACTCAATAAGTGCCAAGTAAACAACAAGTGCCAAGTAAATAGTTAGTGTCGAGTCACTTAAGTGCTAAGTAGTTAGTATGTGTCAAGTCATTCAGATGATGAGTGACAACATTAAAGTTGTAGTTAATGTTGAGCATCAAGGACTTTAGATGCCGAGTAAAACAATTTTGTCATAGTTGTTTTTAATGGCACAAACTAAGTTATGTAAACCATTTTTGAGCTGATTTAAGGATTATTTTGTGATCTTAGATGATAAGAAAAAATCTTAATTGAGAATCCCTATGCATTACATGAAGCCAATTAGTTAAAGAGATGAATTAAGCAGCTAGATGGATGAATTACAATTGTTGATATATCCTAACCCTACTAACCTAGATATTTTTAAGGAAGGTAAACCCTAAAACATGGTGTGAGTGAAGAGAGAAGTTTTCATGTGCAAACAGAGCATTCATGTGTGACTAAGGAAGAGTAATCATAGTGTATGAATCAGGTAGAGGAGAATAAAGGAAAGGAATTAGAGGAAAAAAGAGATACTTTTTTTTAGAGGAGGACCAAGGATACATGCAAGGAGGTTCTCTATTATCTAGTAGCAATGTGTTAACCACAGGATCATTGCTAAGACATTCTAACAGGTGAGTCTGTTAAATCTCTTAACAGAGTAGTCTTAATAGGCTGTTGTAAATACTTTAATAGGGTGCTTATTTCATTTTAAGTTGAATTCCTTTAACTAGGCACACTTCTAATAGGGTGTTGAAATCCTTTAATAGGGTAAGATCTAACAATCTTGTAAGCCTTTAATAGGGTAGACCTTTCATAGGGTAGATCATGTTTCATGATCAAACATTGTAATCTTCATTGGATACACTTTACAACTGTAGTAGTGAAGATTTGTGGGTGTCTTCCTCACCCCACTTTTACCTTCTCAGTGGAGGGTTTTTGGGTAATCATATCTTGTTTCCATATCTATGAATTTTCATTTGTTTTGATGCTATGGATGTATACGATTAATTTGGTATTTTATTTTACATGCACAATTGTGAGATGGATGTGTGGTGAATGATTTTATCTTTGAATTTTTGAAGTGCTAATTCGCCCCTCCTCTCAAAGTTTACTTTTCCCGTTGTATTTCTAACAAAAATAGCTAACAAAAATCTTTTAAACTAGTAAGGATAGATGGAAATGAAAAAGGTTTAACATGACTACCCACTTAAAGCAGGAAATCTAATAGTAACCAATGAGGGAAATAAAAGGACTCATCATGAAGTAGAAATGACAATGCACTTCCTTGAACAAACCCTATTGTAGACTGCTTTTGACTCCATAGAAAGAATGAATGCTTACCTCATTTAGAAGATATCATAATGAAAAAGAAAGGCAAATTAAAAGAACCTTATGTAGATAATCACATCATGATTCAATGTGGAAGGTACTAATTTGACATGAGCATTTAATCATTAATTAGTGTATTTGCCTTCACATGTAACAAATCTTTCCGCCACCCGTCATACCAATTACTAATACAATGTGTCACTTCAACATTTTTATAAAGAATTTAGTAAATCTCCTTATTGTCACTTGTCATCATTTGTGAATATTTTGGGCTAGCAAATTGAACTCTTAAACCATTTTGAAGTTCAAGATTTCAAGTTCAAAGCTAATAACTATAAGAATTTTGGTGTATGAATCCATTATTGACATCAAGAAGGAAAATCTGATTGACAAATTATGAACTTGAATAAATGATTACCTGAAGTTCAATTTGAAAGACACCTAGAATTCAATAAATAACATTGATAACACCAAACTTGGAAAAACATATGGACATAGGAAATGAACTTTGAACTTTGCACTCAATTAGTTTAGAGCTCAAATTCAAGGAAAGGAAATTAAAATGTCTGAATCACTGACTCGATAGGAAAAATAACTAATGAACATTGAACTTTGAACTTAATTAGTTCAAGGTTCAAGTTCAAAAACTCAAATGAAAGGAAAAGTCATAAAAAAATTTAGCAACATGTATGAGGCTTTTATATGGGTAACAAAACTAATTGAATTTGTTGAACTATTTTGATTTTCATTGGTTTTTATTGCTTCATTTCAAAGTAGCATTAGTAAGTTGCATTGTATGTGTAATTGCATTCATAGTAAGATTTCATAACTACTTGCATTGCTGATGTCATTACATAAGTAATTACATTTCAAATCTCATTGCTTCAATACTTGCATTGCACATGCCATTTCCTATATAGGTACATTGCAAAATTTATTACATAGAGTGAAAATGTGGAAATAATAGTTTGTACTCATTGCATACTCATTGCATAACTAAAATAGTTGCATTTAATTTAATATTTCATAAAATTGTGCTATTTGGGTATACTTATAATTATGAAGGATAAAACGTGGATCTAAATATTACATGTTGTCAATGAATACCCAACCATTTCCTTTTCATTTGTAAGTTTTTGTCATATTTTACTCAATTCGTGTAGTCATATGTAACCATACTATTTTTAAATAAGGTGGAAATGTATGTATGTATGTACATATGTACATATGTACGCATACATGTGAAAGCATAAATAAGTATGCATTCATATGTGTGTGTATGTGCATACATATCTATGTGTATATGTATGCACATATGGGGTAATACAATTATCACTCCAATGACATTGTAGAACAAATTTAATTGCATAAATATTCACATTCTAAATAGTTCTAGTGTACTATTGGGAGACATTTACAATATTGAAATAACAACAAGACATGACCAACAATGAAACCATTAGCATAATGGTAGTAAATATAAAATAGTTAACTGTTGGTTGTATTCCTTCATTTAAAATAGACATTGACTCTATTCTAGTAACAAAACACCATGACTAACAATCAAACTATTAACGCAATGGTAGTTAATTTAAATAGTAATGTTGATATGGTTTAGTTCATGATAGAAAAGAAGTTTGTCTTAGATATTTTGAATACATCAAAAACCTTAGTGGATTTGAAAAAAAATTAGAACTTCTCCCAACTTCTTTAATTGGCATCAGTTGTCCATAAAATTGGAAAATGGAATAGGTGTCACAATCCCAATCTAATATTCCTCATCTCCATTGCTAGGACATGTGTGCAATGTAGGAGTCAATTGCAACAACTTAGCAATAGTTTGCACTAATTCATTGTTCTCTTGAGAATTTATGAGAACCTATTGCCAACTTTGGTGACAGTTATTGTGGTTATACATTTTGTGAAGCAAGATTTGGAAATCTAAAGATTAGAGAATTGAAAATATTAGTAAGTTCTCTATACTATGGTAGAAGTGGTGTGCTAGGTGTACTAGTTGTATCTAGGGTTGGTGGAGTTACATCTCCTTCCACCAGTGTTGTCACTATAATTGCTATGGCTATGGAAGTAACTCGTCCATGGTTTTCTCTTTGCCTCTTTCAAACTTTTAGATTCTCCTCCCTTTCTTTCCTCTTCCTCTCCTTCAATAAAACATTCTCTGCAACTCATTTTTCCTTCTTTGTAGCATATAGGATCCATTGTTTCTATCTCTTAGCCCTTAATATCTCATGTACTACAGATTTTGATTCTCTTTCTACTTTTATCTTCTTGATCTTCTCTTTCTTACAAAGTGCGTTGGCCTCCAACTGCTTCTTAGTCTCTTCTTGCTTCCTTAGTTGCTCAACATACTCATTAGAAGTAAGAATTTGAGACTTCTTGTTTAGAAAAAGTGATCCATCTTGTGGACCTCTTGTATAAGCCTCCATCCTTTGTACCAATAGCTATAGGAATGTGCTAGTTGAACTACTATATTGTTCTCCATTTAGTGGTGTGCAATGTATGAACTCTGCATCACCATCATATTCGCTTTCAGCCTATGTTTCAACAAATTGTTGGCTATTCATTTCATCCCAATTCTGACCATCTAAAAAATAGTGGATGATCTCCTCGGGGGAAACATGTGGGGGGGATGATATTCAAAGGAAAATATCCTCCTCCCTAGTAGTGATTGGATGCCCATTGTTTGTGGAAACCTCCTGCAGCCAATCTAATTGAGAAAGTTGCATAGGAAAACTTAGTCCAACTTCAATGTTTGTTGTCTTGTTAAGGCTTGCTAGCCCATAATAGTTTTTTGGCTACTCCTAGCTTGTTGGTTGATCAATGTGAGGTGAATTGGTAGCTTTCCTATTAGTTTTTTGTGTATAATTCCTCAATAAAGTGTTGATTGAGTCATTTGAGAAGCTAGTGAATTGCATGAATGCTTCAAAACCTATTGCCTCACCCTCACCTTTGAACACATCAATATTAGTGTCAACATTATTTTCATTAGCAATATTGGCATCACCAACATTGGCATCAATATTATTTGCATCAACAACAATAACTGTTGCATCTAATCTACTATTTCTAGAATCTATGTCTAATCCATCCTTGCCATTCTTAGCAACAATAAAGTACTAGCTTTGGCCAATATCATGCACTAAGGCATCCTTGTTCAAAGGCCAAACCCCTATCCTATGAAAACCACTCATTTTATTGCCTAGTGTAAATAGCATTTTAGTAGCCTTGCTAGATAGTGTTGCCAACTACTTATGACCAATATTGATCTGGCTAGCCACGCATTTCAAAATAGCTTGAAGTAAAATTTGAATGATGAAAAAACACTAACATCTAATGGCTAACACCTATGGTTGGTATGAGCTGCAAGTGTCACAAAATCAATGCCCAACTACATTGCTTTTTCAATAGTTTTCCATCCCATATGGATGCCATCACCATCAAAGACTAGAAGAAACCTGTTTGAGGGAGATACCCCCCTCCAAGGAATTATTCACACAAAGTGGTCCAACTAATTTAGGAACAATTCCTTTATCATCCATGCATGTTCTTGTAATGCCATATAGGTCTTGAGCTCATAATTGACAATGTAGTTTTTGGTGTGTCTCTTGGCCTTGAACAATAATTTTTTTGGAATGCATTGACCAAAAACATTATAACATGATAGAAAAATGATCCATTCCCTACATTTTTCTATGATCTAGGTGACACTTTTGGCCCCTAACTTTGCAATGACTCTCATTCCACAATTACATCCAACTTGCACTCCTGTCTCATCACAGTTCTAAATTCAGCTAGATCTGTAGCTGTACTAGTTGTACATCCATTCAAAGTTTTCATAAAAGGATTTTACCATAGCTAGAAGAAGCATAATGGCTTTTTCTATGTCCACCCACTTTGTTGTTGTGATGGCCAAGTCCTTATGACACTGTTTAAATTGAAGCTACCATGATTGACTACTCCTTATGACCAATATTGATATTAGGGTTACTAGCTAGCCATGCATTTCAAAATAGTTTAAAGTAACATTTGAATGGTGCAAAATCACTAACATCCAATGGCTAACACCTATGGTTGGCATGATCTGCAAGTGTCACAAAATCAATGCCCAACTGCCTTGCTTTTTCAATACTTTGCCATCCCATATGGATGCCACGACCATCAAAGACTAGAAGACACTTGTTTGAGGGAGATACCGCCTGCCCCCCCTCTCTAAGGAATTGTTTGCACAAAGTGGTCCAAAAAATTCAAGAACAATTCCTTTATCATCCATGCATGTTCTTGCACTTCTATACAGGCCCCAAGCTCAGAATTGACAATGTAGTTTTTGATGTGTCTCTTGGCCTTGAACAATAATTTTTTTGGAATGTATTGACCAACGACATTACAACATGATAGAACAATGCTCCATTCCCTATTTTTTTCTATGATCTGTGCAATAATTTTGGCTGCTAACTATGCAATGACTCTCATTCCATAATTACAACTAGCTTGTTCTCCTATCTCATCACAGTTCTAAATTTGGCTAGATCTGTAGTTGTACTGGCTATACATCCTTTCAAAGTTGTCATAGAAGAATTTTACCATATCTAGAAGAAGCATAATGGCTTTTTCTATGTCCACCCACTTTGTTGTGATAGCCAAGTCCTTAAAACATCGTTTAAATTGAAGCCACCATGATCGACTAGGCATTTCATTTGTAAAAGGATTAACCCTCCCTATTGTTATTTGGGAAATTGTTCACTACAAGTCAAGAACCTACACACCCATGCCCACTTGAGATATTTATTTGCACCAGTTAACAACATCCAATTCCTCTTCATCAATCAACACTATTTTGAGCCCCCTAAACTTTGTTACAGTTACACCATTAAACCAAGCCCTCAAACTAGAAGGAGGTATTCCCCACTTCTTTGTAGTGGTTTGAGTTGAGCTCTTTCTTTTCTCAATGCTAGCAACAAAAAATTCCATATCCTCCTCAGTCCACATTTTCATGGCACCTATATGAGTAGTTTCAATTATTGATTTATTTACAACACTATCATCCTCTGCTCCATTGCCGACACTAGAAAATTATGCCACATGTCATGTAGTAGCATTAGGCAATACTTCTACACCTAGAGCATTGCACTAAATTGGTTCTATGCCTATCAAACTCACATTTTACTTTCCCTTTTGATACTAATTTTTCAAGTAGGGCTTCAATGACTTCCAGGTATTCATCTATTTCATCTTCTTCTTCACTATCAACTTGTTTGCCTTTTGAGTTTCCTCCTTTTCTACCAAGAGTTAGTTTATCTTTAAATGCATATTCAAAGTTGCTAGTATTTGGAGCATAGTTATCAAAGTTATCCAATTCAAAAGAAATCAATCTTTCCACAAGTGCATCCAAGGTTATACCATTTTTGGGATTGCATCTCATCTCTTGAATTTCTGAAACTCTAATTGCATAAATAGGAAGAATATTTCTTAGTACCTTGCTAAACACTATTTCATCATATATTGTTCCTCCTACAACTTTGATTGTACTCACAATTTCTTTGATTCTTTCACTGTATTGGATAATTTTTTGATCTTCATTCATTTTCATTTGATCAAACTTACCTCTTAAACTTTCTTCCTTGGCTCTTTTCACACTTTGATCACCTCCATAGACTTTCTACAGGTTTTCCCACATTTCAAATGCAATAGGACAATATTTAACCTCATCAAATTTAGAATAGTTGAGAGAGGAAGCTATATCAATCATCATTATATTGTGATCTTTTTGTCTCTTTAATTAGTTCCACAATCATAACTTTAGGTGGTGGCACATAATTGTTTTCCATGTAGAATAGACTAGTATCTCCAATGGTTGATAGGTCTAGCTTCATCAATTCATGCCATGCTGAAATTTTTTCTCTATTAAGCTTTGGAATCTCCATTTTGTATGACATCTTGATCTTTAACTTAGGTCCTTGAAACCTTTCCTACAAGCACCAAATTCTCTAATACCAATTTTTGGAAATGAAGAGAGTAACTAAGAGGGGAGGGTGAATTGGTTACTACGAAATAATCCCTCATCCTAGATGTCAAATCAAACTTTTCATTGATAATGCAATACTTGTCCAGCTCAGTTAAAACTAAGTTATTTTTGTAACTTAGATAACAAAGAAGTCTTATGAATATTAATTTATTTTAACCTTTAGTAACTTAGTTGCAGTAACATAAAGAATAAAGAAAATAACATGAAAATAAATGACACCAAGATTTAACATGAAAACCTAATTTGGGAAAACCACCATGCAACTAGTTACAATTTTTTCACTCTTCTGAAGTGAGCCCTATTAGGAGCCAATCTTGTTAAATGTTACAATACATATTGTTAAGTATGACCTTGATAGAGGATTTAGATCACCCTATTAGAAGTGGTTTGGTTAGAGGTCTTCAAGGCCCTATTAGGAGCCAACCCTATTAAAGGTTACAATACATACTATTAAGTATGACATTGATAGATGATTTAGATCACCCTATTAGAAGTGGCTTGGTTAAAGGTCTTCAAACACTTCAATCTCGAAATGTCACCTTGTTAAAGGATTTACAATCTAACTGCTAAGTTAAATCTATTAAGAGATTTCTTAACTACTACAATGGTTAGAAGGTAACAATAATTTGACCTGATTTATGAAGTAACTTATTTTGTAGATTTAGATCTCTCTTCTAGCTTAACCTCTAGATTCTTACTGACCAAAATGTTCTTTGTAGCTTATCTTCCACACTTTCCTTCTCTACCTTTCCCTACAATTACATATCCATCTTGTTCCACATATTCCACTTACATCTTCTCCTCACTACTTGACCTTTCTTATCCATCATAAGATTTGTCAAGTCATCTTGAATACCTTTTCAAATAACCATTAAACATCAAAATAGTCAACCTCAATTATTTAATTAATAGAGATGTGTAATCTACTGACACACAATCAATACTAGAATTGATCACTCAATTAACATTGGAAGTCCTTTGATGTTTGACAACTCAAATAATACTAGAAGCTAGATATCCTGCACTTCCCAACTATTCACTTAACACTAAATACCCTTCATTTCCCAACTACTCGATTAGTATGGAACATGCTTGGTTAATACTTATATCCTTCAAGCTCTTTGATTCCCAACCACTTGGTTAATACTGACATTTGTTTAACATCAATGAAACCATTCAATTTGTAGAATTCTTTCAAACTCATATGTCCCTAGGGGTCCTCAGACCTCTAGAGACATATTATAATTGATCATATGGATCAAAGCGGGTCATAGGATAACCCATGACTCCTTTCAACACATTTAATGACAACATATGTGCATGGAGGTCCTTAGACTCCTAGGGACCTATTATAATTGATCATATGGGGTCAAAGGGGGTCATAGGATAATCCATGACCCCTTTCGACATGTTTCATGACAAAATATGCCCCTTTTTGACACATTTTATAATTTATCATATGGGTCAAAGGGGGTCATAGGATAACCTATATCATCTTTTGACACATTTTATAACAACATATGTCCCTAGGCATCCTCAAACCATTTCTTATGGATTGAAAGGGTCATAGGTTAGCCTATAACCCTTTTTGACACAAGAAATTATACTTAAATTATGTAATATTAAATAAAATTATATTTATTTAATAAAATATATAATAAAATAAAATAATTTCTAATACTATGTTAAAATATATATTAGAGTAGACATATTTAATAACATATTAATAATTATATATTTATATATATTTAATATTATATAGATTATATTTAAAATACTATAGATAGATAAAAAGATCATTCAATTGGAAATGTGCCTTGCTAGGGTTTGTACAACTTTCATCTGAATCCTCACTGGTTTATCGCTTGTCATATCATATTTACTGTGGGACTTGTTTTCATTTAAAATGGCCTCGATCTTCTTTGGCTCAATAGTTGGTGCTGGTGTTGGAGCTACTACTATTGGGGAGAATGGTTCCACCAAAAAAATGTCTATGCAAGTTCATGCCCAAGGTGTTTAATGAGGTAATTCCTCTCTTGATATTGTATTGAATGTTAAGGACTTTGATAGTGCATGCACTTGGCTTGAGCAACAAACCCTGATTGGGTATTTTGTGGGTCAAACTCCTTCTGAAAGCATGTTGTAGGAATGGGTTTCCAAGGTCTAGGCACCTCAAGGTGTTTTCCTTGAAGGTGTCCAAAGCCTCACCAAAGATTTTTTCCTTTCTTTGTTTTGGCACTTCTGGTCAAGCTGAGCATGTTTTTATTTAAGGTCCCTAGACTGTCTGGTCCTCTCTTCTAGTACTCCAACACTGGTTGCACAATTTCTCTACCTTTGATTCAACAAAAATCTTAAGGTGTCCATTTGGGTGGAGTTACTTGGGCTTCCTATCCACTATTAGTCTTTTTTATAAGTGATTGCGCAAACTGTCAGCAAGGTTGTTTGTCTTGAGCTAGACAAGTTTTTCAGTTTTTGGCTACAACGTAGGGTTTGTGTTGAGGTTGACCTCTCTCTGGACCCCAAAATTTTAGTGGATATCTAGATAGGTGGTACTAGCTTCACCCACAACCTAAACCTAAACCTCTTGAATACCTTCTATTAGTGTTGGTCCATGGAACACAAGATTAGAGATTGCCTGCTATTGGAACAAAATCGTCCATAAGTCCTAGAAGCCAAATAGGCTTTAGCTGCAAAAAAGATGGATTACCAAATAAGTTAGAATGTATGATGGAAATGTATTGATAAAATTATGTGTTGTGTAGGGTTATGTTTGATAATTTTACAAGTTTTTCAAAGTTCAAGTGGTGAAAAATTTGCATTTCCAAGAAAGAGGCATTTTGCACTCACCAAACATTTATGGTTTTGCCACTAACTACAACTAGCAATTCCATCAGAAAAATACTTCGTGTCTTACCAAAGTCCACATTTTGATGTCCTAGATCATCTAATACAATTCCCAATGTCTGAGAGAGTGCCATTTTTCCTAAAAAAATTCATGACATACAAATTCTAGATCCTTTAGGATTATATAGAATAGGAGAGATGAGTCTCATAGTGATAGTTATGTCATGCATTTATGCAAAGCTCTCTAATATGTTGCACAATTTGAATACCAATAGGGCTTGGAAGAAAGAATAGGTCATAATGTGCAAAAATATAACAGCAATAATCTTTTGGTAAGGAATGGTGTCACGAGATAGTAGCAATGGTTTTTCCCAACAACACTTGTATCATTCACATGCATTAGTTTTAATCATCACATGGATTAGGTGTTGTAATGTGCTTTTTTCTATCATTTCATTTTTCCTTTCTCATCTTAATTAAATGGATCATTGAATGTGATCTGAAATGTACATGTAAAAGACATGAATATATTATCCTTTATTTTGAAGACATACTGTATTACTTAACCTTAAGAACTCAAACAACACATAAATTTACTCAACATGTCACACCATTGATCTTACAAGATCTTGTCAAAATATTTTGGGTAGAGTAAGAAACAACCACCACTTGAAGACTTACAAACTCAACACGAGACAAAATCTCTCATTCCATAAGACTAGTGCTTGCACAACGACATGCAATGTGTTATCCAATTAAGATCTGCATAGTAAATATCTATGATGAGAACTTATAATTTACAATTAAAATGTAGTAGGGGTGTTATCATGTTAGTTACGAGGGTGTCAAATACTGTCCAACACAATTAATTATGTCAAGAAAAAAATCACTTCTCAAATCTGGGTCATCTACTTTGTTAGTACATCATGTGGAGGATAGTTTTGATGATAAGCATGGAATGTGAGGACAATAATTTGTTAGTGGAAAGGCAGTTTTTCGACTTGGAGGATGGGACAATTTTTTACTATGAACCATGCAGGCTTATATATGCTTCCTCCATTTCTAAGGAGGGTGTTGAACATTTTTAGAAATTGTTTTTAGAGTTAGTGTATGAGAACATCAGGTAATGATAAGGTAAGAGACAAGTATTTGTAATAAATGAGGTAGAATCAAAATCTTAATTTCTACAAGAATCTTATTCATATCCAACACTATCATATATGAATATATATTCAATATTTGTGTATAATATAATTACGTAATGTTAGATCAATGCATTATTAAAAGTATATTTAGGTTAAATTATAGTTTCAAATATTCTATTCTTATACTTAGTTTATATAATTTATGGAAAACCCTAGTTCAAATCTCAAGAGAGACATCTTAGTGGAATTCTAGGTTGTGAGAATTGGTCTTCTATTGATTGTATTTGTCTCATTGTAAAAGGTGGATTCTAAGTTGTTACTCTTGGTCTTTCAATTGTTGTTTCTAAAGTAGTTGCTCATAAGGAGACTGAATAAGATTGTAAGTATCATGTTTGTGATCTTCAATATAAGAAAGATGAGAATCATCTTTAGGTTTATAGAGTTAACATTCGATTATATGCTATGTTATTGATTAGGTTATTTGACTATTAAATTAGGTGTTGCGTGAATCAAAATTTGAAATTAATTTTCACCTTAACATTTTTCTTGTCTTCACTTCAAATCCAAAAATACCTACCTTAACATGCCTAAAATATCAATTAAAATACTCATTAGCCAAAAAATAGAATTACAATATAGATAATTAGAATTAAGACCCTTATCTGTACACAATAAAATTACAATATACATAATCTTAAATACTATATTATTTTAAAAATATTTCTATATAAACTTTTAAAATTTATAAATAATTTTAAAAAATTGATTATTTTGAAATTACTATAACTTTAAAAATGTTTTTAGTAATTTATACTTACTACTTTAACATTTTTTCAACAAGAAGATTCAATCCATATATTTCAAGAAGAACATGAGCTTTTATATTGAAAAATGGGAAAATTATGATGAATGTTGTGTATGTAATAATTTTGCCTCCTAAACGGACATGAAAATTAAACATGGGCATAACAATTTTTGTCGGAGGTGGGCTGCATAATTAAAGTTTGGTGCTAATAAATGTTCTTTTTAGAGAGAGTAAAAACACACATGATAGTAATATTTTTAAAAGATTTTTTTTTAGAAGAAAAAAAAATTTCTTCTTACCTTTTTCTCTAACTAATACAAATTTGAATAAATAGTATTTTTTTTAATTTTAAAAATAAATAGAATTTACAAATTTAATAACATATTTAGAACACAAAATAATTCTAAAATATAATTGTATTTTTTGATCGGTAAATGGCCTAAGCCAAAAATTATATTAAAGAAATAATAAGTAATTACAAGATTCTTTGTTCTGATGAGCATTGGTGGGAAAGAATAGAGAAAGAAAACCTCCAGTCTAGCTTGGGACTGAAGTCCTTTATTATAGAAATATAAAAGGGGCATACCCTAGTACAAAATTGATCAAATAAATTTCATAACTTTCTGCATACATTTATACTTTAGTAATTTTAGTGTTGATAATTCACCTGCACTCCAAGGAATGTCACCTAGTGTTTGTATTAAGAGCCCTGATTACATAAGAAACACCACAAACTAACCACGAGACAATGTTAATAGTTAATCCAAAATTAGAATATAATCAAAGACCATAACTTTATAATTGACAGAGGGAATAAATTACAAAGGAGCCAAAGAGATCCGATGTGTAATCCTCAATTGGAAATATGAGTGACTAAATTTGAGAAAATAACCTCTCTCCTTAGTTTTCTAATAATTGGATGACTAAAAGTTTGTGTCTAGATTGATTAATAGATTAAGTCGCAGATAAATAAGGGTGAAGGTATTCTACTATAAATTTTGAGGTGTGTTAATAATAGTTGTACTGTTGCTAACTTTATTATGATGTTAGCCGAATTTATTTTAATTTTGAGATCTTTAAGTATAATTAAAATACTTGTTTTCTCGTGCCAAGTTATAGAATTTTAATTCAAATTAAGGGTAAAGATATGAAGAATTAAAATTAATGAAAGAGTTTAGACTCACTGAAGATTTTCCAGTCGGGAGCCAAAACCAAAACTAATCAAAATTGCATCAAGATAAAGTAAATAAGGATTTTATATTAATATTGTCTAAATTATACAAAACAAGCTATCCATCCCTGATTACCCAAAAAAGTATCCTAGCTACCTAATTAAAGTGCAACATGACAACATCTATTCAACTTTATACATTATATATGCTACCAAGATAAAATGCAACCAAGTCATATCTAAAACTTTATGCATAACATACACTCTCAAGGGAAATACATCCAAACCATTCCTAGAAAACTATAGACTGACTACAGTAATATCAACTTTGAAGCTATATTGACGGAAGAGGGAAAAGGAAAAAACCAGTGAAAATACATAGGTTTCACCTGCAAACCTGGTTAAGTTGCCTAGTTCCATTTCTTGAAGACCATGATCATTTTACTGGCTTCTTGGAGATTGTTCACCCTTGAACCCAAAGAAAATTCATAAGTGTTCCTAGTCTTGTTTGACCTGTCATAGTTGGGTAGGTAGAATTTAATTGCATCCAAGTTGGAAGAATTCACCTCTAGGTGAATGTAGGCATCAAAAGCCTATAGGTTGTTCATGAGCCAATCCCTTGTTGCGTGGATAGCTCACCAACACAATAAAAATTGCACATTTGCCTCCATTCTCGACCATTCTCTATAGAAGAGATGTTGTCTTGAATAACCAAACTAAGGTGTTTAGGGCTTCTAGCTAGTTCAAGGCTGCCTAATTGGTACTCCATATAGGCCTCTGGAAAATGGATTTTTAATTTGTCATCAATGTTGAATACTACTTCCTCCAAACCTATTAGCCAACTTAGGTCAAATAGATTGAGGCTCAATCTGATAATGTCCCATTTTGCTACTTTGACCCTGCTAGGCATCCTATTCATAGCCCTATTATATCATTGTTGGTTTGCCATGAGTGTTCATAGTTGAAAACCCCTTCCCCTAGGACCTTGCTAACAACCACTCTACTCATGTCATCAATGGGTCAAAATAGTCGATTCCATATTTTCAGCTTAACAGGTCCACAAAAAGCCATTGTTTTGCTTTCAAAGGCATGATATAGAAAAATGTTAGTTTCCATAATGCAAAAGCTAACCAATGATTATTGCTAGAAAGAAGGGGTAAAAATGAGGAAACTAGGTTTTGGAAAGGTTTAATATAAAATCTAGAGGGAAGGTTCTAGAACTATGCAAGGTGACGCTATTCCTATATTCTTTTGATGATGATTTCCTCTCAAAGTCATAATTGAATACTACTTCCTCCAAACCTATTAGCCAACTTAGGTCAAATAGATTGAGGCTCAATCTGATAATGTCCCATTTTGCTACTTTGACCCTGCTAGGCATCCTATTCATAGCCCTATTATATCATTGTTGGTTTGCCATGAGTGTTCATAGTTGAAAACCCCTTCCCCTAGGACCCTGCTAACAACCACTCTACTCATGTCATCAATGGGTCAAAATAGTCGATTCCATATTTTCAGCTTAACAGGTCCACAAAAAGCCATTGTTTTGCTTTCAAAGGCATGATATAGAAAAATGTTAGTTTCCATAATGCAAAAGCTAACCAATGATTATTGCTAGAAAGAAGGGGTAAAAATGAGGAAACTAGGTTTTGGAAAGGTTTAATATAAAATCTAGAGGGAAGGTTCTAGAACTATGCAAGGTGACGCTATTCCTATATTCTTTTGATGATGATTTCCTCTCAAAGTCATAATTGAAATATCACTTTGATACATTTTATTTTTGTTAGGCTGATATTATGCGACCATAGAAACATGAGCAAATATATGTGTTGATTTGGTTAATCATAAAGCCAAGTGTCAAGGGGAATAATTTTGTAGAGTCTTTGGATTATACATGAACTAGCTATGATTAACAGTTAAGATGTGTTCTCCATCTATACCTATGTTAGCTAGATAATCTACTTCATTATTTCCTTCTCTAAATATATGGGAGAATCTAACTTTTTCAATTCCTTGCAATAATTTTAAAGATTCTTCCAATCAAGAGTTTATAATCTAGTTTAGAGTTTTACCTTTTCTAAGTGCATTTAGGACTATCTGTGAATCTCTTTTAATTATAATTTTTTTAATTCTTAGTTTGATACAAAATTTTAGTCCTTCTTCTATTGCTTCTAATTCTGCCATGTTATTTGATGTAACCTCCAGAGGTTTTTCTCTTTTAGCTATCCAATTCCCCATTTCTTCCCTAACTATACATCATATTCCTACCTTGCTAGGATTGCCTCTAGAGGCCCCATCAAAATTCAATTTCTTCTAGCCTTTCAGGGGTGGTTCCCATTTACATTCCTTCCTAGCCATTTTATTATTCTTCATGTATATTAGGGGTGGATTGATTAGAAGTTTCTAGTATTTTTTGATTTTAGCATCCCATTCTGTGAATGGGCCTTCTTCTATCATCCTTTTTCTTAAGTTTCTATTTATAACTTCCACTATATTAGCTTCAATTTTACTATAGAGCAATAGTGTATTTAGCTCTTGTCTTGAAAGATCCATCTATTTCTCTCTTTCCATATACCCCATACTAAAATTGCTGGGGTGATGTTCCAAATTTTTCCATATAATTTCTTGTTTGTTTATTTTTGCCATCCAATTATATGATCTTTCCATTTCTTTGGTGGGGGGCTAACCAATTTGGTTTTGATTTGAGCCAGGTTAGCATTCTTTCGTAAACTTACATTGATATAGGAGGTGCTCTGTAGTTTCTGATTCTTCTTTGCATAAAATACATCTTGATGGGCCTTCTAATCCCATAAATAAATAAATTAAATTAATTGTATTTTAAGATTGAATGAATGCAATAATTTATCTACTTTTAATTATATGGCATCTTGATAACTAAGTCGAGAAGCTTTCCTACATTGGGAGAAAATATCAATGTAAACTTTTAAGAGTTCTTTAAAAAATTGATGGTTGTTGAACTTGCAACATCAAAATGGAAAATCATTCTGAAATGTCATTCCAAGTGTGCTAGTAGATGGGTGCAAATGTTATAGAATGGATAGAGTAGAGAGAGAGGAGAGGAGATCACACATTCCAATCCACAGAACTCAAAAACTTCACCAAACTCCAAGATCCATGCCAGAAATTGCATGGAAATCAACCTATAACTTCCACAACATATATAAATTAACAAAGAGAAAACCATTGTCTGTGAAATTTTGCCAAGTCCCTTCCAAGGCACTAATGCAAGAGGAGATGAGGAAAATTCATTCCTCCATAAATTCGCTGGACTATAGACATGACAACCAAAAGACCACCAATCAAAATGCCATTCAAAATGTGTGTTGTGCTATGCTAAGCTGGATGATAGGTATATTTTCATGGACATATTTTGAATAGTTGAAATGTCATTCATGTGTGCAAGAAGATGGTTGTAAACGTTACTAACAGGCTTCCCAAGATGCCAACTGGTCAACAAAACTCCTTATTGCTACCTCATCTCCCATGACTCCACAATGGAACCACTCCATGATTTAATTAAATGTTTCTGTTACAAGTATATGAAATGAAAGGACTGTTCAATTACAACAACGAACATAGCAAAGATTTCAAATGTTATTTTGTATAAATTGACATTTTCTATGACATTTGTCATAGTACATTCGAAGCTTTTGGAGTTTGCAGGTAAGAATTTTCATCCCCTCACCGTATTTATTTTATCTTCTTCTTCTGTATTCAACTGTAGATAATCTAATTTTATTTTTTATATGCATGAAGAAGGTTGAAAGAGAGCTCTTGTCACAAACAACATGAAATGACTGTATTTGTAGGTATGTTGTATTTTAAAAACATAGAAATGTACTCCTCAGTCATTCCTATTCTCTAGATAGTAAAGTGAATAAAATCAAAGATTACACTATATTTTTTGTTCTTCTTTTTAGGGATCATAACCAGTCACTTATTATTACTTAGGCTTTGTGATTTCTATGAATTTCTGTGTCATTCCACGATTTCTATAATTTTTTGTATAATTCCATAAGCTCTTTGCAAGTTCATACTAAAGGCTCTGTATTTTTCTGTATTACACTTAGGCTCTATGATTTCCATAAATTTGTCTAAAGTTACAAATTCTTACAAGGTTTTTTTTTTTTTTTTTCTCAAGCTCTTTCTATTTATTTAGTATTTTCCTTAACTTAAGTAGTCTCTATAAAATTATGTATAAAATCACAAGCTCTTTGTATTATTCTAAATTTTCCTTATGCTTTTCCATTTGTACAAATTGTTTAAAAATTTCACAAGCTCTTCCAAAGTAATTTTCACAAGATATTTCTATTTTTTAGCATTTTCCTTAAGCTCTATGGTTTTTGCAAAAAAAAAGTGTACTTTCACATGATCTTTATAAGAAAATCAGTAGAGGGTCTAAAATAATTATATAATGTATATGCAACAATATTAAATCTTTCATTAGAATTTATTTATTAAACTATAACATGGTATAACACATTTAGCCCAATGAAATGCTAGAAATTGATCAAGACTTGAAATGAAAAGTAATAAATAGTAAATTAAAAGTTCAGGGTTGAATTTTAAACAAGGAATTTAAAAAATAAACTATTATAAAAAATTGATAATTATTTAGAAAATTTTACTTAAAATTGAAGAAATGCAAAATTAAGATACACTTAATTAGAAAGTAGAATAAATCAAATAATAGAATAAAATTCTTTTTTTATCAAATTACTATTACACCATAAAAAAATATCTATGGTTAGACAATTTTAATTAATTTTTAAATACAATCAATATTCAAGAATATTTAAAAATATAAAAATATTTATAAAGATTTTTGAATAATTTATAAACGTTAGTTGGATAATTTTTTGTTATGCCATTTGTATGAGGTAGTATCCTATTTTGAATCAAATGATTCCGTTTTTCTATTTTTTATTCCATTTTTTTCTATTTTTAAAATCCTATTTATAATTGGGTAATTTAGTATAGTTTCAATGTGGAGACGTCAACTTCACAAAAGAACTAATATACACATTAATATATCAATTTTTAAAATTTTTTTTTATCTATCATAATTATCTTACACTTTCTTTGTTAAGTCAACTTGATAAAATTATAATTTTATTAAAATATATGATGTACAATAGATCTCAATAAAAATACCTAATACAAGTTTCCATTATTTTAGAAGAGGTCTTATGTTTTAAAAATAGTTGTCCCCACAATGTTGAATTTTTAAAAATAGACTTAATATTTTTCAGTTAATTTTCGTTACCTATACAATTATTTCTATTTTTTAAAAATATTACCCCACCCCTAATATAAATAATTAATATAAACTGTATTTATTATTAATAATTATATTTATGTTATGATTTTAAAAAGTAAAGTTTTCTATTGTTTTAACTATGCAAAAGGTATAAGACATGGATGTGCATATAGGGATGAAGGTTGAAGTCTCTTCTGATGAGAATGGTTTTGAGGGTGCTTGGTTTGAAGTAACTGTCATAGGACATGTTAATAATACTACAAAAATTAAGTATTATGTTAGATATGAGCATTTCATAATTGATGAAGTGGTTCTAGAGTCCCTTGTGGAAGAGGTCTTTCTTGAATGTATGCGTCCAATTCCACCTCAACCAGCATTGCCTTCAATTGTAGATGCTGACCTTCATGTCGAAGTACTAGAAAATGACTGTTGGTGGAGGGGAGTGATTGATGATACATTTGAGTCACCTTTTAGCATGAAAGAGTTATATGAAGTATATTTCCCTGATAGTCATACTCTACTACCATTTTTACACTCTCAATTATGACTAGCACAAGAATGGGTTGGAGGTTGATGGATTCCAACACAATCATATTGAACAAGTCACAATATTTTTGTATTGAGATTAACTACTTGATAGATAATTTTGAGTTCTTTTTGTCTTTGAACTGAAAACTACTATTTGAAGTATTCTTGAATCACTCACTATTTCCTTTTCTATTGAGATCAAGTAAATTTGAAATCCACTCAACTACTTGTTAAATAATGCACTTAACTTCAATTTTTTTTTTCTATATTTAATTAGTAAATACATTTTTTAGTTGGATATTGAATTTCATTCTTCTATCGATTATTAAAATTATATTTGTACATTTTTATTTCTATTTATATTCATTTCCATATGTATAAATTAAATAAATAACAAGTACTTTAATTTCTATGTAAGTTGACTATTATTTTTTTTAGCTAAAAAATTTGATGCATTTCATAATTTTATACATATCAGAAAAAATAAAATGGATGTTGACCAAAGTGAATTTGAAATAACTATTGGTAGCCCATTGCTTCAAGATGATTCTATTGAATTAGATGAAAATGATGAAACCTAGTTGGATAGATTGGGAAGAGTCATTGTAGAGTGTTGCAAAATAATGGTCAATGAGATGCATGGCACAAGCCTAAATGTTCAAGATGTGCAAGATCTTCAAATCCTACAAATGAAAGACTATACAAAGGGGATTCATGAGGCATGGAGGAAAGGAGCCTAATTTTGTGAATATATGAAAGACATGCATTATGATGAGGAATATAAGGAAGGAGAAAATTCTAATTTCCTCATTGAAGAATTCCAAGTGTCTCTACACCACTATAATGAAATCTTGCTCTAATGAAATAATGAACCACTCTAATATTTTTGCATTAATAATTTTAAGGAATATTTTTTTTCTATACAATCCATGTTTGATGGGTATGGATTCTTAGCAAAATTGAAGATATGCATCTAGATAAAAGGGTTTTTAATATTTCATATATCTATGTATGTATTTCTCTTATGGAGAAAATTTTGATTTCATCACTGAAGAACTCTAAGTGTTTCTAAACCACTACAATAAATTCTTTCTCTTTTGAAATAGTGAACCAGTCTTATATTTTGGAATTATAATATTTAAGGAAATTTTGTTCTATATAGTTCATCTTTAAAGGGTATGGATTCTTAGATAAATAAAATATATGTTTCTATATAAATGGGAGTTTAGTATTTTATATATTTATGTATACATTTCTCCTATGGAGAAAATATCTTTCTTGTTTATCTATTTCCAATATCTTCAATTATTTTAACAAATATGTATCTTAATTACAACACAATGGCCCCAACTATTTTCCAATTTTATAAAAATTCTTTATGAAACTTTGATTTCTTCTTATATTACTTTTACAATTCCTTGATATTTGGTAATAAAATAAATATCACCATATTTCTTATCCGTGATGCTTGTTGTGAACTAAATTGCAAGATCTTTCTCATTAATTAAAGGTTTTATTCACTTTATAGCTATGAGCCTATTAGCACCAAAATTTCAATCTGATGAGGAAAGGAGACAATATCAAATAGAGCAACAAAGAGCATATCAGAGAGAATATCAAAGGGAATATTGAAGATGTCAGAGAGAACAAATGATAGAAGATCAAAGACATGATGAAAGGAGTAATGAAATCCAAAGACAAAATTATGCTAGACGAAGGACACAACTATCAGTACAAGAATTGGAATCTGAAAATAGAGATTAACAAAATAATAACAGAAGTTGTCATCAAAGAAGATCTGATGGAGTATCGCATTTTGAGATACAAGGAAGACATCAAGTGGATTTACAGTTTAGTGAGAGGTATAATCAACCCTTAACTACAAATATGGAATTGGATCTTCAAAATGAAGTTTCAAGGATGACTGAACGTGTTCCTAAAACATCCCATCATACAACTCAAGTTGGTATAAATTTAGTTAGACAAGGCAATATAGAAAATGCACAAAATGCAAATAGAAATCTTCATGATAATTTCTATAGATTCCAAATGCAGTTTTGCCAAAAATTGGATAGCTTAAGAATGCCAAACATGTGTTATATTTGTCAAGAATGTTATCTAGGAATGAAAGTGTCATGCACCTCAAAAGGTCTAGTATGTAATAGATGCCGACATGAGAGAGGAAATAATGGATTCTTAGCTTCAAATAATATGGATCCATCACCTCAACCTGAGGAGCTTGCAAACTTGACAAAAGTTGAGGAAATGTTAATTTCATGTGTGTGTCCCATACTACAAGTTACACATGCAACTAGTGGCCAATTTAAGTACAAAGGACACACAATAAGTTTCCCAAAAAATATAGACCATGTTTCAAATATATTGCCACATACAATAGATAAGTTGCCAATTATTATTGTTTAAAGGAGAGGACAAAATAGGACACACTATAACTTTACTGTGAATAGAGATCATGAATACAAAGCACTCAAATACAAAATAGAGCATGATAAATTTTACTCTGATGTTCGAATTAATGAAAATGCTCTCAATAATTTGCCTAGAAATAAAGATGAGAATTCTTTTCACATATTGAAGATAGTAAATATGGAATTTGATACAGATGCAAATGATATTATTTTTCTGGGTCCAATTATGGAGATAGATGAAGGGAATGTAATTGAACATGCAACATCAATGACTTCAAAACCTCCTAATGGATAAAAGGAAATGGAACTTATCCAATCCTAATGCAAACCCAACATCATTGATATATTGGCCAAGTATTAGTGTGTCACCTATTAATGAGTATGTCACGTCAAGACTATTGGATATGGTATTCCCAACACTATTTCCTAATGGTACCTATGATTGGTTAGAACCACGGTTGCGACATCTATATCTTCATGAAATTATAAAGCATCTTGTGTGATATAGGGATCATCATTTTGGCAAACATTCTAGATTTAGATATTTCATGAATAACATGATAATGAGACATCGTGCACATAATTCATCCTCTGTGTTTGTAAAGAGAAGCTTTAAAGACATGCCAATCACCATCAATGAGTTGTGACAACATATGGAAACTACACCTCACTCTAGTTTGGCAGATAAATTGATGCGATTTGGTAAAACACTAAGGGAAATAAGGTCATATTGGGAAAAATCTCATGTAGAATTGACATATTTGCTTCATCAAATTGGTTGTCCTACAATAATTTTCACATTGAGTACTACAAATATTTATTGGCCTAATTTGCATGTGCTAATGTTGAGAACAATGTCGACTAATCCACACAAAGCTCAAAATTGTTGTAGCAAAAATATAATCGATTATCCTCACATTGTGGCACACTATATGCACTTGAGACACTTTATGTTTAGAAAAGAGATTCTAGAAAATGGAATGAATGTTAATGATTTTTGGTGTAGATATGAATGGCAACATAGGGGGTCCCCACATGTGCATGGATTCATATGGATCGAAGGGGCGCCTAGTATGGACAACATTGACTTGTCAAATAAGGATGAACACAAAATTGCTGAAAGATATTTTCATTCTATTGTTCATGCATGGAACCCTAGAGAAGATCCTCACCAGAAAAATATATAGGTATGTTTATAAATATGTATTATATGGTATGATTTTATATGACCTTATTTACTCATTCAACTTATTTTGAATTGTAGCCTTTTATGAATTTTCAACTATAACACCCATGTCTCAAAAACATGAGACAACTTGCATAGGTCAATCTAGATCATGACTATAAGGAGATCCTAAATTGTGTAGAAAGACACACAATTTGTAAAGAGGGTGCATGTTTGCAAAAAAAAGGGGGCACATGGTTTGAAAGTAATCATTTTATTACAGTGGGATATTTAAACCAAAATTACAAATTGGTCACAAATGTTACATGACTAACTACATATCTCTCTTATATTTATTATAGGTATAATGCACCTTGGCCATTAAACCTAGAGGGATCAAAATTATAAGAAGATAGAGAAATAGGTGAAAAGAAATTTGAACCAGCCAAAAATGATGAAAGAGTCAATTCACATAATCACCACGTATTACAACTATGGAGAGAAAATATAGATTGGCAACCAATTCTTTCCAAACATGTTGTGGTGAAATACATTGCCAAATATGCAGCAAAAGTAGAGAAAAGCTTAGAAATATACCACCAAATGTTGATGCACCTCTCCAACATGGAAAATCCATATGATTTAGCTACATGTGCATATAGGAAACTTCTAACTGAGAAAATTATAGAAAGAGACATTGGTGCTCGAGAAACATGTCATATGTTATTAGAGCTTCCATTGGTACAGTGTAGTAGAAGATTTGTTAATCTGAATGTCTCATGTGAGGTCTTCAAACTTGTAGCTGTAAATAATGAAAATGGAAATGATGAAGAGAATACTGAAGAACAAAAAAAATCTTTCATTGATGGGTTCAAACAAAGGCCACTATGTATGAAAGCTGTCACATTAATTGATGTAGCAAGATCATGGATATATAATCCTAAAAGAAGAAGAGAGAATAAATGGGATCCAACGAACAAAGCAACAATAGTCAGAGTGTTTCCTAGATTTATATCTATGCCTTCACACAAATTAGCTAAATGGCTTGGCTTGTTTTTATGAGAATTATTTCTCTACAAGCCATTTCATGATTTAGAATGAGATATTGGTCATAATGATGACACCATCATACAAAACTGGGAGACATTTAATTACATTCCTTGGCATGTTGAATATACGGTGGTGATAGACAATTATGAAAACCCAAGTGATTCTAACACTAAAGACAATAAAAATGTTCAAAGAAATACAACATAACATGAATGGGAGATTCATATATGGGTTGTATTGTGGTCAAAACGTAGAGTGCTAAGAAATAGACATGTTGGGGAGAAGAGACATTGACAAACATACAAATTGGTCTATTGATTATTAGGGAGAATAGTACACTACTGCAACAATCAATTTTATAGGTAATATGAAGAATCATGGTTGTCTGATATATGATGATATTCCCTAATGCTTCAACTACATGACCCTTGGTGACAAACAGAAAAAGTAAGTTGACATTATTATGACACACTATCACAGAAATCATACTATGGAGCCATTGCTCATGATAATTGAAGGAACAACAGGCACTAGAAAGTCATATCTAATTGGCACCATTAGTCAATCTTTTAAAAATGCAGCAATATCCTCTCTATCTCCTCTTCTATTAATTTCACCAATAGGAGTTGCAAAATTCAACATAGGAGCTTCTACAGTTCATTCAAAATTAAAAATACCAATGCAAGATTTTTCTCAATTGGAAGGAACAAGATTCACTAGTTTTCAAGAAGAAATGGCACATATCAAGTATATTTTGATTGATGAAATGAGCTTCATTGGTCATAACATGTTGGAAAACATAGACTCTCGACTTTGACAAGCCTTCCCACAAAATGCAGATATAAGCTTTGGAGGTAAAAGGCTTCACTTTTCCTCATTAACAAGTACACCATTTACAAAATATAGACTAATATATTACTAAAATGTAATTGCAAATTATTCATTCTAACATAATTATTTTCATTCTTATATTTCAAATGTATCTATTATTTTGGTAGGAGATTTGGGCCAGCTTCCTCTAGTTAGAGACAGACCAACATATGACAGTAATAGAAGGGAAAAGTTGCTATGGTAGGAATTCAAGATTGTTGTTACTTTGGATAACATATTTAGACAAGAAGGGGAAAATGACAATTAACAAAGATTTTGTCAACTTTTGATGAATGTAAGAGATGAAAACCCACAGATTGATGATTGGAGGTTGCTAATTGTAGAACAAGATTTAGTGTGCAAAGAACATTAACAATAAGGAAAACATTCACAAACTAAAACTATATTCACATATAAGATTAGACAAAAGAAGGTATAAGAGAGTGCAAATTAAGAGGAATATCACTCCAAAAGCCTCCTTGATTTTGTAGATGCATCCTTTGATGTAGATGTGTTGTTGGATGTATATATGTTGTTGGATGGAGATGCGTGCTCAATAATGTTGCTCAAGCTTCAATCAAAGATATGGATCAAAGTGGATTTGTGGATGGATTTTGCCATTGTGATGGTATTTTGATAGTCCTTAGTCTCTCAAAATAGCATTATAACATTAGCATAGTAGTGGATGATGTTTGTGAAGGGAGAGGCTTCTATTTATAGGCCAAGGGGTAGAGGGATGGATGGTCAAGATGCAAGAATGGCAAGATGGTGAGGGAGGGCTAGGATGCACTCAAAGGGGAGCACATGGATTGTGCTTGTTTGAAGCCAATTCGGAGGTGACACATGTCACAAGGTGATTGGATGTGAGAGGGTAGGATATGGGTTGGTCAAAGGAGTAATGAGGGAGGTTGAGCCATAAATGGGGATGGTTGGGTCATAAATGGAGATGGTTGGGGGGAGAATGAGATTGTTGACTTTGGCTTGGGTCATAAATGTTGGAGGGTGAGGGGAGAATGAGATTGTTGACTTTGGCTTGTGTTAGCAAGTCTTAACCCATGTTTATGATTGTGCACATGATTAGAAGAGGATTAGGCTTGGATTAGAGGGGGATTAGGGGGTAAGTGGCTTAGATTTGATGGGATGGGTTAGTTAGGTGGCTAAGTGAGGTTAGTATGTGTGAATGGGTTGGATTAGGGGTTAGGATAGGGTTTAGGGAGGCTCTTAGGATTTTAGAAATTTTATTAAATGATTTATTTAATAAAATGGGGATATAGAATTAAATTGAATAGATTTGAGGATTTATTCAATTTAATAGAGGAATAGGATTTTAATTGATAAATTGATTTTGGGTGATCTTTTAATTTTATCAATTGGACTATAGTTAATTAAATTAACTAATTAACTAGGGGATGACAATAGATTAATTAAATATTAAATACTTAATTAATGATGCCTTAGGAGATGACTAAATAGGATTACTTAAGTGATGTAATCAGATTTAGGTGTCTACATTTTGCCCCTCTTTGAGATAGTGTTGGAACTATACTATTTCAAAGAAGTTTGAAGATAGACGACATGAAGAAAACTTTGAAAGCAACATGATTGGCCCAATCTTGAATAGAAGAGGAGAGAGTGGACTGTGTGATGCCTCCTTAAGAAGATGGCAGGGAGAGAAGGTGAGGCCCAATAGCTTCTTGAAAGGTACAAGAATCTAGGGTGAGTAGGAGGACTGAGAGTGGCAAAGAGAGGTGGTTCAAGGAAGCACATACTCTCACTATGGGAGAATGATACAAAGGAAAACCTTGGGTGCAAGGATAACCAATGGGGAATAACACTAGCTATAGGAAGAGGGGGGAGGGTGAGTGGTTTTCTAAATTGAACCCAGGGAAGTGATTTGGAAGATGGGAGATTTGGGGAGATTTATGATTGGTGATGAGTAAGATTTTGATTGATGTAGGAGCTATGATTATGATTGATGCAGGAGCTATGATTATGAGTGGTGAAGGAGATAGGATTATGATTGATGAAGGAGCTATGATTATGATTGATGAAGGAGCTATGATTATGATTGATGAAGGAGCTAAGATTATGATTGACGAAGGAGCTAAGATTATGATTAATGAAGGATCTATGATTATGATTGATGAAGGAGCTAAGATTATGATTGATGAAGGAGCTAAGATTATGATTGTAAGACTGATTGGATGGGATTCTTGGATAGTATGGAATGTTTTGATAAGATGGAAGTATTAAGTATTCCATTGAAGCTTGAGCAAGTGGGTGTTCCAAAGGGGAGCACCACCATGTAGTTGAGCACATATTTTGGTATAGGAATATTGGGAATATGCCAAGGTTATTAAGAACATCAAGGCCTTTTTACCAATATTACATAGGATTGATGCAAAACAAACACACAAGGATTACCCCAGCGTCACACATGAATCCCGAAAGAATCAAAGTGGAAATGATACCGGGTAACCCACAAGAAAACAATATTTCCAAAGTGCACCATGTAACCACAAGTGATCACATGTTTGGACTATGCAAGGGTCATATCCGATTGACTCACAAGCAGAAAAGAAAAAGAAAAAGACCTGATCAAAACCTTGTACTTGAATTGCCCCATTCATAGCACACCACGATATAAAAGATTGTGGTGACCATGAGGAGGGAACAACCCAAATCACTTGGAAGAGATACTTTAAGAACCAAACGTGAAATCCTGAAAAGAAAATAAATCGAAAGAAAATGTAAATCCATGAAAAAGTAACCTTTTGCCAAAGAGATCGATAGGACTGGATACTGAGGGACCAAGATCAAACGAGAGGAAGGATGCATCCTACAAGGATCTATTGGTAATATCAAGGACTATGATCAAATGGGAAATTAGAACTATTTAGGACAACATTTTGATGACAAGGGATCTGATACAAGGATTTGCTAAAGCACCGAACCAAGAGAACGACAAATTTTTATTTGTATTTTATTGTTTGATCAAGAAAGAAGTGACACAAAGAGATGAGAGATATACAATGATACCAAGCAAGGGACTGATATGCAAGAATGGTAAAGTGGACAAACCAAAGTATTTACAAGGGATTACCATACAAAAGCTCAACATGATAGGATAGTGGTAGGAAAGGTGAAGAGGAGAAGTTTAGTGGAAGAAAATCTAGGGATGAGGAGATAGTGCGATGAAAAGTGGGGGATGAGAAGCTAGTGGAAAGGGATAGGACATAGCATACTGTTACTATAGGGGAGGTGAGGTGTGGAAAGGATAGAGGTGGTTGCCGACTTGACTATTATGATGGCGGGTATTGAAGCTTGTTGTCAAAGATATTGATAGTGTTTAATGGAAGCTATGGAGAATGTTGTGGGTTCTATAAAAGGTGAGTGAGTTTGATGAAAGCTCAAGAATAAGAAGTGTTAGCTAAAGCATAAGAAAAGTGTGAGAAAATAATTAAGCTATGAGTGAAATACCAATGGCCGATTCACAAGAGTAGAGGCAAAAAATGCCAGAGGCGATAGAAGGAGGAATGGGGGAATGGAGTGAAGAGGAAAATGAAAGCCAAGGAGAAAGGAAATGGTTGCCAGGGAAGAAGCGGGGTGTAAAGTAGAGCCAACAAGAAGGAAGAGAAACCTTGACATGTCAACCTATGTGACATTGTGATCAGGGAGTGGTGGAGGCTAGCAAAATTAATTGAGCTCAAAATTAGCCAGAACAGGAAGAAGAAGATCCAACCTTGCTATAGCTATTAGCAGAAGGTGTGATGCAACAAATAGAGTTGAGGGAAAAAGAGAAGGAGACAAACTTACCAAGTGTGGGAGTGTTGTTAGAGGGAGCAAGTGTAGAAGATCAGCCAGCTATAGAAGAGACTCTTCCAGAAGAGGAACAAAGATCTGTGATGTGACCAACAACAATCTTTTGGAAGAAGGGAAAAAGCAGTTTAGGGGATATGATGCAGAGATCTGGGGAACAAAAGGGTGACCCAGTGTTGTCTACATTTCAGCCATTTTGAGCATTGCAATCCGATATTGCAATACAAGTGGCTCATGATGTAGCGGTGGTGATGGAGAAAGCATTGGCAGTGGAAAAAGAATGGGCTAACCAAGCAGAGAAAGATGCAAATTTCTTTCAAGGCTTGATTGAAAGAGCAAAAGAGGATGGTGCATGGACAGAAGCTGAGCACATAGGGATGATGTTAATGATGGAGAAAACAAGAGTGGAGACTATGGAGGTAACTTTGGTAGCTGAGAGAGTGGCGATGTAGAGATGTGAAAATGAATTAGTGCTCCTATGATTGCAAGTAGAAGCATTCAAGAAGTTAGTAGTGCAGATCAATAGTTTAGCATGAAGGTCCTAAGAGCAGCTGAATGCAAGTAATGCATGCATTACATGGTACCAAAATCAGTTGAATACAGTGAAATATGAGAGGGAGTCAATGAAAATGCTAGTGAATAGATATGAAAGAGAATGCGATATTGCACAGAGGACAACAACTATTCCAGGAGCAGAAAGACTATGGGTAGAAATGAAAGATTTCATGGAACAATTAGTGAGGGTTGTACAAGAGGCAACATACTACATGGGATTATATCACCAAGCGGTCCCTTTGGAGAAAATGAGAGGAGTTGTATACTCTGAAAAACATTTTATGGAGCAGATAAAATTACTCTTGAAGCATGGTAACATCCCGATCCCTATGGATACACTTTGGGTAGGTCTGAGGATGACTCTAAGGGCATCATCATCTAGGACTAGGTCTAAAGGAATGCCATTGATTGGACACCTTGTCTTGCCACCTCTCCTAGGGAGGCCAGAATAAAAAATATGCCAAACATTATTAGTTAAATGGAATGTTGTTGTTGCTATCGTAGGAGAATAGAAAGTTTGTGCTTGTTGTTGTGGCAATCAAAGGGACAATAGATGTTGTTCATAATGTAATCTCATGTTTTTTTGTTGGGATTTTATGGAAGATATATGGATATTTTTGTCTTTTTGTTGAATATTTAAATGTTTTTGGGATGTTTGATATATATTTGAATGTTTTGTGTTTTTGTGATAAATAATGAAATAGTTTGACTCTTGTAAAAGGGGGAACAATACAATCTATAGAGTAAGGGTAACCATGACTCGTAGGAAAGAATGTCTGTGTAGATTTAGCAACTATGAAAGATAATAATAAGACAAAATGTGGGGACATTTCTCTAGGTGTGTGATGAGACGAATGTTTTTGATAAGGTAAACAGGTTTTAAGGGGTCCTGAAACCCATAAGTTTAACAACAAGACAGGCTGAAAATAAGCGAAAAATCGCCCAGCCAAATCATAATCCTTATGGATGAAAATAAGCCCAAAGGCCTAGCCCGAAACAGCTGCCCACTAAAAAGGCCAGAGAACCAACCAGAAAAAATGGAAACCAGACAAAAAGCCAAAGCCAGGAGAAACAAAAACCAAAGGACAGAGACCAAACCTAGCAGACTACTTCTCCATCTCGAGCATGGTCTGGGCAGCTTCGGCGCACTCTTGTTGCTCTTCTACCTTATGGTCCTGGGCGTTCATCAGATCCTGCTCCATAGTGCTATCCTTGGCTTTATCCACATCCAGCCTATCTTTGTCTCTGTTCTGTTTATCATCTTCCTCCATCTGGTTCCTGTCTTTGAGATTATCCCAGAGAGAGAGGATGTTGTCATTGATCGAAGCGAGGAGGGAGATCATTTGACTAGCCAGGTTGTGATTGTAGTTCTCAATATTTTTTACTCTCCTCTCCATTAGAGTCTCCCAGCTGTTCCGGTCGCCTTGGCTTTCAGCACCAGTCTTGCTCTTGATTTTTTCCATTTGGGAAACCCTATCTCTGACATCCTCAAGCTCATGGAAAAGCCATTTAATCGACCTGAAGTTGTCGATCATGCTATTGCGGGCATTGTTCAACAGATTCATTCCTGTTTCTCTTGCATTATCAGAAATAGCCACCATAGCCGGGTCAATTAGCTCATTGAGTCTAGGCTTTTCGAGGTCGTCCACCAGGAGTTGGGGGTTCATCGCCTCTCTGAAAATTCCCATAGTGGCCGTTCTCACATTGAAGTTCTTCCAAGCCTTCCTTCTGTTATTAACTTGCACTTCCCCCTCAATCTGTCCAGAGTTATCATTTTCCTCCAAAGGAGGCTGGGGATGTATAGGGGAGAGGGGAATGGGCAGAGAATCCTTTCCCTGACTGCTGGATCGCTCCATGCTCTCTCCTTCCCTCTTTTGTCTTTTTCTCAGTTTCTCCTCATCCAGCTCCTCCTTCGAAACCTTGTCAGAATCATCAGTATCCATTTCCTCCTCCTCCTCAGCAGAGCCAATTTTAGCTGGGGTATGACCTCTAGGGCTCTTTCTGCTGGGTGATGAGAAGAATGTTTATGAGGTGTGGAAAAGGCATTGGGAACTATGTAAGGCTTGTAATGGCCAAAAGAGGTCAAGAAAGGCCTTCAAAAAGGTGTCTCGGGGGCCTGAAAAGGTCAAAATAAGGCCTTGAAAAAGGCGTTTAGGCCTAAAAAGGCAGTTCGAGGCTTGAAAAAGGCACTTGGGCCTATAAAGACATTTTGGGGGCTTAAAAAAGGTTCTTGGGCCTATAAAGGCATTTCTAGGGCTTGAAAAGGTCAAAATAGGGCCTTGAAAAAGGCATTTGGGCCTAAAAAGGCATTTTGGGGGCTTGAAAAAGTCAAAATAGGGCCTTGACAAAGGCGCTTTGAGCCTAAAAAGGCATTTCGAGGGCCTAAAAAAGGCGCTTGGGCCTATAAAGGTGTTGGAGGGATCCAAAAAGGACACTTGGGCCTCAAAAAGGCTTTTAAGGCCTAAAAAGTTGCTTGAGGGGTCCAAAAAGGACACTTAGGCTTTGAAAAAGCATTTTAAGGCCTAAAAAGGCACTTGAGGGGTCCAAAAAGGACACTTGGGTCTTGAAAAAGCATTTAAGGCCTAAAAAGGTGCTTGAGGGGTCCAAAAAGGACACTTGGGCCTTGGAAAAAGGACTTAGAGGGGGAGCCAAATTCTCATGCTTATGCCTACTTATTCTATGCGCCCAACTGTAGGAGGATGAAAGAGTCTGACGGATATTTGGGCTTTCAAGACAATATTGATATATTTGTTGAAACTAGGTAGACTAATCATGGCCACTGCAACTTAAATAAGACTAAAAATCCTTCTTGATTCACATTAATAATGGCTGCATGGAAGGAAGGTGATAGTCGGCTTTGTGACATCTCTTTTGCTATTCGAGTTGTGTTGGATTTTCCTAAGCCTGGAATTATGTTTTAGGACATTACCACGCTTCTTCTTAATATCAATTTCTGAATATCAGAGATTGAGAGGAATTTTGGGGTGGTATTTTAATGTTTCAAGCTTTTATGGCCATATTTGGCAATTATGACCACCTTTGGAATGCTTTGGAATTTTATTTTATTTTTTTGATATTGTTTGGGCAATTTTTGAATTTTTAAGGTATTTTTGGGTGATTTTTGAATTTTTTTTTTTGGTAAGTTTGGATGATTGATGATTTTTTTTTGGTATTTTTGGGTAGTTTATGAATTTTTTTGGTATTTTTGGATTATTTTTGAATTTTGAATTTTTTTTGGGTATTTTTCATCGTTGTGTCGACTATCAATGTTGTCTTTCTCTCCATTCTTGTGGGTTTGATTTTGGGGTGGTTTGTGCATAATCCTTTGGCAATCCGATGGAGGACATTGAAGAGCGAGTTTGGCTTCATTTTCTAGATATATCGATGGTCGGTAGAGGAGTGATGGGGTTGGTTCTCCTTTTGTGGTGTGAGGCAACTGGGATGGGTCATGCAAATAGTTACAAATCCAAAAGATTCTCTTCAAGAGGTCTATGTGAAAAGGTTGTAAGTCTATTGGTTTCTCATTGTGTAGGGTCTGTGAAAGGTTTTTGTCTCATGTCAAGGTCTTTATTGTGGAAAGTAAGGTGTGTGAAAGGGAGCTCTTTTTTTTTGGGATGATTTATGAAATTTTTTGATAATTTTTTGGCAATTTTTGAATTGGAACTAGGATGTGAGTGAGATAGTGATGCGAGATTTTTCTCTAAGGCTTAAAAATATACAAGCATGAATAGGAAATGGGTGGATGACTCAGGAATGTAGGATAGAATATAGTAGCAGATGTGCATATGATAGGAAAAAGCTCAGGATGAGGAAATAGCATTGATGCAATATGGTTATTGTTACATGGGTATGATACACATAATTATTGGTTGCGTGACAAGGATGTGGTACGTAGAATATTGTGGCTTGGTACAGGTATATGATATAAAGGAATGGTTTTAAGGATAAAATACACCTAATATGATACATGTGGTAAGGTACAAGGATGGAGTAGATATGCTAACCATGGTAGAATATGAGATCTAGGTAGGCTTTCCAAACGGGTGTCGTGAGTTGTTGGAGTGCGAGGAGGGAACTTTTGGAATATCTTGGAAAATGGGGAGATGGGCAATGAGATGTAAAGGGGTGATACTGGATATGTAGGTCATTGATAGATAATGGAAAAGATATAGTACACCTGGCGCCTATTTGCTAGGTTTTCACCAGGGACCTATCCAAAGTGCTTGAATTGCCAAGTTTTCACTATTGGATGCTTTATTTTTCTTTGCCTATTTTTGATTTGCAAATTCTTTCCTTAGGCATAGAATTTCTTGAGGTGAATAATGTTGGTAGGATCATTTAGGACTTCACCTTCAAGGGTAAATAGCTGATAGGCTCCTAATCCAAGAGATGCTGTGACCACGTAAGGACCAAGCCATGTGGGCTCAAACTTGCCTTTCTTCTCTCGGTCAGCTTGGACTTTCATGTTCTCTTTGAGGACCATGTCTCCTTCTTGAAATTGGAATGGATGGAATTTCTTGTTGAATTTGTGCTTGAGGCAATTCTGGTAGACCATGAGGTGGTCATAGGCCTGTTGCCTTCTTTCATCAAGCAAATCCAGTTGGGTGAGTCTAGCCACTCTGTAATCCTCATCTGATATCTGGCCTCACAAATAAATGCGTAAGGATGGGAGTTCAACCTCAATAGGTAATACTACTTCAACACCATAAACCAAGGAGTATGGGATTGTGGCTGTAGATGTATGGAACAAGGTGCGATAGGCCCATAAGGCGGGTTGATTTGTAAATGCCAATCACAACCGGAATCATTGACAACTTTCTTTAGGATTTTGAGTAGGGTTTTATTAGTTGCCTCTGCCTGACTGTTACCTTGTGGGAAGTATGGGCTAGAAAAATGATGATGGATATGAAGGGAAGTGCACAATTCCTCCATATTTAGGTTTTCAAAATTACCTCCATGGTTAGTGAAAATGGTAGCTGGGATGCTGAAGCGACATATGATATGATATAGGATAAACTTGGACACTTGAACTCTAGTAGCAGTGACAAGGGGAACTACTTTGACCCACTTAGTGAAGTAATTAGTGGCCATGATTATCCATTTGTGTCCTTCAGAAGAAAGTGGTGCAATAAGACTAACAAGATCAAACCCCCAACAGGCAAAAGGCCATGGTGGTGCAATGGGTTGCAAGTCCTAAGCTAGAGCCTAGATCAGATTAGCATGTTGTTGACAAGGTAAACATCGTTTCAAAAATTCACATGCATCATGTTCTAGAGTAGGCCAATAGTATCCAGCTCGAAGGATCTTCTTTGCTAGGACCATCCCGCTCGTTTAAGCACCACAAAGTCCAGTGTGTACCTCTTTGAGAGTCATTGCAACCTCATTTTGATCTAAACATTGAGAGAGAGTATCATGATAACCATGACGATATAGGGTTTTGGCGATGATAGTGTATCGGGAAGCTCTGCATATAAGGTTTTGGCATTGGGTTTGTGTGAGGTGAGGAGATATGAAACCATTTAGTAGGTAAGCATGAATTTTGTGGTACCATGGAGATTAGGGACCAACCAAGATACAGACCCATGTCGATTCATCATTCTCATATGCATGTTCATGTAGTTGCTCAACCAAGAATTCATATTGCATAGCTTTGTGTGGCATTTTCAAGAGAGAACCAATAGTAGCCATAGCATCAATTGCCTTATTCTGGAGTCTAGGTACCTATATGAACTAGATCTAAGTAAAATGCTCCTTTAATTGATCAACCAGATCTTTGTAAGGTAGTAGCTTGTCATCCTTGGTCTGATATTCATTCAATGCTTGTTTGATGATAAACTAAGAATCACCATAGACCTGAAGCTCTGTGATATTCCATTCAATGGAAATTTTGAGTCCCACAACAAGGGCCTCATACTCTGCAATGTTATTGGTACACCAAAATTGAAGCTTGAAAGATTTAGGAATATAATCACCTTGAGGTGTTACCAAGAGTATGCCCGCACCAGAGGCATGAGATGTATAGGAGCCATCAAAATATAGCTTCCAAAGTGATTGCATTCTTCTATTAAACATAGGTATTTGTTTGGAAATTCCATGATGAGTGGGTGATCTGCAACTAAGGGTACATCAGCCAAGTGATCTGCAATAGCCTGGCCTTTGATGGCCTTTCTGTCAACATATTGAATGCCAAACTCACTGAGAAGCATAACCCATTTTACCAAACATCCGGTGAGTATTGTGTAAGAGAGCATATATTTCAATGGATCAATCTTTGATATTAGTTGCACAATATGACTCATTCTGAGTTGCAAACACCACTGCTAAGCATGCCTTGTCCATTGGCGTGTAGTTGAGCTCATAGCCCACTAATGTTTGGCTGATGTAATAAATAGCTCGTTCCTTTCCTGCATCGTCAAGTTGTGCTAGAAGAGCACCTAATGCTATGGGAGTAGCTGTGATGTACAATATGAGTGGACGCCCTGCAACTAGAGGAACCAAAATAGGCAGATTAGCTAAGTATTTCTTAATGAGCTCAAAATTGCACTGGCAAGCTGAGTCCCATTTGAAATTCTAATCTTTCTTAAGTAGGTGAGTGAAAGGTTGACACTTATCAACAGGTTGAGAAATGAACCGCGAGACTGATTGGAGTTTTCCTTGCAAATAACAAAGGTCCTTGAGTGTCTTAGGAGGATCCATATCCATGATGGTTTTGACCTTCTTAGGGTTAATCTCAATACCACGCTATGACACAATGAAGCCTAGGAGCTTGCCTGAGGTGACATCGAAGACACATTTCTTTGGATTCAACATGAGATGATATTTTGCCAATCGATTAAACACTTCTTTGAGATGAAAAAAGTGATCAAGAGCATTGCGAGACTTTACTAAAATATCATCCACGTAATCCTCAAGAATCTTATGGATTAGGTCATGGAAGATGACCATCTTGGCGCACTGATAGGTTGCCCCAACATTGTTTAGCCCAAATGGCATCATGTTGTAGCAGAATGTGCCCCAAGGTGTAGTAAACATTGTCTTATGCTAATCTTCCTTGGCTATATGAATCTGATTATATCTAGAGAAACTATCCATTAGTGACAAGAGTTCATGACCTATACTGAGATCCAAAATCAGTCAATATTTGGTAATGGAAAGTCATCCTTCGAACAAGCTTTATTAAGATCCCTAAAATTAGTGCAGATTCTGATATCACCAGAAGGCTTGGTAATAGGTACCATGTTAGAAATCCATTCAGAATAATCTATATGGCAAATGATTTTGGCCTCCAACAATTTTTCTAACTCTACTTTAACCAATAAAGCAACTTTGGGGTGCATCTTACAGAGCTTTTTCTTAACGGGCCTGGCCCCTAGATCCATTGCCAGATGGTGTATGACTAGTTTGGGGTCCAACCTTGGCATGTGCTGATATGACCATGCAAAATGGCCCACACTTTCATGAAGAACCTTAATAAGAAGATCTTCTTGTTGAGGTGGTAGAGAGGCTATGATGTATGTGATATGTGGGATCTTTGTCAAACTAATATTTATTGGCCGCATTTCCTCTGTCAAAACTGAAGAGATAGGATGCCTATGCTCTTGCGAGGGAAGGATGAAATCTCCATCTTCAAGCACCTCAGAGAGGTTTTCACCATTAGATACATCCTTTATTTTTATTTCATTTTTTGAGTTATCCAATGATGCTCCAGAGGAGTTTTCATCAGAGGACATTTTTCCTCTGATTTTTTTCTTTTTTGTTTCTTTTTTTATTTCTATTTTGCAATGGGAGATTTCCTCCTCCCCAAAGTAACCTACAGGATTCAACTTTTAGATATATGTAAATGGTGGTGGCAGTCATTTATGTGGCATTTCTTCCCCCATGAATTTAAGGAGCGCGTGCTTAGTAGAGAACTTGTCAACATGAATTACACTTGGTTGGTCCCAATCTATGAGTTCGGGGTGAGCAAGGGGGAGGTCTATGAGATTCAAGGATAATTGGTAGAGAACAGAGGCTCCAAGGATTATTTCATCAAGGAAAATATCATCTTAAGCTTTCCTTTCAACTTCCTCAGGGATGTCTTCAACCTCAACAAGAGTGTTTTGGATGTTCGTAAAGGCGTGGCCTTCCGTTGTAGTGCCCCCAATTGCGGGGAGTCCATAGTCCAAGCCTTTGGTTTTCTACCCTTGGTGTGTTTCTATAGGTTGTCTCATACCTGATTCCTGGTGACCTAAATCACCTCCTTGATAATTCCATTGCTCTATGGCCAAGCGATGTGACCAGGGATATTTCTGTTTAAAGTGATCAAGAAGTGCTTCACTTTTGGGAGGGGGCTCCTTGTATAGCCATGTGTTAATGTCTGGTGCATTCTCCTCTCCATGAAGAATACCCTTGGTAATAAATGTGGTAGGGCCCATTTGTTGGAGTCGAGAGGTGGTTTTCGATATAGGCCCTTGATGTGTCGGGCATCCTTGAGTATGGGGATCAAGTGGTAGAGCACCGAAAACAAAAGCATCTGTAGAACTATACTCACCACAACCTTGGTAGTTGATCTTAACCGTGGAAAGAGTGGAGGCTAAAATGGTGTCTAGATCATGGCAGGTGCTAGAGGAACTAGCCATGGTGCGGCCAAATTTGATCCCAGGACAATGATTGGTGTATGAAGCTTCAACCACATTGCAATAAGCAAAGGGTTCAGGATTTGCATGGATGGTTATCTTAGTGCCATTATGCGGAGATTTGATACACTGATGATATGTGGATCAGGGTATAATTTAGTGGCTAATATTCATAAATTGGCTAATTTTAGAATTTTTTGGCTAGTAATTTGGCTAATAATTTAAGATTTGATACAACCTAAATCACCATAGTTTTATAAAATTCGGTTATAGAATATTTAAAATCGCTCAATAATTTATTTTATTCAAAAATTTAAACTCAAATATTCGCCACAATATTTGTTACATGAATAGATTTGAGTTACCTAAATATAATATATTATTGGAGAAATTAAATTGAACTGACCAATAATTATCATAATTATTAGTTACTTTAGGGATATATCACCAATATTTATTTTTAACTATTGATTTAGAGTATATGTAATGATTCTCATAATATTCCATGAAGTAAAAAAATGTTCAATTTTGATTTGTAATATTCCATGGTGATTAATGAACTTCCTATTATTATTGAGATTCGTCAATATTTTATACAAAAAAATTATGATTCAAAAATAATCGCCAATATTAATCATATTTAGAATAAAAAATTGAGAGATTCGCCAATAGAAATAATTTTATTTTTTTAAGATAATGAGAGATTCACCAATATTTTATTTCTTTATTTGGAGGTAGCTTTCTTAAATTTTACCCTGATGTGGATGGAACGACTTTCATGGCATGAATCCATGGGCGACTGAGGAGGATGTTGTATGGAAGGTTAAGATCAACTACATGGCAAAGTGTTTCTTGAGTGGCTAGGCCAACTCTAATTGGGAGCAAGATGGTTCCTTCAGTGGTGCACTCCAAATTGTCATAGGCCTTGATGGTGATTACTTCATTAATGATATCTGCCTTAGTGTATCCTGCCTATTTGATGAACTTTAAAGCACATAAATTTAAAGCCGATCCATTATCTATCATGACCCTTTTAACAGCAAAGTAGGAAACCATGATGGCTATTTAGAGTGGAAGGATATGATCTAGTTCAAATACTGGGATATCAGTGGTTTTGAAGGATAAGGCACATGAGGCCGAAAGATGGCTGACCAAGTTGCAAAACTCAGTGGCATTTATGTTGGAGGGGACGCGTGACTCGTGTAGAGTATTGTTGAGGACCTCTTGATAAAGTGGGCTTGTTTGTAAGAGATCCAGAATGGAGATCTGGGCCAGTGTGTTTCCAAGGTGTTCCAAGATGTTATATTGTAGCCCTAATGAGGATGATTCTGATGGAGATGCTCTAGATGGAGGTGGTCTTGATGGTGCATAAATAGGTGGGTCAGCTATATTGAGTCGAGTCCGACGAGTAGCAACTAAACATTGGGTATCTAGGCCCTTAATGTTAATGACGTTGATGGATGGCTCAACCTGTGATATGCAACTGATAAGGCTTCCATAGTCTAAATACACCAAGTTATAGTTTTGAGACTTGTCTCGGTTATCTCCTTGTTTGCCTTGAGTATTATTCGGTTTGTTGATAGGAGGGTTTGTAGGTGCTTTTCCTAGGTTTGTGTTATGTGGAGGGAAAGCATTTTGATACATCATTAATCCTACATTAGGTGAAGTTTGTGCCCCCACTGTGATTTCTTTATGATCAATTAGGTCTTGGACATAGTCCTTAAATTGTATGCATTTGAGGGTGGTATGTCCTTTGACACGATGGAATTTGCAAAATTCATTATCTTTATACTAGGATGCCCTAGATTTGGATGGTTCCAAGGGTTGTGTTGGTGGATGTTGAATAAGATTATCTTTAGCTAGTTTTTCAAAGATTGCATTAAGAGGTTCCCCCAATGGGGTGTATACATGAGGTTGTCTCTGAACATGGGGTTTAGTACCTGCCAAAAGTGTGATAGCATTGGTTTGATTATGATGAGCAGGTATTTGTTGATTGTTCTGTATGGGTGACAGGTGATACACAGGGGGTTGTTGCTGATAGGGTTGCTATTGACAAAACGTGGTAGGAACATTGGTAGCTGCCCCAATGATATGAACTTGTCAGGTGTCGGTGGCACCATCTATCATTATGTTTTTGTTTTTGTTCCAATATCAAGATTTGTCATTGTTTGGTCCTTGGTCCTGGTTATTTTTCTTGTAAAGTATAATAACTCCATCCTTGATGAGGCCTTGTTCAAGTCCCATCCCCTTTTCTTTAATGCCTTTGTACATTTGTAAATAGTTCATAACCATATGATGGGCAAGACTATGGTGTGCATTTTTTATGAACATTTTGACAAGATGATGCTCAGGGATGGTACAAGAAATCCTGGTTGTGAGTATTTGCCAACATTGCAAGTATTCTGCAAGGCTTTCTCCCCCTAATTGCTTAGTATGAACTAGGTCCACGATAGATAATTTAGTTTTGACAAGATGGGTATATTGAACCACAAAAGCTTTAGAAAGATCAACAAAAGTTTTAACAGTGCCTTGGGGGATACGACAGAACCATTCTAAGGCTGGGCCTCCTAAACTTTTCGAAAAGAGCCGCTTGAGGAACATATCATTATAGGCTACCTCTTGACAATGCATATAGAATTATTTAACATGTGTGACTAGATCACTTTTCCCCCCAAATTTGTCAAACTTGGGGATCTCAAAATGTTTAGGAAATAGTGTCATCGTGATGGTTTTGTCAAATGGGTATGGGCAGTCATTCTCAAACTTGAAAGTTTTGGAGTCTATCCCATCTTTGAGGGCTTTGAGAGCATTTTTCATCTCTTCCCATTTAGAGTTTATAGGTGGGGGAGCAAGTGCCCCCAGTGTAGGATACATGCCACAATTTGAAGGTTGATATGGAAAACCCTGGTTGCCATATGGCGTCTGTGGAAAAATAGGTTGCACAGCTGGTGGGATGGATGTTATGGGTTGGTGGAATGTGTTTTGGGTATATTGTTGCATCTGCTGAGAAGTTTGTTGGTGGGGAAGATAAGTATGAGGCTGCTTCCCTATGAGATATCTTTGTGTGGGTGCTTGAACATACTGTTGGTGTGAAGACTGCGGTTGAAAGGGTGGTAAGGTGGGTAATACCTGTGCCATGCTTTGGGAATACATACCATGTCCAATATATTTGGGTTGCACTTTTTCTTGAGAGTATGACTGATTATGGACAGGTGCAAGGTAATTAATCTATGGTAGAGTATTCATCATAGGGAACTGCAATGGCGGGGTGGTTTAGCTATTTCCCAAAGGTGGCATGGAGAAATAGTTGGTAAGGGGTGGTAGTGAATAACAATGTGAAGTGGTGGATGAATGTGTCTGAGGGGCAAACATGGCTACAGTGTTGGGGGGAAGACTAGTGATAGGTCCTTGTGCTATAGCAACATTCCAAGGTCCCAAAGGAAATGAGGTTGAAGAGCTTTGGATAGCTACAAATGGGTTGATAGTGATGTTGGGTGGGATGGAAGATGAGGTATTTGACCCTAGTGGTGGCATTTGAGTAGTAAATAGAGTAGGTGTGTTGTGAGGTGGAAGTGAAAAGGTAGTGTTGATGGATGTAAATGAAGGATTTTGTGGAGTAGGGAAATGAGTAGTTGAAGCAGAGGCAGATGATACACATGAGGTTGGTTGGGATGTAGTATGTTGTTGAGTGAGGATGGGATGGGTGTTTTGCGGAATAGGAGCAGACACCTGGGATGAGGGTATATTCGGGTCTACAGGTTTCGTCTGACATGGTTGATATCCTTTGTTGAGTGAAAAGAAAGGATCGGTAAGGACAGATGACTCTGCAACTGGTGGTTACTACCCAAACAGAGGGTGTGTAGGATCTAAAATGTCGATAGGTGGTGGACGCCCAAATTCAAAGGAACCAACACTATCCCTTAAGAAATTTGCCATGATGGTTTCCTTGTTTCGGTCTATGATGGCATTAACAATGGTGGCATGACTAGGTTGGTTCATGAAAGCATCAATGTCTATGGAGGAACCTATTTCTTCGGGGATCTGTGGTGGTGGATTCGGTGGCATCATGGAAACTATGGGGTATGGATGAGCTCGAGATGTGTTATTACTATGACTAGGATCCATGTCCTTTTTCTTTGTGTTCTTACCAAAATGAGTGGTGGGTGGCATGAAAGGATGACTTTCCTAATGATGAAAATGCAAAGAGGGATGATGCTAAGTGTATATGATACTTGTAGGAATCTAGATGATATGGTGCTATGTGGAGGAGATTGTTTTTCCCTTAAGTGTGAACTTGAATATGTGGTAGCGGTATCAAACCCTAAGGTAGCCTTGTGACCTTTGGGAAGACAAATGGGATCAAGTGTGTAGCCCAACCTTTTGCTTAAGGTGATGTGGGACACAAGCGACAGTTTATCCTAAACAATGCTTAGTTTAAGGAAAATTATGATGGTGAGATGGATGGAGGTTTCTTTAGGGAGACAAAGCTTAATGAGGTGATGCGAAAAATGTTTCTAAGTGTAGAGAAACTAATGGAGGATGCTAGGGTTTAATGATGTTTGATTTGGAGGATTTCTAAAAACCTAAGGTTTGATGACAAAAGGTGAAGGAGATGATTATACCAAATGTTTAGATGGGATGAAGAATTAATAGAGAGACTAAACCTACAAGGAGACAAGTGCATAAGTGTGTGAGGAAAAAGATGGACCTAATAAAAGTAGTTAACATGAGAGTTATTGATAAGGCTATGGTTGACACCTCGTTGGAGAGTTAGGGTCTGAATCTTGTAATCCCACTCGGTTTATAATGCAACGTCTGCTCCATCTTTCTTAATTTGGTCTAGCTTGGAAATCCTTGGTTTGGGGGTATGTTTTTGATGTTCTACTTCTATCTCCATGTAAACTGGTATTTGTGGGAGTTTAGCCTTTTTGAACTTAGCCTTAGGTTAGCCTGACATGAGATATTTCCAAGGGATTTTAATCACAATTGTGGGGTTTTGGAGGTAGTGACTATGCTAAGTATACCTTCTAGACCTTGGGTTGGAACATAAATCAATTGAGAAATAGCAAGTTTTGGATTCTTTCAAGATTAATTTGTCTAACTATCTTCTAGGCAAGGAAAAAAAACGTGTCATTTTCGGTCAAGTAGATTGGTAGCAAAAAGGTATTTTGAAAAGAGCAACCTTTGGATCTTTTTAGAGCAAGAGGGGTTTATTGGTAACTAAACTTTTGTGGGGTATTTTCTAGGTAATAAGTGTAGGAAAAAGGTAAACTAAAAGTACAGTGTTGCGAGTGGGCTTGCTAACAACTATTTCTTATATATGAAGGTGAGGTCTTTCAAAAATAAAATTTGTGATATTTTCGGTCAAGTAGGGTAAATGGAAAAGTATTTTGAAAAAAGAGCAAGACATTGGGCCAACAAAGCATTTATAACTTTAGGTTCTGCTTAGTGATTCTTGTGTTTTTGAGGGAATAAGTAAATCATTTTGAGACAAATGGACAAATTGGACCAGCGAGACAAGTAGTTGTTGCAAATGGACTTGCTAACAACCGTTGTTTTGAGATGAAAAAGGTGAAACTTTCTCTCTTCTAATACGGGGATAAATGAGAAAATAATTTCTCAAAAGACAAAGAAACTTTGAGAAATACAAACAGTTGATCTCTTTAGCAAAAGGATTTTTTTGATAGTAACCATTGAATTGTGTATGTTCAACAAATGTTTTTCACAGGTCTTGAGTACAATTTAAGACAGTTCAAACACACTTTTTCCCTACAGTCATAATTTGATTGTCATATGCTATTCAATGGCCCAAAACTTGATGTCTCCTAGTTCTAGTGCAATATTTCCCTCTAATCGAAGAGGTGAGTCGATACAAGAGTCGATCGACAAAAGATACACATCAGAGAACCTTCAAGGCATGACAAATAGAAGTTCCCCTTCTGCAAGAACAACAACCCTTGGAGATGAAACCCAAGTGGCCTTATGCCTCTACCAAGGGAGCACAATGGTGAGTAATCTTGAGGGGTTTTGTTTCCCTTGCACCATGAATAACATACCATGAAATAAAAGCGAATAATTAGACTAAGAGGGTTGTAAATGGGTCTGTGGAGTCTCCGCAACGGTTGTTACTGGCTGTGATCCACTTAAGGGTCTATTTTGGATATGCTGAAATTGTGGGAAAGTTTTCCCACCTCAGGCTACTCCCAGAAACATGCCGTCCAAATTGAAGAGATGGAGTGAGAAGGTTTACCCTTCCCCTCATTTATATACTGGCCAGACTATTTACTGGTTTGAGCTTCTCATCAAAGGGGATGCACTTCCCAAAGGTGGATGAACTCGCTAGAAGCACTCCTAGGTTGTTGTGGATGATCTTGCTAACAACTTTTGGTACATGCGTCACGTATTTTAATGGTTTTACATTGCATGAAAAGAGAGAAGTATAAGATGTGCTAAAAGGCACAATCTCAATACATGCAAGACACTTGATTCATTCTATTTGTGAAGCTTTTAGATTTTCTATCGTACAACTTGAAGACACACATGATTAGCATTCAGATGTTCATTCCAACCTGACAACGTCGCCAAAAAAGTAAAATCAAGTCAAAAAAAGTAAATCATGCATGTGAAAGCTTTTAAAAAGGAGGGAATAAGAACATTTTCACTTTAGAGCATTCAAGATTGAATGAAGTTCATTTTAAGCACCAAAGTTGAAGTGTGTTGATTTGCAATGTTCTTTAATACCCAAAATCAAATGTTCATTGCATTCATTCTTTTTAACCTTTAGCATCCAAGATTGTGTTGATCATGCATTCCAATGAAAATTTTATATTTTAATCCATGGCATTCAAGATTTGATTTTAGCAACATGCATTCAAAGACAAGTGTTTAAACATTCAAGTTCATTTTTCAAGAGCTTTAAACCATGTAAGGAGAACCTCCAAGAAACATGGTTAGTGGTTTCATAGAAGTCTTCAACCAACAATGCATGAGTTAGCAAATATCCTTGCAAAAATAACCAAAGTTCAGTCATTGATAGCGAAAATAAGTATCTAAAAGGTTGCAAAATATGATAAAAACCAATTCCATCATGACAAGCTCAGAACTAGCTTTTCGACTATATTTTATTTTCTAAAAACGGAGTCCGTATGCTCAAGTTATGAACAAAACACTAAATGTTGCTTCTCAAGGCTTAAAAAGGCATGTAGAAATGATGTCATGCTGACATCATCAAAGTGCAAGTTTAAATTTCATGGCCATATGGCTGTCATAGGCATAAAAAAAATTGACTTGCTAACATGGCAGATCCAATGGGTGTGGACTATGCATAATTAGATAGTGACTTAATATGATAATGTTTTACTACAATGGCTAGAACCCAATGAATGAGTGCAGCGGTGTTGGTGGTCTTTAAAGGCCGCGGGCTATGACTAGGAATGGCGTTGTGGTGGCTGTCAGGTCAGTTTGGATGGGTCTGGATGGTACTTGCGAAACATTTGAAAAATTTTGAGGGGAAAAATCTGTGCTACTCCCAAAAGACAGGCACGTATTTTACACTTTTTTGAATTTAAAAAAAAATAAAAAATACATATATATGAATATGCATATTTTTACCAAACTTTCACAAAAAAAAGGTGTACCCAAATTTTTTTATTTTTTATTTTTTAATAAATATTAAAGAAAATTTGAAGAAGAGAGAAGATGAGATTTTTTTATAATAAAAAGTAAAAAATAAAATAAAAATTAAAAATAAATTTGACCTTGAGATTTGTGGGGGTCCCACCGGGCGTGCCAAAATGTAGAACAAGATTTAGTGGGCAAAGAACATTAATAATAAGGAAAACATTCACAAACTAAAACTATATTCACATATAAGATTAGACAAAAGAAGGTGTAAGAGAGTGCAAATGAAGAGGAATATCACTCCAAAAGCCTCCTTGATTTTGTAGATGCATCATTTGATGTAGATGTGTTGTTGGATGGAGATGTGTGCTCAATAATGTTGCTCAAGCTTCAATGAAAGGTATGGATCAAAGTGGATTTGTGGATGGATTTTTCCATTATGATGGTATTTTGATAGTCCTTAGTCTCTCAAAATAACATTATAACATTAGCATAGAAGTGGATGATATTTGTGAAGGGAGAGGCTTTTATTTATAGGCCAAGGGGTAGAGGGATGGATGGTCAAGATTCAAGGATGGAAAGATGGTGAGGGAGGGCTAGGATGCACTCAAAGGGGAGCACACAGATTGGGCTTGTTTGAAGCTAATTCGGAGGTGACACATGTCATAGGGTGATTGGATGTGAGAGGGTAGGATATGGGTTGGTCAAAGGAGTAATGAGGGAGGTTGAGCCATAAATGGGGATGGTTGGGTCATAAATGGAGATGGTTGGGGGGAGAATGAGATTTTTGACTTTGGCTTGGGTCATAAATGTTGGAGGCTGAAGGGAGAATGAGATTGTTGACTTTGGCTTGGGTTAGCGAGTCTTAACCCATGTTTATGATTGTGCACATGATTAGAAGAGGATTAGGCTTGGATTAGAGGGGGATTAGGGGGTAAGTGGCTTAGATTTGATGGGATGGGTTAGTTAGGTGGTTAAGTAAGGTTAGTATGTGTGAATGGGTTGGATTAGGGGTTAGGGAGGCTCTTAGGATTTTAGATATTTTATTAAATGATTTATTTAATAAAATGGGGATATAGAATTAAATTGAATAGATTTGAAGATTTATTCAATTTAATAGAGGAATATGAATTTAATTGATAAATTGATTTTGGGTGATCTTTTAATTTTATAAATTGGACTATAGTTAATTAAATTAACTAATTAACTAGGGGATGACAATAGATTAATTAAATATTAAATACTTAATTAATGATGCCTTAGGAGATGACTAAATAGGATTACTTAAGCGATGTAAATAGATTTAGGTGTTTACACTAATGACAAGAACCCCTATCAACATAGATCTTGCAACAAATTTATAGTTTGAAAATTTTGTCCATCTATTCTCAACAAATGAAAATTTTCATAGTCATAATAAAAAAAGGTTGCATTCATTGAAGTATCCTATTGCACATAGTGTTGCGACAAAAGCAGGACATGGTAATGCATTTGAAGATTATTCAAATGATGAGCTTGATCCGGAGTTGCTAATTTGTAAGGATGCAAGGGTCATGCTAACTTCAAATCTATGGGTACAAGTAGGTCTTGTAAATGGATCTTTGGGGTGGATTTGAAATATAGTTTACAAACAAGGCAACGCTTCGCTTGAACCTCCAACATATGTGATGGTTGAGTTTGATAACTATTCTGGACTACCATTTGAAGACCATCATCCAAAAATAATTCCAATAACACCAATACAAAAAGGTAGAACACTTCATTTGCCTTTAAGATTGGCATGGGCATTGACTATACATAAATCTCAGGGTTTGACTCCTCCAAAAGTGACAATTGATATAGGACCAAGAGAAAGAATAGGATTGACATTTGTGGTGATTTCTCATGTTAAATCTTTACAATGTCTAAGAATAATGCCTCCATTCACATATGATCGCTATGAGAAAATGAAAAAGGGTAGACAAGTTGCCAAGTGCAATGATGAAGAAAATAGACTTAAGTTGTTAGAAGAAAATTGATGTAATATTTTTTTCCAATACTTTGTCCAATGCAAGTACAATTTTAATTTGCCACTTTAATTTTTTGTAATTTTTTTTATACTTATTATACTATTATATGATTGTAGTATTTAAATAAAGTTTTCATTTACTTTTATACTATTATGAATCACATTTCAAATGTTTTAAATATATGTTTTCACATCCATAATATATAAATAGACTTTTAATATACCCTTGTAAATTCTTTTTAGTATCCTTACATTAAAGAAAATAACCACTTATTTTCTTATGCCCTTATAAATTTGTACCACTCTATGTCAATTTTTTTTTTCAAGATAAAAAATACTAACATTTAAAAAATGTGTGTCAAGATATCAATTTGATCAAATATATTTTATGTTTATTTCATGTAACATACCTTAGTTTAATGATTATGGTTACTATCCTATATGCAACATTTCTTTCCTTTTTGAAAAAGTCATATTCTTTATCACGTTTTAATGATATAATTTATTTTCATAATTTCCATGCAGCTTACGAAGATGTCAGGCATATTATGTTTAGAATGGGTTTACTGGTGGTTGAGATACTTTCATCGTAGACTTCCACAAAACGTCATCCTTTGTGTAGAGGAGTTGAGTGTTCGGTATTGGATAAGGGATAGAATGACCAGTTGAATTATAAACAATGGACCAATGAACAATCGATTAAATTTTTATAACTATGCTCTATACTTCAACTTCCATTATGCCACAAAAGTGAAGATGAACTTAGATGTCAAATTTCATCACCTTCAGATTGAGGTTGTAGACTTTTGTGGATGGTTAGATGCTTTGTATCGTGAGATTTGTGATCTTTATCTTGTAGGATGCATTTTTAAAATTATCATTACCCCAATAGTAAATGTCAGGAAGCACACTTTCTCTAATGAGCTTAGTATAAAGTTTATGAAATTTCTTAAAGAAGAATCTAAAATTAGCTATCACAACAGTCTATTTGAAGAATAGTTGATCGCTACTCTTAATTTTGGTTACACAATCACGTTCACAATACAACAAGTCATTCCATCTTTTAGGTTGTTGCATGCAAATTATGGCATACCTACTTTATTTTACGTAAAGTCTACTCTATCAATTAAAGTACAAAAACATATTTATGGAAATGTAGAGTTATTACCAGTCCATCCATGGTTGAAAAAGTAAAAATATTCTACATATTATTTGTCAATGTATTGTCAACATTTTGAACAATAGTATTTATTATTATTTTTTAACTATTACACTAGTAAGTTTTGCGATGGATTATGTCATCATTTCTTTCAATGATTATTAAGTATTTCTTTATTATACATGTTTATACAAAAATTTCTATATTGCTTCAATGTGCTCGAATTTTTTAGCAATAGAATGTATAACATTTCTTCAATTTCTATAACATTAAATAATTATCTATATGATTTTAAAATATCTTTTTAAATTGCTATTATTTTTTTCTCTATGCAAATTTTTAAAATTAATATATAAAATGTATACTAAATCATAATAATATTAAATATTTATTAATTAAAAATTTCACAATATATTAACTATAATGAGTTATAATTTTAAAAATGTCTTTCATTTTGCATCGCAAGTACTACTATCTTATATATATATATATATATATATATATATATATATATATATATATATATATATATATATATATATATATATATATATATATATATATAAGTCGAGAGATATCCTTCTCGAGGTGCCTATTTTCATAATCTCACCCAGTGCAATAAGCACCTCATAAGGATATCTCTCAGCTTATATATATAAACTAGTTGTATTATTATTTTGATGCTCATGTACTCTCTTTTCTAAAATTAATAAATTTCATTTACCTTTAATATTTAAAATATAGTTCATAAAACAAAACTAGGATTATTAGAAATGGAAGATGCTTGGATGACAAATTTTTTGATGAATAGTGTCCTTTTCAATTAATAAAATATACTCAGATTACAATTCACAAAAAAGGGTCAGGGGATACAAGATCACCCCGTGAATGAGTTCACACGGTTGAAGCCAGACTAAAAACACGGCCACAGCTGGAAACATAAACTATTCATAAAAAAAAATCATATAAGGCAACCTCAGGCTGCCAAAGTAGTGCTAGCCGAGGGTGGTGGATTATCTTTGTCTTGAAAACCCCAATCATCTTTAGGATTAGGGGGTAGGTTGGGAATAGTCCAACCATCATCAGCAACAGCAATAATAGTGGTAGCCTTTGCATCTTTAATCTCTGGCTGCGAAGGAGAGATCACCAGGTCTTGGCGAGGCCACTTCCCAGAATGCGCACGATGAGTACCAGGAGGAGGAGCCGGGGATCAACTAGAACCACCATGGGGTGGGGAAGTTGAGCAGCGCCTCCATTCGCCATCACCACCACTAGGAGAGTGGTGGTGGGAAGCTTGGGAGTGTGGGGTGTGCGAGTGGCAGCCAAAGGAGTGGCACTGAGGATGGCAGCCACGAGGCATCGAGGTCTCCACTGAGGCATAAGGAGGGACTCTGGCAATAGTGCATGGAGCATTGCCCTAGTGATTCAGTAGCTCTTGCAAGTGAGCTACCTTGAGTGCAACTTTGTTAGCTTGCACTTGAATTTGCATAATTACATTATTACAAATGCATGCCTTAGTGTACATAGCAATGTTAACATCCAAAAAAATGTGTGTGAAAAGAAAAAACATTCCTATCTTTCCATAGAGAGAAAACAGAATCTCCAGCTTGAAGGTATGCCGAATTTGGGCGAACTTTCGAGGAAATCTAGGAGAGTTACCCAGTAAAATCATTTGCCAAGAAAAAGATTCAGGTCTGAATGGCTTAAAAAAATCATGAATCCAGTGCCAATAATTCTGAGCACGCTTAAAAAATTAGACAATATGCAAGAAAGACTCTGGTTGTCCACAGAAGGGGCATCTAGTATCATGAACCCCAATGTGTTTGAGCCGAGGCCCCACGGGAAGACCTTGGAAGGCCAGGCACAAGCAAAATGTGCAATCTTGGGTTTAGTTATAACATTCCATATGGTATCAAAGCGTTTTCTCCATTGAGAAAGAGAAGATTGCAAATACCATCTGTGGTTTAGCATATCCACTATTGGAAGATGAGGCGAAAGCCATTTGTAGCCCAAACTTGGCTTGTAATTAGAAAAGGAGTGGCAGGATACCACTTCCAATCAAGCCACCAAGGGCGAATAGACTGAATCCCCACTTTATGAGCTAAGTGAACAGGGATGGAAGAAAGCAGAAGGTCAAAAGTTTGCTGGTCTGAACAGATAAGGTGGTACTGTACTTGCATATCTTCCCAAGTCCTGAAACTCATGGTGACCCTTGAAAAGAGGTCCTTAAGAGTTCTGATGCCATGTTTAAAAAAATGCAGAGCATTGGCCGCTTGAGTCTTGGTGAGGGGAGTACCCTGAATGGCAAATAGGGGAGATCACCAAATGTTCTATTGATTCAAGGAGAGGCCATTGCGGAATTCATCTCTAGCCCATCGAAGCTAGGGCTTAATAGCCTCCTAGGCTTTCCATATGCTCTTGATGACGAATGCGCCTTGAATGACCACGGACTCATGCATGATGAGAAGAGTTTGGAAACCAATCCCCTTCCAAGCAAGCCTGTTGATAGGAAAGCTGGAGGAAATGTATTGCCAAACTAGAATCTTCCAAGCTTCATCTCCTGAAATAGGCCTAATAATCCATTTTGCACAAAGAGAAAGCCCTTGTTTTTGAGTGGAAAACAGGCCAAGATCACCGAACTCTTTTGGGAGACAACAAAAATCCCAGGCCACTCTGTGGAAGCCATGGTGATCAGAACCAAAGGCCCAGAGAAAATCCCTTAGCAATCTTTCCAGCTTCATGTAAGAAGCTTTGGAGGGAGCCTAGCAGGAGGAGTAATACACATGAGTGGCCGCCATAATCTTTGAGCAAATTTGGAATTTTCTAGTGAGGGAGAGTAGCTTTGTGATCCAGTAGTCGAGCTTTTTGCTAATCTTGGCCAACACAACATTCCAAAGTTCTATAGGCGACGCCTGGAACACAAAAGGAATGCCAAGAAAGTAGAAGATTTCCATGTGACCAACCCATTTCCACTCAAACTAGTTGAGCTAAGGTGGAGTTGGCAAAAATGATTGATGGAAGTAGAGCATTTTATGCCATTAAATGGCATAACTAGAGGCTTGACAAAAGGTGTCCAGGCAACTTAAAGCATTATTGATGTTTTCTTCATCCTCTAAAAGAGTAAGAAAAGAATCATCAACAAAGCGTCCATTGACTATTTGGGAGGATGATTCAGGCAAGGAAATGCCACAAACCAGTCCTGAGGACACAGAATGTGCAAGTAAATAGCCAAAACCTTCTGCAGCAAGGAGATAAAGCGTAGGAGCTAGCAGACAACCTTGCCTGATGGAACGAAAAAGTCCAAAAGCCTCAAATTGCGAATTGTTGATGGTAATGCAAGCATTAGTATCTCCAAAGAGCATCTCCATAGACTAAAGGAAATTGGGGCCAAAACCTAGAGCCTGGAGCATAGCCAAGATGAAGGGACATTCAATGCGATCATAGGCTTTAGCAAAATCTACCTTTAAAAAGATAGCCTTCTAATTGGACTTGCGAGCCCATTCCATTCCCTCCCAGACATCAATGATGTTGTCAAGAATATATCTAGACTTGATAAATTCAGTTTGCTCTAGCCGCACAATTAAGGGGAACATGTGCCTAATTTTGAGAGAGAGTGCCTTGGCAATAATCTTATAAGACACATTTAGAAGGGTAATGGGTCTCCAAGTGGATATGTCCTCTAGATCATTGGCTTTAGGTATGAATTTGATATTTCCTTTATTTATAATGGCTCCCAAGCTTTTAGAATGATAGGCTTCAAGATAAACTTTGTGCAGATCAGGACCTATAAGCTCCCTAAGGTGTTTGTAGAATTCACAAGGAAACCCATCACCCCCAGGGGACTTGTCATCCACCATGGAGTAGACCACCTCTTTAAGGTCTCGGAGGGAAAGAAGTTGCTCATAGAAAGCACATTGCTCAACTGCTAGGTGGTTTGGAGTAACAAAAATACACTTTCTGAGAGCTTCCTCCTGAGTAACTGAATTTCCATGTGAAGCAAACACATTCTCATAGTGGTGAACAAATGCTTGTAGGATGGTAGGGAGACTAGACATAACAACATTTCCATGTTTGATCTTTTTAATCCCAACATTGGTATGATAGGCATGAAGAGCCTGAAAAAATCCTTCGAGGCTTTGTTGCCAACCTCCAACCAGTGGAGACAGGCTTTGATTTGGGCTCCCTGAGTAGCATAATTATCAGAAATTTGTTTGTCATAGCAGAGCTTGGCAATTTGAATTTGTAAGTCCACATCAAAGGGATTGAGGGTGAGGGCCTTAGAGGCTTTTTTGAGGGCAAGCGTGTTGGCTTCATATGATTGTTTTCGGAACATAGCCAATTGTCGCCCATAAATGCACAGGAACTGAGCCATTTTGGTAATGGCATCATTCCACCATTGAATCCATCCCCTTTGAGAATGTGGACGTGGCTCCAAGTTCCAGACACGCAGGATGTGCGAAATGGTGGAAGCATGCATCAGCACAAACGTGTTGAGGAAGAACTGAGACTTGGCCACCTTCAGGATAGCTGTTTGCCAAGAAATGACAAAATAAATGGGATAGTGGTCAGATAATGTCACATCTGGCAGGGGAATGACAGGTAGATCTCGATCTTCAGAAAAAGAGAAAAAAAGATTGCGCAGTGATCATAGCACGATCGAGGCATTTTAATATGTGGTAAGAGCTAGCTCAAAAGTTGGACCAAGTGTGCCAAACTCCACTATCTTGGCGGCGGTTGGTATTGGGATTCAAAAGGCCCAATTTATTGCGCATGTAAAACCAGGCTTGTCTTTCCCCATCTATCTAGCGAAAAGGTAGAATGTCGTCTTTGTTAGAGGCCACTTCAACCATATTAAAGTCCCCACACATGACCCAAGTAGCTAGAGGCAAGTTGTCAGCCAGCTAGGCCCACATTTGGGATCTTTCCATAGCATCATTGGAAGCATAAACATTAATGATTCCAAAAGAATGATTGTTAATGAAAAACAAAAGCCAAATAATTCTATGTGTGGGGTCAGAACCGTGTGAAATAATAGCAGAATGAAGGTGAGGTGATAGGAGAGTAACTACACCACCTTGGCTAGCTTCGTGCTGGGAAGAAAACATCACACCATCCTGCCAAATTACACACCATGCCGAAGAAAGCATGAAACCAAAAATTTTAACTTCTTGCAGATAGAGAAAATCTAAATTACCAAGTCTATGACAAACATCTCAAACATAGTACTTTCTAGGGAGGTCAGTGAGACCTCGAACATTCCATGAAAGGAATTTCATGAGAACTCTTCCATATCATCTTTGTCCTCAAGAGAGGAGTAGCTATTCTGCAAGAAGGTAGAAACATGGTTGAAGTCAGACGAAAAATCCTCTAGACTTATAGCTTGATGTTTCACCTCTGGTATCTTTGCACGTCTAGGAGGACTACGAGAACGCCACGTCTCTAGTGGTGCTATGGAAGAAGCAGTAAGAGGAGTACACACCCCAACCAAGGTAGAAGCCCTAATGGTTGTCTTTATCCCCTGCGTGCTTGTAGGGTTGAAACCTGCGAAACTCCAGGATTAGTTCCTTTGTTCACCACTTGCGTCCCTACGCTAGCTGGAATTGACGCTCCTGTGGGGATAGGAGGAACCGCGACGACTGCAACATATGATTGCTTGGGAGGCAAGGGATTCGAGGAAGCCTTGCCCTTATGCCCAACAGTAACCCATTCTTCTTTATTCCCTCCGGTCTGCTTGATAGGCGCTTCTTTAGGTGTGGGCTTGACCCTAGGCATAGCCAGAGGGTAGTCCTTGATCTTGTGTTCTGTGGACTGGCACCTATAACAGGTGTTGGGGAGGTTCAAATAAAGCACCTTCTGGGAGAAGGTTTGAGTCCCAATCTGAATTTTCACAGAATCCTTAAGATCCTTGGAAAGATCCACCTCGATGCAAATGCGTTGTTGCGGGCGAGCATTAAAACAATTCTCAGGCTCCTTGGTGGCAACTTTGCTAAGGGATTTGGCAATGGACTCAATGAAAGGCCAGCATGGCAGGGGTAACCCTAGAACTCGACCCACACAGGAACCCTAAGCTTTTTATCATTCGAGACTGTGAAGTCTCGTGACCATTTTTGAAAAACAAGCAAAGAAGAACACACAGACCAAGGTCCATTGTTAAAGACCACGTCTACTTGCGACGGGTTGGCAAAGTGAAAAAAAAAAACCTTTGGTAAGGTTTTGCACAGTGTCAAGGCAGACTCCATGAGGAGTCTAGCTCTTGTTAACCCATTCTCAGAGCATAGCTTTAGGAGGAGTCCTACCCACAAAATAACTTATCAAGGTGTGTTGTTCTAACCAATCACATGCAATATCAAATTCTTACAAAGGACGGATAATGTCAGGATTACTTTGTGAAAAACTTTCGGGACAAACTTGCATGGGCGTTTGTTCTAAGGCAGCACCATGGCAGATCGAAGCAGCCACGTGAACACTAGAAACCATTGGTTCACTGTTGGCCGGAGCCATTATATCCTAGCCTAAAAAACTCCTGCAGTAAATGCGGTGTGACAAGTGGTGCTTACAGAAGGAAAGTTCAGACGAAAAGCCTTACATAAAAAACTGAAAGTTCGCATGAAGCAAGAAACCCTAATAGAGCGAAAAAACCCCCGGATGACAAATTTCAAACACACAATACAAAAATAAAAATAAATCAATATGCAGAATAAGATAAGATATCGAGGAGATCAATTCTCCACAATTCTTCACACCAATTCATACCAGAGAATAAAAACAAACAAACATTCTATTGCTGAGAAAGCGCCACAGAATCTGTTTGGATTGAACAGAGGAGACTTCTGCGCTGCTAAATTGTTCTTGAAATGTTTTGAATACTTCTGAAACATGACAGAAAGTTACTACTCATGAATTCCACTCCATTTGATATACCCGACAAAAAAAGCAAGGAATCTTTTTTATGGACAATCCACAATAAAAAGGTGAAAAGAACAGCCCACCATAACACTTAAATGCGTCCTATTAATGAACATTGAATTCATTTAACTCGAAACAATAGACAGGTGGAAAGCAAAAACCTTGGAAGAAATTGACATTATCTTGAGTTCCTCACAAAAATCAAAGCGTACCAAGACGGCTATTTTTTTCAGAGTCTATTCATTGCCAACATTTTTATGTGGCTTTCCTTGTATGTTATCATTGCATGAACCAATCATTACCAACTTGCAAAGAGCTTAGTTCATAGAATTAAGGCCCTTGAGTTTCATACATATCCTGCAATGGATCCATCCTCCTGTGAAGAACAGAAGCATAATTATATGGATGATTTAAGCCATGAAGTGCAACATGAACAAGCTCAGGAAAACATGTTTTCTATTGACGAAATAATAGAAACATATGTTGGGGGTTTCGGTCGAGCTCAGTTTTTACAGGTGGTGATTGTTGCCTTGGTTTGGGCTTTTGATGCTCAGCACACCTTTGTCACCATTTTCACTGATGCCCAACCTTCATGGCACTGCACTAATAATGTCAATGTCAGTCACTTAACAGAAATATGCACTGCACAATCATCAATATGTGAGATGGACCCATCACTGTGGGAGTGGGAAAGAGGAAAACAAGTGTCTGTCATCTCACAGTGGAATCTTGTCTGCGCCAACACCATCCAAGCGGGCTTTCCTTCCCTGTTTTTCTTCATGGGATCGCTACTGGGTGAGTTTTTAAGGATTTCAAGGCTCTTCTTAAGTATCAAATAAGAACAGAGTCAGGTTTTAAAAAGTCTAAAAGTAGGATCTCTGAAGTGCAAAAACTTGTTGAATATCTAAAAACAAAAGGAGGTTTTCAATTCACTTACCAAGGATTTCAAGGCTCTTCTTAAGTATCAAGCAAGAACAGAGTCGGGTTTTGAAGTGGAAAAGTAGGATCTTTGAAGTGTAGAAGTAGGATCTTTGAAGTGCAAAAACATGTTGAATATCTAAAAACAATGGAGGTTTTTGCAGGTTGTATAATAGTAGGACCATTGGCTGATTCATGGTTGGGCCGTAAGAAGACTCTGGTGCTTTCCACTGTGATACTTTCATTGATGGGCTTCTTAACCTCTGTTTCGCCCAACATTTGGGTCTACTCTTTCCTACGAGCTCTCACTGGTTTTGCCAGATCCTCCATGGGAACTTATTGTCTGGTTCTCTCTACTGAGCTTGTTGGTCGCAGATGGAGAGGCCTCATTGGTTTTCTTGCTTTCTTCTCCTTCACCCTGGGCTTCCTCTCTCTTCCAGCCCTCGCCTACCTTACCAAGAACTCCTTTTCCTGGAGAAGCACTTACATCTACATCTCCATAACTCCTCTGGCATATTCTCTGTTGCTGCTCCTTTTCACTTGGGAGTCCCCCAGATGGCTACTTCTCAGGGGAAATTCATCAGAGGCTCTTGAATGTTTGAGAAAAATGGCAGAGAGGAATGGAAGAGCTTTGCCAGAAAATATAGCAATAGAAGATTGCATTGCAGAGGGCCAAACAGAGTCTTCTTTATCATTGTTATGGACTACTAAATGGGCTCGGAGAAGGCTTATGTCAATCATGGCGGTGGCCTCAGGCATGGGGCTCATCTATTACGGAATGCCATTTGGAGTTGCAAGCTTGGACTTCAATTTATACCTCAGTGTCACATTTAACGCTCTCTCAGAGATTCCAGCAGCCATTTTTTCCACTTTTCTTGTTGCCAAGTCAGGGCGTAGAAGATCAATTCTCCTGTTGACATTAATGAGTGGCATGCTCTGTTTCCTCTGCGTGTTCTATTCACTGGGTACACCAGATATTCCCAGTTCAAGTGCAAGCACAAAGAATTGGGCACAGATCGTTGCTGAAGTAGGAGCTTTTCTGAGTGCGGTAACAGGGTTTGATTTGATGTTGGTTTATTGCATGGAATTGTTTCCGTCCAGTGTTCGAAACTCGGCCATGTCAATGGTAAGAGAGGCCATCTTTGCAGGGGCAACTGTGAGTCCAGCAATTGTTGTGATTGGCCACAATAATGCAGCAATTTCCTTCGCTCTATTTGGAGCTGCAATAATTGTAAGCGGTTTGTTTGTGTTGGGCCTTCCAGAAACCAAGGATCGGCCTCTTTACGACACTCTGGAAAATCAAGAATTTCAGGAGAGCCTCCTCTCAAAATCACCTTTGCTTCCATAGCCAGTTCAAGAATATTACTTGTTATTTCTATCTAACTACTGTAAATAAGATGTCTGCCTCTGTTTCTACGTCGCCTTTGCTTCCATACCCACTTCAAGGATACCACAGTCCACTCGTTCTTTTTATTTGACAGTTGGGTGCTTTTGTGTAGTGTAAGGACGGCATTCTCAGATACTTGTTTTCATTTCGGATTGTTTTACTGGATCATATACATCATTTTAGGCATGCTTTAAGTTCATAAAGTACACTGATTGTGTTTTAATACTTTCTTTTTTCTATTATTAATTGATTCTCAATAAGTAAATATTTTATTTTATTTTCTATTTTTAGTTTTTATTCTATTTTTATAGTCTACACTCTGTCGCTGTACTTATTGATTGTAAAAATTATGGATCACATTCTTCTATCTTAAGACATTCTTATGTTGGGTGACAATCTATATGTATAAATTACAGTATTTGTTTTTGATTAGTAATATTTCACTTTTGACTATAGATATCAACCAGTAAAGCCACAAATTTGGGGTACCTCATCCCCAAATCCAACACCCAAGACATGTGAGCAGAAAATCTCAACAGGAACTTCAAGTTCGAGGAACACAACCAACACACTCCCAACAAGATTTGTGAGAACTACTAGCCCAACTAAGTCTAAGAGCTAAACATGCATTAACTCCATTAACTTCTCCATCTCTATCGACTTGAACGCCATTCCACATGAATACCGTAGTCTCCATCTCCTTTCATGTGCACCAATCCATCAACATTAACAGTGCCCTTATCTCCATGAGGATGACAACCTAGGTGGGCCCAATCATGTCCTTATCTCCATGAGCACGACAACCTAGGTGGGCCTAGTCAACATTTACATTGTTGGTTGCACTATTAACAATAACCACAACACCACTACATGACAAGGTGACCCCCCATAGTATATTAATCTTTTCATCAAATTAAAAAAATATAGTTACTTTGTATTTTTTCTAATTAGTTCTAAAATCATATAAACTATATATTCTAATTTCTACATAGACAAAAGAATGATAGCATTGTATCTTATCAATATTTGACAATAGTATATCATCTTCAATGTCACATATATTATATTTGTATATTGATGTTATAAAATGTTCACACTTTTTGTTTAGAATTTATCTATTTTTCGAGTTCCTTTTCATAGTTTATAATTAATTATGCTTGGTCTTATCTTACAACTTTTTTTTTTTGTTTAGTTAGGTGGTAACCATGTTTCCCTATCTAAATCATAGTCTTTGGAATTTCTCACTTCTTTTATATATGTACTTAAAATTTAAAAAACTAAGGACAAAATTAATATTAAATTAATTCATAAAAAATATAATGCAAGTATAACATTATGTCAGGCAAATGAAAAGTTGAGAAACATTATTCATTATATATTTCCATTTTTTGTATGCACTTATCTTCTATTGCATGATTATTGTCAAAGTCAATTTTTTTGCTAGGTGTATGTTTTCTATATATATATATATATATATATCTTTGTGTGTGTGTGTGTGTGTGTGTGTGGCAAGACACACCATCAATATATGCATGACTTGGTTATTTTATTCGTTGAGTTGAGGAGTGCATTGTTAATTTTAGATTGGCCTATTGTTCTGATATTGGTATCATGTTTTGACCATGTAGCTTTTAAGTCAAACTCATTAACCCATATTTCATGACTAGTGGCTTATAAGAATCTACCTCTCATGAAAATGAATGGAACTATTTCTAATACACTTATCTTCTATTGCATACAAAGATCCAAATGGATAATGACAACAATTATTTTCAAAGTCAATTTTATTGCAAGGCTATTATTATTATTGTTATTTCATGTTACCTTACCTATATAAGGAACCATATTTACAAAAAAAAGAGTCAATGACAAGACAAGCCATCAATGTGAGTAGGATTGACTTGGTTCTATCATTTCTTGGCTTGAGCAGTGTGTTTGTTTACAATTTTTTTTGGATAGACCTATTTTTTTAATATTGTTATAAGGATTCATTTTTGTAGCTTTCAAGTCAAACTTTTCAACCCATATTTCATTACTAGTGGTTTGTAAGAACCCATCTCTCATGACAATGAATGAAGCTATTTTTATACACTTATCTTTGATCACTATACAAAAATCCAAATGGATAAGGATGACAATTACTCTCAAAGTCAATTTAGTTGCTAGGCTATTATTATTTCATGTTTTCTTTCCTATAATATAAGGAACTATATGCAAAAATAAAATTCAACGGAAAGACAAACCATCAATGTAGGCATGAGTGATAGGGTTATGTTAGTTTTTGAGATGAGTAATGTATTCTTTTGCACTTTTTTTTGGATTAGCCCATTTTTTTGACATTCCTATTATGATTTAGCTATGTAGCTTTTAGTCAAACTCATTAACCCATATTTAATAACTAGCGGTTTGTAATAACCCATCTCTTATTAGAACTTATCAATTTTTATTTGGGCCTTGTCTATTTTTTCAATTCCTTTTCATAGCTTGTAACTAACTATGGTAGGTCATATCTTAGTGGGATTTTCTCTTAGTTAGGTATTAGTCATGTTTCTCTATATAAATTGCACTCTTTGGAATTTTTGGCTCCTTCTATGTATGTACTTAATCTTTAAAAAAATAACTTGTACATAATATAATTTTTTGTTGGACAAATGAAAACTTGACAAAAGATACATGTGAAACCATTATTCATTTTCATATTTTTTAATAATCTTATCGTGTATTTTATACAAAGATCTAAATCGATAAGGAAGGTGATTATTGTCAAATTCAAGTAGCTTATTATTATTTCATGTTGTCTTTCCCATATAAGGAGCCATATACAAAATAAAATTTATTCAAATACAAAGACACACCATCAATGTATGCATGATTGACTTGGTTCTATTATTTGTTAGGTTGAGCAAGCATCATATTTGTTTATGAATTTTTTTTTTTTTGCATTTTTTTTTGGATTGGCCAATTTCTATGATATTTCTATTAGGATCCAACTATGTAGCTTTCAACTAAACACAGTAGTTCCCATATTTCATGACTAGTGGTTTGTAAAGTTGCACCTCTCATGAGAATGAATTGAGTAATTAACACTTATTGTATCTAGGTGAAGCTCATGTGGGTGAAGCATCAAGTCTTCCCAAGAGATCACCCATCCAAGTAATGCTCCAACTCAAGCATTCTTAATCACAAAGTTTCCTCCAAGGTTGAGCCCACTTAACTTTCTAATCTACTTGAAAAACATATGCTAGCATTTTGTCTTATGAACCATTCATTATAGAGACCCTTTAGTTCAACAATTGTAGGAGATTTTTGAGTCAAACTACTTAACCCATATTTCATGATTATTAGTTTACTTGAACCACAAGACCATAAAATTGTGAATCATTGCATGCTAGAGAAACCGCATATCCTAAATGCATACAAGACAAGATTCTAACCTTAAATTAAAGCAATTGAGAATGAATATGTAAAATATGCAAAAACATATTTACTTAGACTTCAATGTCCTTTCTGTCTTTTGCAAGACTTGATATGTACCTCATGTGATGAATTTGCACTTATCAATGAAAACTAAATGACCATAGTAATGATAACATTCGAAAGAGGTAGATAAAATAATGAAATAAAATAAGCTCATTTTGTAATTTAGAGGTAAGAAATCACCAAATTAGTAAATGTAAGTGATTTCAAAATGTTTCATAACTATGAAAAGATTGAAAATGTTTTAGTATGCACAAATCAAGGAAATTGGAAGGGAAAGAGATTGGCTAAATAAATAGGAAAATGTGCAGGGAAAGTTTAAGAAGCTTGGATGCTAGACAATAGGTGAAGGCTAATTAGTAGGAAATGAACCCCATGAGGAAATTTGAGAGATTTAATTTAATTCAAATTTCAGTAGCTTCTCATAAATTAGAAATTGGGAATTTGGCAATTGGAGAATTCCAAAAACTCAAAATTAGTGAGTTAAATAACAGGAATAAATTGAATGTGAGAGTTAGGAAAAATAGATAAATATTATGAGATCTATTTATCAAGACTAGGACTTAGGGTAAATTAATGGTTGTTTACCAAAGAAGAAGACACATTATTGAGTTTGATCAATTTTGGTGAAATTGATAGATTAAACTTGATACAAATCATTTATTTAGAACTTGATTGATTAGGTCAAATTGATAGAATATGATACAAATTAGGGATATAGATTACTAATAAACTAAAAAAATAATGTTCATTTGATGAAAAATCACATGATGTTGACATATGATAAATACAATATCATAAGCAAATTGTAGAAGAATAATTAGAGCTTACCAAATGATGCTTCAATCATAACGAAAAACTTGTATAGCAAGTGCTAGTCAATTTTGAGAATCTATATTTTGTCGAATGTGATTTAGAACATTATGTTAAACAAAAATAACAAAAAAATACATTAAAAGTCTTAATAATATAAAGGTGTCTCCTCAAGACATCAAAAAATACGAGTGACGTGTCAATTTGTCAACAATGATGAGATAGATTCAAAATTAAAAAATGGATTAAGAATTGAAGAGCTCAAATGCAAAATATATGAAAGGAGAGTATAGAATGCATTGAACAACCAATACAAAACTCAAAGGGTGCATGCCCACCTAGGCACAAAAAGGTCTATAAAAGGACTTGGAGACATGAAAGGAGCTCATGGAATCATTGCATGAACCAATCATTACCAACTTGCAAAGAGCTTAGTTCATAGAATTAAGGCCCTTGAGTTTCATACATATCCTGCAATGGATCCATCCTCCTGTGAGGAACAGAAGCATAATTATATGGATGACTTAAGCCATGAAGTGCAACATGAACAAGCTCAGGAAAACGTGTTTTCTATTGACGAAATAATAGAAACATTTGTTGGGGGTTTCGGTCGAGCTCAGTTTTTGCAAGTGGTGATTGTTGCCTTGGTTTGGGCTTTTGATGCTCAGCACACCTTTGTCACCATTTTCACTGATGCCCAACCTTCATGGCGCTGCACTAATAATGTCAATGTCAGTCACTTAACGGAAATATGCACTGCACAATCATCAATTTGTGAGATGGACCCATCACTGTGGGAGTGGGAAAGAGGAAAACAAGTGTCTGTCATCTCACAGTGGAATCTTGTCTGCGCCAACACCATCCAAGCGGGCTTTCCTTCCCTGTTTTTCTTCATGGGATCGCTACTGGGTGAGTTTGTAAGGATTTCAAGGCTCTTCTTAAGCATCAAACAAGAACAAAGTTGGGTTTTTGAAACTGTTAAAGTAGGATCTTTGAAGTTGAAAAATTTGTTGAATATCTAAAAACAAAAGGAGGTTTTTAATTCACTTACCAAGGATTTCAAGGCTCTTCTTAAGTATCAAACAAGAACAGAGTCGGGTTTTTTAAAGTGTAAAAGTAGGATCTTTGAAGTGCAAAAACATGTTGAATATCTAAAAACAATGGAGGTTTTTGCAGGTTGTATAATAGTAGGACCATTGGCCGATTCATGGTTGGGCCGTAAGAGGACTCTGGTGCTTTCCACTGTGATACTTTCATTGATGGGCTTCTTAACCTCTGTTTCGCCCAACATTTGGGTCTACTCTTTCCTCCGAGCTCTCACTGGTTTTGCCAGATCCTCCATGGGAACTTATTGTCTGGTTCTCTCCACTGAGCTTGTTGGTCGCAGATGGAGAGGCCTCATTGGTTTTCTTGCTTTCTTCTCCTTCACCTTGGGCTTCCTCTCTCTTCCAGCCCTCGCCTACCTTACCAAGAACTCCTTTTCCTGGAGAAGCACTTACATCTACATCTCCATAACTCCTCTGGCATATTCTCTGTTGCTGCTCCTTTTCACTCGGGAGTCCCCCAGATGGCTACTTCTCAGGGGAAATTCATCAGAGGCTCTTGAATGTTTGAGAAAAATGGCAGAGAGCAATGGAAGAGTTTTGCCAGGAAATGTAGAGATAGAAGATTGCATTGCAGAGGGCCAAACAGAGTCTTCTTTATCAAAGTTATGGACTACTAAATGGGCTCGGAGAAGGCTTATGTCAATCATGGCGGTGGGCTCAGGCATGGGGCTCGTCTATTACGGAATGCCATTTGGAGTTGCAAGCTTGGACTTCAATTTATACCTCAGTGTCACATTTAACGCTCTCTCAGAGATTCCAGCAGCCATTTTTTCCACTGTTCTTGTTGCCAAGTCGGGGCGTAGAAGATCAATTCTCCTGTTGACATTAATGAGTGGCATGCTCTGTTTTCTCTGTGTGTTCTATTCACTGGGTATACCAGATATTCCGAGTTCAAGTGCAAGCACAAAGAATTGGGCACAGATAGTTGCTGAAGTGGGAGCTTTTTTGAGTGCGGTAACAGGGTTTAATTTGACTTTGGTTTATTGCATGGAATTGTTTCCATCCAGTGTTCGAAATTCGGCAATGTCAATGGTAAGAGAGGCCATCTTTGCAGGGGCGATTGTGAGTCCAGCAATTGTTGTGATTGGCCACAATAATGCAGCAATTTCCTTCACTCTATTTGGAGCTGCAATAATTATAAGCGGTTTGTTTGTGTTGGGCCTTCCAGAAACCAAGGAGCGGCCTCTTTACGACACTCTGGAAAATCAAGAATTTCAGGAGAGCCTCCTCTCAAAATCACCTTTGCTTCCTTAGCCAGTTGAAGAATATTTCTTGTTATTCTAACTACTGTAAATGAGATGGCCGCCTCTGTTTCTATGTCGCCTTTGCTTCCATACCCACTTCAAAGATACCACTCGTTCTTTTTATTTGACTCTTAATAAAGTTGGATGCTTTTGTGGAGTGTAAGGACTAGATTGTTGCACGGCATTCTCAGATAGTTCTTTTCATTTCGGATTGTTTTACTTGATCATATACATCATTTTCGTCATGGCTATTCTCTCTACAAAATGTACTACTGATAAAATTTCAAAAAATCTAAAACATACTGATTTTTTTTTTTAAATTTCACCATTTGATCTTCATGATCTACATATTTTGTGATCGAAAACAACAAAAAGTTTCACTATAATTTCGTGAATCTGAACAAAAAACATGTTTGACTTTATTTTGTCTTTGGTGCATTAGCCAGTGCCCATCATTTTAAGCATGCTTACTTGTTCATATGATGTACTGATTGTGTTTTAAATGTACTATTGACTAAATTTCAAAAAATCTAAAACACACTGATTTTTCTTTTAAATTTTCACCATTTGATCTTCATGATCTGCATATTTTGTGATTGAAAACAACAAAATTTTTCACTATGGTTTGTGAATTTGAACAAAAAACATGTTTGACTTTATTTTGTCTTTGGTGCATTAGCTAGTGCCCATCATCTTAAGCATGCTTAAGTTCATATGATGCATTGATTGTGTTTTAATACCTTTTTCTATTATTAATTGATTCCCAATCAAGTAAAACACTTTATTTTATTTTTTATTCTTTGTTATTCTTTATTTACGTCCTTTACAAATGATTCTTTTTCTTATCTTTATAGTCTACACTCTTTGTCTCTATACAAGTTGATTGTAAAAATTATGGATCCCAGTATTCTATCTTAAGGCATTCCTCTGTAGGGTGACAGTCTATATGCATAAATTATAACATTTGTTTTTTATTGGTAATTTATCACTTTTGACTAGAGCTACAAACTAGTAAAGCCACAAATTTGGGGGACCTCAACCCCAAATCCAACACCCAAGACATGTGAGCACAAAATCACAACAAGAACTTCAAGTTCGAACACACTCCCAACAAGGTCTGTGAGAACTACTAGCCCAACGACAGTCTCAGAGCTGAACATGCATTAACTCCATTAACTCCTCCATCTCCATTGACTTGAATGCCATTCGGCATGAATACCTTAGTCTCCATCTCCTTTCATGTACAATGATCCATCAATATTAACACTGTCCTTATCTCCTTGAGGACAACAACCTCGGTGGGCCCAATCATGTCCTTATCTCCACCAATACGACAACCTAGGTGGGCTCAATCAACATTCACATTGTTGGTTACACCATTAACAATGCAACCACAACACCACTACATGACAAGGTGACCCACCATTGTATATTAAATTTTTAATTAAATTAAAAGAAAAACTAATTAATTCTAAAATCATATAAATGTATATTCTAATTTCTACATAGACAAAAGTATGACAACATTATATCTCATTAATAAACAGACAATAGTATATATCATCTTCAATGTCACATATATTATATTTGTATATCGATGGTCTAAAATGTTCACACTTTTTGTTTAGGATTTATCTATTTTTTGAGTTCTTTTTCATAGTTTATATTTAATTATGCTTGGTCTTATCTTAGTACATTTTTTATTTAGTTAGGTGGTAGTCATGTTTCCCTACCTCTAAATTGTAGTCTTTGGAGTTTCTCACTTCTTTTATATATGTACTTTAATTTTTTTTTAAATAAGGACAAAATTAATTCATAAAAAAATATAATGTCAGTATAAGATTATGTCAGGCAAATGAAAAGTTGACATAAAGATTAACATGGAAACATTATTCATTATATATTATCATTTTTTGTATACACTTATCTTCTATTGCATGATTAGTGTTGTCAAAGTCATATTTATTGCTAGGTAGGTGTGTGTGTGTGTGTGTGTGTGTGTGTGTGTGTGTGTGTGTGATGTTAATGGCAAGACACACCATCGATATATGCATGATTGACTTGGTTATTTTATTTGTTGGGTTGAGGAGTCTATTTTCTAAATTATAAATTAGCCTCTTTTTTTGATATTGGTATCAAATTTTAACTATGTCTCTTTTAAGTCAAACTCATGTATATATGTGTATATATGCATATGTATATATATCATATATATACATATATACATATACATATATTCATATACATACATATATACATACACACACACACACACACATATACATATACATACATACACATACACATACACATATACATATACATATATACACACATACATGTATATACATATACATGTATATATAGATGTATATGTGTATATATGCATATATATGTGTGTGTGTGTGTGTGTGTGTGTGTGTGTGTGTGTGTGTGTGTGTGTGTGTATGTATGTATGTATGCATGTGATGTCAATGGCAAGACATACCGTCAACATGTGTATGATTGACTTGGTTATTTTATTTGTACACATACATGTATATATATATATATATGATGTCAATGGCAAGACACATAATCAATATATGTATGATTGACTTGGTTATTTGATTTGTTAGGTTGAGGTGTGTATTTTTTAAATTTTAAATTGGCCTATTTTTTTGATATTGGTATTGGGTTTTGACTATGTAGCTTTTAAGTCAAACTCATTAACCCATATTTCATGACTAGCGGCTTATAAGAATCTACCTGTCATGAAAATGAATGGAACTATTTCTAATACACTTATCTTCTATTACATACCAAGATCCAAATGGATAATGACGACGATTATTCCCAAAGTCAATTTTATTGCAAGGCTATTATTATTGTTGTTATTTCATGTTATCTTACCTATATAAGGAACCATGTATAGAAAAAAAAGTTAATGGCAAGAGAAGCCATCAATGTGAGTAGGATTGACTTGGTTCTATCATTTGTTGGCTTGAGCCTGGTGTGTTTGTTTACATTTTTTTTTCTTTTGCATTTTTTTGGATTGACCTATTTTTTTGATATTGTTAAATTAGGATTCATTTATGTAGCTTCAATTCAAACTTGTCAACCTATATTTTATGAATAGTGATTTGTAAGAACCCATCTCTCATGAGAATGAATGAAGCTATTTTTTATACACTTATCTTAAATCAGTATACAAAAATCCAAATGGATAAGGAAGACAATTACTCTCAAAGTCAATTTAGTTGCTAGGCTATTATTATTCCATGTTGTCTTGCCTATAATATAAGGAACTATATACAAAAATAAAAATCAATGGAAAGACAAACCATCAATGTAGGCATGAGTGACATGGTTATGCTAGTTTTGAGATGAGCAATGTATATTTTTGCACTTTTTTTTGGATTGACCTATTTTTTTGATATTCCTATTAGGATTCAACTATGTAGCTTTTAGTCAAACTCATTAACCCATATTTAATGACTAGCAGTTTGTAATAACCCTACTCTCATTAGAACTTATTAATTTTTATTTGGGCCTTGTCTTTTTTTTTTTATTCCTTTTCATAGCTTGTAACTAACTATGTTGGGTCATATCTTAGTAGAATTTTCTATTAGTTCTAGGTGTTAGTCATGTTTCTCTATATAAATTGTAGTCTTTGGAAATTTTGGCTCCTTTTATGTATGTACTTAATCTTTTAAAAAATAACTTGGACAAAACTCATATTAAATTAATTTATAAAAATATAAGTTTTATTGGACAAATCAAAACTTGACAAAAGACACACATGAAACCATTATTTATTTTCTTATTTTTTAATAAACTTATCTTCTATTGTATACAAAGATCTAATTTGATAAGGAAGGTGATTATTGTCAAATTTAAGTAGGTTATTATTATTTCATGTTGTCATACTTATATAAGGAGCCATATACAAAACAATATTTATTCAAATAGAAAGACACACCATCAATATAGGCATGATTTACTTGGTTCTATTATTTGTTAGGTTGAGCATCACAGTTTTTTACGATTCTTTTCTTTTGCATTTTGTTTGGATTGGTCTATTTCTATGATATTTCAATTAGGATTCAACTATGTAGCTTTCTACTAAACACATTAGTTCCCATATTTCATGACTAGTGGTTTGTAAAGTCCCACCTCTCATGAGAATGAATGGAAAAATTAACACCTATTGTATCTAGGTGATGCTCACATGGGTGAAGCATCAAGTCTTCCCAAGAGATCACCCATCCAAGTAATGCTCCAACTCAATCATTCTTAACCATAGGTTTTCCTCCAATGTTGAGCCCACTTAACTTTCTAATCTACTTTAAAAACATTTTCAACCACTTTGTCTTATGAACCATTCATTATAGAGATCCTTTAGCTCAACAATTGTAGGATATATTTTCCACAACAAGTGAAGTTATGATATTTCTATGAGGATTCAACTATGTGGTTTTTGAGTCAAAGTACTTAACCCATATTCCATGATTATTAGTTTACTTGAGCCACAAGACTAGAAAATTGTGAATCATTGCATGCTAGAGCAACCACACATCCTAAATGCATACAAGACAAGATTCTAACCTTAAATTAAAGCAATTGAGAATGAATATGTAAAATATGCAAAAACATAATAAAAATCCATCAATTAGACTTCAATGTCCTTTCTTTCTTATGCAAGACTTGATATGTACTTGATGTGATGAATTTGCCCTTACTGATGAAAACTAAATGACCATAATAATGATAGAATTTGAAAGATGTGGATAAAAAAAGAAATAAAATAAGCTCATTTTGTAAAGTAGTAGTAAGAAACCACAAAATTAGCAAATGTAAGTGATTTCAAAATGTTTTATAACTATGCAAAGATTGAAATGTGTTTTTGTATACACAAATCAAGGAAACTAGATGGTAAATAGATCGGCTAAATAAATAGGAAAATGTGAAGGGAAAGTTAAAGAAATTTGGATGCTAGAGAATATGTGGAGGCTAATTAGTAGGAAATGAACCTCATGAGGAGATATGAGAGATTAAATTTAATTCAAATTTCAATATTTTCTCACAAATTAGAAATTGGGAATTTGGCAATTTGAGAATTCTAGAAACTCAAAATTAGTGAATTAAATAATAGGAATAAACTAAATGTGAGAGTTAGGAAAAATAGATAAATATTATGATATTTATTTTATCAAGACTAGGACTTAGGGCAAATTAATAATTGTTTACCAAAGAAGAAGACAAATGATTGAGTTTAAGCAATTTTGATGAAATTGATAGATTAAACTTGATACAAATTATTTATTTAGAACTTGATTGATTAAGTCAAATCGATAGAATATGATTCAAATCAGGGACACATATTACCAATAAATTAAAAAAATTAATGTTCATTTGATGAAAAATCACATGATGTTGACATATGATTAATACAATAAGGAAAATGTAGAAGAATAATTACAATTTACAAAGTGATGCTTCAATCATAATGAGAAACTTGCATAGCAAGTGCTAGCCAATTTTGAGCATCTATATTTTGTCAAATGTGATTTAGAAGATTATGTTAAACAAAAATAAGAAAAAAATACATAAAAATTTGTCTTAGTAATGACAAGATATAAAGATGTCCCCTCAAAACACCAAAAAGTATGAGTGACATGTCAATTTGTCAACAATTATGAGATAGATCCAAAACAAAAGGATTGAAAATCCAAGCTCAAATGCATAAGATATGAAGAGACAAGTATAAAATGCATTGAACAACCAATAAAAAAATCAAAGGGTGCATGCCCACCTAGGCACAAAAAGATCTATAGCAAGACTTGGAGAGGTGAAAGGAGCTCATTTTCACTCTCTTGGTTTGAAGATTTAGAGCTCTAGACCAAGGAAGAAGGTATATATTTTAATGCAAAGTCATTCTAGTGAGCATGTGTAGAGATAAATATGACTAGAGGCCACAAAGGCATAGACATGAATATTAGATCACCCTTGTGATTAAGCATTTGTTTCACATGTTTTTAGGTAATTTATATTGTTTATAGGGTTGAGTTGAGTTAGTAAAAATAATGTTGCATAGTTGGGTACACATGTTGCACACTTGGACATAAAAAAACACACACTTAAGAGATTATATGCACTTAGAAGGTTGGATGCACAATTGTAACATAATCTATGTAGTTGGTAAACAACCTACATAATTGGTCAATATGCTACACAATCATACCAATAGGCACGCTTAGGATAAAAGGTGCACATTTAGATAAGTCAAAATCACATTTCGAAGGTCAAAATAGGCCAAGTTAAAAAAAATATAGGTATACATTAGGTCAACTTCTAGAGAATATAGGTATACATTAGGTCAATTCATTAAAACTTGGTCAATAAAATTAGTAGGTAAAAATATTAACACATGTATCCCGAGATTTAATTCCTCAATGACTGATTAAAAAAGTGACAAAAACTTGTTCTATTTGTTGCTAACAAAATTATGAGTCAATGAAATCATACATGGGGAGGGACACTAACAAAACAGTAGGTGTGAGAGACAAAAATCTTATTAACAACTAGCACTTATTCCTGGCAAGTCCAAGGGTTATGTTGATTGTTAGACTATATCCATTTAGTTTATTGTTAAAATACCATAATATGAGTTGTAACTTGTACACTTAGTTTAATGTTAAAAACCATAATATGAATTATAGGATATACAAAAATTATAACCAAAGATTAGTTATTCTTAATTGGATTACGAATTCCTATTGAAGTCTAATTAATTGGATCATTTTGGGCTACTCCATATGGATTATAAATTGTGCAATGGTTAATGAAGACAAAGGAGTGGATTAACAAATTTCCCTATAAATCTACAAATGGTTTCTAATTTTCATACAACTCAAATTGTTGATGCAAATCTAGAATTTATATAGAATATATTAAATTGTTATTTTGACTTGGAGTGCTTCAAACCTTCGACTAACAAGACTATTGACTTGCTTGAATGAAGATTATTGAGCCAAAGTTTGATTTAAACATTCAAAACACCTTTATTTCTTATCAACATTTTGTCAAACATTTGGTAGAATAAATAAAATTATCCCTAAGCTTTACAATGTAGATGAAGTACAACCTTCACATATGATCATAGACATTCTGATAAACAATTTGAGGAGATGGAATGATGCATAGACATTTTGACAAGCATTTTTCATACAAGTAGCAAAAGGAAATTTTCAAATAGACAATTAATTTCTTTCCTCTTAGCTGATATAGAAGATGCATAGATAAATATTTTTGAGTAAAATTATCAAGAGTATAGGACATGTACCTTGTTCTTTGCATTCAACATCATTTTTTCCACAAGAAACTCAATTCCTGATAAGAACAATTTTAGTATTTGAAGCTATACATAAGTGTTAACCACTAATTTAACTCTAATGAGGATTCTTATTAAGAGCCTTAATAATAATGATATATTGTGTGTAGGTTCAACTATTCAATTTCAACAATGGTGAGAGCTACAGTAGGTGGGAATTTAGCAGTAGGAATTGACCTTGGTGATGTAGGGAATCTGAAAGCGGGGAGCTCAACAGGGGCTATAAGGAAGACATAGTCAGATTTTAATGGGGTCCTAAAATAGGAAGAAGGCAAAGTTTTGTTGGGTTTCTATTCTAGAAGATGTGGGGTCACTGAGAATAATCATTTTGATCCTCTGATCAAGAGACTTGTCCAAATTAGGGACCCACTACAGGACTGGAATTTCTTGATGGATGTGGGCAAGGTTGCATAAGGATCATGTGTGGAGGAGTAGAAGAAGGAGGAGTTTGAAGAAGGTCAATGAAAGTGGTCTTCTTTGTTTGGAAGAAAACTAGGGGGAAAGTCTTCTTTTCCACTTATTACTTCAAAATAATACTAGGAAAAAAGTGAGTTCCAAATCTTCATCACCAACTCGATTGTTGATTATTTGATTTCAACCATGGATTTTAGCCTAGTTGAAATTTTTTTGGGGGCTTGCCTAGATATTGATGCCCTAGAAATATGGTTAAATGAAAATGGACTATACGGGGTCAAGTGGATATTGTGTGAATGATGAAAGGGTTCTTTTCCTTTGTTTTTACCTACAAAGAAGATATAAATATGGTTCTATATGGAGGCCCTTGGTCGTTTGGCAATAGCACATTAATGATTAAAAAGTAGGAACCTAATATGAATCTATCTGATACTATTTTCCTAACAACTCTGGTATGGTTGAGACTACTAGGTCTTCTGCTTGAGTTTTGGCATGAAGACATTTTTACAGGGATAGCTAGTTCATTCAATGAACTCATAGCTATTGATAATATGATGGATTCTAGGTCTAAACTTCATTGTGCTAGAATCTATGTGAAAGTTGCTCATTTGAATAACCTTCCCTAGAAGGTGGAATTAAATTCAAAACTTGGAAAATGGATGCAAGAGATAGCCTTTGAAGATCTTCCTAATGCATGTTTTGTCTGTAAAAAGTAGGATCACTAGGCAAAAAATTGTCCCATCAAAATAAAAAATAAACCAAAGATGGTGAATGTGGAAAAAAAGTGGAAACAAAAATCTAAAAAAGGGTTTGTAGACCTAAAGTTATCCCTGATAAGGCATTCAAAATGAAAGTAGATCAAGGAAATTAAAATAAGAAGATGCTGACTATAGAAGAGGAGATTACCCGAAACAATGGGGATATCAGTGTCATGGATAAAGAGGAGCATAAAAATATGATGAACCAGATGGTTATCTATCAAAATAAAGATTTCGAATTAGAAGAAATTGAGAATTTAGAAGAGGCTGATGAAAGTGAAATTCTTGAGGAAAGAAGTGGTCAATTCAATGAGTTTGATAACTTCGAGGAATCATAGAAGGAAGAATCTCAGTCCTTGTTGAGTCCCTTATGTCAAGAGTTTTTCTTTATTGAAAGTGTATTAGATTCTAAATGTTTGGATATGATAACTGATAAGAAAGAACCCAAACAAAAACAAGGTTCAAGGAAGAAAATAGAGAAAAAATATAACCCTATTCCTATAGGAGTTGAGAGGTGTAGAAGTAAAATGGAAATTGGTTCTCTCTAATTGAAACCAAATGTTGGAACTCTAGAGAAATTTGGAAGAAAGACCACTAGGAAGGCTAGAGAAAGTGAAAGCTTACAGAATATTGCTGATGGGAAACATGCAACTATTTTGGATTATACCCCTAAAAAGTTATAATGAAAGTTATCACTTGGAATATTAGGGGATGAATAGTATTCATAAACTTGATATTGTTCAAAATTTTTTTAGAGAGCATAGACCTGATATATTAGTGATCCAAGAAACTAAAATGGATAAAGACAACTAAAAAATTGAAATCCTTTAATAATTACTATATCATGGCTAGTAGTTATGACGGTGCTTCTAGGGGAATGATGATTTTGTGGAAGCAAACCCTATTTTCTAGTACTTTTATAGATGCTAATAAACATTTCATGGTGATTAAGATTAAGAGTTTAACCTAGGATAATTGCTGGTATGTTGTAAATGTTTATGCGCCTAATAATAAGAATTCCAGAAAAAAGTGCTGGGACTCTCTATCAAAGATTAAGAGTGCTGATTATTATGGTAGATGGTTTTCTTTGGGGGATTTTAATGCTCCTCTTTATGAATGTGAGAAAAAGGGTGGTAATGTAAGTCAATTGGAAGGAAGACTAGATTTAATGGACTTTATTAATTATGAGGGATTAATGGATTCAGATCTTCAAGGGATTCATTTTACTTGGAGCAATAAAAGAGTGGGAAATGAGTGCATCCAAGCTCATTTGGACAGAGTCCTTATATCTCTAGATTGGACTAAAGATTTTGTGTGTAATCTAAAGGCTATTCATAAGATTGCATTTGACCATTTTCCTCTTTTATTTATGGCGGAAGCTATTCAAGCTAGAAAGAATTTACCTTTCAGATTTGAAAAAATGTGGATGTAGCATCCACAATTTGAGGATCAACTGCAAGAATGGTGGAACATTAAAATTGAAGGAATGACTTTATTCTGGGTTGCTTCTAAACTCATAAATATTAAAAAGAAAGTTAGAGAATGGAATAAAAGATTCTTCAGGAATATCTTTGAGAGTAAAGTAAATATTAAAAATAATCTAAAAGTTATCCAAGACAAAATTCAATAGGAGGGATACTTGATGGAATTGATGAAGGAAGAAAATGAGAAATTGGTAGAGTACCATGATATCATTTCTAAAGAAGAGATATATCGGAGATAGAGATCCAGATCCATTTGTCTAGAAGAAGGAGACAGAAATGCAAAATGTTTTAATTTGTCTACATAGAAACATAGAGCCAAAAATCATATATCCAGTCTTACGAAAGGAAGAATAAAACTTACTAATGAAATGGTTTCCTTTTTTTCATTACTACTATCTTTAGATCTAGATATTGATGAAACTAAACAGTTTCAACTGTTGGATGCAATTCCCTCCTTGGTCATCGTGGAGTAGAATAAAATGTTGTGCATTATTCCCAAAGGAGAGAATTTTTTTAAGTTGTGTGTTCTTTGGAAGGAGATAAGTCACCAAGACCAGATGGTTTCCCTATGCTTTTCTTTCAAAAAGAGTGGAAACTAGTTGGCAAAGATGTTTGTGATGTTGTCAAAGAATTCTATGGGGGCTAAAAAAATGTTGAAAGAAATTAATTCTACTTTCCTTTGTCTTATCCCAAAGAAGATTGGAGCTAACACCCCAAATTAGTTCAAGCCTATTAGTCTATGTGATTTGATTTATAAAATCATTTGTAAAGTCCTTGCTATGAGATTATTGAACATTCTTCCAAATTTAATTTCTAATCAACTAAATAGTATTATTCCTGGTAGACAAATCCTTAACTCTATTATCTTTGTTCATGAAAATATTCATTCTTTATCTCTTTCTAGCAATCAGGGTTTTATTATGGGTATGTGCAGGATCATGGTGTACCAAACTATGGCCTTAAGTGACAGTGAAAAATAAAAAAATCAGGGTTATGTCAACTTGACACATAATTTTAAAGTGGTTATGGACTTTATATCAAAAATTTGTAAGAAAATAATCTGTAGGAAATTGAATGTAGTTTCTAAACTACTAGGCCTTATCAGGAGAAAAAAATAATTGATTGGTCAAAAGTTTGAATTTTAATGCAGTACTACAAAAAATTTATGGCAAAAATAAAAAGTAGGTGTATGTCTGACCACCTTAATCAAAATCAAATGATAATATTATTTTATTATAATTATAGATATGAAAAGTAGACTCATGCCCGAATGTGACACATATTTTTTGGTATTTTTATTCCAAATAAATAATTAAATATGAATTTTCTACCAAAACTTTTTCGAAAAAAAAAAGTCTCGTGTCTGACCACCTTAACTAATAGAAAATTTTACCAAATTTATTATTATTATTTTTTTCTTATACTAGGCGAAGCATAGAATGTGACGCAACTTTTAGATTTAAAAAATGTTATACCGTTTGAAAATTAATTTTGTTTTTCAATCAGTATGTCAGTCAACACTTTACAATAATCTTCATTGATAATTAACTAATAAATACTTATCGATCTCAGAATTTGACAGAAATTATATTGATGGAATCTCGAGAGCGATATTAAAAAACACTTTTCGTTTCATTCAATTTCAATGAAAATAACATTGTCAGACGACTACCCGAAGTTTAAGTATCACTAAAACCCTCTTCAAACACATCTTTTGGGTTGACCGAGTAGGCTTGGTAAATACCAAGCCTAATCGGATATCGGATTTCAAATCGGATATCTGATATGGCTAGGTGAATTTTGGTGGAAAATTTGAAATGCCAACCCATTTTGGAGGGAAAAACGGATTTAAGACTTATAGCTTATGATTTATAAATTATTTTTGTTATATTACTATGTAAATATGTATTATAATATATATATATATATATATTATAACGTAATGTAAAGATATAACATATAATATATTCATATATAATAATATATTATGTTATTCTCATTATAATCTATAAATATAATTTAGATTATTATTATTTTTACTAAATATAATAATGTAATATATATATATATATATATATAAGTATGTTATTAATTTATATATAATAACATAATATTTTTATTAAATATAATAAAGTTTTATATATATATATATATATATATATAACGTTATTATATATATTAATAAGATATATATAAGGTTATTATATTTAATAAAAATATTACGTTATTTTATATATATATATAATAACGTAATATATATTATAACATAATATTTTATAGCTTATGATTTATAAATTATTTTTGTTATATTACTATGTAAATATGTATTATAATATATTATATATATATAATAACGTAATGTAAAGATATAACATATAATATATTAATATATAATAATATATTATGTTATTCTCATTATAATCTATAAATATAATTTATATTATTATTATTTTTACTAAATATAATAACGTAATATATATAAAAAAGTATGTTATTAATATATATATAGTAACGTAATATTTTTATTAAATATAATATATATGTGTTATTAATATATATTATTATATTAATATGTATGTTATTAATATATATGTATATTATTAATATATATGAGTCAAAGGGGGTCATAGGTCCCTTCGACCCATTACATAACAACATATGTCCCTAGGGGTCCTAGGACCCCTAGTGACATATTAGAATCGTTCTTATGGGTCGAAGGAGGTCATAGGTTGACCTATGACCCCCTTCGATGCATTACATGATGACATATGTCCCTAGGGGTCCTAGGACCCCTGAGGACATATTAGAATCGTTCTTATGGGTCAAAAGGGGTTATAGGTTGACCTATGACCTCATTCAATCGCTTAAATGATGACATATGTTCCTAGAGGTCTAGGACCGATAGGGACATATTAGAATCGTTCTTATTGGTCAAAGGGGGTCATAGGTTGACCTATGACCCCCTTTGACCCATTACATGACGACATATGTCCCTAGGGGTCCTAGCACCCCTAGGGACATATTAGAATCATTCATATGGGTCGAAGGGGCTCATAGGTTGACTTATGATCCCCTTCGACCCATTACATAATGACATATGTCCCTAGAGGTCCTAGGACCCCTAGGGACATATCATAATCATTCTTATGGGTCGAAGGGGGTCATAGGTTGACCTATGACCTCTTTCGACACATTACATGATGACATATGTCCCTAGGGGTCTTGGGAACCCTAGGGACATATTAGAATCATTCAAATGGGTCAAAGGGGGTCATAGGTTGACCTATGACACCGTTTGACCCATTACATGAAGACATTTGTCCCTAGGGGTCCTAGGACCCCTAAGGACATATTAGAATCGTTCATATGGGTCAAAGGGGGTCATAAGGTGACCTAGGACCCCCTTCGACCCATTAAATGACGACATATGTCCCTAGGGGTCCTAAGACCCGTAGGGACATATTATAATTATTCATATGGATCAAAAGAGATCATAGGTTGACCTATGAACCCCTTCCACCCATTAAATGATGACATATGTCTCTAGGGGTTTTAGGACCCCTAGGGACATATTAGAATTGTTCATATGGATCAAAGGGGGTCATAGGTTGACCCCCTTTGACCTATTTAATGTTGACATATGTCCCTAGGGGTCCTAGGATGCCCAGGGATATATTATAATTGTTCATATGGGTCAAAGGGGGTCATAGGTTGACCTATGACCCCCTTTGACCCATTACATGACAACATATGTCCTGAGGACCCCTAGGAACATATGAGAATCATTCTTATGGGTCAAAGGGGGTCATAGGTTGATCTATGACCCCCTTCGACACATTACATGACGACATATGTCTCTAAGGGTCCTAGGTCCCCTAGGGACATATTAGAATTGTTCATATGGATCGAAGGGGGTCATAGGTTGACCTATGATCCCCTTCGACCCATTAAATGACGACATATGTCCCTAAGGGTCCTAGGACTGCTAGGGACATATTAGAATTGTTCATATGGGTCAAAGGGGGTCATAGGTTGACCTATGACCCCCTTTGACCCATTACATGACGACATATGTCCCTACAACCCCTAGGGACATATGAGAATTGTTCTTATGGGTCAAAGGGGATCATAGGTTGACCCATGACCCCCTTCAATGCATTACATGATGACATATGTCCCTAGGGGTCCTAGGACCCCTAGGAAAATATTAGAATCATTCTTATGGGTCAAAGGTGGTCATAGGGTGACCCATGACACCCTTCAACCCATTACATGACAACATATGTCCCTAGGGGGCCTAGGACCCCTAGGGACGTATTAGAATCATTTTTATGGGTCAAAAGGGGTCATAGGTCAACCTATGACCCCCTTTGACCCATTACATGATGACATGTGTCTCTACGGGTCATAGGACACCTAGGGACATATTAGAATTGTTCATATGGGTCAAAAGGGGTCATAGGTTGACCTATGACCCCCTTTGACCCATTACATGATGACATATGTCTCTAGGGGTCTTAAGACCCCTAGGGACATACATGATGACATATGTCTCTAGGGGTCCTAAGACCCTTAGGGACATATTAGAATGCTTCTTATGGGTCAAAGGGGGTCATAGGTTAACCTATGAACCCCTTCGACAAATTACATAATGACATATATCCAAAAGGGTCCTAGGAACCCTAAGAACATATTAGAATCATTCTTATGGGTCAAAGGGAGTCATAGGTTGACCTATGACCCCCTTTGACCCTTTACATGATGACATATGTCCCTAGGGTTCCTAGGACCCCTAGGGACATATTAGAATCATTCTTATGGGTCAAAACGGGTCATAGGGTGACCTATGACACCCTTCAACTTATTACATGACAACATATGTCCCTAGGGGTCTTAGGACCCTTAGGGACATATTAGAATCATTCTTATGGGTCAAATGGGGTCATAGGTCAACCTATGACCCCCTTTGACACATTACATGATGACATATGTCCCTACAAGTTATAGGACACCTAGGAACATATTAAAATTGTTCATATGGGTAAAAGGGGGTCATAGGTTGACCTATGACCCCATTCGATCCATTAAATGATGACATATGTCAATAGGGCTCCTAGGACCCCTAGGGACATATTAGAATTGTTCATTTGGGTTAAAGGAGGTCATAGGTTGATCTATGACCCCCTTTGACCCATTAAATGATGACATATGTCTCTAGGGGTCCTAAGACCTCCAAAGACATATTAGAATTGTTCATATGGGTCAAAGGGGGTTATAGGTTGACCTATGACTCCCTTTGACCCATTACATGATGACATATGTCCCTAGGACCCCTAAGGACATATGAGAATCGTTCTTATGGGTCAAAGGGTGTCATAGGTTGATCTACGACCCCCTTCGACACATTACATGACGACATATGTCCCTATGGGTCCTAGGACCCCTAGGGACATATTAGAATCATTCATATGAATTGAAGGGGGTCATAGATTGACCTATGATCCCCTTCAACTCATTAAATGACAACATTTGTCCCTAGGGGTCCTACAACCCTTAGAGACATATGAGAATCATTCTTATGGGACAAAGGGGTCATAGGTTGATCTATGACCCCCTTCGATGCATTACATGATGACATATGTCCCTACGGGCCTTGAGACCCTTAGGGAAATATTAAAATCATTCTTATGGGTTAAAAGTGGTCATAGGTTGACCTATGACCTGCTTCAAACTATTACATGATGACATATGTCCTTAAGGGTCCTCAGAACCCTAGGGACATATTAGAATTGTTCTTATAGGTCTAAGGGGGTCATAGGTTGACCTATGACCCCCTTTGACACATTACATGATGACATATGTCTCTAGGAGTCATACGACCGCTTAGGGACATATTAGAATGTTCTTATGGGTCAAAGGAGGTGATAGGTTGATCTATGACCTCCTTCGATGCATTACATGATGGCATATGTCCAAAGGGGTCCTACGACCCCTAGAGACATATTAGAATCATTCTTATGGGTCAAAGGGGGTCATAGGTTGACCTATAATCTCCTTCGACCCATTAAATGATGACATATGTCCCTAGGGGTCCTAAGACCCCTAGGGACATATTAGAATCATTCATATTGGTCAAAGGGCATCATAGGTTGACCTATGACCCATTCGACCAATTACATGACCACATATGTCCCCTAGGGGGACCCCTAGGGACATATTAGAATCGTTCTTATGGGTCAAAGGGGCTCATAGGGTGACCTATGACCCCCTTCGACCAATTAGATGACAACATATGTCCCTAGGGGTCCTAGGACCCCTAGGGATATATTAGAATCGTTCTTATGGGTCAAAGGGGGTCATAGGTTGACTTATGACCCTCTTCGACACATTACATGACGACATATGTCCCTAAGGGTCCTAGGACACCTAGGGACATATTAGAATGCTTCATATGGGTCAAAGGGTGTTATAAGTTGACCTATGACCTCCTTCAACCCCTTAAATGATGACATATATAGCTCTGGGTCCTAGGACCCCTAGGGATATATTAGAATCGTTCATGTGGGTCAAAGGTGGTGATAGGTTAACCTATCACCCCCTTCGACCAATTACATGACAACATATGTCCCTAGGGTTCATAGAACCCCTAAGGACATATAAGAATCGTTCTTGTGGGTCTAAGGGGGTCATAGGTTGACCTATGACCCCCTTTGACCCATTACATGATGACATATGTCCCTAAGGGGTCCTAGGAACCCTAAGGACATATTAGAATCGTTCTTATGGGTTAAAGGGGCTCATAGGGGTACCTATGATCCCCTTCGACCTATTAAATGATGACATATGTCCTTAGGGGTCCTAAGACCCCTAGGTAGATATTAGAATCGTTCTTATGGGTCGAAGGGGGTCATAAATCAACCTATGAGCCACTTTGACCCATATGAATGATTCTAATATGTCCCTAGGGATCCTAGGACCCCTAGGGACATATGTTGTCATGTAACTGGTCAAAGGGGGTCATAAGTCAAACTATGACCCCATTTGACCAATATGAACAATTCTAATATGTCCCTAGGGGTCTTAAGGCACCTAGGGACATATTTCATCATGTAATCTGTTGAAGGGGGTCATAGTGATCATAGTTCAACCTATGACCCCCTTGAACCCATTAGAATGATTCTAATATGTCTCTAGGGGTCCTAGGACCCCTAGGGACATATGTCATCATTTAAAAGGTCAAAGGGGGTCATAGGAAAACCTATGACCCTCTTTGACCCATAAGAATTATTCTAATATGTCCCTAGGGGTCCTAGGACTGCTAGGTACATATGTCATTATTTAATGGGTTGAAAGGGGTCATAGGTCAACCTATGACAACCGTTGACCCATATGAAGCATTCTAATATGTCCCTAAGGGTCTTAGGACTCCTAGGGACATATGTCATCATATAATGTGTCGAAGTGGGTCATAAGTCAACCTATGACCCCCTTACACCCATAAGAACTATTCTAATATATCCCTAGGACATATGTCATCATATATTGCGTTGAAGGGGGTCATAGGTCACCCTATTAGCCCCTTTGACCCATAAGAACTATTCTAATATGTCCCTAGGGGTTCTAGGACCCCTAGGGACATATGTCATCATGTAATGTGTCCAAGGGGGTCATAGGTCAAGCTATGACCCTCTTTGACCCATAAGAACGATTCTAATAAGTCCCTAGGACCCCCTTTGACCCATATATAAGATTTTAATATGTCCCTAGGGACCCTATGACCCTTAGGGACATATGTCATCATATAATGCATCGAAGGGGGTCATACATCAACCTATGACCCCCTTAGACCCATATGAAAGATTCTAATATGTCCCTAGGGGTCCTAGGACCCCTAGGGACATATGTCATTATGTAATGGGTCATGAATATTTTTAAGACATTCCTAGGGGTTCTAGGACCCCTAGGGAAATATGTCATCACGTAATTGGTCAAAGGGGGTCATAGGTCAACCTATGACCCCCTTTGAACCATAAGAATGATTCTAATATGTCCCTAGGGCTCCTAGGACCCCTAGGGACATATGTCATCATTTAATGGGTCAAAGGGGGTCATAGGTCAACCTATAACCCCTTTTACCCATATGAATGAATCTAATATGTTCCTAGGGGTCCTAGGACCCCTAGGGACATATGTCATCATGTAATATGTCGAAGTGGGTCAGAGGTTAACCTGTGACCCCCTTTGAGCCATAAAAATGATTCTAATATGTCCTTAGGGAGATATGTCATCATTTGATGGGTTAAAGGGGGTCATATGTCAACCTATGACCCGCTTTGACCCATATGAAGCATTCTAATATGTCCCTAGGTGTCTTAGGACCCCTATGGACATATGTCGTCAGGTAATGGGTCAAAGGGGGTCATAGGTCACTCTATGACCCCCTTTGACTGATTAGAAGGATTCTAACATGTCCCTAGGAGTCTTAGAACTTTTAGGAACATATTTTATCATGTAATGGGTCGAAGGGGGTTATAGGTCAACCTATGACCCCCTTTGACCCATAAGAACGATTCTAATATATCCTTAGGGGTCCTAGCACCCCTAGGGACAAATGTCATCATTTAATGGGTTGAAGGGGGTCATAGGTCAACCTATGACCCTCGTTGATCTATAAGAACAATTCTAATATGTCCCTGGGGGTCCTAAGACCAGTAGGGACATATGTCATTATTTAATGGGTCAAAGGGGTCATTGATAAATCTATGACCCCCTTTGACCCATATGAATGATTCTAATATGTCCCAAGGGATCCTAGGACCCCTGGGGCATATGTCATCATCTAATGGGTCGAACAGGGTCATAGGTCAATCTACGACCCCCTTTTACCCATATGAATGATTCTAATATGTCCTTAGGGATCTTAGGACCCCTGGGGACATATATCGTCATGTAATGGGTCGAAGATTCTAATATGTCCCTAGGGGTCCTAGGACCCCTTGGGATATATGTTGTCATTTAATGGTTCAAAGGGGGTCATAGATCAACCTATGACCCCCTTTGACCCATATGAAACATTCTAATATGTCCCTAGAGTTCCTAGGACCCCTATGGACATATGTCGTCATGTAATGGGTTAGAGGGGGTTATAGGTCAACCTATGACCCCCTTTGACCCATAAGAATGATTGTAATATGTCCCTAGGGGTCCTAGGACCCCTAGCTATATATGTCATCATTTAATGAGTGGAAGGGGGTCATAGGTCAACCTATGACACCATTTGACCCATATGAAGCATTCTAATATGTCCCTAGGTGTCCTAGGACCCCTAGGGACATATGTCGTCATGTAATGTGTCGAAGAGGGTCATAAGTCAACTTATGACCCCCTTTGACCCATAAGAACGATTCTAATATGTCCTTAGGGGTCTTAGGACCCCTTGGGACATATGTCGTCATCTAATGGGTCGAAGGGGGTCATAGGTCACCCTATGAGCACCTTTGACCGATAAGAATAATTCTAATATGCCCCTAGGGGTCCTAGGACCCCTAGAGACATATGTCATCATTTAATGGGTCAAAGGGGGTCATAGGTCAACCTATGACCCCCTTTGACCCATATGAAGCATTCTAATATGTCCCTAGGGACATATGTTGTCATGTAATGTGTCGAAGGGGGTCATAGTTCACCCTATGACCCCCTTAAACCATATGAAAGATTCTAATATGTCCCTAGGGGTCTTAGGACCCTTAGGGACATATGTCATCATGGAATCTGTCGAAGGGGGTCATATGTCACCCTATGATCCCCTTCGACCCATATGAATGATTCTAATATGTCCCTAGGGGTCTTAGGACCCCTAAGGACATATTTCATCGTGGAATGTGTTGAAGGTGGTCATTGGTCACCCTATGACCCCCTTCAACCCATATGAATGATTCTAATATGTCCCTAAGTGTCCTAGGACCCCTAGGGACAAATGTCATCTTGTAATATGTCGAAAGGGTTCATAGGTCATCCTGTGACCCCTTTCGACCCATATAAACTATTCTAATATGTCCCTAGGGGTCGTAGGATCCCTTATGGACATATGTCGTCATGGAATGTGTCGAAAGGGGTCATAGGTCATCCTGTGAGCCCTTTTGACCCATATAAATGACTCCACTAGAAATAATATAGTAAAAATAATAATAATATAGTATAACAATCATATATATATATAATTTATAGATTATAATAATAATAACATAATATATTATATATTATAATTTACATATGATAATAATAATAATAATATATTATAGATTATAATTTATATATGATAATAATAATAATATGTATTAATAACATATATATAATATATTACGTTATTATATTTAATAAAAATATAGTAAAAATAATAATAATATATATTATATTTATAGATAATAATAATAATAATAATAACATAATATATTATTATATATTAATAGATTATATATTATATCTTTACATTACGTTTTTTATATATAAAATATTATATTATATTATTATATAATATATAGATTATATATTATTTTATATATAATAGTTATGTTATTATATTATATATTTATAGGTTATATATTATATCTTTACATATTTCATAACTCAAATTAGTTATATCACTTACAAATTTGTTTTTCCCTCTAATTTTTGTGCCTTTTCCCTCCAATTTTTATGCCGTCGATATCGGATATCGGATCTCATATCAGATATCCGATATAAGATCCGATATCCAATCTCATATCGGATATCCAATCTCAAATTGGATATCCGATAAGGCTTGGGCCTTACTTTCCAGGTTTGGTACCTGGATAGGTGAAAAAAAGTCAGAGCAGATTTTGAAGCACTTTTAGAAATGTTCAAACTCTATTTTTTTCACATTGCCACTTTTTGGCACACCGTGATCTTGCACATACCCTTATGATAGTTGATATTGCTAAATCCTATGATAGAGTTGAGTGGACTTTTCTTCACAAGATCTTACTTTCTTTTGGCTTTAGTGTCAATGTGATTAAACTAATTTTGTAGATAGTCTCTACCATTCTATTGCTATGTTAGTCAATGGGAGATCAATGGATTTTTTAAAACCACCTAGGGGGTTGAGATAGGGTAATCCTTTATCCCTGATTCTCTTCACTATAATGGCTGTTTGCTTGGGAAGATATATTGGGAAGTTGGTTTCTAAAGTGGCAATTCAATACTTGAGACCTTCTTCTTATCCTCTTATTTGTTCTCATGAATAATTTGTGGATGATGTTATTTTTCTAGGTAAATCTGATGTAAGAGAGGCTAGAAATCTTAAAAAGGCTCCTAATCTCTATTCCTTTGCCTTTTGAACAATTGATTAATTAGAACAAGAGTTTTCTATTTTTATCAATACTCAATATTTCAAACATAGAAAGATTGCTAATATTCTTGGTTGTTCTATAGGATCTCTTCCATGTACCTATCTTAGTCTTCCCCTGGGACTTGTTCCTTCAGATACTTTTTGGGAGAATCTTGTAAAGAAATTTAATAAGAAACTTGCTAGATGGAAAGGAAATATGTTGAGTTAAGCTGGTCAAGTTACTCTTCTCAAATCTTGTCTTCAAAGTATTCCTACTTATACTTTGAGCCTTTTTAAGATCCTAGCTAAATTTGCTAATGCTATTGATAAAATCCAAAGGAATTTTTTATGGTTTGGTACTGAGGAAAAGAAGAGAATGACCTTGATTTCTTGGGATAAGATATGTAAACCTAAGATGGAAGGTAGGTTGGGTATTAGACCTATTAGAAGAATGAATAAAGATTTATTAGCTATAAAAGGGTGGAGAGTTTATCATGACAACAAAGAATGGAGTTCCATTTGGAAATAAAAGTACCTTTATGAGGCTCCATCTATTTCAGATTTTCTATCCTATCCAAATGTTCCTTCTTCTTCTACAATATGGAATGTGGTCCAAGGAACTAAACATATTTTGAGTAAAGGATGCAAATGGAAAGTTGGAAATGGCAAGAAAGTTAGATTTTGGGAAGATGAGTGGCTCTTGCATCATTCTTTGATTGAAGATTTTTAGGATATTACTTTTATAGAAATATACAAACAATCCTATGGTGATTTTGTGGAGAATTATTAGATTAACAATGAATGGGTTAATATCACAGAGATTAATCATGATTTTTCCTGCATCTAGCTAGTTTTTTATGCTTATAGTCTTTATCCACTAAAGGAGGATATTATGATTTGGGAGATTGAACCTAGAGGATGTTTCAAGGTCTCTTCTATTTTTAGATATAAGGATAAAGAAAATTATCTAGTGTGGGCTAAAGCTTGGATTAAAGGACTTGTTCCTAAAATCAATATATTTTTTTGGACAATGCTTCAAAATAAAATCTTAACTCTGGATAATTTGCCAAAAAGAGGGGTTAACTTGGTTAATAGATGTTGTCTTTGCAAATTAGATTTGGAAGATAGGAATCACCTTTTTTAAAATTGTAGTTTCAACCAGAATGTCTGGAGTTATCTCCTTCACTATTGGAATATTGCTTGGGTTCAACATAATAACATTGATCAATATTTTCAGAGCTGGACATGTCCTACAAAGGATGTTCATATTGAGTTTCTCTAGAAGACATCTCTTCCCATTCTCTGGTGGGGTATCTGGAAAGAGAGGAACAATAGAATCTTTAGAAATAAAGAAACTCTTAATTGGGTTTTGGGACAAAATATTATCAAAGCTATCAAAGAGAATTTCAAATCTCACACAAAAATTATTGATGAAACCCAAATACGTAATCCTATGAATGATAAAGGTACTAAAATTAAAAAGGATGATTAGAGATAGTAGGTGAAGTGGAAATCAAATCCTTTGGGATGGGTAAAATGTAATTTTGATGGCTCTACTAAAGAGAATCTTGGAAAAGATGGTTGTAGTGGTGTTTTGAGAGATCACTACAGTAGAGTAGTGGATGCTATTGCAATACCTATAGGGAAATCTACCAGTCATAAAGAAGAGGCTATGACTACTTTTTCTATGACAAGGATGGTTGTGGAATCTAGAATCTATAATTTACGGTTGGAAGGAGATTCTCTTAACATTGTCAATATGCTAAAAAAAAGAGTTTGAGAACTTCGAGCATTGAGGGCAGTGTTATGGAAATAAAAGACCTTATGAAAAAATTGATAATGTTTTTTTTTTCTAATATTTTTCATGAAGGTAACAAAGCTGCTGACTGACTGTGAATCAAGCAATCTATAGGGAAATAAAAATGAGTTGGAAAGATGACCTAAGAAAGGATTATGAGTTGACGACAATTGTTAATTATGATATGATACATGCTATCAAAGGAAAGATCACTCAAGATTGAGGAATTTATGATGAGAAGTGATGGGTTTATGGTAGATTATATGTGTATCCCAAGGAGGTACCAATGTGAAATTATGGAATGCACTTGGCACATATGCAAGGTTCAAATTTTCTTAGAAATCAAATACACTTTACTTTTCTTGTTGGTCACCTTTTCTCAGACTAGTTGCAGGTGCAAAGCCAAATACAAGATGGGAGGGGAACCTAGAAAGAAAGAGCTAAATAATTGCAATGAATGGAAGACGAATCCACTTGTATGGGACATTCTACAAAAAGTGAAAGTTACAACATATATTGAAGAGCTTCATGGGTTGAAGCCCCACATTACAGAATATTTTTTCAAAAATTGGATTGAAGATGGGGTTACTATGAAGTTGTCCAAGGAATTTATCACTAAGATAATGATCTTGCAATGGAGGGTCTTAAATTCAACAAGGAGATTAGCATTTCAATTTTTGCCTTCAAAATATTCCTAAAAAGTGATAAAGAGGAGAAAAAGATGAAGAAAAGTAGTGACTTCTATGACCTAAGCTAGATTAAGGTTATTTTGAGGGATTTTTTATTATGCATTCACAAGTATTTCATCCTTGATGGTAGATCTAAGAGGGTACACAAGTTTCATTTTATGTTCTTGAATCATTTTACATACAAAGATTGAATTTATTTCCTATTTTATTTGAAATACTCTTTGATTCAAAGCCTCCAAGCCCATAAGAAGAAAGAGTCATGTCTCATGCTCCATGAGGGGTTAATTACTTATTGAAAATTATTGTAAAAACAAGGTCATTAAATCCTCTCTGGTTGTGGAGAAAAAATGAAAAATTACTATAATGAACCTTACTCAAGGAAAGTTAAAAGTGAGGAAGGAATTAGTACCAAAAAGGGAAACGAAAGGGAGACTAAGAAGAAAAATGTGGAGGAAGTTACAAAGTTTGATAATTCTACTGAAGATGATGATAAAATGAAAATGGGGGACCTCAGCTTGAGTTTTGATGGTTATTCTAGGAGCAAGGACATTTCTATTGGCAAGGATAATGTGGATAGTAGTAAAGAAAGGAACATAGAGTCAAATGCTGGGTCGAAAGCCTCAAGGGATGAAGAGGGGAAACAAAGTACTCACCCTACTTCTACTAAAAGGGATTCTAGTGAGAAACAAATGGATATGGAAGCCGAAATGAAATTTGAGGGAAAAACCCTTGTCATGAAAGAGAACAACTAGAGTAAGGAGAAAAAAGAGGAGATTAATAAGAAGCAAGATGCAAACACCAAGATCTAGGTAAATATTAGGGATAATAAGGAAACTGCTATTGATTCTAGGAATAGGGTTGATGATGGGGGTAGGGATGATTCTCATCAACCAATTTTATCTTTCCTTCCTACTACCAAGATTAAAGATTATGCATCTCTTCAAAGTGACTTGTGGCCCTACAATGAGATTATAGTGCTTAAGAAAAAAATTGGGGATACACAGAAAGAGCTCGACTAGGAACGGGTTATGAGAGCCCATATGGAAAGACAAGTTGGTAATATTCTTGACAAACTTAAGGAGTACGAGATGAAACTCTATCAATTAATCAAGGATAGTGGGTTGAGGATGGAGCTTGTTACTTCTAGTTTATGTGCTATTGTAGCCAGTTTGGGAAAGAAAAGAAATGAGGAAATTATGTCTCTAGATACTATTGGGGTGCAGTGTCTTGGAGGTCCCAGTAGAAGAACTAGGTAGAGTATGAAGAAAAAGGCTATTGAGGTTCCTGAGGCTCCTGTTTCATCCACGGTTGAGATTATCCAAAGTACCACATAGGCAAGAAAGGAAGTAGCAAAGATCATTAAAGAGTTGTAATATGTGTTGCTTAGGGTTGTTGGTTTTTTGGTTGCTGGTCCGTGTTGTTTTGCTAGTTCTAGTTTTTATTGTTTCTAGCCTTTTTTTTAAACTTTAGGTTCCAGGTCCTTATAAAACTTGAGTTTTTTTTTTTTTTCTCCTTCTGTTGGGTTAACTTTTGAGGTTTCAGGTTCTTGTAAAACTTGGTGGTGCTTAATGCTTATCTTTAGCTTTTGTTAAAGGGTTTTGAGTCCCTTCAAAACTTGTTTTTGTATTAATCTAAAACTATGCAATTTTCATCTAAATCAAACCAATAAAAAAAACTTTTCAATCAAATCCAAAGCATCTTGATTGTAAAAAAATTCAATATAACTCCAATCCATTTCCTCCTTCACGTATTCATGTTGTTCCTTCTTAAAGATATGTTGCATGACATGCAAAAAAATTCATGGAAAAAGTGAACAACATATGAAACAAAGGAGTAATAAATTAATTGAGCAAATCTGCCTAAAGCAAAGAAAAAAATATGTTCTTTCAAAAATATTGAAGATTTAATAGATTTGGAACTTTTTGACCTGATTGAAGTGTTTTTAAAGCTTCTCATTTGTAAGATTGGTACACAACTATTCAAAAATACAATGGAGGGAAAAAATAAACATTTCTTAGTTCACTTAAGAGCTCTATATAATATATAAATTTAAAAACTTTCATAATATGAAAGCTTTCATATATAGCTCCCTAAATTGCAATGACTATAGATACAAGGTATGATTTCCATAAATATAGAAACAAACATTATTTATATGAATAAAAGATACCTATTTCATTGGTGTAAATGAAAGACCAAGTTTTATCATCTTCTTAAGTATAGAGAATTCGTATGGTTGTTTCTTTGGATTCTTCTAGTCATAATACTTGTAGATAATGTAAGCATTAATTGATTGAAAAAAGGGGCTAAAAATGCATTCAAATTTATGTGCAAAAATAGGAAAGTGTTAAATGAGTACATGAGTGGAAGAGGGTATTTGGGGAACAATTGGGCCAAGAGATCTACCAATTTTGTATAGTGCATGTTGGCCTTTGCATAGAGATAGAACCTACAAGAAGATAGTGTTCCATAGAGTAATATATGGGCTTCTGCCACATCCCTCACATCCACATATGCCAACATTGTGGTGATTGAAACAACATGGAGTTATATCATCATATATACTTTTGTACATACCTATTTATGTCTCTTATTTCTTTTGACATGTGAGAGACTCAATATTGACATTTTCTTCATTAGATGGATTGATTGACATCCAATATCCTAATCAAAGAGTGTACTAATACATATCATACAAAAATTGAGAAATAAGATTCACTCGCCAAATATATTCTTCTTTGAGATTTTTCTCTAAGTAACATAATACTCACTAACAATACATCACATTACTTAAATAATTGTGAGTATATTTTTTTGCCAATACATCTTGACTGGTAATTGCAACAACTAGGTCAAGATATTTTGTAATCCTTTCATCTTGAGTCACAAGGGCACATTTACAAATAGTCTTCCAAGACCTTAAGATCAAACCTAAGAGAATAAATACAAACAAATTAGTACACAAACAAGGTTGAAAAGGTAATGTAGGAAACTATTTAGAACTAATAAAACATCAAGAACATCCATATATGAAGGAATCATACATGAACAAATCACCTACCATCTTAAGATGAAACATATCTTTCTCATCTTTTGGCCTAGAATAATCGATATCCCCTCCCCCCAATAAAATGAGTATTATTTAATTGACAATAGCTGCCACAAATCAAAATATTGCATCATGCAAATATTAAGTAATTTAGAAAAAATTTGAACATAAAAATCATGTTTTAAAATGGTGTAACTATTTTAATTTTTCATTCTACAAAATGTTGTACTTGTTCTTCAGTACCCATTCTAATAAATTTCCTTGGTCTTTGTGTTGCAAGGTAGTATCCCCTTCCTTAACTCCATTAAGTTGATAATACTTTAACATCTCTTTTTATTTGGGAAGAATATGGAAGTAGAATGGTATATTATATGAAAACTATTTGACAATATAATTAGTGAAATTGACATAGTTCTTGGCACAAGGTGAGGTAAAAAATATTAGAGAGTTAGAGGCAAGGAAGACAAGACATAAGCACTTTCTCAATCTTTGGGAAACCAAAATTGGTTATTTTTCTTGTCCTTAATCATAGCCTCTTTGGGCCCAACTTAAAGTTCATTCCTAGCTTTTCTTCACTCAATGACATCATCAATACAAAAAACTTTAGTTTTCTCAATTAAATATCCTCAAATGTGTTTCTCAAAATGAAGCAACAAAATCCCATCATGCATGTTATTAGAGAGTAGAATCTTTATATCATTACTCTTCCCCACAAAAGTGACAATAATTCTAGTTCCTTTGAGAAAGTTTTGAAAGCCAAAAGCCAATAGGAACATATTGATTTGAAGAAATAGAGCCAAAAAACAAGAATAACAAATTGAAGAAGCAATAGGGAAAACAAGAGAGATGAGATTTATTCTCAAAGGAGCTCAACCAAAATACAAATGGAAGTGAAATTGAATACAATATTCTAAGAGATCTCATTGCAAACTTGGGCAATGTGTTAGGATAAACCACGGACAGAAATAAAAAACTACATGCAAATATAACCAATAACAAAAAATAATAGAACACACAGAAATGAACACAAGGCACCAAGATTTAACGTGGTTCACCCAATCCCTGGGCTACGTCCACCAAAAAACAAGTCCGATCTTATTACAATCCAGTGATTACAACTTGATTACAATCCGTAATCCCTTACAGCTCAATACCGCCGCAAGAACCAATTTCGTATCACCACATATAAAAAATACCCAACCCTAAGCCCTTTTTATACAAGTGTTAAACCGCTTTAGGGTTATAACATGTCGGCCATAATATGTCAGCTACCATGTCGGCTACTTCCAAAAAAAAAAAAAATTTTTCGGGGCGATGCCCCGAACCCCACTATTTATGAAGTATGTACAGTACTTTCCTGATCAGTCACCACAATCTAACACAATGATCACTTTAATTCCATTCCCTATGAAGATAAAGTATTAGAAGTCAGAAAAGATCAAGAAGAAATTGAAGAAGAAAAGGGAAAACATAAGAAAAAATATGGGATTCATTAAAAAAGGAGCTCCATTAGAACATAATTTAACTCAACATTAGATAGATATATAATGTTAAAATGAATGATATCCTAGCTTTTCAAAGATTTATATTCAACTCCATTCCTAGGCATTTCTCTTGGCCAACGTGTGAAGAAGATATTGAAGAACCTCAAATAACAGTGTATTTAATCTAGTTTTTGCAATTAAAACATGCCATCAAGGAAGAAATATGGATATTCTATGGTTTGCACTAATTTTATATTTTAGATTTAGTTACTACTGGTATTGATGCAAATCAACCACAATCTTGTTTTCTTAGATTTCAACTATCACTTTGTTGATACAAATTGGAATTGATGGATAACAATTGATGACAACAGAATATTGCATTTTGACAAATTTCAAAATTCTGTCTCCTAAATTTAACATTAATCTATTCTAGTTGTAGTTGAACCTCATTCATTATTTTGTTATAATTAAGATCTTCAATGAATAATAGATAAGATTTCATAATGATTTTACACATTGTTTGAACATATACGCTGCTATTTGCTTAACTACTTATGTCTTACATTCAAGAAAAATCAAGACCGCCTTGCTCCATCCACCACACAAATTTCTTGAATGTCTCCATTTACAACACATAGGTACAATTATTATGTCTGACAACCTTAATTAATTTGCTAAAAAAATGAGAAATTAACAAAATAGAATGCCCTGAGCTAAATTTGAATGTGTGCTTTTCCTAATGGTAGAAGAGAGGAAATAGTTTTAAAGCTTGATAAATTTCCCTCTTCCATTTCCTAAATGCATAGTTCATAGCTATTTACACAAGATGCCTCCATTAGATTGCATAGTTAGAGGATGATTGGTAAGAAAAAGTCTTTGGGTTGAAGATCCACTAAACATTTTTTGTTCCATTATGTAAAGCCTCCATAGGATTTGAACAAAATACATGAAATAATCCCACTTATTTGGCCTACATTTTATTCAATCATTAGCTATAGAAAATATAAAACTTCTCATTACACTATCATTCATATTCTCAAGCTAGAGTTAAACCATTGAGAGGCCATTTTGTGTTGACTTACTTTGTTAGAAGAAATTCATGAAAAAATGTAGGAGTAAGTTTGGAAATAAATATATTCTTTGTTTCCAAGTGTCAAAGACATCCCATTGTCCACTTGTACTTCCAGTGGTGTCATAAAATATATCAAGTGATAGGAGTATAAAGTTGAAGAGAAGGGTCTACCATAATCTCCCATCATTTCCCTTCTTTCCAATTTGCAAAAATGGTGACAAAGATGACATACCTCATTCATAAAAATAAAGCCATGGGTAGAGCTCATTAAAAACAATGCAACTCTACACCCCACTCTCACTCTTTTCAATTTTTAATACAAATTACTATTAATCTTTTTCTTTCCAATGCACATGTAATATTCCTTTGCTAGACTAACCTTACAACTACTAGTGGCTTCTAACCTTATAATTGCTACTATTAGAATGCTAATGCACAATAATTTGCGATGAGTTTTGAAAAAGGTTGTAGATAATCCTATTTTTCATGTCACCAATCATTCAAATATAAGTTTTAATGCTTTAATATGTCTCCTTCTTAGGAATCAAGTCTCAATATATTGAATCTCTTTTAAGAAATAACCAAAATAAAATATTATGACACAATAGAAAGCGACCTACATTTTAAAAATTACTAATTTTGAAGCACTGATAATTCATCAAAACAAGAGGGTAGTGATGACAATACTCTACATCATTTAAGTCTCAAAAGATTGTGTCCATCGATCATTTTTTGGCAAATCATCTTTGAATATTGTATCTTCCCTTGGCCACAAGGATTCTTTGATGTCACCATAATATATGCTATGTTTAACTTCACATATTATCAACTAAAAGACATAATGAGTCCAAAGTAAAATTATGGACGATAAGTCAAATAGAAAACATGATCTTTGAGAATCTTATATCCATATTATAGAACAAGAAAAAGTTAAGTGATTGTGAAAATCAATGCCCTTCCTAGATTTGTTGTGCACTAAACATAAGCAGTACCACCCTTTCAAATTTCTCTTTCTAAGAAGATACTTCCTTTGGAATCTCCTTTCATAAAGAATTTGGATCAAATTTCTCCACCTACAATTTCAATAACAAGGAATTAGCTCTAAATTGTTGATACTTACACAAAAGTAGAGTCAATCTTGAATTTCCTTTATTGCTTGATATATTTGGTATATACACATATATCATCAACATTCTTAAAGAGTAAACATGATAGCCTCCTTGTAAACCATGTAAGATTAATTTTTAATTAATTTCAATGACCCACATGAAGAGGCACGTGTGATAGGTAGTTACTATTTTTTAAGGTATCTCGTATCTTTTGTATATCTTATTGATCAATCAAAAGAGTAGTTTCCAAAACTTCTACTTTGATGGGGAAGTGGAGTATAATTGTTTTGGGAAAACCGGTCCTCTCTCCACTTATAAACTGATATTTTAGAATACCATCCTATTAAGTCTAAAAAGAATTTATTTGTAAAGGGGTAAGAGAGAGAAATCATTTTTTCATCTCATTCAAGCATATGGAAATAGTTAAAATTTACTACACTAATCACTTCCACATTTATGCACTAATGGATCTAGGTAATAATATTTTCATGATTATTTAATTTCCACATTATGATATACATGTGAAGTTCATGATAGTTCTAGGTCTTGAGATTATAGAAGGTGTAAATTACCTTATGTTAATTTAATATTCTATTTACATGTGGTATGAGAGCATGGTTAAGAACTTTCATATTTTTCCATTATGTTTAATAATGTTTTATCTATTTTTTAGATCAAATTTCTTTTGTGTACTTATAAATACAAAGCCATGATCTAGTATAATACATGGTTGCTGCATGATAAATTTGTTGTATTGATTAATTTTATTTGTTAATTTAATGTATATGTCAGGTCACTATATTGATTTGAGGTCTATAGTATGATAGGGCTTGGTAGCCACCAAAGTGGTCTAGCTAGAATGATATGTAGATATCAAGTCAAATTATTGAAGTTTAATACTTGTTTCCCAAAGTTAAAAAATAAATAATGACTTTGCAAATTGAAATTATTTAATCACTACAATACTAGGTTGGCTCAAAGGTGCACCATTTTGTTTAGAGATTAATTAATTGGAATAGGATGGTTGGTAGATATTCATGATTACAGGTTAGTATAGGTACCCAAAGGTACTAGACTTACTTAGTTGTGAATATTTTATCAATTAGTCCTATTAGGTGAAAGGGAATCACCCTCATTGTTAATAGTTTACCATAAGATTAGCCCAAAGGTAGGTCATGGTAATACTATTTATTGTTGAACCATATGTTTTTATGCTGGTTATTTACTTATAACTCTTAATATTAATGTTGTGAACATGAATTTATGGTTGTAGTGTCAGTTCCTATTTCTCTACATTCGTATGCCTCTTTTGTTTCGATCTTGAATGGAATGAATTTCTCAAATTGGAAAGAATGGGTTTAATTTCACCTTGGTGTTCTAGATCTTGATACAACTCTTGAAATTGAGAAACCAAATGCTATTACTGATAAAAGCAATATGGAAGAAAAGACTATATTCCAAGCATGGGAAAGATAAAAAAAACTAAGCCTTAAGTTTATGCAGATTATTGTAGAAAAAAACATCAAGTCAACTCTTCTTAAAACTGACAATGCTAAAGAATTTCTGAAATTGGCGAGAGAGAATTTTCAAACTATTGACAGGTCCCTTACTAGAATGCTGATGGCTACACTTACCACCATGAAGTTTGATGGTATGTGTGGAATGCATGAGCATGTCCTTGAAATGACAAATTTGGCTACTCAATTAAAGGCTATTGAGATGAAGGTGGGTGCGTTCTTTCTCGTACAATTTATTTTGAACTCCTTGCCTCCTCAGTATGGGCCATTTTAGATTCACCATAACACCATTAAGGATAAGTAGAATGTGAATGAGTTGGCTAGTATGTTCAATCAAGAAGAGGCAAGACTTAAGCAACATGGACAACATTTAGTTCATCTCACAACTCAAGGAGCCAAAAGGAAGGGGAAAAAGCCTAGAAAAGGCATGAAGAAAGTACCACCTATGATGTATGAGCCTAATCATGGTTCTACAACTTATAAGAAGGAAAATAATAGTGATAAGTGTCACTTCTATAAAAAGTTGGGACACTATTAGAAAGACTATAAAAAACATAAGAAATGGTTTGAAAAGAACGGTATGAATTTCATTTCTATTTGTTTAGAATTAAACCTAACTGAAGTTCCTTCTCATACTTGGTGGATTGACTCTAGGGATATTACTCATGTTTCAACTATGATGCAAGGATTCCTTACAACCCAAACCATAAATCCAAATGAAATTTTTTTATTCATGGGAAATTGGGTTAAAGCTCCAGTTAAAGCTATTGGGACTTATCATTTATTTCTAGATTTTGGTTATCATTTGGATCTATTTCAGACTCTTTATGTTCCTTCTATTTGAAGGAATTTTATTTCCTTGTCTAAACTTGCTATTGATGGTTACTCTTTTAAATTTGGGAATAAAAAATTCAGTTTGTTTAAGAGTACCTCTTTTGTTGGTTTAGTTATTCTTTGTGATGGTTTGTACAAATTAAAACTTGATAATCAATTTGCCAAAACTATTCTTATCCTACATCATAATATTGGTACTAAATTTAGTCTCATGAATGAAAATTCCTCATACTTGTGACATAAAAGGTTGGGAAATATTTCCAGAGAACGGTTACTAATTTTAGTAAAAGATGGGATTCTCTTGAACCTAGATTTTTCTAATTTAGGGGTCTATGTGGATTGTATTAAGGGAAAAAAAACCAAAAACACTGAGAATGGTGCCACAAGAAGTACAAAGCTTATTGAGATTATTCATACAGACATTTGTGGGCCTTTTGACAATCCATCTTTTTGCGGAGAAAAGTATTTTATCACCTTTATAAATGATTTCTCATGTTATAGTTATGTTTATTTGCTGCATGTAAAATCTCAATCGGTGGATGCCCTTGAGGTATACACTACTGAGGTTGGAAGGCAATTAGACAGAAAGGTGAAAATCATCTGATCTAATAGGGGTGGTGAATATTATGGAAAGTATGATGAATCAGGGTAGTGCTCTAGTGCATTTGCTAAACTCCTTGAACAACATGGCATATGTGCACAATATACTATGCTTGGAACACCACAATAGAATGGTGTAGCTGAAAGGCATAATCATACTTTAATGGATATGGTTATGAGTATGTTAAGTACTTCCAAATTACTCATGTCGTTGTGGATGCATGCTCTTAAGACCGCTATATATTTATTAAATCGGGTTCTTAGTATGTTGGTTCCAAAGACCCCTTTTGAACTATGGATAGGAAGGAAACTGAGTTTAAGACACTTGCATGTTTGGTGCTATCCAGTGGAAGTTAGAGTGTATAATCCACATGAAAATAAATTGGAATCTAGAATGATCAGTGGTTACTTTATTGGGTACTCTAAAAAATCCAAAGGGTATAGGTTTTAGTGTCCTCATCATAGCACCAGAATTGAAGAGACTGGTAATGCTCACTTCATCAAAAATGGTGAAGTTAGTGGGAGTGATAAATCACAAAGTGTGGTTATCCAAGAAGTTAGGGTACAAGCCTCGGTACCTATGGCTTCAAAGGAAATTTTTGTTACTTCTATTGTTGAACAACCTGACAATATTGAACAACAAATTAATGAACCACCACTCTATAATTTGAGACTATCATCCATGAATTAAAAGTAGAAGAACCACCAATGGTAGAAGAACCACTAGAGGTAGCATTAAGAAGATCACAAAGGGAAATGAGGCCTACTTTTTATAATGATTATGTGGTTTATGTACAAGAATCAGGAACTTGTAAGGATCTGGTTTCATTTTGACAAGCCATAGCACCTAGTGATTCTGCTAAATAGATTGATGCCATGAATGATGAATTGAAATCAGTGGACTAGAATGAAGTCTAGGATCTTGTTGAATTTCTCGAAGGATACAAGAAAGTTGGTTACAAATGGGTCTTTAAGACCAAACGTGACTCTAAGGGCAATATTGAATGACATAAAGCCAAACTTGTGGCCAAAGGTTTCACTCAGAAAGGAGGCATAGATTATAAATAGACTTTCTCTCCTATATCCAAGAAAGACTCACTTAGAATCATTATGGCATTGGTGGCTCATTATGATTTGGAGTTGCACCAAATGGATGTGAAAACTACTTTTCCGAATGAGAGTTTAGAGTCTATATGGATCAACTTGAAGGTTTCTCCATTAAAGGAAAAGAACACCTAGCTTTAAAACTTAAGAAATCAATATATGGACTTAAACAAGCTTTGCAGAAATGGTATCTTAAGTTTCATAATACTATTACTTTGGATTTAAGTAAAACATTGTTGATTGGTGTATATATCTGAAGGTTAGTGGGAGGAAGTTTATATTTCTAAATTTGTATGTTGATGATATATTTCTTTCCACCCGTGATTTTGGTTTATTGCATGAAACCAAGAAGTTTCTCTCTATGAATTTTGAAATGACAGATATGGGTGAGGCATCTAATGTGATAGGAATTGAAATATTTTGGGATCAATCATGTGGATTATTAGGATTGTCTTAGAAGGCCTATGTCGAAAGAGTTCTAAAGAGATTTGGAATGGAGAAATGTTCAACTGGTGTTGCTCCTATTTAGAAAGGAGATAAATTCAATCTTATGCAATATCCATAGAATGAATGGGAATGAAAAAAGATGGAAGGGATTCCTTGTGCTTCTACTATAGGAAGTCTAATGGATGCACAAAATTGCAATAGTCCAGACATTAGTTTTGTAGTTGGTATGTTGGGAAGATATCAAATTAACCTAGGACTGGATCACTGGAAGGCTGCAAAGAAAGTGCTGAGGTCCTTGTAGGGAAAAAAGGATTACATGCTCACATTTAGGAGGACTGATAATCTAGAGGTTATTGGCTAATTAGACTTAGATTTTATTGGGTGTGTTGATAGCACAAAGTCCACTTCTGGTTACTTGTTCCTATTAGCTAGAGGAGCAATATCATGGAAAAGTGCAAAGCAGACTATCACTACTTCATCCACTATGGAAGCTGAATTTGTGGGTTGCTTTCAAGCCACAATTCATGGATTGTGGTTGCGGAGTTTTATCTCAGGACTTGGGGTTGTTAACTCTATTGCCAAGCCACTAAGAATTTATTGTGATAACTCCACATTTGTATTTTTCTCTAAGAATGACAGGTATTCTAATGGTGCTAAACACATGGAATTGAAATACTTTGCTGTTAAGGATGAAGTTCAGAAACAATGAGTGTCAATTGAACATATAAGCACATTGCTTATGGTTGCAGATCCATTGACAAAAGGGTTACCACCAAAAAATTTTAAGGAACATGCCAATAGAATGGGTATTGAACCTAACACATAACAAATGTTACTTTTATGTAATGGATTACGTTATGTCTTTGATAAGATAAACAGGCTTTGAAGGGACCCTGAAACCCTTTACAAATCAAGATTTTTCAATGAAGCCCAAACCAAACAAACTATAGTCCTAAGGAAGAATGGGTCATAAAACAGAAGTGACTAGAGTGGCATCACAAATAAAACAATACACATCAGCCACACAACCAAGTTTTGAAGGGTGCCTGAAACCCTATATGAGTCAACAAAGGAGAAACAAGTCACCAAACAAAAGGTGACCATTGTGGCGAAACAAAAAACAAGACAATAACAACCACAATAGTAGGTTTTTATCGGGCTCCTAAAACCCCAAAATGAAACACACTGCCAAGAGCAAAAGGCCAAAAGAGCCAAGGAACAACTGGCCAAAAGTCAGGTGAGTCAGACTTTCCCTTTTGAGCCCTTCAAGTTAGGCCTCAGTGCCATGTCAAAAGAGGGAATGGGTGGCTTTCCCTTTTTTCCTTTTACTATAGTCCATCCATCCTCCACCAAACCAGCAACCTTCTGCCACCGAAAATCAGCACCATCACAGCCAGAACCTAAAACCCCAGAGGCTAGGGAAAAGGACGAAGAAGCAGAAGTGACAGTAGAAACCTGAGACAGAACAATGGCACCCAAAAAAGGTATCACAGGAGGAATTGCCTTGGAAACACTAGAAGAAAGACCAACAGCCACAACAGAGGGAGCCAAAAGTGGATCCATCGACAAGAATTTATGAGAGGGCAGATCAACAGAGATAGGAGCAGAGTCCAATCTAGAAATCGAGTCTAGAGACGGACCTGCTGTCACCACTGAAGGAGCCAAAGGAGGGGATAGAAGTGAAATAGAAGCAGAATCCACCCCAGAAGTAGGGATAGCAATAGGAAAACCAGGAGCAGGAACATAAGCCAGAGACTGGCCAGTAGTCACCACAGAAGGGGAAGAAAGAGGAACCATCTTCAAGATACTAGGAGAAGAAGAAATCTGAGAAGATTTCATAGCAGCCTTCACATACATGTAGTGGTCATCTGAGACCCCCTTTCACTAAGAAGGGGACAATTTCTATCTAGATTTACTTGAAGGGCACCTGGAAGCCAGGTGACCAGTCAAGTGGCAATTCCTGCAACGAAAGGAGATACCCTCATAGTCTAGAAGAATATTCTAGGAACCAAGAGGAGAATCCACTGAAATCATATCTGGGAGACCCTTAGAAATGTCAATCTCAACAAGAATGCGAGCAAATGTTGATCGATGCAAGCCGTCAGTATCTGTATCAGATTTCACGAAGTCTCCAAGTTCATTCCCCACGTCCACCCAGAAAGGTTCCAGCCAAAGAGGAAGGGGAAGGTTCAACAACCTTACCCAAAGAGGGGTCTTATTAAAAGTTTCAGTTGAAGGTTTGAAATCCTTGTGCCAAATTTTTGCCATCAAGGGAAACTTCCCATCCCAAGAGAAATTATTGCTGAGAATGGCATTTCTGTCATCTGCAGTATCAAATTTCACAACAAAAAAACCCCTTGCCACAGGGTAAATCTGGGCACTCTTCAAAATGAATGGTTCCCAAACACGGGATATCCATGCATGCAAATCCAAAAGAGAGGGCCAGAAACCCTTAAAGAGAAAGATAGCAACAAAAGCCAAGAAATCATCCAAATTTATAGAAATCTTATCAACTAAAGAAGAATTTAGAAGAAGCCTTTTTGGGTTACATACCACAACCGGCATAGCAGCATGGAACCCATAATCACGAGACCCAGGCTGCACCGTCTGACCACCGATACCAACCTCAAATGCAGCCACATCAGCATAGGAAATGGCTGAACCACCCACAACTCCAGGGGCAACCCTTGCTCGATCAACAGAAGTGACCGCCGCAAAGCCAGACACAGGAGAAGAAGCCGAAGTAGCCATAAAAACCCGATGCAGGAGACAGAACAAGATGGGCTGGACGACAAAGCCAGACGGGAAGCCGAATCCAGACCCAGGAGTAGAACTTAGGCCCTACCCGAGCCCAGGCGTAGAGGCTGAGTCTAAAGCTGAATCCAGGCGAAGGAGCAAGGTGTAGAAGACAAAATGAAGCTAGGGGCCAAAGCCAAAGCCAAAACCTATTGCGGGGAGCCAAGCGGGAAGAAAAAACAAAAAAAAGCTTAAAACAATCGAAAAGCCAAGCACAGAAACCAGAAGGAAGCCAGGGTAGAAGCTGAAGTTGAAGCTAGGTGCAGGACCTTGGTCAAAGCCAAGGGTCGAAGCCGAAGCTAAAGCCAAACATAGGGAGCCAGGCGGGAAGAAAAATTCAAATTTTTTTTTTCATTATTATTAACCCTTGGTTGTAAGCACTATAGGTAAGAAGCCCCACTATTTCACTAAGGGTCAATGGAAAAACATTCTCAATTAAGATCCATAGTAGAGAATGGCCCTGTGGAGACTTGAACCTTGGTTGTAGGCTCTACAAGCAAGAAGCCCCACCATTTCACCAAAGGGATTATATTATGTTATTGCCACTTTGAGATTTTTATAAAGATGTTTCTGATTGATAATTCTTGTTTTTAAATGTGTATGTACATGTATGAGAATGAGTGTATGATGATAGGAATAGTCCCTTATTTGATAAGGGACATTGTTGTTGGACCTTATGAATACACTTCTCATGTATAGACTAAATTAAATAGGTTACTAGCGTTGTGGTACATGGAAGGGACTATGTTGCTTTATTGACATGGAACCACCATGACTCACATTAGTGGGTTGTTTAATTATAGTATTATGGTGATCAACTAAAAGTTAAGATGGATATGATTTATATCGCGCCTAATAACTACCTTATCAAACTCTAATGTTAAGTTATCATATGTGCCAAGTGGGAGAATGCAAGATTAATTTTTAATTAATTTCAATGGCCCACATGAAGAGGCACATGTGATAGGCAATTACAGTTTTTTAAAGGTATCTCATATCTTTCGTATATCTTATTGATCAAATGGAAGAGTAGTTTCCAAAACTTCTATTTTGATGGGCAAGTGGAGTATAACTGTTTTGGGAAAACTTGTCCTCTCTTCATCTATAAAATGATCTTTCAGAATACCATCCTATTAAGTCTGAAAAGAATTTATCCGTAAAGGAGTAAGAGAGAGAAACCGATTTTTCATCTCATTCAAACATCTAGAAATAGTTAAAGTTTATTGCACTAATCATTTCTAGATTTCTGCACTAATAGATCCAAGGTAATAATATTTTCATGATAATTTAATTTCAGCATTATGATATATATGTGAAAATCGTGATAGTTCTAGATCTTGAAATTATAGCAGATGTAAATTACATAACGTTAATTTAATATTTACTTACAAACCAACCTCCTTCTAAACACAACATCCAAAAAGGAAATCAAAACAGAACACCAGTAACAATGCAACTTGGATCAAATTGGCCTCATAGCAAAGAAGTTGGCACAATACACTAAAATATATTTTTCCAACCTAATTCTACACCTCCTTAAAGACGAAACTGATCAAGAAACCTGTCATAAACGTGGACATTGATGTGGATATTGTCTAGTGGATACCAATATGATCCCCTCAATAGATGGGTAGTATAAAAAAAATATTGAAAGCAACGACACCACCCAGAAAATCAATAGCGTTGATTGGTTCGCTGAGGCGGTCTGCTTTGGACTGCCTAGGTGGTGGAACAGGTGCTTTATAGTAGGTAAAGAATGCTTCTTTGTGATGCATTACAAGCAATTGCAAAATGGTCCTTAGATGTTTTATAATTTATTTTTTGGCTTGGATTTATGCATTAATAATTGAAATTTATATTCTGAAAACATATCACAGATGAACATTTTTAATTGTTGAAGCATAGTCAAATTCACTTGCAAGTTTCTCATTGTAAGTCTTCATAATCTAGACCGCAAATTATAGTTTTTAGTGGACATCCATCAAGTGACGTAGTAACTGGAAAATAACAGAAGATACTCTAAGCAGGGGGTCAGGTAGAGCACAGTAAAGAGAATGCATGGATCATTGACATTTGTGACAGAGAATTGCATTTTCATGCACTCCTTTTCTTCTTTTTCGATTCTCATTTCATTTAGAGAGAATGTGTGCCTGTCTTCTTGCTGCATTATTTGTTATTGTTCTTGGCCTGACCAAAGCTAACATCTCAGAGCATAACTATCTTACTGTGAGAAATAAATCACAACTTAAAAAATTTTGCTCGGCACTAACTGTTTCCAAGTGCTAGTTTGCTCAGTGTCAAGTGATAGGTTGCTCGGCACGTGAAGGTGCCGAGTGACAGGCAGTAGGTGCCGAGTTAGCTCGGCACAAGAAGAGCTCGACACTCAAAGGTAATACTAGGAAACAATGGATGCCGAGTGAGCTCGGCTGAAACTGAAAAATTATAACTTAATGAAATTTCAACATGAATGTTTCCACCATTAAAATCAGAGAGCCAAAGCTTAAAGCTTCTAAACAAACTTCTCAAATGCAATGAATAGAAGAAGGACAATGGATTCAAGTATGCTTGCTTGCTTTCTATTCAACTTTGATTATAAATATTACAAAATCTGGGAGCATTTGGCTTCAATCAGAAAACCCTAAAATAACCCTAAATTGGTAAAACTTCAAAATTCAATGAACTTTAAACTTGCAACTCTAATGACTACATACAATGGTGCCTGGAGCAATCACTGCTTCAATAGGACAAATCCAACAATAATGAACTTACAGAGTGAACAGGGGAAACACGTGCAACTGAAGAGATTGGATCTGCTGATCACTTTCTTCTTCTTCCTTCTTTGCTCTGCTCTGCTGAACTTTGAACTGACTCTCTTCTTTGTTCTGCTGAAAACACACACTGAATGAATGAAAAAATGAAAAAATTCCTTTTGTCATATTCTATTTTCCCTGAATGAATGAAAAAATGAAAAAATTCTTTTTGTCATATTCTATTTTCCTTCTCAATGTGATTTCAAAACTCATCCACCGCATTTATGTTTTATGTCTGTTCTGGAGTCTGTCAAAGGTGGTAGGTGGGCGTTTGACTTCAAGGGCAAACGTCAACAACATTAATATTCCAACACTTACATCAAGTGTTTATGGATCTCTTCAATGGAGGACTTGCTGCAAATATAAATGGCTTACTTTGTAAACTAGCATTGTTCTTTCTTTCTTTGCTAGAATCCATGGTCGAGACAAATTTTCCCATTTGTTTTTTTTGGATCTTGTAGACTCAGTCAAGATATCCATGTATTCTTCAGATAGAAATGAAAACTCATTTAAAGTTTTGATAAAAAATGGTTTGTTGTTAGTTCTATTTCAATTTCATTGTATTGAACTATAATTTTTAAGTCAACAAGCACCATTTACTCCTACTTATCTATTGAAAAAGATCAATAGTAAGGCACACTTACATTGGCTAGGCCCTGCAACAATTTTATTTTTATTCATGGCCAAGCCCTTCCTAGGTCTATTTCGGGTAGGTTGATTCCCACAACTTATAACCATTTTATTGATATTTGACATTAAGAAATGAAGTAGATGAGATTTGGAAGGTTGGGTAAGGGGAAAACTCTAAGGATGCTTTTATCATTTTTGAACTAACAAAACATTGTTAAATATAAGTCAGTCATGTAAGCTTTTCTTGTGCTTTTATTATGTTTTATAAATATGGCTCACAAATATCTCTACATTGTTGTTGGCAGAGTATAGAATTCCCCAAACTCATCAACTAGGGTTGCTTGTCTTATGTCTGCTTGAATGAATGTTTTTTCACAAATTTAGTCTTCATGCATGTTCCTCTATTTACACTGCATGAGAATATAAAATGTGTAATTGTATTCTTGTTATAACCGCATTTCATGCTGAAAGCACTGTTTTTCTATCAATTGAAACTGTATTCAATTACTTTGCAATATCAAACTATCTAACTATTTTCCATGTGGGATTCAAAAAAAAATTATAACAAGATTTCCTATATACATTAACTCCATCAGTAAAGTCGTTGTAGTATAGTGGTGAGTATTCCCGCCTGTCACGCGGGTGACCCGGGTTCGATCCCCGGCAACGGCGTTCTCCAAATTTTAGTTATTCATATTTAAGTTAATTTGAGAGTTTCTGAGATTTAGTGGACATGTAAATAAGGTTTTAGAGATTCAAATCTCAAGTAAACTATTCTGAGTTTTAATTTTCCGGAAAACGAAACATCTAAACTATTACGAGTTTTAATTTTTGAGACATCAAAACATCTTCCAAATATATTTTAGATTTCTCATGGAGCTTTCTCTTGGATGTGTTGGTGTAATTCATGCATCTAATTAATTATATATCAAATTACAAATATTGAGTGCATTTTCTGTTCTCAGTTAAGCTGCTGTTCTTGAAAGAGACTTCGAAGATTTCTAAGAAGATGAAGAATACAGAGATGCTTGTTTCGTATCTAAATTGTAACGTTAAATACTACATTTGAAACTACTCTAAATATTATGTAAATATACATTTTATTTTTCTGATTTTCATAATTAAAAACGATGTTCATTTTAGCTCATATAAAAAAATGCTCATTTTATAATTGCAGAATAAAAGTATGTGATATTATTTATCTCATCTTTTGCTTAAATTTTTAATGTTTTTTTCATAAGTTACATAGTTCTTTATTATATTGATCTTTTTTTCTATTTTATAATTTATTTAAAGTTATTTTACATGATATTTTGTAAAACAATATTCACAAAGTTTTATTTAGAAAACGATTACATTCTAAAATAATACTTGAAATAGAAATGCTAGAAAGTAAATATAAATGTTATTTTTTGATAACTTTTCATCAATAGAAATGATCATTTTAGAAATGCAAAATAGAAATATATAATATTACAAAAAATAGAAATTTCATCTAGCAATTATAAATATTATTTTTTGATAACTTTTCATCAATAGAAATGATCATTTTAGAAATCCAAAATAGAAATACACAATATTATAAAAAATAGAAATTTCAAAAGTATTTAATAGATGACAACCCAAAAATTGAAATTATTTTGAATGGTATAAAAATACATGTATGATTATGTAAATAGAAAACCCACAAAGCAAAATATATAGTTCATTTGTGTCAAACTTAAAAAAATAATATTGGTGTATGATTGTGCTTGTAAAAATATTCTACATCTTTTTTTTTTTAATATGAATAGTCCTTTTCAATTAATAAAATTTACTAAGATTACAATTCACAAAAAAGGGTCGGGGGATATAGGATCACCTCGTGAATGAGTTCAATCGGTTGAAGCTGGAAAAAACAACATGGCTGCAGCCAAAAACTATAAACTATTCATAATTTTTTTTTTTAAACAACCTCATGTTGCCAAGGCAGTACCAACAGAGGGAGGAGGATCATCTTTATTAGGAAATCCCCACGCATCAGTTGGATTGTGAGGTGGACTAGGAACAGTCCAGCCGTTAGCAGCATCTGCAGGATCTAGGGTAGTTGCAGTCTCTGCATCCTTCTTGTCTGGCCGTGGAGGAGAAATTGCCAAGGCCAACCGGAGAAACTTGCCAGAGTCCGCCCTTCCAGGGGGAGGAGCCAGAGATCGGCCAGAAGCTCGCTTGGGGGGGGGGGAGCCGGAGACCAGCCAGAACCACCACACAGTGGGGAAGTGGAGCGGCACCTCCAACTGCCATGACCACCATTGGGAGAGTGGTGGCAGGGACCCTGGGAGCGCGGCGTGTGTAAATGGCGGCCAGAGGACTAGCGTCTGGAACGACGATCACGAGACGAGGAGGCATCAACCAAGGCATCCAGAGGCACTCTGGCAATGGTACAAGGAGCATTGCCCCAGTGATTTAACAATTCCTGTAAGTGGGCAACCTCCAGGGCAACTTTATTAGCTTGCACCTATATCTGCATAATGACATTGTTACAAATGCATGCCTTAGTGTACATTGCAATGTTAACATCCAAAAAATTAAGTGAATAAAACTGCATTCCTATCATTCCATAGAGAAAACAAAATTTCCATCCTGAAAGTATGCCAAATCTGGGAAAACTTCCGAGGAAATCTGGGGGAATCACCCAGCAGGATCATGTGCCATGAAAAAGGTTCGGGCCTGAAAGGCTTGAAAAAATCATGAATCCAGTGCCAATAATTCTGAGCACGCTTGCAAAATCAAAAAATATGCAAAAAGGACTCAGGTTGGCCACAGAAGGGGCATCTAGGATCAGGTACCCCAATGTGCTTGAGTCGAGGCCCCAGGGGAAGACCTTGGAAGGCAATGCACCAAGCAAAGTGAGCAATCTTAGGTTCTGTAATGGCACTCCAAATGGTGTCGAACCATTTTCTCCATTGAGAAAGCGAAGAATGCAAATGCCACCGTTGATTAAGCGTGTCCACCATCGGAAGGTGGGGCGAAAGCCATCTGTATCCCATATTGGGCTTATAATTGGTAAATGGAGTGGCAGGAAACCAATTTCAATCATACCACCAAGGTCGAACAGACTGAATCCCCACTTTATGAAGTAAGTGCACTGGGATGGAAGACAACAGAAGGTCATAAGTTTGGCGATCGGCACGAACAAGGCAGTATTAAACTTGCATATCCTCCCATGACCTGAAATTCATGGTGACTCTTGAAAAAATGTCCTTGGTAGTGCGGATGCCATGTTTAAAGAAACGCAGAGCACTGGCACCTTGAGTCTTGGCAAGAGGAATACCCTGGAAGGCAAACAGGGGAGACCACCAAATGTTCTGTTGATTTAAGGACAGCCCATTGCGAAACTCATCACCAGCCCAACGAAGCCAAGGTTTAACAGCTTCCTAGGCTTTCCAGATGCTCTTTATAACAAAAGAGCCTTGTATGACCACTGGTTCACGCATAGTGAGAAGGGTCTGAAAATCAATCCCCTTCCACGCCGGTCTATTAGCAGGGAAGCCTGAAGAGATGCAATGCCTGACAAGAATTTTCCACGCTTCATCTCTAGAAATAGCTCTGATAATCCATTTAGCACAGAGGGCAAGGCCCTGCTTTCGAGTGGAAAGCAAGTCGAGACCCCCAGATTCCCTTGGAAGACAACAGAAATCCCAAGCAACTTTGTGAAAACCATGATGGTCAGAACTAGAGGCCCAAAGAAAATCTCTGAGCAAATGTTCTAATTTGAGATAGGAAGCTTTGGAGGGAGCCCAACAAGAAGAATAATACACATGGGTGGCAGCCAAAATCTTAAAACAAATCTGGAATTTACTAGCAAGAGAAAGCGACTTAGTGAATAATCAAGCTTTTTGCTAATCTTTGTAAGCACAGCATTCCAAAGTTCCATAGGGGAAGCCTGGAAAGCAAAGGGAATGCTAAGAAAGCAAAAAATTTCTCCATGAGTAACCCATTTCCATTGGAATTGGCTGAGCCAAGGTGGAGCTGGCAGAAAAGACTGTCGGTAGTAGAGCGTTTTATGCCATTGAATGGCAGAGCCAGAGGCTTGACAAAAAGTATCAAGACAATTTAAAGCATTTTTGATGTTTTCTTCATCTTCAAGAAGAGTAAGAAAAGAATCATCAACAAAATGACCATTGACTAACTGGGAGGAAGAATCAAGCAAGGAAATGCCACGGACTAGTCTTGAAGACACAGAGTGAGCAAGTAAATAACCAAAACCTTCAGCAACAAGGATATAAAGCACTGGAGCTAACAGACAACCTTGTCTGATGGAACGAAAAAGTCCAAAAGCTTCAGGTTGCGAATTATTGATGGTGATGCAAGCATTAGCACCACCAAAGAGCATCTCCATACACTGAAAGAAATTGGGACCAAAACCCAGAGCTTGAAGCATAGCCAAAATGAAAGGCCATTCAATGCGATCATAGGCTTTAGCAAAATCTATCTTTAAAAAGATAGCCTGCTGCATGGAATTCTACATCTTTTCAAAATCTCATTTACCTAATTAAAACATCATACTATCCACTATTATCCAACAAAGTAATTTGAACTTTCCTTACAATTATTACAAAATTGAATTCAATGAAGAATTTCTAAAATAAGAAATGAATTAGGAAATCAATAACCAAAATAAATAATTTTAAAGTGATTAATCATAAGAATCAAGTTACAATCTTAATGAAACTAAAGGTAAATATATATTATCTAAACATGATCAAATTATAATTATGATATAAAAAATGATGTTCATTTTAGCTCATATAAAAAAATGCTGATTTTATAATTGCAGAATAAATGTATGTGATATTATTATCTCATCTTTTGCTTAAATTTTTAAAGTTTTTTTCATAAGTTATATAGTACTTTATTAGTTTGATCTTTTTTCTATTTTACAATTTATTTAAAGTTATTTTACATGATATTTTGTAAAACAATATTCATAAAGTTTTATTTAGAAAACGATTACATTTTAGAATAGTATTTGAAATAGAATTTTTTTTTGAATCAGTAAATGACCGAGGCCTTGATTATATATATTAAATTAAATAAATAAATTACATCAATGTTTCTATGTTCAAATGGGCACTGGTAGGAAAGAACATAGAAGAAAACCTCCAGTTTAGCCTAGGACTGACATCCTTTAATATTACAGCATAAAAGGGGCATACCCTAGTCACATTACATATATTTTATTATTACAGTAGAGATGACTACATAATCGATTGGTACAATAGTCAAGAGTACATGAAAGACATTTGTGACTGATTTTAGTGGAACCAATCTTGCCATTGTGTTGTACGCTCCTCCCATATTAAGCGAACCACTCATCCCTCTTTCTTGGCTTAACAATCAACATGGTTAGTGAACAAACTATAAACATCTTTATTAGTTAATAATAAACTAGAAAATAATCAAATGGTTTAATAGTTCCTATATTATTTAAAAATTTCCTATAACATGATAAATATATTAATACCTTTGCTAAATCTTTAAAAATTCAATGTTATAGATACTGGATAGCTTCCTATCCATGCCTAATACCTTGTATTTTGGCAAAGAATCTAAACTATGATATATTAACTTAGAAACCTCAATTAAATGATCTCAAGCCATTACCTATTGTATACAAGTAGAAACTCAAGAATCTATATTTTCTCAGCAAGATAAGTAAATTTAGTCTCAATCTGCCAGAACACAAAGAGCATCATTAAATGATCTCAAACTAAGTCCACAAAGAAAAATAAACACAAACCACATATAAAAGATTATTTGGCTTCAGTTTACACTTCTAAACTCTACACCTCAAGCCATAATGCTTAAACATCTGTCCATGAACTAAAAAGGAATCTAAATCCTAATCCTTCATACCCTGCAGAAAAGGCATCAGAAAATAGAAGACTATTCTTTGATGCGCAAGCTAAAATAAGTGTCAAAGAACTAGTTATTCAATCTACTTTTTAGGAATACTCTCCATATCTATGTTAGGATACATAATCCATGAAAGTAGATGCTAAATGCACATGTCAAATGAAATGATTAGAATCCGTTATCTAAACATCTTTAATAAATCACGAATAGAAAGATCAGTTATGAAGACATAAACATAATAAATACTACTAATCACCAATCATATCATTTGGGCTTAATACCTCAAATTTGGATACTAAATCATCTATCACAGAGCTAGTAGTGAATCTAAGTTTAAAACCATCACACCCAAAGATTTAACCCATCAGAAATCTTAATTTTAGTCAGAACAAACAACCACCCCTAAAGATTTTCAAGGGAGTCTCATAATTACCCTAACTTCATAGTAACCTTAGCTCCTTAAATATTCTTTGATATCCATGTGAAAATTCTTTCAAACAATATCTAAATTCAAGCAAATAAGTTTGAAGTGAAAATTTGAAATATAAGATTAGAAACCACACCAATACCTAAACTGGGGGATTGCAAATTAATCTTTACAACATAATAAATATGGTTAATTAAAATACTACCAAATACAATAGGGAGCACCATAGATTATCTCAAGTAAAACAAAATAAGATATTGCTTATCATCCTGCATCACCTCTGGGCTCATTACTTCAAACAAAATTGCAAGCCCTCCATCATTGGACAGACTAAATATCTTAGTACTTACCCCCCTTATCCTGCTAACAAGCATAAAAATAGAGAGCCAAACTTTGAAACAAATACAAAACTCTTAAATAATCTCATTCAGCTAAGAAATCTGAAAAACTAGGCAACAAGGATCATACAGACCAGTCCCCGTTTCTAGAATTGAGCTCTATGTCTGTATTTGGGAACCAAATAGAAAGCAAAATGTTCACATCCAATGAAATGGTTTAAATCTGCAAGAAAACCAACAACCTCTTGAAACAGATCTATAACTACAATTCACCAAACAACCCATCTAAACACAAAACCTCCACCACAAAAACTTAACAAGCTGACATTAAAGAGGTAGCAAAATAGAGGACTACAAAGAAAATGGAGTAAAGCAACAAACAACTAGACAAAACATAACTAGCAAATGACTACAATAAGAACAAACAAAAGCAAGCCCCAATAGGGTTAGAGAACCAAAAGGACTACAATAAACCAAGAGCTACCAAGGCCCAAAAATAGAGAAATAGGAGAAACAATAAAACCACCAAGGACACAAAATCAAACACCGAGGACTAGGCGAATAACCTAATAGGAACAAAAAGTAGATACAAAAACCACCTGAAACAACAACATGAAAAGAACAAAGAGAGAGAAACAAACCAACACCCCAAACCAAAGAACAAGAGAAAGGAAACAAAAGAAGCCAAAAAAGCATAGTACATAGGAATATAAAAAAGAATCAGAAGCAAAGGGAAATAGAAGAAACATACAGGAAATACTTGAGAGATACGAGCCTTAAAAGAATGAATGCCATGGAGCCTACCGAAGACAGAACACAATAGCCCATAAGATCAAAGTAAGATAGTTATATTTAAGATAATAATAGTAAAGTCACAAGGGCATTCAAGTCCATAACACTCAAAGGAACAATAAAATTAGTTAAGATTCTATTCATTATTTGTATTAAAAAAGCAAGATATATACAAAATGTAGGATGACTCCATGACCTTCATACACCTAAATCTACTAAGGGTCACAAGCCAAGGACCTAGCATACATAACTTCTACTACCATATAGTGTGGTATTATCATATTGATCATTACAAAAAACCATAGCATAGAGCATGGAAATACCAAACTAGTATATAGAGTCCTAATTAATAAAGCTACCTAACCATCTTCCCATGAGCATAAAAACTTCCCGTATGAACACCAGAGAGAGCGCCTTACTTCCAATAAACCATAATAATTTTAGGGATATCGTTTGGATTCTCCACAAAGAAGTTTGGTGGGAATTCAAAATTGAGCTTAGCCCTGCTAGTTTTCTTCGAATTTGGGGTGCAGAACTTAACAACTTCTAGATTGTCAAAGACCACTCCAAGCTAAATGTATGCATTAAACAAATTAAGATAGTTGGTTAACCATGCTTTTCTCTCTTCCACAACAATTCCTTTCCATTGTAGGAGGAATTGAATACTTACCTCCATCTTGGCCCATTCCCGATAGAAGGTAAAATTCTCACATATTATCAATGAAGGTTGGTGGAAGGCCATCTCTAAATTAGGGGACCCCAGAGGAAGATCCATGTACTTCTCTAAGAGAGGAATGCATTTCTTTTCATCTATACTATTGACTATTTATTCGAGACCCTTCCTCTAAATTGGATCAAAGATGTTGCAATAGAGTTTGATAATTGCCCACAACTCCACCTTAGCTCTTACCATACAACCAATGAATGAGCCTATTATATCACTATTTGCCCACCATGTAAACTTATAATCGAAAAACTCTTCTCCGATGGCTCTACTTACAACAATTTTGGTCATGTTGTCCACTGTTTTGAGAATTCTACTCCATGTCTTGAGTTTTAAATTACCACAAAATGCCATGGTGCAAGGTTTAGAGGTGTGAAAAATGCATATGTTAGAATTGATCTTCAGTGTGAGACAAAACCTAATGATAGCGATGGTAGGCGACCTAGAGAAAAAGACAAGGGCAACCGAAGGACCTAGAAGCACAAGCTATCATGATGTCAACTAATGATGTCACCCACATAAACCAAAAGATGGGTGGGGAAAAAATGGGAGATGATGAAATCACCAAAGGAGAAAAAAGCCATAGCCAAAAGGACAGATAGGGGTAAAGAATGAATAATGCCACCCATTTTAATAATGAAATGGAAAAAAGAGATGGCACCACCCATTTTAATCATGAAATGGAAATGGAATAAAAACAAGACAAATAAAAATCAAATAAAGATAAAATCAAAATTAAGAGGATAAGAACCAAGGAAGCAGGAAAAACCAAAGTGTCATTATAAGAATGAATGCTAACTGATCAATATGAGGATAGAAAGAGAAACCTCGCACTAAAAAATATTAATATTAAATAATGGAATAACTGGGATATTCTAAAAACCAACTAAAACTATGAGAAAGGTGCAAATGATACATTTTTAAAAACCAAGGAGTTGTCATCGTCAGCCCCCTTATTTGCTAAATAATTTTCCTTCTAATTACCTTCATGAAAAATGTGACAAATCCTACTATCTTCAAACTAACCTAGAAGTTCAAGAACTTCTTCTAGCTTAGAGTTAAGGACCCAATTAGGGGTTTCTCGTTTCCTAATTGCATTTAAAATGATCTATAAGTCACTTTCTATGATAACTCTAGATAAACCTAACTTATGACACAACTGCAGACCCCAATCCAAAGTCTCTAATTCTGCCAAATTATTGGAAGTCAACAGAATAGACATGGCTTTTTGGGCAATCTAGTTACCTGAGTCATCATTAATGATACAACCAATACCTACCGTACCTAGGTTACCTTTAGCAGCACTGTCAAAGTTGAGTTTAGCCCATCCTTTTGGAGGGGGAGACCATTTACATCTTTCTCTAGCCTCCTTTCTTTTCTTAACATAAAAAAGGGGGGGATTAATCAAGTTTGACCAATTCTTTTTAATCTAACCATCCCAACTAGAGAATGAGCCTTCTTTTTTTCTGGCATTTCTGAGATGAGAATTAGCTATTTCAACTATGCTAGCTTTAATTTTTAAAATTAGCTCTTCTGGCTTCATTTCTAAATTTTGAAAAATATGTCAATTCGTTTCCTTCAAAATTTCCCAAGCTAGGATGGAAGGACAAATGTTCCAATTTTTTTTATAAATGCCCTTTACCATGTTTGTAGGCCATCCCTTGAGAAATTCAATAAATGATTTTGGCAAAGGTGTTGACCATCCTAACATATGTTTGAGCCATTCCCAACATATTTAGGAAAATGGATGGCTAAATAATAGATGATTTGAATCCTCACAATTTTGTTTACATAACACACATTTGGATGGGCCTTGAAAGCCAAGTTTGTGTAACCAATCAGCAGTCAAGATCCTATTTTGGAATGCCAACCATAGGAAGAATCTTGCTTTTGGAAGGCAGGCAGAATCCCAACAGATTTTGAGTGGAATATCCACTTTGTCCCATTTTTGAGAATGTATCTGAGCCTTATAACCATTTTTAACACTGTACTTGTCATTCGAAGTTGCCCATATAAGTTCATCTTTCCTCTCTGACTGGTTAATTCTCCTAACTACTAATATCTTTTCATAGGCCTTTATCATATCAACATCTACACCCATACCTTCCAATGGTTTCCAAATCCATCTAGGTATACCTTTAGAAGTAATCTTTGTCATGTAGTTACATTCTTTGCTTCCCCAAAGATTAACTAATTTTTCTTTGAGATCTCTAGGAAAAGAACTAGGATCTATTGGAGGATGCCCATCCCAAGAATCTTCCCAAAATAAGGTCTCATCTCCCTTATCGACATCGCAAGTTAGATACTTGCAAACCAAGTGACAACACTTTACCACAAAATTCCAACTTTCAGATCACCTAGGGAGGGTTTTCATCCTAAAAATTGATAAAGGGTCAACCACGTTAAGATATTTATTATATAAAATATTAGTCCACTTGTGATCTCTTTCCTCCTAGAGGCACCAAATTTATTTGGCACCTAAAGATTCATTTTTCCATTGTAAATTCGTAATCCCTAACCCACCCATGTCCTTAGGTTTGCAAATATTCTTCCATTTAATGAGTGCCAATTTTTTGTCTTCTTCAAAGTCCTTCCAAAGAAAATTCCTAAGTTTGGCCTTGAGTTTGAGGAAGAGGCACTTGGATAGAGGGAGACAAGAGAGAGGGAAGGTTGGAATTGTAGATAAAATTGATTTGATCTTGATACTTTTTCCAGCCTTAGACAACCATTTATCCTTCCAACAACTAAGCCTTGTATCAATTTTTCCTAGGGTGTTGCACTAGACCTTACTGGACTTCAAGCTTTTCTCTAAGGCTATTCCCAAATATTTACAAGGGAATAAACCTTTTTGGTATCCCATGATCTTGCATACCTGATATTCTACTTTAGGTTTTGTGTTCATAAAATAAATCTCAGATTTTAACTCATTTAGTCTCTATCCCGAAGCTTCCATGTAGGATTTTATGATTGGTTTTAGGCCAAGTACCTCTAAAATTGTAGTTTTGCCAAGAAGAATAGTATCATTAGCATTTTTTTGATGCATGATGTTGGACATATTCCTAGTAATAGTAATGCTTGAAATTTTTTGATTCTTATAAGCATCAACCATCGCTCTCTCGAAGGTCTCTGCCATAATAATAAATAGGGAAGGAGATTATGGATCTCCTTGTCTAATACTTCTAGACATTTCAAAAAAACCTTTAGGAGTTTTGTTAATAAGGATTGAGATTTTGGGAGAGGATATGAATTTAAAAATGAAGTTTATCCATTGATGAGAAAGCCTAAAAGCTTCAAGAACCTTACAAAGGAACTGCCAATCAACCATGTCATATGCTTTTTAAATGTCTAGTTTCATAAACATGCATGCCTCTTTGTTCTTTCAAGTACAAATGAATTGTCTCTTGAATGATAAGAATGCCATCAAGAATGGATCTACCTAGAACAAATCTAGTTTTCTCCTTAGATATTATCTTTGGGAGAATACCCTTTAGTCTATTTGCTAATATCTGAGAGAAAACTTTGTAAATAGTGTTACAGAGAGCAATTAGTCTGAAGTCTCCTGGAGTCTTAGGCTCTAGTTTTTTGGGAATTAGAGTGATAAAGGAATAATTGATTTCTGATAATAGTGCAGCACCATTTCTTGAGGCTTCAATAGCTTTTCAAAGATCTATACCAATAATATCCCAACATTTCTAGAAAAAGAATGCCTAAAAACCATCTCGGCCTGGGGATTTATTAGGATTCATATTAAAAACTACCAACTTGACCTCTTCCAAAGTAATGGGTTTATTTAAAATCCTATTATCTTCGATTGTAACAATTTTTCAAATTACTTCAAGTAATTTAGCTTGCGCTACTCTATTTGACCCTTTATAGTTGTTTAAAATATTCTGAAAGTATTCCACAAATGTATCCACAATTTCACTTTGTTTATCAGTTAAGATGTCTAAGTGATTTTTAACATATGTTATTTTACTCTTTGTTTTATTATATAAGGTGGAATTATGAAAGAATTTCGTATTTTGATCCTCCTCATCTAACCATCTCTCTCTTGATTTTTGTCTCCAAAATATTTCTTCTTTGGATAGTATAACCTCCTACTTAGCAAGTAGTTCTTTTTCTAACAAATAGTTTTTGTTGTTCATACCTTTCTTAATTACTTTTGAGTTTAAGTCCTTTAGTTTCTCTTCTATATCTATTCTATCTTTAAATATATTATTGAAGTGTTCTTTATTCCATTTGAGAATTCGTTCCTTAAGCATCTTCATTTTAGTGACAAAAATAAACATCTTTGAACCTTCAAAGTTGTCTTGCACCCACCATTCTTTTATATTTTTGATAAAGCCGGGGTCTAGAAACCACATTTTTTCACATTTAAATGGATTCCTAGTGGGTTTATGTGGCTCTAAAAATTCAAATCTGACAGGAAAATGATTAAACCCAACAATTAGTAGAATAGAAGATTGAAAATTCAAATTATTAACAACCAAATCACCCTTAATCAAGAACCTATCTAATTTTTCAGCAATGTAAGCAAAATCCTTCCTCCTATTATTCCATGTGAAATTCCCATTAATGATAGGGATATCTAGCATGTTATGAATGTCACACCATTCTTTGAAATCTTTGGAAGCTTGTGAGATTTTTTTAATTCCACCTACTTTTTCAGTTATATTTAAAATTGTATTAAAGTCTCCACCTACTAGAAATAGACTATCCTTAAAATTATTCATAAATATGCTAATTTCTTCCCAAACTGCTTTTTTCCCTAAATTACTAATTGGACCATAGACATTAATGAGAATAAATTTAAGATCTGATTTTATACTCTATACACTACAACTGATCCAATTGTTACTAATATTTAGAATATCTATAGAAACCTTCCTAGGGTTCCAAAGGAGTCCTAAACCCCCCAAAGCCCCTACTAACTCTTGAAAGGTAGAATTCCAAAGACCTAGCATCTTATCTAATTTAATTCCTTCTAACTTATTTAATTTTATTTCCTAAATTAAAATAATCTCATAATTGAAAGATTTAAGTTTTTGTTTTAGTAACCTTTTTCTGCTAGGGGCATTTAGACCCCTAGCGTTCCATGTAGTAATCTTCATGACACCTCGGGAAGGCACTTCCCCTTCCCATTGTTAAGTAACTAATCTATCTTTTGTTGTTCTCTGCTATGCTCATCTACTTCCCTGAGTTCCTTTAAGGATTTCCTACCTCTTTTACCTTTCACTTTGCCACATTTAGGTGATTTAGACTTTCCTGGTTCATTTGAATCCCAAGTTGGTCTAAATTTATTTCTGCATTTTGAATAGTAGTAATCTTATTACCCAAATTCCTTTCAACTTCCTCAAATTTGAGTTCTCTTAATATTTGATTTATTAGACTAGGATGATTTTCCAATTCTATACTTGAGCTTACTTTTTTGTCATTACTCATAACTTTATCTTTCTACTCTATAGCTATTCCATTTCCTTTTATCTACAATTGACTTTTGTTATTGTCCTCTTTCTTAATGTTTAACAGATCTCTTCTTAAATCTTCATAGGTATAGTTGTTAGCTCCTAATTTAAGAATTCTCTGAATTAAGTCTTCTCTCTAAACTTCAGTGCTTTTATCAATGTTCTCAAAGCAGAATACTTGAACTAGTTCATCAGTTAATAGATCAAGACTATCTTCTTCTACTTTTGATGTGTTCAAGATCTCCACTTCTAGGTTTAGAATAGTATCCTTATTCAAGAAATCATGGAGTGCCTCTGAAAGAGGTTTATCTACTATCTTTTTACTAATATCCTTACCCTTTTGATTGCTAACTGGGGTAAATGGTGAACTTATTGTAGCTACTGGGGTTTGCCAAAATTTGAATAGACTATTAGAGACCTCTTTGATTAGGGTTGCTCCCTTTTCATTTGATATTGATAGCTGACAATGTTTCATTTTATTCTCTTCCTTCTGAATTTTATATTCCTCTTCTTTTTTTGAATTTGGTTCAAATAAAAATGAATTCTCTATGTCCTCTATATTGCCCTCTTCATTGTCCCATGTTATCTTTGCTTGCTATGATATTGAAATTACCCTATCTTTGTCTCCTTTGTGTGCATGACTCAAATCATTATATGTAGAAACACTATTAACAAGAGGATTTAGCTCCTAATGCTCAACAGTAATAGGGTTAACCTTGTCCATTCCCACTTTTTAAGGTATCAATTGATCTTGAGGGTATTACAAATTTATATTCCCATTGATTTCCATGCCTTTTCCATATTCTGATGTCGTACTCTATCCTACACCACTTTTTGAGGTTTTTTTCTTTACTTTTGATCTCCATTTAGTTATATAATTATCATCCTTTATCAATCCTAAACTCTTCTTATAATCAACCACTATGACTGATTTAAGCTTAGCTTTACCTACTGATGTATCCCTTGACCTTCAACTAACTATCCTTTCTATGCAAAAAGGTTCTTTATGGAACTTAACCTTCTTTAGAAAAAGTGTGGAAGTGTTCTGTTCTAGACTCCTTTGGTTCATTCTCTTTTTCTAGAGTCTCAACATTGGGAACTTACTATTGAAATCAAAAGTGAGAGGCAATGTTTTGAATCTAATTTTATTACTGTCATCTAATCTTATAATTTCTAGTATTTTACCTTCAAATTTTTTTAGTTTTAGGTCATATGTTTCTTTTTTTGTTATCATTTTCCTCTACATCTGTGATAACTGATTAAACTTGGTTTTGATGAGCATTTTCACATTATTGCAATATTGAAAGGAGGAATCAATACCTATTAATTCTCCTAGAGCAGAACCTAAAGACCTAAGAATCTCTATTTGGAGAAGCTCTAGAGGTAATGATTGTCTATTAAACAAGTTGGTAACATAAACTCTAACCCTTCTTCTCTAAAATCAGGGAGCCATTCTACAAATTTAACAACATGTCCTTTAAAAAAGCACTCAGAGGCCAAAATAAATTCTTTTTTAACAAATTCATCCATGCAATGTAGATAGAGAATTCTATCTAAAAAGTGAGATATACTTACCTACTCTTCACAATTTTCCTCTAGCTAGTCAGAAAGGTTTAATAAATCTTTCTTGGGGCCATTCCAAACCATGAAGATTCCTAACTTTTGACATTCAAGTAAAGTATCTTCGATTTCCTCAATGGTGATAACTATAGAATTGTCTTCAGATTTGAACAGAGATTGAGGACTAGGGTGCCTCCTAGGTTTTGATGGAGAAAGAGAAATCTTAGCCACATTGCAGCAATGGGGGGGAATATAGGAGCTCAGGGGTGTGATAGAAGATGAGGGAATATACCTTAACCTCTTGATATGGTGAAAATTAGAAGGCAAAGACATATCTAATCCTATTGGTTTTGGGAAGATCTCACAGAAGTTGGAACATGCATATTTAGTAAGGTTAAAAAGCTTGAATTGATTTTCCAAACCGTCAATAGTAAAGATTGGGTGAGGTTTGAAACTACCTAGTAAGTTTGAGTAAATTGGAGCAGTTATGACCTTTGAGCTCTTTTCCTTGGGCATATAGGTTATTTTCCCATTTGAAGCCTTCTGCTATATACTTGCCTCATGTTGACTAGGATGGCTTTGGCTCTGATTTTCTTTCTCCTCAATCTTCTCCAAGATGGAGAATTTATTTTCCATCTTGATCGCATAATCAACTCTTGCCATGTCTTGGATAGCCAAGGGAAATTGTGATTTGGATTTATCTTTAGTGTTTTCTCTTGAAATGCTACCATTCCATTGATGCGAACTAGGGTTTTTATTTTTATTTCTATGATAAATTGACTGCTCTGCTTGTACTTGAAATAGAAATGCTAGAAAGTAAATATAAATATTAGTTTTTGATAACTTTTCATCAATAGAAATGATCATTTTAGAAATCTAAAATAGAAATACTAAAATAGAAATACATAATATTATAAAAAATAGAAATTTCATCTACCAAATATAAATGTTATTTTTTGATAACTTTTCATCAATAGAAATGATCATTTTAGAAATCCAAAATAGAAATACAAAATATTATTAAAAATAGAAATTTCAAAAGTATTAATAGATGACATTGAACACAAAATTTGAAATTATTTTGAAAGGTATAAAAATACATGTATGAGAATTACTCCTATCCAATTTCTAGAAGCATCATATTCCACAATGAATTCCTTGGTGAAGTCTAGAGTGGCAAGAATTGGAGTTGTACTGCTCAAGTGCTACATTAGAATATTCATTCCAGTGAAAAGAATCCTTCTTCAATAGAGTGGTGAGGGGTGCTACTATAAAACCATAATTCTTCACAAATATTCTAGAGTACCCTCTCAATCCCAAGAAACCCCTCAACTTCTTAATGGTTTTTGGAATAGGCCATTCCATAATAGACTTAATTTTGTTAGGGTCCACCTTTAATCCTTCATGTGAAACTATGTGTCCCAAATACTTCACCTCCTTAAGATGAAAAGAACCCTTGGATGGCTAAGCATAGAGTTGATGATCTTTGACTGGTACATTTGAGGTCATTTTTTGACCATTAATGGTCAAAATTTTGACCCAATTTTTGACCAAATCTTGGCCAAGTTCGACCAACCCATTGGTCGATTATTGGTTGGTCAAAATTTTGACCAATGCATTGGTTGAAACCTTTGGAACATGTCAGCACAAGTTCTACCAATCATTGGTCAAAATTTTGACCAATTCTTGGTCAAAAACTGCCAAGTATTGGTCAATATTTCGACCAATGATTGGTCAAAAATAGGCAAGCATTGGTCGAAATGTCGACCAATGCTTGGTAGAAAATTGCCAAGTATTGGTCAAAAACAGCCAAGCATTGGTCAAAATTTCAACCAATTATTGGTCAATTTTTTTTTAGGCCTACACTTGTTGAGGTCCAGTTCAACAATGGCCCTTCTTGTGAAATTGTTGTCTAAAACCTTTCTAATGAGATAATGTGTTATGATCTCTTCATCAGTGGGATGGAACATGAATCTAGGAGGCACTTGTGCATCACCCATATCATGACTGTAACTAAAGTTAAGAGCCTCTATTATTGAATTCTCTTCCCTATTACCCATATATGTCTTTCTAGTTTCTTTCTACTCGCATGCACATTTCATTTCATATGATCATCTAAAAATTGTGTCACTCTAAGCTCTCAACTATTTCCTCTTGATTGATCATCTCATAATTGCTGAATGAGAGCTTTGGGATAAGCTATAGGCATCCATCAAAGCATAAAGGATTTTGTCAGATGGTGTAGATAAGTAGTAGCATTTTCCTTGGGAGACATGCTTGCAAAATGGAAGCATAGATTAGTCATGTGAACTATTTGACAGAATGCTTGAACATAATGTGGTCATCAAAAGCCATGGTTGTTGGATATGCACAAAATAGATATATTGAGAGAATATATTTGTTTAAGTTGCAACTGCCGTGGTAGACATGCATGCAAAATGTGGAATCATAGGTAAGGCGTTTGAACTATTTTATTGATTGCCTCCATGATATGTCGTCTAATGGCAAGCCAATATTGTAGGATATGCATATTGATTTGTTGAATATATCCAGATGATGTAGTGACATTCTTGTTATTGCAACCAATGCCACCTATGTATAAAACTGGGATTCCAACTCTTGTTGAGGTTGTAAATTATGTTGAACATAGTCTCAAGCCATAATAGTTTTCTATTTTCCAAAATTAGAAAGAGAATCATACAAACTTGTGCAAGCTCATTGTATTTTCTTTGATATGATATTCAAGAAAAGGATGAGAAACAAAACTCTAAATAAGCAAGCAACCTCTCCACGAGCTCTACACCCCATAGGTAAATCTACTCTAATAAAAAAGGCAATCAAAAACCAGTTCACTTTGCATTTGTAATGTTGAGTAGGCTCTTAGCAACATGCTTGCATTGAACCTTTGACATAAAGGAGAAATAGACAAGCTCATAACCCTCAGGAAGGCTTTCTTAGATAAGAAGTTTCTGAGCAGACACAAATCCTCAATAATAATGCTGCTGTGATTTTCTTGTTTAAATCCAAAGAAAGTTGTATTATCTTGGGCAGAGGAGACTACTGTTGTTTGTGGTTAAGGATCCTTTAGGTCAGTAGAATCACATGAAAACTAGATGTGACATTGTAGTAAGCAAATTGTAATAAGAGCTAGGAGCTTGCCTAGTGATTAGGGCTTGAGACTAGACACTGCATGAAGCATTTGAGTCTGAAGTGTCACCAGCACAAGATCAAACTAAAAAGGAAACTTGGCAAATAAAACTAAATAAAAATAGTCCTCTTGAGTAAATATCAACATCGTATGAACAATTCCATTACAGTGCAATATACTTGGTACAAATATATTATTGGCTAAGTCCCATGACATAATGCTAGTTCCTAGGTACGTCAATATGCCTACTTATCTAGGCATATCGTTTTCTTATGGATAAAGGAAAATCTACTAAAAAAAGAAAATACCACTTTTAACAAATTCACACAAGTATAAACCCATTCATTTTGGGAAAGTAGAAAGCAAATCTAAAGTAATAGTGATGCAAACAAAAGTATCTAGCATCCAATCAAGCAATTCACCTTGAACATTTGTCCAAGTTGCTCAATGCACTCCATAACAAGTTGTTGGTGTGCTAAAACTTTTCTACTATTCATAATTCTTACAATTGATGCATCAATTGCATAACATCTATCTTTATCCACATCCTCAATCACCTTTTTTTTTCCTCATCCACTGGTTAAGCACTGGCCCTACATCAGAGATTTTAGTGCTTGATCATGAGATTGAGAAGCGTGAAGACAAGAACAATGAGACCACAAGGTTCTCAAGGTTAAGCACTCGCCACTTTCTAAATAAAGGAAGCACCTTACAGTTTAGCAACCCATGTGAAGTACCCAATTAAGAGGAGCCTACTAGAGAGTTGGTCAACACATTCTTTTTCATAGTTGAGATATTTAAGAAACCCAGAACACCAAATAGCAAAAGAAAACAAATAAATTCAAGACCATTTAAGCTTTACCCAATCATAATATCCCAAGAGTCCAAGAACAACATTTGACTACAAGGGTGGTGACAAGAAGTGTGGGGCAGCATCCCTTCAGACCATATAAATTCTTCTACAATTCATGTTTTGAATGCCATAAAAACCTAGAATTAACATTAGAATCCATGGTTTGAATAATATAAAGTCTTTGAATCAATACAAAATCCATGGTTTGATTGCTATGAAAACTTAGGACCAGTACTAAATTTCATGCTTTGAATGCAATAAAGACTCAGAGTAGTCATATAATGTTTTGTAACTCAATAGATTAAATGCATTGTAGTAATTACCAGTTGTGATGTAGCAAGATGTGCATGAACCTACAATGTTCATCATACCAATGGCAATCATCTCTTTATTGCCATCAATATTGTAGTTCTTGAATAGTGCAAAAGTTCTGCCAACTGCTATTCCTTCCTGCACAGGAGTCATTTAAATTAGCCAGAGGTAATAAATTACCAGCCAATGAACATAATTCAAGGGATTAACTCTTACAGTGAGTGTGATGATGCCAATTATCAGTCCTGCCTTCACAAGGGTCTTTAAATATTTGGCCTCGAAAATAAAGAATTCAGCAGTCAATGGGTTCAAACCACTTTTTAAGTGACCAACCTATTTCAAGCCACCCACAAAAACATTAGCAAAAGAAACATGCACTTTAGGACCATAAAATCATGTTTAGAACAACAATTAGACATAATATCAACCAAATTGTTCCATACCCATCATGTTTCAAACTCACTAAATAACTAGTATCTCTTGGGTAGTGATACTGAATATGTACAGATCATAATAATAAGTGATTTGATAAGTGATTCATTCTACCATACTTAGACATGAGTGAATTGAACACATTGTGCATAAACAAATACAAGATAGTATAGAATAGTTGGTGATAGACACTCATACAATCTCAACCTCTTGTTTATCAACATGTCTAGCGAACACAAAGATGCTACTAAGAATTACAGATGTCAAAGGAGCAACTGCTGATATCTAGAAGAGCTTAGGATTCTTCTTACTCCGTCAGATCAACCCACAAGAATGAAAAAATAGATCAACACCATATCAGACATTAATAATTCCATGTTGTTTCTTCTTGTCATTATGAAGGCTAGGTATTAGATGGATAGAAAAATGAAAGAGAATCTTGCAGTTATATGATAATATTGAAAATTTGACGAGTGATGAGTAGAAAAGAGAGAAAGCATATTCCAAGCACTATGGTCTCCCACCTTCACTGCACATCGATACAATTACAAGAAGACAATAACAATAAGTTGGCAATATACTTTATTCAAGAATAAATTCTTTACTCTAGATGTATTCAAATCATGAGGTTGCTGATTCATTGCATATAAACATACCTTGTGAGTTTGCCCCCATACTAATCTCATGGCAGACGCTATGTCTATCTCTGTAGTAAAATTTTGAAGACCAAGAATGCCTTTTAGCTGTTGGAGAGAAACAATAGTGGCTGCTCCAGCCATGAAACCCATGATAGTTGCATGCGATAGAAAGTCTATAATGAATCCCAACCTATAGTAGAATCATAAATGATGTGACACATACTATTAGTGACCAAAATCTATCTATTTAGCTCCACTGAAAAATATTCTAGTGTTGTCCATGAACTTTAAATAGTTATATAAATCAATATGAATTTCTCATGCCATCCCAAATTATAAGCAAAATTACATAACTAAAAATAAAAATATGGGACTTGTTAAAACCATTGAATTACATGAGTTTTTAGTGCAAGCATCCCACTCAATTATGTATAGTCAGATGTATCTTCTCTATAAAAGAAGAATCCTATGAAGGACAGACATTGAGAGGCTTGCATAGTGACAATATTGCATTATTAGACATGTAAATCATCAACTTGAAAATGCCCATGCTTGCTTGAAAAATCCCAGCAAAGAATGTTATAGTCAGGGCCAAGTGCAAAGCCAGTTGAGGAGTTTGTGTTGGGAAGACCTCCTTGGCAATCAATGATCCTATAAGAAGTAACACAATCACCAACGATTTGTAAGATGGTTTATAGCCTCTTCCAAATCACTTGAGAAACTTTGAGATTAGAACAAATGCAAAAGGCAATCTATGTGATACCCTTCCAGAAATAATATATGACAGCCACTCTACGGATTCTATTAGCAAAGAGTTATACCATTTGACATTGCCTCCATTGCTTTTCCCTTGGTTACTTGGGTAGAATCTCATTGCTCTTCAATTACTTCAATAGAGGGATTTCCCATCTATCAGTAACTACATATGTTAATTATGGAATTGATGTTAATAGCATCAATCATGTAGAAGCTCCAAAAGAAATACTAACTCAGACTCAGAATGTACTATGACATACATATTTTAGTTTTCAATAGAAAATATTATCAATCAAAGCCTTACTTTCTGTGAGGGGTCATTTTTTGGTTCAACAACTCCTTCATTGTCAAGTTCAATGTCTGATTCAACAATCTCATCATCACTGATGTTTTCTTTTGGCACTTTTAGTGTAGCGCTTGAAGTACCAAATTGTTCATCCAGATCTATATCATCATCACTTTCATCCTTGAATGTACTTTTTTGGAGCACATTTTATAGAAATTCAGTTTAAAAAACTACAAACATTTTGGATTCTCATGAACATTATAATTCAGATCAATATAAAACTCCATAAAAACTGATAAAATTGATTCAACACATGCTTGCTTTGTTACAATTCCTACCTGAAACTTCTTGGAATAACACTAGTGAGTTCAAATATGGGAACCAATTTTTATTTAGAAAACCAAGTAATACAGTGCAAAATGTACACAAATGAAAACTTCAAAAGCACAAATACCAACAAAGATGTTTGGGACTGAACTTTGGAGTACAAACATATGATATTAAGATATTTAATAAATTGTAATTCTAATATAAACCTTCCTACTAAATCATAATATGCTTGTTTGCCTCAAAAACACACAACTGAATCCTAATAGTAAGATCGCAATTTGACTTCTTGTGTAAAATATCTCCTACTTATCAAGCTTCAAATATCTTAATCTTTTTCTACTTTACTTCTTCCAGTAATGCTTGAGAATTCAATGGTACTTAAATGTTTCAATTTGAAACAAGTACAAATTTCCCGATATCTAAGTGTCCAAGTCATTTACTATAGTCTACACTAATGCAATGTCTTTGTTCCTCATATATTTTGCCTAAGAAATTAATTAAGCTAAGTAATTAAATATCAAATTGTCTTGATATTACTGATATTCTTTCATTCCATTACTGAGTTTCTTTCATTCCATCCGTCCCATATGATGATTATTAGGAGAATTTTCCAATAGAATTTAAAGGTTTTCTTTCAATTTTCAATGTCTATCCTTCTATAAGGGACTTAGTAAATTTGGACAAGGTCCTTTCTAGGTTCAAGTATTTTCACAAAGAGGAACATGAGAAAAATTTGGTCTTTGAGGGGGGGTTCCAGATACTTCTACGCTGTGAAAATAGTATTAACTATTTAAGTTATTACAAGCTCAACATAGTAACCACAAGTACACTTAGCTAGTTTGCTAAAGTCTTGATTCTCAATTAATGGGTTACATTAAATGCAAGCATGCCGCAGTTGATCTTAATATTAGCGTTAGTAATGATTGGTTGTATTGAAATCATAGATTTGTGAAGCCAATGGACAGAGCTGTTTATTAATGATTTTTTAACTGAAATCATGTATCACTGAAACCCATGGTAAAAGAATTCAAGTTACTAGATGAAACTTATTCTGTGAGCCCGTATATTTGAGTTGTAGATTTTTGCCACACAATCTTTCTCCATCATCATATATTGACCATATCAACTTCATGCAAAATTTATACAACTATGGTACTCGGTAAATAACATTCATTCCTTTGCATTTTCTTCATCTTCTGCTTCATTCACATTGACTGTGAAAGTGTACTCTTGATCACACCCAAGCTATCAATCACACATGAAATATAGCTTATATGTCTTCTCTCCAAGCTTTGAAGGTGTAGTAAAACCAAGCTTGACTTTATTCTTCCTTTGGAGCAATACCCTCTTAATGGCTAGTAGCTGATTGCTTTTTAAATCCCCAATTACTAGCCACCATACTTCTTCCTTTGCTTTGGGATACCTTGGTGCATCAACTGGACCCAACTCATGTCTATCTTCAAGATCTCTTTCTAGAGTGACCTACACTATTACATTATCTCTAGCCCTCACATCATCACTATCAACTATGTCATATGCCAAATCAATGTTTGGGAAGTGATTACAAAAATGAGCAATGTCTAATAGCCGTGAATCTGTCATTTGTAACAATTCATGCCTTTCATCATCCTCCATCTCAACTAAATAAAAAATAGTTCCAATGTTTTTCCTTGGATTTTCATGGCATTTCTTAGCAAGTTCCTTGGTTTAATGTGGAAGCTGTAGCAGGACAAAATCATGGTCTCAAAGACCTTGTGTAACCATTTGGCTCAATTCCATTGCTGCAAGAGCTGGATTGAACCAACCATTACTAGAAATAACATCCACCACAGCTTGAAGAAGCTGGTTAGCAGAAAGAAGCTCACTGATCTAGTGTTAGGTTGCTAGCTATGACATGCCTTGAAAAGTGAGCTTACAACAATGCATTTGCCTTTACATGTGGATCGATATATTTTGGTTTGTCAATAGAAAACTTTTGATGATTTATCAATTTTCTTATTGTTTCTTCTTCACCTGGCCGTATGGGAAGCTGTGAATACTCTGACCAATACCCTATGACCAAAATAAAATCTACAATTAACCATTAACCCAACAAACTTCTGCACCTTGGAACAACAAAGCAACTAAAACCATGACCCAATCTTCTACAACCTCCACAAGGTTATACAAGGCTTAACTCACCTTACAAGAAGTACCTTACTGAGGTTTGCTGCTATTTCTTTAAGTCACAAACCCAATTAGTAGAATCCTATGGTCCCTCATGCAGAATGATGAGTTCACTATCAATTTGACTTACAATTCTTTTCTTAAGGTTGCTACAGACACTACCTATTGGAAAAAAGTGTGGGAAATCTAACCCATCCAAAAAGTGAATTTATTCTAGTGGATTGTGTTCCATGGTAAATATCTTATGCTAGACAACCTTGCCAAATGTTTTTTTAGTCTAGCCAATAGATGCAACCTTTGTTTGAAGGAAGAGAAAAGGATCAACCACCTCTTTTTGCACTGTGAATGCTCCATTTTTATTTAATAACTTATCCTCAACAATCTCAACCTCCCTAGGTTGTTCAATGAGAAAATACAACAATTTACTAATGGCTAATATTTCCCCTCCTAGCACCCTTTTCTCCAACTTCTTTGAAAACAAAGCCCCCCTACCCCCAATTTCTGTTGGAGCATCTAGAAGGAGCATAATAACAGGATATTTAGGTATACTAAACTATATCCTCTTATTTTATTTTTCCTTGGAACCATGTTCCTAATCGAGAACCCTTTAGTTTCCCATTGGAAGAGCCCTAGCCCCCAAGTACCCCCTTGAGGTTGCTAACCTTCACATTACTAAGAATTGGAAAATTGATAGAGGGTTTAGAAGACACGATAATTCTAAAATCCTCACTAGAAAGGCAACTAAATGGATCCCATGAACCTCTTGTGGGACAAACTTAACTTTGAAGGTGAGGTGAGTAGTGGTAAAGAGGTTGTGGGAGGATTAATCTACAATGACAAGAGTTGCCTTATATATGTGTATGTCGATCCTTTCAGGGACCATACTGTCAACAAAGTGGAGGGTATGGCCCTCTTGTGGGGGTTGAAATTTTCCCTTGAGTTGGGATGCACAAAATTGGAAATTGAGGAGGACTCTAAAATCATTATTGATGTGGTTAAAGGTTGTTCTAGGGTAGGGTGAAATGTGAATACTATTCTCAATGACATCCTTAACGTTCTTTATAATTTTGATACGGAGAAAGTAAAACATGCGTACAAGAAGGGGAATTCACTAGTAGATTCTATGGTTGTTGTTGGTCTATTATCTATCAGCTTGAATTGTTGGAGGGCAATCAATCTTGTTCCCAAGACTACCCAAAACCTCATAAGGTAGGAGCAGGGTGTTGCCAATATTGGTGATTGTGATATTTAAAGTTTATAGATAAGGATATATTAAACCTAACATGATGGGGCCTTGCCTCCTTGGAGTCATATTTTTTAATATAAATGTTATCATGGATTACTCGTTCAAGATGTATGTTGATTAGGATTTTGTTTCCATGGGTTGGTAGAGTTGGACTTACACTCATAACCTTGTTCTATGTACTACTCATGATGGTTTCACCATATGCATGTGACCTCACCTTTTTTATTGGTGTTCTATAATAGATTTGGGTGGGACTACTAAATAGCTTTTTATTGTGAGTAATCTTTCACCTCTAAATTTTAATCTTTATACTATGCAGATGAGGTGGAATTGCAATAAAATACTCCTTTAGATTAATTATAAAATACTCCTTTCTAGTCAATGACTTCACTTAAAAAATAATATCTTTTAAGTATTTGTATAACTCAACCTTTAACCTTAATTATTAACCAACAATGTTATTGTTCAAAGACTTCACTATTCTTGCTATGAAATTTGATTCTTGATATTGAGTATACAAGATGACATTGACAGATTTCTCAATTGTAAGATATAATATGGTCTTAAATTCCTTACGTTCACTTCGTTGACTTGACATTATAATTCTATATTCAACATATGGTTTGCAAGTGTACATGGTAGATCATATTCCTTAACTAATGGTTGAAAAGGGGATGCAACGTCAAGGATCTTTCCTTTAATAATATTTTTAACATCTAAGATCTATAGCTTAGTTACATTTAGCTCTAGTAAAATAGTGTAGACTAATGTAGAAAATATATGAAAAAATGAACAATGTTTAATGCATGCATACTATGTTAAAAGAAAATTAGAACAAGATGGGTAGTAGAGGTGGACAATTACTAGGCCCAAATAAGTGATCACTTTGTCCACCTTATTCAATTCATCACCTACAATTAATAATGGAAAATATTCTTTTAACTAATTAAAAAAAAATGTGAAGAGATATCCCAGAAATACAAAGAATTGAAAATTGACAACCACAAAAATTATGAAAAATCCTATGCATGAAAGACATTTTTTTTTCTCTCCTCTCATGGCATTTACACAATGCAAATATTTATTATCCTTTTTTTATGGAGCCATGAGAACACATGATATGAAAACAAATGCAAGAGACATGAAGAGATCACTAATCTCCCTATTTTCTAAGCATTGGCCACATCTTCAAGGCATGAAAATTTTGAAAACATAGCAAGGCATGTGGACTGTTAAAATATATCATCTGGTGCTCAAAAGTCTTATTTAATTGATGCACAATTTACTAACATAAACTAAGTTTTTATGCACATTCTTGTATCGGTGTCTATGATACCTTTGTTTGCCATCTACAATGCTAATTGTAACATATTATGGCCTCTGCAAAATGTAATATGCTTATAGACATATGGACAAACCTCAGAATGGGGTCATTTGGTGGACTAAAAAGATAAAGTCTAAAGAGAAAATGGAAAATTGGAAGAAGAAAGGAGACTTCCCTAAATAGATCTTGAGACCATTTGTAGTATAAGAGTGGCTATGTACTATGAAACAATGAAATTCTTGAGGAGAAAAGAACTAATGTAATAGTTCTATTCGAAATCAATGGCACTAGAATTGAGGATTTGCAAAGCTTGGGACACAGTAGATGAAGCATTTTTCTATCCCACTGTGCTTGCTAGTTTGGATTGTTATTGATGGAAAAACTACCATTCATGTTAGTTTGGATTGAGATTGATTGAGAAACTACAACTATTGTGTTAAGGATATAGAATTCTGCAAAACAACAAATAGAATTACCAAAAAGCCATTAAAATTGTTCTACCTATAAAGAGTATGAGCCACATTAAAGTACAAGATTGCAATAGTAATCATATATGCCAAAATCTCCTAAAGCAATGTTCATGCCATTGATTTTTTTTTAACAGAGGCCCGAGGATTGAGATAGGCAAGTGGAAAAAATGTAAATCCCAATGTTTCAACTGCAAATTAAAAATAACACATTTTTTTTAATTTAAAAAATTGAAAATCTTAAATTTAATTCAATAAACTAATTTCTTTTGCATAAACTATCAAACTTACATAATCATAACAACCAATATGAATCTACTCAAAATGATTTTCATCAATGCAATTATTCCATTCTATATTTAGTAGAAGCAAATGAAATCCCTCCAAGACCAATAAATTATAATCTACTATATTATCTATAGCGTTAATTCTAAGCATTGTCATTACTATAATAACTGAAGAGTTACCCTAGAGAAATCTAGTTCAAGAATAAAGATCTATTAGTAATTAATATTATTTATATAGTATAATTTTGTCTATAAAAGAAAACACTAATGAAAGGAAAGAGAAAACACCAATTTTGCATTGACATGGATATAGTCCTATGGGTACAATGTTAGATACTGACACAACCATTTTAAAGACCTCTAATATGGATATAGGGGTGTGTAGATGAAAGGTATGGACATAGACCAAAGTAACTGATAGAATTTTTTTTTCCCAATAACTATGGTTGTGCCTACCTTCATAGATTTTCATCCAAATGTGGATGTATTGACAATGAATTTTAACTGTCTCTCAGAGAGCATCACAATTTTTTGGTCTCTTAGAATAAGGCTGTGCTGAATATGAGTTTCTTGCAAAATTTCAAAGACTTACGATTCATAATCGCCCTTCCAAGCCAAACTTTCTGAAAGCTAAGATGCTCTTTACTGCTACGAGGTAGACTTGAAAATGAAGAATAATATGAAGACATTCAGGAAAATCCTTGCACAAAATTTGTCTATTTTTATCTAGTTCCTTGTCTCACAATAGTCAAAAAATCTCAGCTCCAAATGCTCAATCTGCAGTAGTTGAGACCTAAATTTCTTAAATTTCTTATACACCTCATACTACTATGGGCAGTTGTTTTTGTTATACACTCCCACATGCTCTTCACCAGCAAAACACCTATCTTTAAATATTCTAAATCAGAGAATGTAGAGATCAGCTCAATATAGCCTTGTCCAGCTTGTAGTCTACCATCTACTTTACTTTTTAAATTTTTTCTCATTCTGCACCACAGCTCCTGGTAAATACTAACAAGCATTTTAAGAAGGAATAACTTAAACATCACATACTAAGCTTAATTCGTAGACCAAAAGTGTTAAATAGTCAAAGTTACCTTTTTTTGACAAACTTAATTCTTTCCTTAGTGTGAGATGTTTAAGGGTAGCCCCTCGAGAAACATACCTTCTCTTGCATAGGTATTTTGGAAACACATCTGCCAACCCTCTGCAACACTAATCCAAGAGGGAAAAAATAAATTTGTCCATGGTTGAGGTAAGAAATATGCAAGTTTTCCATAATGAACACAACAAACAAAATTTATCCATGAAAAAAGGAAAAAGATTAATAACTATTTAACCATATAGCCTTGGAAATAGTTCTTAGGAACTAATAAAAAATAATTACCTGAATTTATTACTTCTTTGATTGGTGTCTCTTCTGGCAATGTCATGACTCCTCTACCTCTATATAAACTTTACACTTTAACCTTTGATGATTTGGTAAGAAATTAAATCATATCCACCATTCAAACAATATAGAACTTTCCTGCAATATTGAATAGTGTATCTTCCACACTATTGAAAATGCTGTCAACATGGTAAAACTAGCCACCTTGTAGCTCCTAGTTTTCAATACTAGAAGGTGACATGCAAACAAGGTAAAACAAAAAAGTACTAGTGCTTGAATACTATGAAGCGCAATAAGACTTTTGAGTATTTGGGTCATCCCAACTATTATATCCTCCATGTTAGACAGTGTAAATTAATCATCTGATACTAACAAAATGGCCAGTAAATAGTTGCTCAACACCCAATTTAGTCAACTACACAACCATTCACTTTACCATCCACCATGAATGCTGCATCAAACTTTGACCAACAATACACTTCACATTTATTATGTATTTCTATATATTGGATGAATTAGTAATGCAATCTCAAAGCTCTTTTACATGGTTTCTCCTTTGTGCCTTGTTTTCCAGCATGATATCAGAGCCAATGGTTTTAGTGATATTGGTGGATGTCACTTTGTCTAAAATTGCTTATAGTTATGGATACTCTGTTAAGGATGGTGTTGAAAGGAGGTAGCCATAAAGCAATCTAAAAGTTGCTCAATCAAAGGAAACCATTGTTTCAAGTCAGTGTTGAAGCTGCTGATTATATATCTTGCTGTATGTGCAGATCACCACTTTCTAAAATAAGGAGAAATCAGAAATCAGAAATAGTTGCCAAAGTTTAAATCTGTTGACATGCTGAATGGTGCTACCACTAGTTGAGCATTATAAGCTATTATCAATCATTGGCTTGTTGATCACTTTAATGTCATAAACATTTGGGGTGTTCCAATCGAAAGGCTCTAGAAGAATACTTCCCATTTTCTTTTTATTGAAGTGTGAATCCAAGATCAATGTGTCGTCGATGTATTTCTTTGAGAAAGTCCTCAACCTAAACAACTTCATGTTTTCTATTCTAATTTGGCAATGCCTCCATAAGAATGCATCAAAGTCATCTTGACAATCTGCTTATAAATCCTCAAGGCAAGGGAGGTGACCACCATAGCTAGTGGTAAATATCTTGTTTAACTTACCTCTTGGTGTCATAATTGGGCCTCAACAAGTAGAACTTTCTTAGTTTAAGGATTTCCAATGTGGCACTTGCACCTTTAGTAGTTGCCAAAGTGTACTTGTATCCTCTACATGATAATGAGAACCCCACAACTTTTACCTTTTCTATGGAAAATACATTATGTACATCTAGGATTTACTTGTAGAACTCGAGCATGATGATTTGATCACTATAATGTTGAGGTAGTAGATAGGGATGTCATTAGAACCCATACACATGGATATAGGTGTGTCACCAACTCTTTATGAACCACATCCCCCATGGCTTGATAAAGGTTTTCTCCTTCTTGGACAATTAAAATATGGGGTCCCCTTGTAGGCATATTATTGTGTTGTATAGGAATTTACCATTAGCCTTGCAAAATATTGCAAAAAATATTTCAAAATGGAGCCCCCATGTGGTCTTTAGTCTCCAACGCTTCATATTGTCAACACAAATCTATCATCCAAATTACTTAAGATGTCATATAAAAATTGTGAGTCTGCTACAACTCTTTTAGTTGTCAACCAATATTTTCAAAGATCATTTGTGCCTAGTCAAAAAAGGTCGTAGATTCAATAATGTTGAGATTAGATAATACATCCTTGGGAAATTCATTTAATTCCATAAATATGTGACATAAAATAATGATGATCCCTTGGATGGGTAATATGACTTTTTTCCTAGAGATAGTGGGTGAGGAGGATTATCCACTATGTGTTCACTTATCACTTGCATTCATGCTCCATGGATTGATACTCCCTAAGGGTAAAGACCTTATTGTTCAAAGTCATGTACTTTCTTCTAGGAGTCCAGAAGACTATGGTTGTGTTGATAGAACCAAAGGCAACAATGATAGTATTGTCTGGTAGGGAACAAAATCATGTAGCTAGTGAGTAATTATTGTCCAAGGTGTTGCTGATTTTTGGACAGTGAATGGATGTAGGAAAGAAGCATTTCTAAACTATCCTAGACTAAGAAGTTTGGTATAGTATTCCTATGGAGAAACATTTCCTTTGTGTACATCTTCCTTGATTTCCTCTTAAGTTGCATTCTTTGATGTCTATGTCCATTAGAAACCAAACCAAGTTCTCTATCTTCAACACTTGGAGCACATCATCCTTCATATATTTCATTGCTAGCACTACCTTTTCAAACTCTTTGATCAAATTTTCTCTTCTTTCCCATGGGTTTGATGATACTTGTGTCGGGTTTCCGCTAGTGTGGATGATGAGGAAGCTATGCTCTCGACTCTATCTTTTCCTACAAGATAATATTTTATTAGTATACAAAGCCAACACAATCTCAGTAAAATCCAAATTGAATTATTACTTGTGTCCAAGCCTTGGGGTTTCTAATTACTCATTCACAAGTTACTTAATGATGGTTAAGGAAACTTGAAGCTTTGATATTGAAATCCATAATATGTTCTCAGGTAATTGATGTTGGAGTAGGATTAAAGAGGAAAATATTCCCCCAAAAGATAATCACTTGATGAACATTATAACAAGGGCTTGGGTATACAAAAATCATTTCTTTAATACCAACTGTGAGAAAAAGAGTAAGTGGTAAAATGAGATCCTAGAACCTAACGATCTAATGTCTAGTTTTGAATAAAGGGTGTCAAACCAAAACTAACAAGGGTACTTCTGATGTGCGACCTGTTATTGGGCCAATGTTAAAGAGGGTTTCAAGGGAAACCCTCTTTTCAACTACAATTTTGGACAATGCACTTGGGGGGGGGGAGTACTTCAAACACCAAGGAACGGATCATGAAAGGCCAAATTAGGGCATCAAAAAATAAGCTCCAAGGGAACTTCCTTCTACACATTTCTGACACAAAAATCGCTAACCTATCAAAAACCCTTTCAAAGATATGCCCCAAAGGTGTCTTAGATCCAAGAGAAAGAAGCCCAAAAACAAGACCAAATTTAGGCAAGGTAGAACACTCAACAACCTATGACTAGGATACACACCAAAGGTAAATTTCCTATGAGTGAGGAAATGGGAGGACATTTTCACCTTGTAAAAAAGGTGTTCTGTTCAATGTAGTTCTGCAAGCATTGGACATCTGCGAAGCAATCTTCAGGGGGTTCATGTGTTGAAAGAAAAATGTGAAGCGTCTCCTTCAATTGGCCCTCTATAAATGGGCAGTATGGTGCAAGATTGACAAGAGTAGGGGATGTAAATGGCATTTTGTGACAGTAACGTAATTCAGTCTAATGACATTACACCAATGGCATTACTGGTGGAAGGCTTTAGGTATTCAATAAACCTCATGAAAGAAGAGCATTCCATATTTGGTGTAAGAGCCTAAGTGTGAGACAAATCAAACCACTAGAAGAAATGAAATAATCAACCAAACATATGAAAACATAAAAAATGTATGAGGTAAATACCAGTTTAAGTGTAGAAAGTGCTAGATTTAGAGCCAGATGCGAGAGATGGAGTCCAGTGTTCTAAATGAGGAGCCAGTGGTAGGAAAGCAAGAAGCACTAGCATGGGTTGACCCTACTTCATGCACTCAATTTCAATGAAATTGAAAACAATTTTGCATGTTAAAGTTAAGCCCGTGTTGGTCAAAATTTTGACCAATATGGGCTTAGACTTTTAAAAATTGAAAATTTTCCTTCTACAATCCGACCAATCAAAACCTTATTAATTGATGGTCAAAATTTTTGGTCGAAAAATGACCTCAAATGTACTAGTGTTTGAGTAATTATAATACTTGATCTACATATTGCAAATGTTCTTTCCAAGTCTTGCTAAAATTGAATTTATCATCAAAAAAAACTAACACAAAATTTCTCAAGAACTTCTTAAAAATCAAATTCATCAAACTTTGGAATGTAGATGGTGCATTGGTAAGACTGAATGGCATCACCAAAAATTCATAATGACCCTCATGAGTTCAAAATGCAGTCTTACAAATATCTTCCTCCTTAATCCAAATCTGGTGATAACCTGATCTAAGATCTAACTTGGTAAAATACATAGCTACATTTAATTCATCTAGAAAATCATTAATGAATGGAATAGGAAACTTATCTTTAATGGTGTATTTGTTTAACACTCTATAATTTGGATACATGTGCCAAGTTTCATCCTTGTTATGCACCATCACCATAGGTTAGAAGTGAGCACTTTGTCTATGCTTGATAATTCCTACCGAATTTTGTCAACATTTTTTTCTATCTTAGTTTTTTTGTATGTGTGGGTACCTCTATGGCCTAATGCTTGGTGGCTAGCTCCTTGGAACTAGTTGTATGGAATGGTCATGATCCCTCTTAGAAGGAAGTCCTTTAGGTATATCTCCAAGAATCACCAAGTGAAAATCAATTATTGCTTGTAAATCTGGATGAATAAGAGCATTAGATTGAGAGACTTCTAATGAACATAGTTGGGATGCAAATCCATATGCTCTCTTCTTAAGTAAATTTTACATTTTGATGAGATCTTTCCACCTATAGGGATTTTTCCTTCAACCCCCTTAGCTCTACTCCCTTTCCTTTTGATTGAAATCTCATGATTAGTTCTTGGAAGTTCATCTCAATTTTTCCCAATGTAGTAAGCCATTGTACTCCCAAAACAATATCTTCCACACTCATGGATATCACATACATTGGGGTATCAAGTTGATAATCTCCCATAATTCGATACTATGACACTTCTTTGAACAAATAATTGTACCCCCATCTACAATCAAAAATTGAAACTCTGGGGATGGTTATATAAAACAATTTAGAGGAGTTGCCAACTTTTTGTTGATAAAATTATGAGCACTACTTGAATCGATCAACACTATTACATTCTGCTTCTTTAAGAAACACACTACCTTGAGAGTTTGTGAAACACTGAAATCTAAAAGTGCATGACAAGAAATGATTAGTTGAGAATCATGTGATTCCTCACCTGACTCCTTATCCTCCTCTAATATGGGTTCATCCTCTTCTTCCTCACTTGGACCTTCAATATAGAACAATTTATTTTTGCTACATTTATGTCCTCGATTGTATTTTCCATCACAATTGAAGCACAAATCTTTTTCTCTTTCTTCCTCAACTTGTTGTGGAGTAAACCTAGTAGGTTGAGGAAGAGAATGTGCTGAATATCCTTTTACGCTTCTCACATTAGCCCCTTTCTTTCTAGGAATCAAGAACTTCTCCTCTACCTTGCATACTAATATAAAAGACTCATTTATTGAGCTAGGACTAAACATGTGTACCTCATGTTGAATGTGATCCTTGAGACCACCCTTGAGAATAAATCATTCAAGTTCTCCTCTATAATTGTATCCACTCTTGAGGATATATTTTGGAATATTTGAATGTAATCCTTAACTAATCCTGCTTGTTGAAGCTTAGCAAGCTGGATAAAGAAGTTGTTTGTCACACTATTGATATATTGTGCTTGGAGTTCTTCTATAAAAATTGACCATGATAAAGTGAGACCATTTTTCCTCCAATGAGTACAAAGGCAATGATACCAAATGAATTGATCTGGTTCTAGATATAAGGAAGCTATCATGACCTTTTGTCCATATGGGGTTTGATATACTTCAAAACAAATCTCTATTTGGTTTATCCATGTTAGAGGATCCTTAACATCAAATTTTCACATATCCACATTTGGAAAACAATTCCTAGATCCCATTGGAGTATTAAAATTTGTGTCATTATTAGTTGACTTAAAGGTTTCACCTTGATTGCTGGAGAACTCCTTCCTTGGTTCATTCATATAGTTCCTTAACATGCTTTGTATATATGATATATCTCCTTGTAGGTCACACATATCCCTCTTAACATCTTCCTTGAACTTTCTTATTTCCTCATTAGGATTACTATCCTTTGTTGCTTCCCAATCCTTATTAGAGGATTTCCCTAGTGTGGTAGCATTCTTTTTGCCTCTTGTTGGAGGCCCTATCATGATGGAAACCAACATTTTTGAAATAAATCACATAAATGAAATGTAAATTCTCTAAATTTTTTATTTATATATTTCTTACTAGGGCCAAGATACCCTTAGAAAAAATCCAAGAAATTAACAACTTTTCTTCCTTGAGAGAAAATTTTCCTAATTTTGTAATAACTTGCATATTTTTGCTTCCATTTCTCAAAGCTTTGAAATCTATGATCATCTACTATGTATTCAAAAACCAAATACAAGTTATACTCCAATTCGATAGGATGTGAGAGATATGTAGATCTCAATAAATTGTGGAGAAATAGTAATTCTACAATAATTTGCTTGAATTTGCTCAAATTTCTTTGAAATTTGGACTATAGATTCTTTAATATGGTCTTCAAAAAACCTTTAAAAATATTTAAAAAATTCACTAAAATTAGAAAGTTGACTATTCATAAACCTAGATACACTAATATTGTTTGTTTGTGTCTTGACATCTTTAATTCGTTGCTTGGCACTCACTCTCTGTTGTTTGACAATTTTAATTTGCACTCCATCATTTGTTGTCTGATGAAAACTTACATCTTGACTTGTCTATTCACTTTGAGTGCTAGGAGAATCATCATCCACATAGATAAATGTACTATAGTGTTCCAGTTCTTCATTACACAAAGTGTTGCCTTTTTTTGTAAACTCATCAACTCTCACATTTGCACTTTCCACAACATTGTTAGTGTTAGAATTTAAACACTTATAAGCTTTATTTTTTGTGGAATAACCTAGGAATATGCCTTCATCACTTTTTGAATCAAACATTCCATTTGTATTATCTTTCAGTAAATAGCATCTACTACCAAAGATTTAAAAATATTTAACATAAGGAGTTTAACCATACTATAATTCAAAAGGTTTAAGATTTTCACCTTTCTTGACTTGTACTCTATTCAGGCTATAGATATAAGTACTTACCACTTTTCTCCAATATTAACGTGGTACATTCTTCTTATGATTAATATTCTTGCATAGTCCATTATTGATCTATTTCTTTTTTTAGCTATACCATTTTGAGGATGGGTCCTTGGTGTTCACATCTATCTTTTCATTCCTCTATCATTTCATAATGCATTGAACTCATGTGAAATGAATTCACCACCTCTATTAGGTCTCAAACACCTCAGACTCTTTCCTAATTCTTTTTCAACTCTAGCTAAATACCACTTCAATAACTAAAAATAATTATATTTAGGTTTAAGAAACATCATTGTCATCATTCTAGAGTAATCATCCACAAATATAATGAAAAATTGATGTCCATGGTAACTTTGAATACCAATGGGCCCACATAGCTCAGCATGAACCAATTCCAAAATATCACTAGTAGTATATGTTTTTCTCTTGAAACTAGAATTTGTCATCTTTCCTAATTGACATTGTTCACACATACCATTATTAGGCTTCTTTAGTTTAGGCAATCCTCTTACTTTCTTTAACTTGCTGATATTCGCCAAACTATCATAGTCACATGACATAATCTTTTTTGGCATAACCAAACATATTCTTGTTGTGAAAACAAATATATCTCATTTGATAGGTCTAGATAGATTAATTTACCTCTTGTTTTCTCATTGATTCCAATTAGTTTACCATATCCATCATGTATCTTGGCCTTTCTATTGTGAAATTCAACTTTGTAACCTAATTTGTCTAGCTGTGAAACACTCAACAAATGGTAGTTAAGTCCTTCAACCTAGTAAACATTGTCACATGTTATCTTGTCAGTCCATTGAATAGTACCTTTACCTTTTATAACACATGGACTATCATTAAAAAATTTAACACATCCACCATTATATGGAGCAATATCTTCAAATTTGTCTTATCACCATTCATATGATTGGAACATCCACTATCAATTATCCATCTATCACTTTTGTTCACATAAGAAATTAATGTAGTTTTCTCATCTTCATTAGAATCTTGTTTCATAGCAACATAAACAACTTCATCACCATTACTCTTAGATTCATTATCAGTCCCTTCTTTAGCAATATAACAAGATTTCTTACCTTTTTCATCCTTGCTTCTCCTAGAGTCTTTGTCATCTCTTCTTCCATTGTACTTTCTTTCCTGAATTTCTTCCATATCATGTCTATCAAGACATCTAGCAACAATATGACAAACTTTATTGCATGAAAAACAAATGATAGGTAATTTTCCTTTCTATTTACCTCTTCCTCTTCCAAATATTTTTGCAATGATAGCTTCAAGTTTGTCACTATCATCATCAGAACTATCACTTTCATTCTTCACATGTTTTCATTTTTTTTTTGCTAAGAACTAGTTGTGACTTGAAATTAGATTCAACAGTAGCAGGTGTGTAGTTATCAAAGTTGTTCCTTGGTGTGCATCTCGGTTCTTGGACTACAGAGACTCTAATGGCATAGATAGGGATCAGAGTCCTTAATACCTTACTTATCATTATTTCATCCTTGATTTCTCCATTTACATCTCAAATAAAATTGACTATCTCTTTTACTCTTGTACAGTATTGTATTATGTTCTTACCTTCCATCATTCTTACATCATCAAATTTACCTCTCAAGCTTTCTAATTTAGTTCTTAGAACATTGTAATCACCTCCATATATGGTCTTCAATCTGTCCCACATCTTCTTTGTAGTATTGTAGTCTTTTAGGTCATCAAACTTGACATAGCTTAGGGTTGAGGCAATCTCCAACATTGCTTGGTTGTATTCTAACTTTTGTTTCACTTTTCTAGTAGTTAGAGGAGTAGTTTTTATCTCTATATATTTGTTTTCCAAGAATTTGATAGCAACATGATTAATACTAGATATGTGCAAATTCATCAATGTCCACCTTGCAGGAAATTTCTCCTTATTTAGCTTGGGCACATCTCTCTTATTAGTCATGATCTTTAGCTTTAAGTACCTTCAAAAATTTCTTTGTAAATATTGAGCTCTGATACCAATGTTAGAAATGTTTAGAATAATTGATGAGGGGCCAGGGGGGGTGGTGGGGAGGGTGAATTAGTTACTCAAGGTCAATATTTACCACTTGAAAAATTATGTAATATAAACACTTCATTGTTATTCTTATGCTACTATTGCTCGATCTCTAATGTACAACTATCATAAATTTTAACTTGTATTGCATAATGAGAACATTATAAAATGTAAAACATTCATAAAAAATTCATTGTAGTTTTGATACTAGGATATAACTTGGAAACCCAACTTGGGAAAAATGACCAGCAACATGTCACTCTTTTTCACTCTTCCAAAGTGAGCTCTATTAGGAGTCAACCTTGTTAAAGGTTACAAAATACACTGTTAAATGTGAATTGGTTAAAGGATTTAATCACCCTATTAGGAGTGGCCTTGTAAAAGGACTTTGATCATTCCATTTAGAATGTCACCCAGTTAAAGGATCTACATAGACTATTAAGCCTTCAAATGACTGTTAGGTCAACCTCTATTAGAAGGATTTCAATGGAAACTCTTTACAATGATAAGAAATAAAATAATAGGTTTTGATCTATGTGATTATAACTCACTTTTGTAGTTTTAGATCTTTGTTTGGTCCTTATGTTGGTTCACTAATAAGCCTTCCATTGACATCTCTGATCTTGATTTTCTTGGATACCCTTCAAGAAATTAATCCACTCTTCTCATCAACACTTAAGCCTTCTCTAATTCACTTATTAATGACAACATCATAACTACAAGATTTCTCCTTTATCTTCACACTCACACTCTTGTGTGTTTCTGATCAACCTTGCTTTGTATGTTTGTCTTCACATACAAGCTCACACATACAGACATATGGGACCTATTGTTTGGCTCTATATCTCTTTAAAAATAAAATTCATGCTTTACCATTTTCTACATCCACCATCAGATTCAATCAGATTCAACTCTATTTAATATATCTATCTTCTTGATCATCCTCTAGAAACTTCTCTAGAATTTTTAGGCTAGGTCTCTACCTAATCTTTTCCTTGAATTTAATGATCCAACTCATCAATCTTATCTTCAACACATTTTACATCTCCCAAGAAATCAATTGAGTTGGATTGATCTTACGATTTCTTTGAATTGATTCTCTTACTATCACTCAACAACCTCTAAATTATGATAGTCGATGAAAACTAGAATACTCAGTTGCTATAAATATTTCTAGCTCAGCATCAACTAAATTTTTTGGTTGATGCTAATGCTTGGTCAACACTAGATTTTCTCAGCACTAGTTGTAGCTCAATTGACACTAGCATTACTTGACACTCAGTATTTTACTCTTCTGCTCAACTTGGCTTAGCTTTCTTCACATAAAGAATTACTTTTATTTATCAAAATCTATCTAATAAAATGTCCATTATAACTCCCTTCTCGTAACTTCAACCTTTCCTCTAGGTGCTATAGTTATGAGCAACTTCTAAAATTCTCTTCATCAATCAAATAGATATGACATTTATATTAGGAATCAATATGTCTCATCCATATATTTGACATCAATGAAAAAAAATAAATTGTTCCAATTGTAAGTTTCAAATAGTTGGAAGACTTCCTCATAAATTCCTTCAACCCAGACCTTTCCACCTTGAGCAGTCCACTTGATCTTGTCAAAAGCTCAATATTTTAATTACCAGATCAACATCCTTTTGTTGAATCTTTTGAATCCATTGCTTCAACCATTCTAGAATGGGTATACTCTGGTCCCCTAGAAGCACCAATTTCTCTTTCCTTTTGACTACTTGAATGTCGATCTCCTCTTCACCTCCTCGAGTGTCCACCATTACTTGAAGAACTACAACTTCAACATTTGGAAGATGTGTTGCTATTGTAGGAGCCTCTTCCTCTAGTGGACCATCTTTGGTCTCCATCATTTCTCACTCTAAGATTGTAGTGAGACTTTCCTCCATAGCTATATCTTGATCTCTTTGTGTCCCTTGCACAAATTTTTCATAGGAATTTATACTTAGTTTATTTTGTATTGGCCTATCCAAATTTATGCTTGTATCTACTTCCTTCCTTTCAAATGTTTCCATCTCTTGAACACTAGGAGTGTTACTTGGAGAAGAGGGAGCATTTCAATGTTTCTATTTCTTATTTTGAGGCTCTTGGATGACTTTCTCGCTCCTAGGATGCTTCTCTCAAGATACCTCTTTTGCTTTCTTGGTTCCTACATCCTTTGATGTGGTCCCTATTTCTTCAATAGTCCCTTTAGGTATTTCTGTTGGTCTTTCATCCGTTAGTGGTCAATGACCAAGAAACCTATACATGAATCCATTGGTCGGTGCAACAATTTTTTTAAGCTTATGCTAAATCCACCATTTTGTAAAATCCAAGACAAGATTTTATAGAACATCTGGATCTATGACCTCTTTCCCTTTCCAATTATATGGTTAAACCATCATTTCTACATTGAATATTTTTTGCATCACATTTGGATCTTCCTCCATCTAATCAAGAACCTGAAATATGTTGCATTCTCTAGTAATGTTCAATGGTAATCTAGAATGCATCCTCTTTTTAATCTTGGTCTCATCCACTACATTTTCCCAAAAATCCTTGTGGTAAACTTTATGTAGCTCCTTCAATCTCGCTACTAGTGTGATATTTTTGTAGGGGTCAAAATTAGGCTTTTTTAGACAAAGTGGAAGATAGAAGTGGAGCTCATTTGATGATCTCTCTATAGCCTTCAGACATGAGTATGCCTTTGTTTTTGCTTCTCCTATGTAAATTAGGAATTGCAATCCCAACTTCTTCCCTTCTTAGATCTTGCCCTAGGTTTTAAGTTGTTGATTAAGCTCTAAAAAAACCATCTTATCTATTAGGTATGCGGGAATTTTATTTGGCTCTAAGGAAAATCCTTGAACTTAGATATATGAAAAGGTAGGAAATTGGATGAGCTAGACGCTATAATCTTTGACCAAATTCATTGCACCAACTAAAAAATCCTATATGTAACCTATTTTGTAGTCTTCTCACTATGCACATGGAAAAGGCATCATTAAGCATTATGTAATCATCTTTTGAATATAAATGCAACTACGAATACCATTCATGAACTTTTAGGTGCTAGGTTTTGCTTCCAATTGGTGCTTTGCATTGTAGAAAATCATAATTCATTCTCTATGCCATCATGTAAATGACATAAGAGCTCATGTAAAACTTCCTTATGTACTCTAGATTCATCAACTGTTCATTTAGGTTATCACTTATGAGCCCACCCATTCTAGCCTATCACCTTCTTTTGTCACTTTCTCAACAAAGTATTAGGTCCAAGATTCAAATCTATAAGAATGAGGCATGCCAAATAGGCAACTCAACATCATGATCCTATCATTTCATTCCCTTTTCAAGTTGAGCCATTCTATTTTCATAGGAATCCTATAATGATGTGATTTATTCTTTTTCAACTACCATTTGTTGATTATGACTCTAGGGGTGTACATTCTAAGTACATTCTCATGTTTTTTCGTGACCATCCTTGGGTGGAAAGAGATCTCAAATGCTTTGGAAATGGATGTTCAAGAAAAGTCTACAAGAATATTTCATTTAGAATCCTCGATGTTTCTATCCTTAGGACTACAATGTTCTGTGCATTCCAAATCAACTCCTGATGTTGAAAGGAAGGAGGGAAACCAATTGCAACAACAATTCCACTTTGCACAATTTTGGTAGCTAGGTGCATTGGATGATGGTCATTGCATCCAAACATTATTTATTTGAATTCTTTCAAATTAAAGTCGTCAAGGCTTGTAACTCTGATTTCCTCCCACTTTCATGTGATTTTGGAATTAGGATAAAATGCTATCATTTCATTCTTTATCAATTGTCCTTGTGTTTCTCCCATCCCTCTCTGGCTTCTGTTATTCTTCCTTCTTGTAAAATAGAAAAAGTCCATATGTAAGAATATGTAGAAAGTATAAAAGGAAGATACAATTTGTCCAAAAGAAAAAGACTTTGGATCTTTGTTGAAATTTCCATATCCCTCTTCTAGGGATTTACTTTTCAAGATTTCTCCAAAAATTATGCAATTTCCACAACTTAGTGAATAGGTTCCTTTTTGATAAAATTCAAGATCCTCTATCATGAATTCTTAGAAAACACCTCAACGATTTAAATTTTTTTGCCAAAAATCTTTCTTCCAAGCTCTCAAGATTTTGTTTCCTTTCTCAATTCACTCTTCAAGTTTCTGTGTGAGAAGGAATGAATGAATGGGTTGATTATAAAAGTTGTCTCCCTTAAAAACTGCCATTAAAGTTGTAGGCTAAAATTAGGCCTTGCTTTACTTGGCCACCAAGATTCCCATTTCTATACCACTTGTTACTTTTTTCCTCAATTTTCAAAATGTTTTCATTTTCATGCTTTTAACTTCAGAATGAAGCTAAGTCCTCATTTACCCAATTTTTTATTTTTTGGGAAATCAATTAATTAAAAATTAATATTTAATTAATTTTCATGTTTTAATGCAAAATTCAAATTTCCTTTCATTTTGGATTATTTCTCAAAAATAATTTAATAAAATTAATATTTAATTTACCTTATATAAATCCAAAAATATTTGCACAAAAATCTCTTTTTGAGAAAAAACATTTTAAATTCAAAATTTTCCATCCTTGAAAAATTTTCCTTTTTTTTTGCTTTTTCCAATTTCAATGGATTTCTTTTCAAATTTTTGAGTTTTGGAATATTTTCCAAATTTCCTAAAAGTTTTGATTCTTCATGATTTTCACATTTTCAGGATTTTTTATGACTTTGGGTTTTCATCCTTGAGAACTTTTTGATTTTTCCAAATTTTAGAATTTAGACTTCTCCAAAACTTTTCTCATTTGGATTCTAAATTTCTCACCCTTAGGATTTTTAGGATGTCTTAGATTTTCTTGGTCTCCAAGTTTTCACAATTTTCCAAATTTTCCAAAATTTTGAGTTTTGGATTTTTATTTCCACTTGGCAGGTTGGAAGCTGTACGGTATTTCATGTTGGTGATTTTATCATCATGGAAAATCCATGAGATGTATTGGAATGTGTGTAAGGTAAAATAGGGCTCGTGGCTAACTAGTTGAAGAAATGCACGAATCTGGTGCATATTTTCTAATAGATAGACATAGCCAAAATAGGGGGTATTTCAAGATGTGTCCCAAATCCTTTCCTTGTGGACACTTTCCTCAATGCACACACACATGCACCCCCCAAAGTACACAATTCAAAGGACATCATGGATTTTTTTTATGTTTCACCATTCCTCGAAATTAGTTGACTTGCACCCCATGAAGTGTGTTGAGCACATATTTTAGGTGGTAAAGGATTAACATCCTTTGGAGGAATTTATGATAGGTGTGAAAGTGCATCCCTAAATTTGTAGAGAGTGTAATTTGAATGAGGTTAAGGATTTTCCTCTACAACAAACAATTCCATGACCACTCCATAACTATGCTCCAAGTTTTGGGGAGACCCATATTTTGAAGGAGTCATAGATTCTTTTTCTATTTGATCAATCCATGTCATTCGTTGAACTGTGTTCCATGCATGGCGGGTGTCTACAACGAACTAGCTATTTCCACTTTGCTCCATTGTCCTAGCAAATTGTGTCACACTAAAATGGGAGACCATACATTTGGTTGATAACCTTGTGAATTGCCTAGGCTTGCATTTTGGTAAGTGTGGGGATTCCATGGTGGAATCATCTCTGCCTTACCTCTAACTACCCCATTTTCTACTTTAGGGAGAAACATGGGCTTGAACAAGGGACCCATCTTGGGGCGATGGTGAACATCACTCACAACAAATATAAAATTTGAATATTTCTTCACAAATTAAAATTTGAGATTTAGGAATTGGAAAATTAAAAAAAATCAAAATCTATTAATCCCTACCTTCTAATGGTGGTAACTAATGTGTTCCACTTGCTAATTCTAGATTACTTTTTTCTTTGGAACCCATGCAACTTGCGAATATTTCTATCAAGACTATAGTAGGGGTGATATTTATTTTAGAAATGAACTTTTATAACTTAATTACTATTTTTTTATTGTCTTACTTTCTTTCTCTCAATAGTATTATCATTTTAAAAAAAAAAATTTAGTAGAAAATGAGGCTGTTGTGGGGAGTCATGGCAATCTGAAGCCACGTATTATTAGTTATGTAATTATGGTATTAGCATTTTTCTAGAGATGTTCTCTCCCTGATGCATGTTTGTATGTTTCTACCAAGAAACTCTTAGAAAAGGGGGATGTCACGCACATCTTTTATCCATATTATATTTTCCTTTGTTCATAATGGCTAGTATCCATATTCTTTTGTCATTTTTATGGTAGAAGCTCCCCTTTTAATTTCTTCTTATATTTTTAGTATGTGAAGAATCTATTAAGAACCTTTTGAATAAAAGGCTTGACCTAGTTATTGTAATTATTGTTAGAAATTATTTAGAATAACTGAGAGGGGGGGTGAATTAGTTATTCAAGGTCCAAATGTCCCAATAAAACTTTTTCATTAAGTATAGTAAGCCCATTTAAAATAACCATGCATCCAAGCTAAACATTCTTCTTATCAGGTTACTAATAAATCAACATGCAGGAAGATCAACACATAACACAATGATTTATGTGGAAACCCAATTTGGGAAAAACCACTAGTAACATGCTACTCCTTTCTCACTCTTTTGAAGTAATTCCCTGTGAAAGGCCTGCCCTATTAAAGACTACAAAATACACTATTAAATGTGACCTAGTTAAAGGATTTCAACCACCCTGTTAGAAGTGGGCCTAGTTAAAGGACTTTAGAACATTCACTTGGAATGTTACCCTATTAAAGGATTTACAGATTATTGTTAAACCAACCTAAGTCCATAGGATTTTCCCTAACTAATACAATTGCTAGAGAGTAACAATAAGGGATTTTGATGTGATACAACTCACAACATAACTTGTAGATTTTAGATCTCAATTAAACTCACAAATTTGCCTAACTTTTAGTCTCTATAGCTTTGACAGCTTGTCCTCCTTTCAAGCTTTGTCTCCTTTAGTCTCCATGCTCATTGTGCTAGGGCAATCACCTCTGTGGTCATCTATCAAAGTAGAGTCTTTACTCTATTCCTCCCTCTTGATGTCTTCTCCTTGACATGACACACTCTCTCTAACAACTCTAGCTTCTTGACCTATAACTCCTTAAATAGAAGTCTGGAATACTTTTCCCGCTCTAATCTTCTCGCTCTTATTTTCAGTTTGAATGGATTAGGTAAGATTCAATGAATCTACCTCTTATCTTGTTTCTTCTAGAAACATCATGTAGAATCCCCCTATATTCACCCAAAAATGGTTTACCTAAAATTCTGTGCCACTAGGTCAACATCCTTATCTTCCATCTTGTTTACAAAATTCAAGGTAAGAAACTTGTTAGCTTAGATCTAGTGAATCTTTGACTTTTCAAATAATGCAATAGCTCGACACTATTGAATTTTTGATGCTCGACACATACTGTGTTTCTCGGCATCAACTAAATTTTACTTGTGCTCGACACCTATTACTTTTCTATCTAGCTCGACACTTGAACTTGCTTGGCACCTTCTATCTCGCTTGGCACACACTAGATTTTACATTTTCTCAATAGTTATTGATAATCTGCTTGGCATGAACTAGCTTTCTCAACACCTGCTAATTAATTTAGTCAAGCTTTGTAGATAGCTTTGTGACAACTTATTCTTTTGGAGTTTCTAAGTGTAGCCAACCTTTGTATCTTCAAGTGTATTATCAATACATCATTTTACCATTGTCTTAACTGATCTTTGTACTTCATTACAAAACCATAGCTCAACCTTTCCCTTAGGTTCTTTTTTTACATCTTATTGATTAAATCCTCTTCATCGATCAACTAAGTGATAGCACTTGGATCTTATAAGAAATTGTCATTCTAAAAAATAGTAGGTTTGACATCAGTGACAAAAAAATGATTGAAAACATTCTTTATCAAAAATCTCCCTTCTTTAACAATGATCTTTTCAATCAAATTTCAACAATCTCCCTCTTTGGCATTGATGACAAACCAAATTGATCAACCAAGTTACCAAAATGCTAACTAGATTAAAATAGTAAGTCAAATGCCAAAATGAAAACATTCTATTCAGCAACTTTGAATTTCTTATAACTCCCTTTGAATTCTAAATTCTATAAGCAACTCCCTCTTTCAAAGTATTAGAGATATCTCTTTTTGTTGATGTATAGTCTCCTCCTTTTTGTTCTACTATCTCTCTAATCTTGTCATCCTGATTGATTTTATGAATTTTGTAAGAAACTCCCTCTTAGCTGCTATTTCCTTTCTCCTTCCTTTCTACTAGTTTTTCCTCTACACATTTGATCATATAGATTTTATATTTCTCCCTCTACATGTCTGATCAGTTTCTGCTATTTCTCCTTGTTTGACAACAATGCCAAAAGCATATTACTTCAACATCTTATTATGCAAGTGTAGCATTTGTAGGAACTCCAATTTCTCCTTCTGTCACCTTTCCTATGACTTATTTGGAATTTCAGTACTTTGATTACTTCAGGAGAAATCTAAAGTAAGTATCCTCTGCATCAATTTATAACATTTCAGCAATCAACTCATTTGATGCAGGGAAATGTTATTGTTACTTAAATAGCCTTGGATAAGGGTATCACCCCTAACTTACCTCTAATATATTCAAATGAATCTTTGGGTAATGATTTTGTGAAGATGTCAACAATTTTTTCCTTTGGGTTGACATATTCCATCTTCACCGATTTTTCTTCCACCAATTCTCTTACATAGTGATACTTAATTGCAATGTGCTTTGTTTTGGCATGCATCACAAGATTTTTTGATATTATGATGGCACTTGTGTTATCACAATAGAGTATCACAAGTTCAATTATCTCTTCCTTCATACCTTTCAACAGATGCTTGATCCATACAATATTGGTGCAGTTGATAGCAATAGAAACATACTTAGCTTCAGTTGTGGACTGTGAGGTACAACTTTTCTTTTTACTAGTCCAAGTGACTAATCTTCTACCTAAGAAGAATTATCCTCCACTGGTACTTTTTTTGTCATCAATATTACCTCCCCAATCTATATCAGTATAGGCATTTAACTTAAACTTTTCACTACTCTTGTAGTATAAGAAAAAGTCATCTATTCCTTTTAGGTACCTCATTATTCTTTTTACTGCCATTAGATGATTTTCCCTTGGGTTTTTAGAAAATCTTGCCACTATTCCAATAGATAATGCAATGTCTGGTCTACCATGTACAACATACTACAACTTTTCAATCATTGATCTTTACAATGTCTGATTTGCTTCAACTGACTCATCATTCTTGGATAACTTATGTCATGTTACCATTGGTGTACTGACTGGTTTTGAATCCTCAAACCAATTTTTTTTTAGTATCTCCTTGATATATTTTGATTGAGTCACAAATGTGTCATGTTTCAGTTGATGTACTTGCAATCCAACAAAGAATTTGATTTTCCCAAACATTGACATCTTAAACTCATGTTTTGTCTATTCAACAAAATCTTTGCATAGTGCATCTTTTCCTAGAAATATTATATCATCAGCAAAGATTTTAGATATCAAAATGTCTTTTACCTTTTTCTACCTTGATATACAAGTTGTTGTTGTCATCTATTTTTTCAAATCCTATCTTCACTAGATACTTGTGTAGTCTCTCATACCATGCTCTAGGCACCTATTTCAAACCATAGACTGATTTATGTAGTTTGCAAACCATATCCTTGTTGTTGACATCAAAAAATCCCTCTGGTTGTTCTATGTAGTCTTCCTCTTCCAGTATACCATTTAGAAAAGTAGACTTTACATTTGTTTGGTAGACTTTAAAACCTTTGTAAGCAGCATATGCAAGCAAAGTTCTTACTCCTTCCATCCTTGCAATAGGGAAATTTTTTCCCCATAGTCCAATCCTTCTTCTTGTGAATAACCTTTATAGACTAGTCTTGCCTTATTTCTTGTGACCTCACCATTCTCATCTAGCTTGTTCCTAAATACCCACTTGGTACCAATCACATTCTTATCAGTTGGTCTTGAAACTAAAGTCTAGGTTTTGTTCTTTTCTATCTACTCAATCTCTTCTTCTATAGCTTTACACCAGTGATCATCTTGTAGTGCATCTTTCACTATTTTGGGTTCAATCTTTCTCAGTAGACATGATTCATTTCTTAGTCAATTCCTTGTCATTAGTCTGACTTCCTTGTCACAAATGAATTTTTCAGCAAGGTGATGTCTTCTCACATACTTGGATAGCCTTGGTTTAATCCTTGTTTTCATGTTTGGTCTTTTAGTTTTAGAATCACTGTGCACATATCTTTTAGGTAGCTTAGCATCTTTTTCATGTGTACTAATTTTAGAATTAGAATGTGCATTTTCTTCATTCTATAACTTGACTTTTGAATGCAACTCAACATTCACTAGTTGTGACTCAGTTGATACAGAAACTTGTTGCTGATTCCCAATTTGATTCGTAGCTTCTTCTCTAGTAGCCATTCCTTCATAGAAGTATACATAGGATATGTACTCTTTTGGTTTCTTGATGGATTTATCAACTTGAGCTTCTGTATGCTCATCAAAGTTTACATTTGCACTCTCCACAATTTCTTTAGCGTTAGCATTTAAACATTTATATGCTTTACTTCTAGTGGAGTATCCAAGCAATATGCCTTCATCACTTTTTTCATCAAACTTTCCATTTCTAGAATATTTAAGCATATAGAATCTACAACCAAACACTTTGAAATGTTTAACATTGGGTGAGTGACCATACCATAATTCAAAAGGTGTTGCATTTGTACCTTTCTTGATTTGTACTCGATTCAAGGTGTAGACTACTATACTCATAGCTTCTCTCTAGTACTTTAGAGAAACATTCTTCTCCATCATTAATGTAGTGACATAGTCAATCACTGATCTATTCCTTCTCTCTACAATTCCATTCTATGGTGGAGTTCTAGGTGTTGATGTTTGTCTCTTAGTTCCCTTATCATTGCAAAATGTCTTAAATTCTTTTGATGTGAACTCTCCTCCTTTGTTTGATCTCAAGCACGTTAGAATCTTCCCTATTTCCTTCTCAACCCTAGCCAAGTACCACTTAAACATTATAAATGCATCAGATTTTTTCTTTAAAAACATGACAATCATCATCCTAGAGTAGTCATCAAAAAACAACATTATATATCAATCTCCTTTGTAACTTTTCACTTCTATTGGGTTACATAAATTAGTATGGACTAGCTCTAGTACTTCTTTGGAAGTGTAGGTTTTTCTTTTGAAACTTGACTTGGTCATCTTTCCTAGCTGACACTGTTTGCACATTGTATTGTTCAGCTTCTTCAGTTTGGGAAAACCTCTGACTTTCTTCATTTTGCTGATGCTAATTAGATTATCAAAGTTGACATGAAAAATTATTTTATGCCATAGCCACACATCATCAAATTTTACAATAAGACAAGCTGCATCCTTCATATCTAGGTAAAATAGACTACTCCTAGCTTGGTCTCCTTTTCCTATTAGATTTCCATTACAGTCATAGATTTTGGTATTTTTGTTTCCAAATTCTACTTTGCATCCTACATTGCTTAGTTTTGACACACTTAGCAAATTGTAATTCAATCTTTCATCATAATATGCATTATCACATGAAATTTTCTCTGTAAGCTTAATGAAATCTTTTCCTTTGATTAGACATGGAGCATCATTTCTAAATCTAACACTATTTCCATCATATTGAGTTAAGGCAACAAACTTACTTTTGTCTTCTACCATGTGATATGAGCACCCACTATCTATGACCCACTTGTCATTCTTATTTACATAGGTTACCGGTGTTGTTGCCTCATCCTTCATGGCTAGATAGATTACCTCATCATTATTTTCATTAGAATCCTCTTCTTCAACAATGTATCACTTTTTGCCTTTTTCTTTGTAATATTTGTTATCATATTCTCTTCTATTCTTGTGCTTGTTGCCTTCTCTGTAGTTCTTTTTCTATGTGCACCTTGCAGCAATATGTCCTACTTCATTGCAATTAAAATAATTGATAGGCAGCTTACCTTTGAATTTACCTTTACCTTTGTGAAATCTTCTAGCCAACAATGCTTCCAATTGTTCCACATCTTCTTAATCTATGCTACTATCACTAGATGCATATTTTATCTTTCTTCCCTTCTTCTTTGGTTTCACTTCTTTAGTATCTTTCAACAAGAACTTGGCCTTGAAAGTAGATTCAAGATTCTCAAGTTTGTAGTTATCAAAGTTGGATAACTCAAATGCAGTAAGTCTTTCCACTATACCTTTAAGAGTTAGCTTATTTCTTGGTATGCATCTTAACTCTTGGATGGCTGATACTCTAATAACATAGATGGGGAGTAAGGTTCTTAAGAATTTTTTGTTGATAGTATCATCTCCCAAATGACCACCCAAACTTCTTATTGCACTTACTACTTCTTTTATTCTAGAGGCATATTGAGCAATGTTCTCACTTTCCTCCTTTCTCATGTCATCAAACTTTCCCCTAAGGCTTTCTCTTTTTGCTCTTTGGACATTCTTATTTTCTCCATAGACATCTGTCAAGGATTTATACATCTTGAATGCAATGTTACATCCCTTAATATCATCAAATTCAACAGAGTTGAGGGTAGAGGCAATCTCTAGCATTGCCTAATTATGCTCCTTTTTATTCAAATCTTCTACAGTAGGGACACCAGCTGGATCAACATGTTCCACTTCAATTGAGGTTTGTGCATGATTGCCTATTGATCCAAAGTGCTACTTCATTAGACTTTTCCATGTAGCAAATTTATCTCTATTGAGCTTGGGAAACTCTCTCTTGGACATCTTGATCTTTCTAGTTCTAGTACCTCTAAACCAAATCAACAAATAGATCTGATACCAATTGTTAAAAATGCTTTAGAATAACTAATAGTAGGGGTGAATTAGTTATTCAAGGTCTAGCTGTCCTAATAAAACTTTTTCATTAAGTATAGTAAGCCCATTTAAACTAACCATGCATCTAAGGTAAATATTCTTCTTAGCAAGTTACTGATAAATCAACATGTAGGAAGATCAACACATAACACAATGATTTACTTGGAAACCTAATATGGGAAAAACCACCAGTCACATGCTACTCCTTTCTCACTCTTCTGAAGTGATGCCCTATGAAAGGCCTACCTTGTTAAAGCTACAAAAAAAACTATTAAATGTGACCTGGTTAAAGGATTTCAACCACCCTATTAGATGTTGGCCTAGTTAAAGGACTTTAGAACATTCACTTGGAATGTCACCCCATTATAAGATTTACAAATTGTTGTTAAACCAACCTAAGTCCATAGGATTTTCCCTAACTAATACAATTGCTAGAAAGTAATAATAAGGGCTTTTGATTTGATACAACTCACAACACAACTTATAGATTTTAGATCTCAATTCAGCTCATGAATTTTCTTGGCTTTTAGTCTTTGCAGCTTTGACAACTTATCCTCCTTTAGAGCTTTGTCTCCTTGAGTCTCCATACTTTTTGTGCTAGTGCAATCACCTCTGTGGTCACCTATTGAAGTAGAGTTTCTATACTCTATTCCTCCATCTTGGTGCCTTCTCCTTGACACCACATAGTCTCTCTAACCACTCTTGCTTCTTGACCTATAACTCCTTAAATAGAAGTCTATAATACTTTTCCCAATCTAATCTTCTTGCTCTTATTTTTGGTTCAAATAGATTAGTTAAGATTCAATGAATCTACCCCTTATCTTTTTTCTTCTAAAAACATCATGTAAAATCCACCTGTATTTGCCTAAAAATGGTTTACCTAAAATTCTATGCCACCAGCTCAACATCCTTATCTTCCATTTGGTTCACAAAATTCAAGGTAGGAAACTTGTCAGCTTAGATCTGGCAAATCTTTGACTTTTCAAATAATGTAATAGCTTAGCACTATTGAATTTCTGATGCTCAGCACATATTGTGTTACTCAACATCAACTAAATTTTACTAATACTTGGCACCTATTACTTTTCTGTCAAGCTTGGCACCTGAACTTGCTCGACACCTTCTACTTTGTGCTCGGTACACACTAGATTTTACATTTTCTTGACACTTATCGATAATCTAGTCAACATGAACTAACTTTCTCAACACCTGCTAATGAATTTAGTCAAGCTTCATGAACAACTTTGCCACAACTTATTCTTTTAGAGTTTCTAAGTGTAGCCAACCTTTGTATCTTCAAGTGTATTATAAATACATCATTTTACGATTATCTTAACCAATCCTTGTACTTCATTACAAAACCATAGCTCAACCTTTCCCTTAGGTCTTTTTGTTACATCTTATTGATTAAATCCTCTTCATCAATCAACTAAATGCTAGTACTTGGATCTTATAAGCAATTTTCATTCCAACAAATAGTAGGTTTGACATCAATGATAAAACAATGATTGAGAAAATTCTTTATCAACAATCTCCCTTCTTTAACAATGATCTTTTCAATCATATTTCAACAATTGTTTCCCCATTTTGATTGGCATTCATGTGGAAAAATGATTTTGGTACTTACTTCTTATAGAAAAGTTTTGGTTAATGTTGTATTGTGGTTAAATTTTAAAAAATAAAATCGTTAACTTTATTTATGTTAGATTTAGAAAGTGAAAATGACATTTTAGACTTTGGTTCCTTTTGTATCAAATTAATATCAAGTATTACAATTTTTTGGCTTGAGATTTATGACTTTCTTTTTTTCATGAAATTTGTCTTTTCTTACTTCTGAGTCACCATTTTAAAATTTTTTTTCTTTACATGAAGCTCTAAAACTAAGATGAATGTATATTTTGAGTTGTTAGTAATTTTTTTAGAGTTTTTCATGCCAAAATAAAAGAGTCATTATATATTTCCTCTTTAGGATCTAAAGTAATCAATTTTGTTCTTGAAACTTTAGAACTTGACTTTTAAAGGAAGTACAAATCATCTTTGTAGTTTCCTTTCTTATGCAAAAATTCAAAAGGAAATTCAGCAATAGAATAATTCTATTGGAATGCATGGATGTATATTAATAGCAATAAAAAGAGTTATTAAATGGATTAGTGGGAATAACACCTTGGGGAGAGGAACCTATAGTTGAGCAAAGTCTAATTGTCAATCACCCTATTGTGAACATATTATCTAGTCTTCCAATATATTTTTACTATATATTGTAATTAATTGGTCTATTTGTAAGTATACAAAAATTCAAATGTTGATAAAAAAAATACCAATAATTGTACACATGAAAATTTATAAATGTTGTAGGAAAAAAAATAAATCATTAATGAGCGAAATAAATAAGTTTTTGTCTCAGACAAAATATCATAGCTATCTAATATATGTGTGTCACTCAAAACATAATATGCTCACTTAATAAAATAAGATGCCCACTTAAATAAATATTGATATCTTAGTGTTCAAATACTATTCTTATGTGTACAACTATTGGGGTAGAAATGTATATGCATAGAGTAAATCATATCAATAATATGTGTCATCACAAATATAAAAGGTGAATACTAATAAGTTTCTTGTATTTTCTCTTGAAATGTGTGAGATTGTCAAAACCTTTTAGTGTTCAATTAATGGTCCCTTTGTGTTTGATATAGGTTGTAATTTATATAATAATGTGTTATTTTTGTAACAACAAATAATTTTTTTGTGTTTAAGTGTTTGTCCTTTTGTGTGTAATATAAACATTATATATAAAAAATATTTATTATTAATAATAACTATTTGGTCCATTTAAGTTACATCTATGTTACATTAATATAGTTATACTCTACTCTATTAACAACAAATGATAATTTTAAATTCAATTATAAGAGATTTTTAGATTAAGCTTTTGTTGAATGTTTAAAAGTCATTTTTTTGGACACATTTCACTAGGTCCACTATTTTAATGAGTTTCCTGATGAGCCACACTTTCAAACCTTACTTGTAGGTAGCTCAATGTCCATTTTACATTTCTACAAAAAAAAAAAAAAAGGTCTTACAATATCCCATGTAGTGGCTACATGTTGATGAACTTAACCCTCATGACTATTGGTTCCTCTCCCCTACTTAAAATAGTTTTATTAATTGTATTGTTGTGTAAAGCTCTCAAACAAGAAATAGTCATAAAATTTTAAGAGAAAGGAAAATGTACAAAACTCTAACAATGCTTATATTTGAACCATATTTTCACATCTAACCTTGCCTTTCATTTACAATAGATGAGGTGGTAGTCATAATAAAAACCCTCAATTTTGAATGTAGAAACATAGGTTTGTTCACAGACAAAGTTTTGATCCAAATGTAAAACTTTAGAAATCACCCTTGGTAATTGAGTTGTGTGCTTTCTATATCAGCTAAAGGGACTTAGAGTATGGCTATTTTGGTGATTTATTTCCAGAATCCTCTTGTCATTTTATTGGAGTTAATCTTGTAATTAGATGTATAGTACTCAATTTTGCCAAAATTTGAGTTTAGTTTCATGTCACATATTTGTCTACTAAGCCTTCTTGTTTATTCAAGGTCCTTGTTGGTGCAAGAGCACCCCATTTTTGGTTTACAAGACTCAATGTTGGATCATGGATATGGAATAAGGGTTTGTCAACAACCCAAGTGTGTTTTTTTACCTAAATATTTGGTTTATATTGCATCTTGCATTTATTTTCTTTGTCAAACTCTCAAAGAGCTTCCTTCATAATCAAAGGTGGTCAAACATGTTGGAAGATTAGGAAGATATTAGAATATTGGTTGTTAGCATGAATGTTGATGATATTCCTATGGGCGAGTACTACTATAATGATATGTTACATTCATGACTGATTTTTTTATTGATGTCAACATAGCAATTTTTTGTGGTATCTGATAGAAGAATAGTGGAAAGATCAAGTTGGTATGGATGGCTAGTTGAGTATTATAACCACTTGAGGTTATGGGAGATAATTTTGAGTATCTAGTATATTTAGTTAACATTGAAAGAAGAAAGGATAAGTCTAGAAGAAGTTATGTAAGTTTTGGTGATGTCTATTCTATGATAGAGTTTATAGAGGCATGTGCTAGTAAACTTGTTATATCTCTTAGCAGAGTTGATATCTTGAGGATCGAGGTTGAGGACATGGAGAAGATATGTTGTGATGACATGGCTAAGCTCACTCATCATAATATTGCATGTATGGAAATTTATTCAAGTTGCAAGGTGGAAGATTAATGCTATTACTAAGTGTAACATGTTCTTAGTGTGGTTTTATAATAATTAATTGAGAAGGTCTAATAGCCAACTCAGGAAATTATTTTGAGGACTCAGTATAAAGGAAGGAAATTTTACTTTATCATAAAGTGTGTGCAAATATGATTTGATGACTGATGTTAAGCAACAGAGAGTGCAAAATGTAAAGTTGAGAAGAGCAGTGTAGAAGTGAAGGAAACTTCATTCTTGAGGTTTTGCTAAGTGACCCAAGGTTTGATATTTGGATCTAAGGTTTGTGACCTCATCTATATGGTCTAAAAATGATTGGTTTAGTTGAAAAAATAGAAGAAAGAGGAAAGTAACAATAAATTAGTTGTTTGGGTAGTGGGCTCTTCTTGTAGTTGAAATTGCATGTTTGGGTAGTGGGCTCTTCTTGCATACATTATACTACAACTCCTAACAAGGTTGGAATCTCCTATTTAGGGATTCAAAGTTTCCTAATAAGGACCCATTGTACTAAATATTATAATATACTCCTAACAAGGTCCATCCTCTAACAAGGAATATTTATATTAGTACATCATCTTGTGGACATCATTCCCACTAGGGTTTTTCCTCTGATCAAGGGTTTCCCTAGTCAACATATATGGTGTATTTGTCTATGTGGATTTCATTATGGTTGTTGTTTTCTTTGGTTGAATGATTAATTTTTGTTAAAGAAGATAATTATTTTAATTTTTGGATAAATGATTCACCCCTCCCCCCCTCCCAACCCCTCTTAGTTATCTCAGCGGACTATTGTTTCTAACAATTGGTATCAGAGCATTAGGTCCTTCAAGATAAAGTTTAACAACTTTGGGAGATCCATGGTGAACATGTTTAGAGAAGATAGTCCTACATTTGACAGAGGAAATTTTGACACCCAAGCAATGGAAATTCTTGGTGAGTTATTAGATTTGTGTAAAGAGTAGAATATTGAGTTTACAGATCTAGAATCCTTCTATTGTATACAAAGGAATAGTTGCACAAGCGCAGATAGATCCAGAATAGAAGAAGACGTAAAGATAAAGGTATGATCTACTTACAAAGAGAGAACTAGAAGGTATGAAAATTTTTGTTTGTTGGACATCTAAAGAGTTTGGTCATTTTTTGAGTAAATGTCCTAAGAGGTTGAGAAAAAGCTAAAAAGAGTCTACTTTATGATAAAATCAAAGAATTTAAAGAAAGTATGGAAAGATCCTTGAAAGACTATGTTAATGAGTCTAGATTGGTTAATGAAGAACAAGAAATAAAAGAGACTATTATGGAAAGTGCACATGTGAGAATTGATGAGAAATTCAAAATACAAGAGAGAATAGTTGATTTCAATTTAGATGACGATGTTGTTACGGGTAAGTGCACCAAGTTGTGTTACCAAAAGGGGGGTATAAGTGGACACCATTTTTCTAAAATCAGCAATTTATGAACTGCAACAATAATTTGAAGATAGCTACGCTCAAAATTTTCAGATATGACAAAAATAAAAGTAGTAGTCCTTTGAATCATTTTTTAAACTAGACACAAACCAAAAATGTGAAATATCTGTGTGCTCCCCCTAGAAATGATTGAAAACTAATCTAAAATCCAAACTTATTTTATTCAAAGTGTGTAGAATGAAGTATAGTTTCTAAAAAAATAAGTTGTTGCAAAATTTGATGAACGAGCTAAAATGTATAGCCCAGTTAGTACATGTTGGTTTTTGACAAAAAATGGACATACATTCAAAAGAAATTATAGATAAAAGACTTGAAATAGTTCATAGTAAAAATAAATTATATGGTTATATAGCTAACATAGAGACCTACAATGTCATGTAACCTAATCTTATTGATGCTCAACCACGAGGAATATTGAAGGAGAGCACACAAGAAAAATCAATCATTTTCTATACGTTTTTAGCAAAACATGTCTCAAACTAGTTTATAGACTTTAAACCTTTGGGTTGGATATCCAAGGAAAAACTAAGCCTTAGGCTTGGTTTAATGCAAAGCTTTGAATATTTATGTATGCCCTATAGTGCATGCACACTATAACACGCATGCACTATTTAAAGGATTTTAAATTTGGGTCTCAATAGCACATGCACACTGTAGTGTGCACACACTATTAAGACCTAAATAGTGTATAGAGAGGAAAGAAGAGACACAAAGAAAGAGAAAGAGAGATAGGGGCAGGTGATGGTTGTGTGTGTGTGAGAGAGAGAGAGAGATAGAGAGACAGTAGGGGATGGAAGAGAGGAGAGAGAGAGTAGGGGATTGGAGAGAGAGGAAATGAGAGAGTAGGGGTAGCAGAGAGAGTATAGAATGGGAGGGAGAGGAAGTGTGAGAGAGAGTAGGGGTGGCAAAGAGAGAGTATAGTATGGGAGAGAGAGATTGAGAGTAGGGGATGGGAGAGAGAGGAAGTGTGAGAGAGAGTAGGAGTGGCAAAGAGAGTATGAGATGGTAGAGAGAGATTAACAGTAGGGGATGGTAGAGAGAGTAGGCAGTGGGAGAGGGAGCGAGAGAGGGAGAGAGAGAGGAGGATGGGAGTGTGTGTGAGAGAGAGTAGGGCATGGGAGAGAGTGTGAATGTGTGAGAGAGTAGGGGCGGTAGAGAGAGAAAGTAGGGGATAGGAGAGGGTAGAGAGAGAGAGAGAGTAGGGGATGGGGGAGAGAGTAGAGAGGGAGAGAGTGTGAGAGAGAGAGATAGTAGGTAGTAGAAGAGGGAGTGGGAGAGGGAGAGAGAGGAGAGAGAGAGGGGGGATGGGAGTGTGTGAAAGAGAGAGTCGGAGATGGGAAAGGGGAGAGAGAGAGAGTAGGGGATGGGAGAGAGAGAGTAGGTGGTAGGAGAGGGAGTGGGATAGGGAGAGAGAGGGGGGAATGAGAATATGTGTAAGAGAGAGAAAGTAGGGGATGGGAGAGAGAGGAAGTGTGAGAGAGAGTAGGGGTAGTAGGGATAGAGTACAAGATGGGAGAGAGAGATTGAGAGTAGGGGATGGGATGGGTGAGAGAGAGAATAGACAATGGGAGATGGAGTGGGAGAGGCAGAGTGAGAGATAGGAGGATGGGAGTGCATGTGTGTGAAAGAGAGAGAGTAGGGAATGGGAGAGGGGGGAGAGAGAGTAGCTTGAGAGAGAGTAGGGGATGGGAGATAGAGAGTAGGTAGTGGGAGAGGGAGTGGGGGAGGGAGAGAGAGGGGGGATGGAAATGTGTGTAAGAGAGATAAAGAGTAGGGGATGGGAGAGAGTGTGAAAATGTGTGAGAGAGTAGGGGGTGGTAGAGAGAGAGAGTAGAGAGGGAGAGAGTGACAGTGAGAGAGAGAGAGAGTGAGAGTGAGAGTGAGAGAGTAGGCAGTGGGAGAGGGAGTGGGAGAGGGAGAGGGAGAGGGAGTGAGAGACAGAGTAGGGGATGGGAGAGGAGAGTGAGGGGGGATGGGTGTGTGTGTGAAAGAGAGAGAAGGGAATGGGAAAGGGTAGAGATAGATAAAGAGTGAGTAGGGGATGAGAGAGAAAGAGAGTAGGCAGTGGGAGAGGGAGTAGGAGAGGGAGAGAGAGGGGGATGGGAGTGTGTGTAAGAGAGAGTAGGGGATGGGAGAGAGTTTGAGAGTGTGAGAGAGAGTAGGGGTGATAGAGAGAGAGTGAGAGTAGGGGATGGGAGAGAGAGTGTAGAGAGGGAGAGGGAGAGAGAGATAGTAGATAGTGGGAGAGGGAGTTGGAGGAAGAGAGAGGGGGATGGGAGTGTGTGTAAGAGATCTAGAGAGTAGGGGATGGGAGAGGAGAGAGAGAGGGGGGATGGGAGTGTGTATCTATGAAAGAGAGAGTTTAGGGGATGGGAGAGGGGAGACAAAGAGAGTAGGGGATGGGGGAGAGAGAGTAGGCAGTGGGACAGGGAGTGGAAGAGGGAGAGAGAGGGTGAATGAGAATGTGTGTAAGAGAGATAGAGTAGGGGATGGGAGAGAGTGTGTGAGAGAGTAGGGGGTGGTAGAGAGAGCTTGTACTGGATGGGAGAGAGAGAGAGAGAGTAGGGGATGGGAGAGAGTGTGAGAGAGAGTCAGAGTAGGGGATGGGAGAGAGTGAGAGAGAGAGAGTCAGAGTAGGGGATGGGAGAGAGAGAGTAGAGAGGAAGAGAGAGTACTTGAGAGAGAGATAGTAGGCAGTGGGAGAGGGAGTGGGAGAGGGAGAGAGAGAGGGGGGATGGGAGTGTGTGACAAATCTAGAGAGTAGGGGATGGGAGAGGAGAGAGAGAGGGGGGATGGGAGTATGTGTATCTATGAAAGAGAGAGAGTAGGGGATGGGGGAGAGAGAGTAGGCATTGGGAGAGGGAGTGGGAGGGGGAGAGAGAGGGGGAATGGGAATGTGTGTAAGAGAGAGAGTAGGGGATAGGAGAGAGTGTGAGTGTGTGAGAGGGTAGGGGGTGGTAGAGAGAGCTTGTATAGGATGGGGGAGAGAGAGTGAGAGTAGGGGATGGAAGAGAGTGGGAGAGAGAGAGAGAGAGTAGAGAGGGAGAGAGAGTACTTGAGAGAGAGATAATAGGTAGTGGGAGAGGGAGTGGGAGATGGAGAGAGAGAGGGGGGATGAGAGTGTGTGTGATAAATCTAGAGAGTAGGGGATGAGAGAGGAGAGAGAGAGAGGGGGGATTGGAGTGTGTGTGTGTCTATGAAAGAGAGAGAGTAGGGGATGGGAGAGGGGAGAGAGAGATTAGGGGATGGGGGAGAGAGAGTAGGTGGTGGGAGAGGGAGTGGGAGAGGGAGAGAGAGAGAGGGGGAATGAGAATGCATGTAAGAGGGAGTGAGTGTGAGAGAGAGTAGGGGGTGACAGAGAGAGCTTGTACGGGATGGGAGAGACAGAGAGTGAGAGTAGGGGATGGGAGAGAGTTTGAGAGAGTAGGGAATGGGAGAGAGAGAGTTTGAGTAAGGGATGGGAGAGAGAGTAGAGAGGGGGAGAGAGAACTTGAGAGGGAGATAGTAGGTGGTGGGAGAGGGAGTGGGAGAGGGAGAGAGAGAGGGGGGATGGGAGTGGGAGAGGGAGAGAGAGGGGGGAATGGGAGTGTGTGTGAGAGATCTAGAGAGTAGGGGATGGGAGAGGAGAGAGAGAGATGGGGGGTTGCGAGTGTGTATTTGTAAAAGAGAGAGTTTAGGGGATGGGAGAGGGGAGAGAGAGAGTAGCCCGAGAGAGAGAGAGAGAGAGAGAGAGAGAGAGAGAGAGAGAGAGAGAGAGTAGTGGATGGGTGAGATACTAGGTGGTGGGAGAGGGAGTGGGAGAGGGAGAGAGATGGGGGGATGGGAGAGAGTGTGAGAGAGTGAGAGTAGGGGATGGGAGAAAGTCTGAGAGAGAGTGAGAGTAGGGGATAGGAGAGAGAGAGAGTAGAGAGGGAGAGAGAGAGTGAGAGAGAGATAGTAGGAAGTGGGAGAGGGAGAGAGAGGGGGGATGGGAGTGTGTGTAAGAGAGAGAGTAGGGGATGAGAGAGAGTATGAGAGAGAGTAGGGGGATGGGAGAGAGAGTGAGAGTAGGGGATGGGAGAGAGAGTAGAGAGGGGGAGAGAGAGTGAGAGAGAGATAGTAAGAAGTGGGAGAGGGAGAGAGAGAGGGGTGATGAGAGTGCGTGTGAGAGATCTAGAGAGTAGGGGATGGGAGAGGAGAGAGGGTGAGAGAGAGTAGACAATGGGAGAGGGAGAGAGAGAGTAGGCAGTGGGAGAGGGAGAGTGAGAGAGAGTAGGGGATGGGAGAGGGGAGAGAGAGTAGGGGATGGGATAGGGGAGAGAGAGTAGGGGGAGAGAGAGAGTAGGGGATAGGAGAGAGAGAGAGAGTAGCCTAAGAGAGAGGGGGGATAGGAGTGTGAGATAGAGAGAGTAGGGGATGGGAGAGGAGAGAGAGAGCAAGAAAGAGTAGGGGATGGGAGAGGATAGAGAGTGAGAGAGTAGGGAATGGGAGAGAGAGAGAGTGAGAGAGTAGGTGATGCAAGAGGGAGTAGGAGAGGGAGAGTTAGAGAGAGTAGGCGATGGGAGAGGGAGTAGTAGAGGGAGAGTGAGAGAGAGTAGGGGATGGGAGAGGAGAGAGAGACTAAGAGAGAGTAGAAGATGGGAGAGGAGAAAGAGAGAGTAGGGGATGGGGGATGGTGGGATAGGGAGAGATGTGTTTTGACATAGTGCATATGTGCTTTATATTGCATATGCACTATAGTGCATACGCACTATGTCAAATCACCCAAAAATGGTCACAAAGAAAGTTTGGGTCCCATTTCATCCATTCTTTGCCTTTTTTCTGTTGTGCAATCTGTTGTTCCGATAGAAAACATAGGTTTCAAGCTGTTGGAAGTTAGCAAATACTATTTGAAGACTTTTTGAAGCTAGCAAACACCAAATTCAATCATTGGATATGCTATTTGAAGGCTTTTTGAATATTCTTTCTATAGAAAAGGTTGGTGCAATCCTTTTTAAATATTGTTTGTTGATATATAGAGACAAATTTGATTATAATTTGACATGTTATTTAATATATAGTGAATTCATTAAAATTTGTATGGTTGAATGAATTGTTATTTGGAAATAGTTAAAAATTTGGCAAGTTTTTTGATATATATTGTGTATTCATTGAAATAATTGTAATTTTTATATGTATTTGAATGATTTTTAATTTACAAATTGTAAGTAATTCAAATGTTTGAATAATTTGACATGTAGAAATCATCATCATGCCAAGTAAGAAACCAAAAAGTCAAACAAATGAAGATAGGGAGAGAGATTTGGCAATTAAAAGAGATAAAATGAAACTACTATGTGAAAAAAGAAAATTTCAAAGCAATAATGAAGAATTAACTTTCGAAGAGGATCAAGAACCACTAATACAAAGAAACAAAGAGGAAGAATTGGAAAGACAAAGAGAATGAATGAGACTATTATGCTCAAGAAGACAATTGAATTATGAAGCTACATCATCCTCCAATGTTGGAGTCATATCATCCTCTCATGTTGAAGGGACACTAATTTGTAGATCCAATGATGTAAAAACTCTATCATGTCATGTTTAAGAAAAAATATCAACATATCAAGTGGGTGATATTCCTTCTTTTGCATCTTATTGCCAAGGTACATCGTCTTCGGTTCAAGGTACACAAAACACTCAACCTTATGTTGATGTTCAAAATGTTGAGAGAATGGAAGAGATTATAAAACCTTCTAAAATTCATTTTAGAAGACTAAAATATTTGATTGATATTAATACTAGCATTTTATGCCTGACAAGATTAGCAAGTGTACTTGTCAAAGAAAAGTTAATCGTATGCGGAGATTATTCTTTGAAAAATTAAATATTATAGGTCAATGCAAATTATTTGTTGAAATGACAAGGAATTTGAAATTTAGGCCTATCATGAAGATTCTTGGGCTAAGAAAAATGGACAATTCAAATGAAAAAGACATTTTAAAGAATCTAATGAGTGCTTATAACAAAGTGCATTCTAAATCACACACCAAAGATAGTAATATCACAAGACGAGTACTTACATCAACAATAGTAAGTACCCAAATGAAGAAAACTTGACTCATGAGAATGACAAAAAAAATATTGAAAATTGGTAGAGGTACTTTAAGGAGAACCATGCTAAGGGGCGAGAGATTGGAAGATCCAACAAAAAATGAGTTATGGACATTTAGTGGTAGACTATCATAAAAGGATAAAAAAATTAGTAAAGTTTTGAAATCATTGATTGAAGATTTTTAGAAAAATAACACATGTTTCCCCTAATCAAAGAGATGTTGTAAAAAGGAGGATTGGTAGCCAAAATCACAACCCACATGTGAAACATTTTTTGGGCTCAACTCAGACACAATTTTTTGCATAATTTATTGGTATGTATTCTCAAATTTGAATAAGTCAAAGGTTTTTTGAAATGGGTAAACTTTTTTATGTCAAGATAAATTACACACATGTGCAACTTGTTGTTGTAGGATACATATTGAATTTTCTAACCATTTTGATGTTTTTAGACATATATGTGTGTTTTTGCATTCTAAGTTTGTTTTGTAAGATTGTGACATGAATGAGCCACCAAGATCTTCAAGAGAATTCATATCCAACATTTTATGTGAAATAGGGGACAACCAACAATTTTACAAGACATCATGCTTGGATACAATATGCTTATTTTGTGGTTCTTTGCAACTTTTATCAACTTGTGAACATATGGATAGTACACATGCAATTGGAAATGAAATAATAGATTATAGAAAAATTAAGATAGTGACATAGGCTCTAAAAGATGGGAAATAGGGTAAAATATGTGATTTAGTCATTGAAAAGATTCCAGTGTATGAGTTCATGAAGATTTTTTGTGAAAATATTATTTATGAGTATGCAATGCATACACATAGAGCTCGATGGCTAGATTTGTAATTCAAGTTGTGCAAGGATACGTTTCCATTGGATACCATTGTTTTGGTTGTAGAATTCAAAGAGAACTACACACTACAATCACAAAATGAGGTGCAAGAAAAGTATTATACTTCTCACTTAGTAGGTTTCCATATTTGTTCACATAACATTCATGTATTCACCTACAAGTATAGAGGATGATAGGAAGATTTTGAGGGAGTGCCATTTTTACATCAGCGATGATCGATCACATTCTACGAAGTTTGTACATGATTGTTTTCAACTATTTTATGAAGATTTGGCTAATAGGGGCATAACATATCGTCAGCACATTATTTGGTTAGATAATTATGCATCTCAATTCAAGAATGCATAGATGTTCTATTGGTTGAGTAGGATGCATAGGTTGTGTAGAATTCAATATATGTGGAATTTCACAGAGGTTGGTCATGGAAAGGGAGAGCACAATGGTGTAGGTTCATGCATCAAAAGAGTCTTAGCTTGTGAAGAACTAAAGTACAAAGATAGAGCAATATTGATAGATGCAAATTCTATCATCCAGTGGTGTAACACTATAATGGGTCTAGGTAAGGAAGGTGAGTCTACGATTTGTAGAATTTTTTGGTTGATAGATAATACTAACATTGCACCATATGAAGATTGTTGTACACTAACAGGATCTAGTGAGTTTCACTCTTTTAGAAGCTCTAATGCAGGTTCATGGAGTATCCACACATAAAAAATGGCTTGCTATTGTCCATCATGTGCAAAGGAAAATTGGGATGAGTGTGAGTCAACTGAATGGGTGGACAAATGGGATATATGGGTTTTGGACCCAATTGACACCTATCGTCCCCCATACACACTAGAAATGGTAGAGATAGATTCATCTATTGACTTTGATCACTTCTCTAATCTAGTGCAACTTAGTAATATATATATTTATATATCTTTGTAATTTTAATATGTAACTTTATAACTTTTACCTAAGTATTTTTAGAATTAATGACTGCATTTTTTACATTTGTCATTGTAGGCCATGTTTTTGCTGTTATTGCACCTAAAGACAATGAAGAAGGGATAGATTATTATTTGTATCATTGTGTCCAAGCCAAACAAAAATTGGATCACTCGGTTATAGATGGTGAAGGTTTAGAGTACCATGTCAATGTAGTGGTTGTAACTAGCACATGGCTTAGATGATATTCTATGAAGAACCCTAACTTGTGGTTATTTAAGGATTGGAAAATAGAGAGGAAGATTCTTCATTATTCAAACCTTGTTGTTGCATCAAATGTCCACTTGATAAAATATGGTAGAAAGCCACATAATAAGATTCTTTGGAAAGCTCACAAGTTAGACCATGAGGCAATATTTGAGACATTAAAATGTAGAGCAAATCTAGTTGGCTCGTTAGATTGAATAGGGAGAAAGGGAGAGAGAGAAAGAGTGATCAATTGGATCCAAATACAATGTTGCAACCTCTCCCCTAAGACTATCCACATGACAAGGTGGGTATTGTTATTATGTGTAAGTGATGAGATATTTTTAAATCATAGATTTTATGTTTTGATTTGTTTATATTCTAGATACATTATTCAAATTTATATTAGACTCTTTAATAGGATCCATTTTTAGATTAGCCATTTGAGTAAGTGAAAGTTTAGAATTTTTTGTTTAGATCAAAATGTAATGAAAGAACATGAAATTTTTTAGAATGTGAATGCTTTGTGATGTAAAGTCATGATTGTGTGCATGCAATCAGTAACTTTGAACTGGTAAAAGAAAGGATATAATGGGAGAAGTTTTCAAGACTCATCAAGCCATTTAGTAAGCTACTTGATCATTTCTAGAATCTCAAACAAATAATTCTTTGCATTTGGAACATTGCTACCAATAATGATATTATGACTAAGATTCTTTTATCATTTATTTATCATTATGTTTGTTCGCTCTTGGTCTAAAGATTACAAGGTTGTGATTGTGTGGAAGAATCTACACCCTTAAGGATAATCATAGGTGGTTCATCAATGTTTGATTTGTAGCCTTCCCTTTTCCCTTTAAACGTAATCATGTTTATGTTCTCACAAGTTGGGGTGTAGGGAGGGGTATTTGTGGAGTTAATTACTAATTACGCTTTACTTATGTTTACTTAGGATACAACATTTTTATATTAGTTTTTGTAGGAGTCAACACATTATTTAGCACATATTGAAGGAAAAATCCACATGCACTTATTGTCATCTCACACCTATTTTTTTTGTGAGATCCACCTTTGTATTCTTACCACATTATCCTTCTCTCATTGTTTCACATGTTACACATACTTTTTTGTACAATGGATGATTTTCCACCTTTAGGCGACATGTGATTACACCTTGTCTAGTTGATAGGTTATCACTAGAAGCACTCCTAGTTATCAAGCATTACCTATATATTCAGGAAGATCTATGTGTATTTCATCCATACATATTTTTATTATTGATGATAATTGAATCTAGTCATTTAATGATCAAATCATTTCATCTCTCTCATTTGTGTTATTGATTGAGCTACTAGATCTTGTCATTCAAAAGTTCTTCCTTATCCTTATAAATATTGGATTTGAGCGTAGTTTCAATATTTGGTAGCTCATTACCAAGAGTAGTCATCTCATAGAAAAAAAGGTCTTCCAGCCTAAGCTTCTTTTGAAACTTGTTTTTATAGTTCTTAATTTCTAAATAGATATGAATTTTTCATTGTAACTTGTAGGCAAAGATCTCATAATTTTACTCATGTTCATCATCATCATTTAAGGTTCCATCTCTACTTATAATTGAAAAAACTATATCATTCACTCTCTACATAAATGGTGAAATAGTTCAGTTTCACTCACCCTTATATATTCATACTTCCCTTAAAAGTACTACAACTCAGATAGCTTAACATACTCATCACCTTTACAAATAGTTTCTCACTTTTTCCATGCATCATGGGTTATCATTGATCCATAGATGTGAGAATACTCTATATCAGACAAGGCACTAATCAACTATTAACTTTCTATCATGTTTTTTCTTGAGTTGCTTCATTTGATTTATAGTAGCATTTGATAGATCATTTGGTATATCATAAGCCTTCTCACTAATATCCCAATATTCATCTCCCACACATATCATATAAGTAGTCATACCATTCTTCCAAACTAGGTTGTTGGTTCCATCAAACTTAAGACCATCATTTTGTAAACTTTCCATGTCAAATATCATGTTAAGTGATCAAACATCTTTAAAAGGACTTGGCTATAATACCAATTTTTAGGCCCAGGAAGAGACAAGCACATCTTAAGGAAGGGGTGATTCAATTGCATGCAAAATATAATAATTCAAACCACTTAAATAAATCAAATATCTAAAAGATAAATAATAATACAATATTTTTAACACATAATACATAACACATAACATCATATATTAGTGCAGGGGCACCAAGTGGACACATGAAACTACAATGTACACTAAGGCCTATGAAGAAATCTGTGAAGGTACCAAGGGAAATCAATGCCTAATAAAGATATGTAAAGTCATTTGATGATGAACCATGGCTATTGAAGCCATCAAAATTTAAGGGAAGCATGAAATTATCAAATTTGTAATACATTGCCAAGAATGAGCAAACTTAGGACAAAATGGAACAAGTGAGGCTTAAGGAGTTAAAAGTCATTTAATGTTAATGTAATAGTCAAATGTAATGTATTTGGTTCATCAAAGTCATAGTATGGAGGATTCATAGGTCATTCAAGGTTAAGATACAAGATATGCATATATAGATGTAAATTGCAAAATTGACAAAATGTTGTCAAGAATACCAAAAATGGCTAAGAGAAAGGACTAATGGATATGTTTAGAGTTTTATAGTGTAAATAAGTTAAAGAGTCTTTACATTAGTATAGAAATGTTTAGTTGTCGAGTTGACAACTTTTTTGTCAACTTGACAACATTTTCATATGTAAAGTTAGTACATTGTTGCAGATAGTTACAAATAGTTAAGAAGTTGCTATCGGGTTTGTGGGAGAAGATGGGTTCTATTTAGAATTTATTCCACATTATTAGAAGGGATAGATGATCCATAATGATAAAATATGTAATGGAACCAAAGATGGCAGTTTTATGAATAGAATTCAATTTTTTTGCATTTTAAGAAGCTTACTGTCTTGTGGGTACAGTCCAAATAACAATGAATTTGTTTAAATATATAAACATGAACTTGGTTGAAACTTGGTGTAAATAATTTTTTTAATATTTCCCTTACATGTTTATGCATTAAGTTCAGTGTTTTTTTTGGTGATAAAGTGAAGGAAATCACTGGTATAAGTGAGTGTGCCTATATTGTGACTATAGATAGTTATCAGTGCAAGAACTTTATTAAGTGCCTTGAATCACCCACCAATAGGTTTCTAGTGATTGGTATGGTTAGTCAAATGAATAATAGATCCCTCTAATATAGTGAATATATGTAGGGATTTGAGATGAAGTCTTTGAGGAACTCAAAAAGATGGGAAATTGCTGATTAAGGGAAACCAGTCCCATACCAGTCATGGCTGGGAATGATCTGAGTGATGGATAGGGTAACCAAGGTTAGAAAAGGTCTTTTTAGATGGATTTTCAAGTTTTTAAACCTTGTAAAGAGTTGTGAGTGAAATGGAGGGGTATTTTCTACAAAACCTTTGGTTTCTTGTTCAAATAGTGAGAGTTTGTTGATTTGGGAGTTTGATGAATGCTGATACTTTGGGAGTTTGATAATATTGTGTCTTAAGAGGTCTAGAAAGACTATTTTAGGTTGGGGAGTCTTAGAGATTAGTGGAGGATAGGGTTCCTTTGTTGAGGTAGGCTAATTAGGCATAAATGCATGTGCAATCAACAGTAGAAAAGTTCACTAGTCAAGAGGTGAAGGTTTGAGATTGATAAGGATTTTATAAATCCCAAAAAGGTATTTGAAAAGTTAATTACTTATTAGGTTTTTTGGAAAAATTTCATGGAATTTGTAGATTTCTATCTAGTAGGGCTACTAGGTAGGCCTAGGAGGGCTAAAGTGTGAAACGGTGAAAGATGAATTGGTTGGAGTTGGTGAAGAGTTGGATCATGGTAGATAGGTCTTGAAAAGGCTATCCAAGGTGTTAGGGTTTGTTAGTAAATAGTTTTGTCCTTCCAAAATTAAATACAAAGAATGACTCAAGATGCCCAAATAGAAGAACAATTGCCACTAACAATTGGAAATACTATCATGAGATTGATAGCTTTCCTCTGAATTAAGAGGTACAACTCCCTCTTAGAAAGATATTTAGAGAATTTAAATAAATGATTAACATAAAAGTTTTCTAGCATTTACCCATCACTATGGGATAAATACGATTATAAGATTTAAAAGCTGTACAATGAGGAAAGAAAATGAACAAATAGCCATAGGACTACCTATCCAGTTTTCCATATCATAGGGAAAGTACAAAGACAGATTATCTTATTTTGCTAAATATGAATGATAATGCAAAATTGCACCTAAAACATGAAAGAAATGACTGTAGAATCATTTTCAATCCAAGAAAACCATATTCAGACTTTAGAATCTGATGTATGAAACTCTCTTTTATTTAAGATGCATAATAAAACAATAACAATATTATTTTATCTCTGTCATTACAATCAAGTTGCAGAAAAATAGAAATAACACTGCTATTCCCCTCCCTGTTACAATCGCTACACATAAAATATATTCTCCCTTTCTTGTAGCTGTAGAACTTCTGCTGAAGAGAAGAACCCCTACTACATCTGAATCTTCCAATAAATAACATTTTGGGTTGTCTTTTGGTTTCCATAACCGTTTCTTGAAAAAATAGTTTAATCATTCTCATGACTCCTCTTCTTCTTTATCCCTTTGGAATTTTAATATCTGGTCCACTTTAAAGTTTCATAAATTATAACAAATCTTTTTACCAAATTTAAAATGAATCTCTTATGCATTCTTGGACAGATGGCATGTGCTGGTTACAGATTGCAATCATAATCCTGTAACTGTCATTAATATACTTTTGCACTTAAACAATCATAACTTTTGATCCGTAAGGGATCTTGCAAAACGGCTTGGAGAGGGTTTAGATAACTATGTTTCCTCAAACATATCCGAAATTCAGCTCAATCCAACAATCGGATTAAAATTTGTGGGCCCCGCAACATGGCTATTTTTCTGACTACAAAATATTTGCATTTGTTGGTGCATTGATAGACCTACATACAGCTCATTATAACTTTTGATTTTGGCCACATTTTCAAGATCGCTTTGGTGAAGTTTTAGAAAACTTGATTTCGGGCAACATATCCAAAATTCAATCAGATCCAACAGTGGAGATAAAAGTTATACCCTCCGCATTGTCATTGTTATTTTAATGCTGTCAGAAATCTATAGTTACAGGCTGTATTAAAACTTATAATAGTATATACACCAACACTTGTACAGAAATCACATGTTGAAATTTAATTGTAATTTGCATAAGAGCCTACCTATTGTGTCTCCACCGTAGATGCCCATATTCATTTACAAATTTATCAAGTGCCTGGAAAGCCAAAACATATTACTTATAATGAAATAAGGCTTGATTTTGAATTCATATCCTCCATTATAATCAATGCATCTTTCATGGCAGATAACAATGATTTCCTTTCACTTTCATCTCATCTCATTATCCACCACTCTCTTCTGGCCTTAGGTCTTAGACTTGGAACCTTAAAATGGGATCTGAGCTTGATTTTGAATTTGAGCCACACATTCCAACTGCTGAATCTGGGCCATTGATCTGTGAACTGCATACTTGCAACTATCCATGAGCTTTGAACCTAAGAACGGTGGATTCTTTTCAAGCTTCACCATTTCAAATACAATTTTGAAGCTCCCAATCTTGATTGAATCATAATGATTCTTGAACTTCTGATTGCTAGGGCTGAAACTGAAACTTTGAACTGAACACTGCATTTTGCACCGATTCCAACATAAACTCGATGTTGAAGTTGAATTGACCTGAAACTTCAACTTCAACTTCAACCTCCCCATATGTGAATAGGAATGCTGACAAATAGGAGAATGACTAGCCTATTTTTAACATTTTATGCTAATGAAAAAACTTGAAGTTGAACTTGAACTGGATGGAAGCTTCAACTTTGACTTTGACACCCGAAAGTATACACGAAATTACTAAACTTGAAGTTGACTTGACCCGAAGGTTCAACTTCAACTTCAACTTGGGCACTGCCATGACTTAAATGTTTGACTTTAAGGCTGAAAAAAAATATAAGTATAACAATTGGCTCTGATTGGGGATGTGGGCTGTGAGGGACACAAAGAATCTAGCAATATTTGGTTGAGACTAGTGTCTAGCAATTGGGCAATAGAGTCATCAAAGCATAGCAGATAGAGGGATTTCCTACAGAGAAGAGGGAAGAATAGAGAGAACACCAATGCACAAAGCAAACAACAAGCAAAAAACCAGCAAACTAAAACTAAGCACAACCAAAAATTTATGTACAAAGAACTGGGCAAACAACCCAGACTCAAAAGAATATACCTGACTACTCATGGAAAACCATTAACTGGTTCAGAAAAATATATGCCAGTGCGGAAAAGTGGCTAGAAAATGAGATGCACTACTCCAAGCAACCATCGAGTAGCTGATAAAAGCATGGATCTGAATATCATGATTTGGACCAACCCTTGAATCACTATGCCAATTCCAAATAGCCATACACCCTCATAGAATTCTGATTTTTCATGTTCCCTCAATGCTTGATCTCCACATGGCTGCAACATTTTGATTTGATTGACATGATGCTGAAAATTTATTTCACAACTTCCTCTTTTAATCAAATTTTCAAAACTGGAATAACTTTTTAAATCTGATTTCTCTTTGATATCAACACTAGGCCTATTTTCAAAGTAAACATGTTCTAGAATAGGCTAATCAAAATCTTCTAGAATTTCAAAAAAATCTTTATTTCCTCTTTCATGGAAATGAAAAAATTCATATTCAAATAATTCATTACCCATATCAGCTTCAAAACCAAATGATTCTTGCACTTTAGTCTTCTCAAGATCTTGAGATGCTTTGGGCTGTAGAAATTCTTCACTAATCTCCATGTAACCAAAATAGAAGCATTCATAAGTAGTATGCAAAATATCAGTTTCAGCATTATCACCCTTAAGTTTTTCTTGATCTTGATGATCCATTACACTTTCTTGATTAAAGTGGCTAGTTGAATATACATCAGAAATATCAAATCTAAAAGATTCTAATTTGGAAAAGAAAACATCTAGCAGCAAGCTCTTACTTGTTTCAACATCAACAATGCCATCTAGAGGGTCTTTTTGCTCCTGTGGTAATTCAAGATTTGATCTTTCTCCTTGAGAGGTATAATGAAGATGGAAAATTTCATTTTCCTTGCATGTATCAAGATAATAGTTGCCTTGTTGTTCATACTAATTTATCACATTTTCCTTATTATCACCAATGGCTGGGACAACATTAAATATTTCAAAAGAAAAAGATTCAAGTTCCTGCAAGGGCATAGCCAGTAATGAGCTTTCATGTAGCTAATTATCACCAAGTTCTCCTTTAGTAGAAAGCATAGCAAAGCAAGTCATCATATTAGATGACTGAGGAAGATGCTGATCATTCATTTCAACATGCAAACTAGATTTTTCATTTTTTATGCACTCAAATTGAAAATATTCATAATCAGCTTGCAAGGGATTTTCTATTTTACCATTATCACTGCTGTACCTTTTTTGGTCTTGCTGATTTGTCGTACCTTCTTGAAAAATATTAGTTGTTAATTTATCACCATCAAGTTTTTCCTCAACAAGAGGTATAACAAGGCAAGCCATTATATTTGATGTTGGAGAGATGTGCTCATCATTATTCTCCATGTGCAAACAATCTTTTTACATATTAAAACAATTATTTTTAGCTGATGGGGTTTCTTTAAAATCTTCATCATCATACTTAACATGTAAATGATATGCTCCAGCCATATCACAAAGATTATCTTCAATCAAAGGAGGAATTAGAAAATCCTCTTCATTAAAAACTATCAGATTTTGACAAACAGAAATAGGGGGTGTTGATTTTTCTTTTTTTAAGAACTAGTCTTTTTTGTGTGAGTTTTATATTTGGATAATACTATTGTTCTTGGAAGCATATTTCAGCCTGTGAGGGTTTAGCACATTTCATCCCACTTAGAATCATGTCATCATCTAAACTAATAGCCTCCCTTTGTACATCTTGTAACCTCTGCAACGTTAATCGTAGAAGAAAGAATTTAACTTCAGATTGCATGGTAGCAATGAATATACACAATTGGTTATTCTCACTTGGTTGGCTAGCTAGAGGAATCTTACCAACACTTCTATTAAATCTATCAACAAAATCTCTCATGGCTTCCCCTTCTTTGATCTTAATTTGAAAGAAATTTAATGTTAGTGTAGTTTTTTATTTTTCCTATTTTGCTAAGTTTTTCCTACACTTTTAATAATCTCGCTTAGGTTAATAAAGTATGTCTTATTAGGTGAATGGTTGTGAGGTGTCACCTTCCTACATGTGAGTATCCATTAGCTATCTTGGGAAGATAATTTTCTATCTTTAGTCCAATAGATGGTTACTCCTCATTGGTTGGTGTTGCCACCTCCTCCCTCTTCCTAGCCTATATAAGCATGCTACCTAGCTTGTATTTGCATCTCTTGTTTTTGCATCCTCTTAATGCTATTTTTCTTCCAGAATTTGCATTACTCTCTTGGAGACTAACTCTATGATGCTATTTTGATTTTGTATCATTTGCATTCATGGTTTAGATATTTATTCTTTGCACTAGTTTTCTGGGTTATTAATCTTATCAGATTCTAATATTTAATAGCAACTTAACAACATCAACCGCAGGCGTAAACCTCTGTAGAAATTTTACCTCAAGATCATTCCAGCAAGTGATGTAACTATCTGGTAAATTCTGGAACCAATCAGCAGCATTTCCCACAAGGTTTTGAACAAACAGCCTGATGGATACATTTTCTTCCTGCACACCAAGAATACCGTATGCAACAATGACTGCTTTAATGTGGTCATTTGGATCTTGAGTCTTATCTCCAGAAAACTTGGGAAGGTATTCCCATGATCTTTTAGGCAGGGCTGAATATTGGACCAAAGAAAATGGTCTGATCTGAGCCCCCCATGGCTGAGTGGCAACCACAGCCATAATAAACACTGGAACTCCAAAATCAAGATTCAACAGGTTTGAAATACAGAGTCACCAACCTCTATCCTTAGGGAGGTAACTTTTAGATTTCCAAGAAAAGAAAAACACTTGAACTTGCTTTCTTCCTCAGTAGAGTTGCCAAAAACTGTTAGTAAACAATTTTGTCCTTCCAAAATTAAATACAAAGAATGACTCAAGATGCCCAAATAGAAGAACAATTGTCACTAACAATTGGAAATACTATCATGAGATTGATAGCTTTCCTCTAAATTAAGAGGTACAACTCCCTCTTAGAAAGATATTAAGAGAATTTAAATAAATGATTAACATAAAGGTTTTCTAGCATTTACCCATCACTATGGGATAAATACAATTATAAGATTTAAAAGATGTACAATGAGGAAAGAAAATGAACAAATAGCCACAGGACTATCTATCCAGATTCTCATATCATAGGAAAAGTACAAAGATGCATTATCTTATTTTGTTGAATATGAATGATAATGCAAAACTGCACCTAAAACATGAAAGAAATACTGTAGAATCATTTTCAATCCAAGAAAACCATATTCAAACTTTAGAATCTAATGTATGAAACTCTCTTTTATTTTAGATGCATAACAAAATAATAACAATATTATTTTATCTCTGTCATTACAATCAAGTTGCAAAAAAATAGAAATAACACCCCTGTTACAATCACTGCACATAAAATATATTCTCCCTTTCCTGTAGCTGTAGAACTCCTGGTGAAGAGAAGAACCCCTACTACATCTAAATCTTCCAATAAATAACATTTTGGGTTGTCTTTTGATTTCCATAACCATTTCTTGGGAAATCAGTTTAATCATTCTCATGACTCCTCTTCTTCTTTACCCCTTTGGAATTTTAATAGCTGGGCCACTTTAAAGTTTCATAAATTATAAAAAATCTTTTTACCAAATTTAAAATGAATCCCTTGTGCATTCTTGGACAGATGGCATGTGTTGGTTACAGATTGCAATCATAATCTTGTAACTATCATTAATATACGGCTACACTTAAATAGTCATAACTTTTGATCCGTCACAAATCTGCAAAACGGTTTGGAGAGGATTTAGATAACTAGGTTTTCTCAAACATATCCAAAATTCAGCTCATTCCAATGGTCGGATTAAAAACTGTGGGCCCCGCCACATGACTATTTTTTTGACTGCAGAATATTTGCATTTGTTGGTGCATTGATAAACCTACATATAGTTCATTATAACTTTTGATTTTGGCCAAATTTTGAAGATCACTTTAGTGCAGATTTAGAAAATTTGATTTTGGGCAACATATCCAAAATTCAATCAAATCCAATGGTGGAGCTAAAAGTTATACCCCCCGTATTGTCACTGTTATTTTAATGCTGTCAGAAATCTATAGTTACGAGCTGTATTAAAACTTATAATAGTATATACACCAACACTTGTATAGAAATTACATGTTGAAATTTAATTGTAAGTTGCATAAGAGCCTACCTATTATGTCTCCACTGGAAATGCCCATATTCATTTACGAATTTATCAAGTGCCTGGAAAGCCAAAACATATTACTTATAATGAAATAAGGCCCGATTTTGAATTCATATCCTCCATTATCATCGATGCATCTTTCATGGCAAATAAAAATTATTTCCTTTGACTTCCATCTCATCTCATTATCCACCATCCTCTTTTGGCCTTGGGTCTTAGACTTGGAACCTTGAAATGAGATCTGAGCTTGATTTTGAATTTGAGCAGCACATTCCAACTGCTGAATCTGGGCCATTGATCTGTGAACTACGTACTTGAAATTGTCCATGAGCTTTGAACCTAGGAATGGTGGATTCTTTTCAGGCTTCACCATTTTAAATACAATTTTGAAGCTCCCAATCTTGATTGAATCATAATGATTCTTGAACTTCTGATTGCTAGGGCTGAAATTGAAACTTTGAACTGAACATTGCATTTTGCACTGATTCCAACATAAACTCGAAGTTGAAGTTGAACTTACCTAAAACTTCAACTTCAACTTCAACCTCCCCATATGTGAATAGGAATGCTGACAAATAAGAGAATGATTGGCCCATTTTTAACATTTTGTGCTAATGACAAAACTTGAAGTTGAAGTTGAACTAGCTGGAAGCTTCAACTTTGACTTTGACACCCGAAAGTATACATGAAATTACTGAACTTGAAGTTGACCTGACCCAAAGGTTCAACTTCAACTTCAACTTGGGCATTGCCATGACTTAAATGTTTGACTTTAAGGCTGAAGAAAAATATAAGTGTAATAGGGTTACTTTGGGAAGCTTGATTAGATATTTGGTACATTGGAGGCACTAGGTACATTAGGTGCAATAGGTAACCCAAGAGAGTATTGGAGTTTGAATAGATTGGATTGAGACAATGAGATGGTGAACTCATGAGCATGGTTGAGGAAGTAATCTACCAAGTCAGAGAACTCAATTTGATCTTTGAGTAGGACTAATTCCTTAAGTTGATTCCAAGTTATATTGTTGAATCCTCAAGTTGAGTTAGTCTATTTAAGGTGATAGTGGAGGGCTCTACATCACATATGTTCTTGAGGAAACCTATTAGGGAAAATCTAGTGGGAGCCAAAATCACAAGATATTTGCACTATAAAAGAGTACTCCTAATTTTAAAAAAAATAGAAAAAAAATCAATCTACTTACATTTAGAGGCATATGACCCAATTTATGGACATGCTATATAGAGCACATTTCTTACAATAAATCTTAGATTTTGCCTTTAGTTGGGTTCACTGATATAATCTTGATTACAAGAGAGTGGACATAATGTCCACTACAATCAAGATGATAAACATCTCAAATACTAAAAAAAATCCAATGAAGCACAACTTTTACTTATTCATAAAATGCATACAATATATTTCCTTTGCACATCCTTTGCATACTTAACATACTCTCAATTATAGAAATGTTTGTTAGAGTAAATAATTAATTATTAATTATTTATTCTATTGCTTAAGCTTACTTAGGTCATGCATTTATTTAATATTTTATATTTAATGCGTGTTGTGGTTAGTTGGTGACAACACGGGAGTTTGTTCCCTTCTAGTTGTCACACTTATCTTCTACCACCTTCCAGCTTGTTCTACAAGCTTCCATGAGCTCTTTATATTCAAGCTCTCTCTCATTGTATTTGAACAACAACAACAACATCTTTTTTTATTGTAAATACATTTCTCATTGTGTTTGCATTCATGGTGTCTCTCATGTTCGTTTAGGGTTTTTGCTCGTGCTCCATGCTCTTCCCTTCTATGGCTTCTCTTTGACAGGTTTCACATGCAGGTGATCTTGGCATCTTTGGAGTTGGCTTTCCTCAACTCCAACATGGTATCAGAGCCTTCCTGCTGCTGCTTCGTTGAAGAAATTTTGAAGCCGTAATTTGGAGTCACAAACCCTAGTTTGTTTGTGCAATTTTTCTTCAAATCAGGGGATCAACATTTTTTCAGAGCACTTTCAGCCCAAATGGACATCACCATTGGATCTGGAAGGCCATTTGCAGTCAGAATTCATATAAAACTTGTCGTTTTTGGAGACAGGGCAATTTTGGTGAATTTTTGAGGCCTCTAAGGTCGCTGCCGTACGGATCGTACGGACACACGGCTTGAAAAAAACAAAAAAAAATCTTTTTGGGGCGCACCGCCGCCGCGCCACCGCGGGGCCGCCGCCGTGCCACCTGCGCGCAACCCGCAGCAGCCGCAGCAGGCAGCGCCGCCCGCGCCGCCCGCGCTCCGCCGCGGCCCGGCCGCCTCCCGGCCGCCGCCCTCCGCCGGCAGATCCTCCGTGTTCCCTGCCCTGCGGCCACCTCCTCCCGGCTCTGCCGCCCTGCGGCCACCTCTGCCCACCAGCTGTGCAGACCACTCTGCAGCCGCGTCAGCACTTTTTTAGCCACTGCGGGGGTGACACGTGGCATGGGCGCCACGTGGCACCTTGCCACGTGGACCCGCCACGTCACCCCTGCCACGTCAGTACTGCCACATGGCACTCTTTTTTGCTGCGATGGCCACCAAACCATCAAATTTAATCAGTTGACTTGCTGACGTCAGCGCTACATCAGCCCTTGCATGCACCTCTCCCGATTGCTTTTGGACCTACTTGTGGTTTTTTGGCCATAAATTTTGCATACGGAGGTATTTTTCTGATCCGAAAGAAGCACCGGAAAGCTGGTTCCGAGACGGAGATTTTTCTGTAGGTATTTTTTGGTTTTGATGCATTTTTATTGCTCATTTTTTCTGTTGAAGTCCAAAGACCTATTTTTTACTCCGGCATGCATATCTTTTGCGTCCCATGTCAGTTTTTTGAAAACTTTATATTTATGGAAAGCTGGTTCTATGTACTCCTCAGAAAAGTAGTCCTTTTTCTTTGTTTTTGGCCTCTGCTCTTTCTATCATAGTTTTGGCATTTTTTCTCTATGGTGGATATTTTGAGTGTTTTAGGCTCGAGGATCATTTTCCTGGCATGGTTTGCTTTCTTTTCGGCTGTACTTTCTTTTGGTTCAGCTCTTTTTCAGTTATGATCATTGTAGCTATCTTTTTTGAAGCACTTTTTTGTTTCGCACTGAGATAAAGTGTCACTTTTGCATTCTGGGAGTCATGAACGTTGTTTTGAGTCAGTTGTGCATGCACTATTTCATAAAGCACCATGGGGGGGATTATTGTTTGCTGTTTTAGGCATTCTCCCTTTGTCAAGTGAGTGTCCCTTCCATGACATTAGCCCATGCAGAGTCAGTTAGACCATGTCTTTATCGGTGTCTGTACCTCTTTTCCTCTCTCCTTGTTCTTGGTTCGTTTGCAAGAGATTTGGCTCACCTTCTCAGTTGCCTGTCATCACACCCCGTCTACATTAAGGGGGGGTTATGCTGTGTTCTAATGCATCCATGGTTCGATGGTTTGATAGTGTGAACTATGTATTCAGTGGTTGATCCTATGTACAAGGCGATTGCAGTGGCTAGCTACCTATGCATTTCGGTGAGATGGATCATCTACCATATAGACATGCTCAGTTCGTGCCTTCTTCTTCCATGGAGGTTTCTTCAGATCAGTAGTTTGGCAGATTTGTGGCTCTTCATGCTTCAGTGATGCTGCTTCTTCATGATCATTCCTTGTTCCTGTTTTAGGGGACAATTTCCCTAGTTGGAGACTTCTTCAGCTCTTCACTGGGTTCTTACCTCTTTTTGGGGGAAGGTTTTTCCGATGTGGTTTTCTCTCTTTCCTCACTTACAGAGGTTGCATTATTCTTGCATTGTACTTGGGTACCTAAAATGGCCTCGTTGCCGGACCTATTATGCATTTCATCTTTGTTTTGTGAGCTTAAGGCATTTCCCTAAGTTGCACTTAAGGGGGGGTGTTAGAGTAAATAATTAATTATTAATTATTTATTCTATTGCTTAAGCTTACTTAGGTCATGCATTTATTTAATATTTTATATTTAATGCGTATTGTGGTTAGTTGGTGACAACACGGGAGTTTGTTCCTTTCTAGTTTTCACACTTATCTTCTACCACCTTCCAGCTTGTTCTACAAGCTTCCATGAGCTCTTTATATTCGGGCTCTCTCTCATTGTATTTGAATAACAACAACAACATCATTTCTTATTGTAAATACATTTCTCATTGTGTTTGCATTCATGGTGTCTCTCATGTCCGTTTAGGGTTTTTGCCCGTGCTCCATGCTCTTCCCTTCTATGGCTTCTCTTTGACAGGTTTCGCATGCAGGTGATCTTGGCGTCTTCGAAGTTGGCTTTCCTCAACTCCAACAATGTTATCTCATTTATACATGTTACAAAGATTAAACATAAACAAGGTTGGCTAATGCCTATTCCAATAAAAGATATAAATATTATGTTTAATCAATAATGTAATCTAAGTCAAGTCATCCAAGACTTGGATAGGACCAAATGAATAACCAAAGGCATGTAATGGTATCACCAAAGTAGCACCAAGAATAACAACTTATTGTTTCATCAAATCAGTTAGATCCCAAATAAAGAAACACCCAAAAACCACCAAATAAATAAAAATTTGGTCTCCTTAATCAATGTGAACCATTAACATGATCTAAGAACACCAAAAAGAAGCATGAATACCATTTAGAACCTTCATATCATTAGTAACTCAAATTTCAAATCATTTTCAATACTGATCAACAAGAACACTAAAATATTGAACTCAACCATAACAAAAGATAAATGATTATACTTTAACTCATGGAAAACACTAGCTGATGAAACAATGATAATTCCAATACAAGCACTAGCATAAAATGTTGTCCTCTTTCATTTTTCTTCACATTTTTCCATAACATCAAGAAAATAAATTGAAGATTAGGATACCCATTTCACTTCTGTATAACATATCAAAAGATGAGGTATGGTTGTTTTGGACCAAGCTTCTGTTGTTACACTATGAGCCACTTTTTAGGCATAAAAATAAGCAATATAGGTGATTTTCAAGGAAAAAGGATTTTTATGTTTCTTAGAAGGTTATAAAGGTCCTTAGGGTCATTAAGTTAAGTTTTAGGCATCTAGGAGTTAAGATGTCAAAAATTACAAAAAATTACAAAAGTTGTCAAAGCAAATTGCAAAAACATTGACAACTTTGCAAGATTTTGAGAATTGGTGAAGGGTTGAGTATTTTGAAATAAGTTATTTTAGTGTTTCTGAACCCTTTCCAAGTTGTAGAATTGGAATCAAGTGAAAAATGAAAAAATTGCACTTTTTGTGCAAAGTTGCATTGTTCAAAGTTGTAAAAGTTACTAAATTTGCAGCTTAGTGGAAAAAGGATTGTGGGATTGAACTATCTATTTCATTAGGTTTAGGTGGCTGGGTAAAACCTATCCCCAACCTTGTCCTATCCTATTGAATGCTCAAAATTTCTTGGGCACACTGAACCGAAATGTCCCTAAGGGTCACTAAATACCACAGGGTAGTGATCTTTGATGGGGCATATCTTAGAGCTCATGTGAGGTATGAATGCGATTCTAGTTCCTATAGGACCATGTCATGGAGACCTATAGTAACCTCTCTATCTTTTTTGACATCTTACTCTATTTTGATTTTGTGATGCCAGCTTGGATGATGCTAAAACTTGTCACTATTGAGCTTGCACTGCAAGTGTATTGTAACATTTTGTTGAAGATAATACATTGTGCAGGTTCTGAAGGGGTGTGGTTGTTTTACTGAAAGATTTTTCCCCATTAGAAAATATTTGTGTTATGTGTTTCTTTCTTTGTCTATTTTCTGTATGCATGGTTGGCTGCAATATTGTTGTTTACATGATATTGAATCTGTAAGTGTAGAAGATTTTAATAGGATTTGCATCATACTTTCCTTATGAGATTAGTGTAGGAAGCTGTTTCCGCACCTGAGTTTCCTTATAAGCTTTAGGTGGCTAGGTAAATTCTATCCCTAACCTCATCCCATCCTGTTGATTGCTCAAACATTCTCAGGCATACTGAACCACAATGTCCCTAAAGGTCCCTAAATGCCATAGGGCAGCGATCTTTGACAAGGCATATCTCAGAGCCCGTGAAAGCTATGGATGTGATTCTAGTTCCTATAGGACCATGTTGCAAAGACCAATGATAACCTTTCTTACTTTTTGAAGATCTTACTCTGTTTTGATTTTGTAATGGCATCTCTAGTGATGCTAAAACTTGTAGTGTTGGCTAGTACAAAGTTGCCAACTACCAAATCTCTCTCACCTTTTGTCCTGGGATTGAACTATTTATTTCATTAGCTTTGGGTGGCTAGGTAAACCCTATCCCCAACCTCATCCCATATTGTTGAGCACTCGAGCATTCTTGGGCAAACTGAAACATCCCTAAGGGTTACTAAATGCCATAGGGCAGTGATCTTTAACAAGGCATATCTCAAAGCTCATGTGAGGTATGGATGCGATTCTAGTTCCTATAGGACTATTTTGCAAAGACATACAATAAACTCTCTCACTTTTTAGAGATCATACTCCATTTTAATTTTGTGATGCCATCTCAAGTGATGCTGAAACTTGTAGTGTTGACCAGTATAAAGGTTGCCAACTACCAAATCTCTCTCACCTTTCACCTTGGGATAGAACTGTCCATTCTATTAGCTCTAGGTGGCCGGATAAACTCTATCCCCAGCCTCATCTTGTCATATTGGGCACTCAAACATTCTCAGGCATGCTAAACCAAAATGTCCCTAAGGGTCACTAAATGCCATAGGGAAATGATCTTTGACAAGGCATATCTTGGAGCTCATGTGAGGTATGGATGCAATTCTAGTTCCTATAGCAGCATGTTGTAGACACCTACAATAACCTCTATCACTTTTTGAAGATCATACTCTATTTTGATTTTGTGATGCCATCTTGGGTGATGCTAAAACTTGTAGTGTTGGCTAGTACAAAGTTGCCAACTACCAAATCTCTCTCACCTTTCATCGTGGGATCGGACTATCTATTCTATTAGCTCTAGGTGGCTAGGTAAACCCTATCCCCAACCTTGTCCTATCCCATTGAGCACTCAAACATTCTCGAGCATGCCAAACCAAAATGTCCCTAAGGGTCAATAAATGCCATAAGGCAACGATATTTGACTAGGCATATCTTGGAGCTCGTGCAAGGTATGGATGTAATTCTAGTTCCTATATGACCATGTTGTAGAGACCTATAGTAACCTCTCTCACCTTTTGGAGATCTTACTCTATTTTAATTTTGTGATGCCATCTTGAGTGATGCTGAAACTTCTAGTGTTGGCCAGTAGAAAGTTGCCAACTACCAAATCTCTCTCACCTTTGCATTGGGATTGAATTGTCTGTTTCATTAGCTCTAAGTGGCCAGGTAAACCCTATCCCCAACCTTGTCTTGTCCCATTGAGTGCTCAAACATTCTTGAGCACGCTAAACTGAGAGTTCCCTAAGGGTCACTAAATGCCATAGGGTAGCAATCTTTGATGGGGCATATCCTGGAGCTCGTGTGAGGTATGGATGCAATTCTAGTTCCCATAGGACTGTGTTGTAGAGACCTACAATAACCTCTCTTTCTTTTTGGAGATCTTACCTTGTTTTGATTTTGTGATGCCATCTTGGGTGATGCTGAAACTTGTAGTGTTGGCCAGTACAAAGTTGCCAATTGCAAAATCTCTCTCACCTTTTGTCCTGAGATTGAACTATCTATTTTGTTATCTTTGGTGGCTAGGTAAACACTAGCCCCAACTTCATCCCATCCTGTTGAGAGCTAAAAAATTCTCAGGCATGCTGAATTGAAATGTCCCTAAGAAAGATAATGACACATTAAGGGTCTTACAAGAGTTCATAAGTTTCTATTTATCTCCCCCACATTGAAAATATCATGGAGAAAACATGGTGTGATGTGTAGAAGGAGAATATTTTAAAGGACTCATAACTTTTCCTCCTCGTCATAACTCAAAATCTTAAGGGTTTATTAGAGGCAGGCTTAATATGGAACATATTCTAATGTGCCATAGGTTAATAAGATTGTGTCAAAACTATCGAAGGAATCATAGAGATCACTATTTTGCATCATTATGAGGGTTTCTGAAGGATCTTATCTTATCTAATGTCATATTTTCAAATAGTAAAGAATACATTCACTACCTCTTGCATTATCATTCAAAAATACCAATCACATTAACGTGCTCCTATATGATAGATTTGTAAATTGTGATGTTTTTTAGTTCATTGTCTTATATTGAATAATGGTTTCAATCCTTTAAAGAAGTGTTCTTTTGATAGTTGTGGGCACATGTGACCCTCACCAATTTATGATAGTTTCATTAGAGGCAATAAAAAAGAAGTCAAAGTAAATAGATATATAAAGTATGAAAGTATATGGTGCAGGAGCACCCTTCCAAGGCTCCCACCATTTTATTTTGGTGTGATAAACTTCTCTTAAGAAGTATGTGAATACAATAAAAGCATATAGCTCATGCTTTTCTATTCAAGCTAGGATAGGTTTTGAAGTTTCCTCCTTCGTCTTTGTTGGCAATGCCTAGCTAGGAGCAATAAAAAAAGAAGTAGTTCTCAAGAGAAAAGTACAAAGATTAAAGACTTTCCCTTTAGAGGGATTCAAGAGAGATATAAGAAGGTTATTTATTAAAGAGGAGAAATTTCTATGAGTTGAATAAGTTTTTCAAAATTTGAGGACAATAGGCAGCCCTCAAAACCCCCAAAACCCCCAAAACCCTCATTTTTTTGCATTATTGTTGTATGACTTTTTGGTGGCCTAAAAGCTCAAAAATATTTGAGTACAGACTGTGTGAAACAAATGTTCTTAAGGCCAGGTCTGATGAATCCCTAAGGGTAATAAGTTATTAGCCTTATAAATTTGGGTGGAGGCCTAATTAGGGGCTCTTCTAGTAGCCTTTTTGTGAAGAAATACTTAGAATAAATAAAAAAGTTTATATCAAGGTCATAGAGGCCACTAAAAATATAAAACAAACCTAGAACAAGGGAGAAACTCCTTGAGCTTCCTTTTGATTGCATCATATGTTAAGCATCACTTTCGCCTAATCCTTAGTGGCAAATTTGTAGAGCTCCTTGTATTTACCTTTAGCATTATCATTCTTTTCAAGTGCATTCTTCTTCAACTGGCATAAATATGTGGTCAGGATGTGCATGACTTTTAATGCAAAATGGGAGTTATTCTACATCTTCTTATCCAACCTTGTAACTCTTTCCTTGACTTATTAAGCTCTTCCATAGTTTTCTCACACTTGTCACATTGCACACCTAGGATAGTTGTATTCTTACTAATGACATGTGGTTTAACAACTTCCTCTATTCATATTTTTTAAGGGAGGTCCAAAGGTTCCATTTTGAGACTTTTAGGGATATGGGATGAGCTACTAGCTATCTCAAAACAAACCTCAATCTCAACCTCTTTTGCCTTTTCCTCTTTCTCTTCACTTATATTCTCCTCTCCCTCATTTGACTTAGAGTCCACTTTCATTTTTTTCCCCTTTTCTACAGATTGTATCACGAGTCTTTTGGAGTGACAAGGGGTCTTAGTTTCCTTTAAGAAATCAATGTTAGAGTTAGTCTCATGAATGATAAATTTGGTCATTTTTGAAGCCTTGGTCTTCTTTTTGGTAGAAATGATTTCCTATTCTTCTCTTTCCATTTCTCCTTAGAAGCATCATTAGGAGAGGTTGAAGAGAGCCATGCAAGACTTTTATTGTATGTTTTTGAGGAACTTTCCCTTATAGGGACAAAATGTTACCTTACAAACACTTGTAGATATTTTTAATGACAATAACAAGATAACAAATATATGAAGTAGAAAAATATAAATTTCACCCACATCAATTGATCCTTGATCTATTATGGAAATTGAAGATGTTTCACTCAAAAGTTGACTTCTATATAAAAAAAGAGAGAGGGGCCAAAGGTGATGCAAGCTGTTATCATAGGAATACGAGTTGAAAACTTGGATATAGTTGTTAACAAAATAAGATTTAATGCTCATTGATGCATGAAATTTAGGTGGAAAATAAATTGAATTTGATAATTTTCTCTCTTTGTATGATGCATTAGGAATTAGATGAAGGGAAATCCAAGACTAGTAAATAAGTAAATGTATTGTTTAATAATATATGGAATAGGGGAGTTGTCCACAACAGTTCTAGGAGTGGGTTGCATTTTTCTTTTGTTGAATTCATTTGTAGAAGGTGGTGCACATATTATTTTGGGGGGTTGAGTGTATAGGTTGTAGAAGTATTTGGAGAGAACTTTATTTTTTGGAGTTTTGTTTAGGGATAGTTTTCGATAGGGTTTTTTGAAACCAGGAGAACTGTAGATTCTAAAGAGTAGACTTTTAAAAATCCATCTCTATAAAAAAACACCATGTCATAGGCATGAGAATATTGTAAAATAAATTTGATAGACTCTAGTTTTTGTAGTTCAAATATGAAAATATTGTTAAATAAAAACAATCGGCTCTTCATTTTGCAATGCAAATTTGCTTGGGTTTCAATAACAATTTATGAAGTTGGGCATCAATTTGTTGTTCATTTCATCTAACTTATTATTATATATTTCAAATTTGTATTTATATTTAGAATGCTAGTTATACTAGATTTATGGGATCAATAGCTCATTGCATCCCAAATCATTAGAAAAGGCCCATTAGAATTCAAAATTGACTAAGATATCTCTTAGATAAATAAAAGAATTTATAATTAAAATATTAATCTTGCCACACAAACTCATACATTATTGAGATCTTCTATCTAGTTATGAAAACTTAAATCTTAGCAAAAAGTGACTTTAGCTTTTTGTTTCAACTCTACTTAGTGAAATCTAGGTTTTTGATGGCTAGATAGAAGCTAGTGTGAACCAGCCCCAAAAGATTGAACCATCAAACAAAAATGTCACTTTACATAGGTATTGTTCTATACTTGGATTATACTCAATTTTTCAAAAATCTACTGTGCCAAGGATTTCATCATCAAACCAAACACGGTATATTTTTGATAAATTATCAATTTCATAAGATAAATATATTAAAGAATTCCTCTCATTGTGATGGAGTGAATTGATTCATAGACAAGGGATGTATGAAGAACTAATTGTCTACAATAGGGAGTGGTTTTAATTTCCCTTCTGAGGGATTGAAGAGGGGTATAAGGAGGTTCTAACTTGTGGAGGAGGATTCCTGATGAAGTGTGGAAAGTGTCTTAAAAGTGGGGACAACAAGCAACCAAGAAAGCCCTACCAAACCCTAAATTTTGCTATTTTTGTTGTATGGTCTATACGCACCCTAAGACCCTAAAAATCCTTAAGCATGGGTCCTATTATCAATTGTTCTTAAGGCCAAAGGTGTTGAAACTCTAAGACAAAGTGATGTAGTAGTACATAGTAGAAGTCTTCAAATAGCAAGGAATGGTGGAAATGCTTAGATTCTCTCAATACCTAAGGTGAAGGGTCCTTGTGCCAAATACCTATCATAGGTATGGAGATGGGCTTAATGGAAGTTTATCACAACTCCACAAGACAAGGTAACCTAATCACTAGGTCTACCCAAGTATCGAGCACCAAAAACTCAATATGCACTACTAGATTCCCTTAGCCAAAAGAGGGATCAAACCCCAAAAACTGAATAAAACATCTAGGGGTGGCCTACAATCATTGATATGGCCTATTTAGGTTCTAAAAAAAATGGATCCATGATTCATTTCATTAAAGACAACTTATAGTATGAAGTTGCTTTGAAAAACCACTAAATTGGCTTGTAGCCCTCCTAGAATGAGGAAGAGGTGTAAATTTGGATTCTTCCAAAGGGTATGGTGACTTGACCAGTGATTTAGGTACCCTATTGGGTCTTATGAAACATGCCAAATTTCCCAAGCATAGAGAAGAATGGAGGTTGTTGTTGTTGCAACATTAGACCAGATTTGAAGGCCTAATTAGGGCTCCATTTGCACTGTAGGTACACTTTCTACAAAGAGAAAATACAATCCAAAAATTAGGAAATCTCAGGACATGTAAATGAGACAAATTTCTAGGATCTTAGCCTTTGGTGAACCCAAGAACTCAATCTAGAAGGATTGTTGTAAATCTTAATTTGGTGTACTCTTCATGAGGCACACCTAGGGTATGGCAAAAAACTCACCTCTTTGCATCTTCTAGAAAAAAAATTGTAGAATATGAAATTACATCATTACACCTTATATTCTACCAAAGGGCATCAATTTTCCATGGTGAAATATGCCAAAATAGCCCTAGCGAGTTGTTGATTTGTAGGCTGATTTGTGGGCAACCAATAATAACAATTGAATAAGTTTCAAACTATGAAGAGTTAGAACATGATACTTGTTTAAAAATGAAATAGATAAAATTCCCCAACTTTAGATCCATTGAGATATCTCCAATCATCTATACACATCCATACCAGGGTCTGCAACACATGTTTATGCAAGAAAAATGCTGATTTTATTGCTTTCAATGCCAAAATTACATATCTGTCCTATCACCCACCTACAAGGGCTTATATAGGATGCTCCTAATGGATATATGAGTGTTTTGAACCAACTAAACATTTGGGATATTATTTTACAAGTTTTAGCAACTTTTTAAGAAGTTGCTGAAAGTTGCTTTGATAACTTTTAGAGCAATTTTTGCATATCTAGTGACCAAAATTGGTCCTAACCTTATTTTTATGATCTTTAAAGGATGTTAACATGAAAAAAATGGATCATTAGTGACCAATAGTTAGACAATGGCTTATAAAATTCCAATCTTGTAACTATGGCCTTATAATGAGATCCAATGTTAAATCTATTATTCCTAAGCATGACTAAAGACCACAAGGACCTTAGTTTGAAATCTTTATGGTGCTTTTTGAAGGTAGATTGGGTGCTCCTACAACTCAAAGGAGCTATTTGCCCTAGAAATATGGGTGGAGGCCTAATTAGGGGCTCTCCTTGTAGCCCTTTTGTGAAGAAATCTTGAAATTGGGTACAAATTCATTGTTGTTGTCCATTCAAGCATAGGAAAAGTCTTCTAATAAAACCTTAAGAAATCATAGAAACCTTGGTTTTACTAGGGAGTGCTATGGTACCCTAGTAGACCTATAAAACCTTTGGAGGGATACTATTCCTAGAAGAGTGAGGGAGTGATGTTGCAAGTTTGGATCAGTCAACCTAGTGAGGAGGTTCGGCAAGGTCAACAGATGTTCTAAGTTGCAAGAGATCCTATAGACCACATAGGTGTATAGAAAACACCAAGATCCACATATAATATACAAGGTTGCATTGGGATGAGTGTACTTGGGGTACTTATGGTATGGGTATGGGTATAGGTATAGGTACTGTTACATCTGGTTTTACCGCCAAAAGATTTAAATTCAAATTCGCGGCCTGTTCAACGGTTAGCCAAAAAATTTTTATGACCCGACCCGCCAAAGTTTCTCTCCATTAGATTTTAGATGGATCGACGGTAGGCGCGATCTCATCATCGAAAGTTGCACGGGAGATAGTATCGGCGACATCGCGCCCAATTAACACGTGTTTGGTGGACCCTGCGGGTGGGTCACAACGGAGGGCGGGTCGGAAAGTTTTTCGGCACCGCAGGCACTATGGCGCTATTGCACGCCAACCAGAAAATCTTCATGGTGACATAGCACCCGGCGGAGATGCTAAAGTCGGCGGGGGGGTCATGTGGCCGAAAAAATGTTGTGACAATCGGATAAAGTTTGGCGGGCAGGAGAAAATAAACGGCGAGAACTTCAGAAAAATATTGGGCCCCATTGCCAGGTTCACCAACTGGATGATGCCATGTGTATATGTCAGGATACTGCAACCATGGGCCCAGTAGTCTTCAGGAGGGACGACGAGTGAAGTACGATGTCGCTCTGATTGTCAGATCCGCAAGATCATTTCATGCCGTCAAAAGCAGATAGGGTGGGGTGATTGACGAACCAACAGGGGGACGCCACATGTTGGCGGGCCCGGCGAATCAATAGGAATGGAGGGTTACAGAAGGTCAGGCTCTCCACTGTCAGATGAGAAAAGATCAACGATAGGCACCATGTTGCCTTAGCAAAACTACAAGATTTTTACCATGGCGACATCGCGCCCGACTGACACGTGTCGGTGGGGTCAGGTCTCGCCGGATGCATCATCGAGGTGGGGCCGATTCGGATGGGGCCCAGTCACCGGAAAGAGAATCCACAGCGAATCAGAAACAGCCACGTGTGCCGAATCAGAACACAGATATGTTGAGGGGCCAAATTTCCTGATACAATCAGCGCATTAAGAGGTGGATTCTCCACCATCAAATCTGCAGGAATCTAGGGTCAGCACTATCTCGCCATGGAGGAACTGCGCGGATTTTACAATAGCGAGTTAGCACTCGGAAGACACGTGTCCTTGCATTTTGGTTTTCGACGTGGCAATTAGTTGACGGCCAGCGATTAGGTGATAAGGTGGCACGATTAGTCCGATGAAGGTGGTCAACTGCAGAAGGACTCTCCAAGTGGCAAGACAAAGGATTATGATTGGCCCACGTGGCCTAGTCGGCATATAGAAAATCGGGTCGGCTAATAGGAAAGTTTGATTCATGAACCAAGATGCAGAGGCGATCGATGTATCTTGCGATCTGATCTTTGCGATCATTTCTGACCTACCAGGAATGAATGCAGGACATGAGGACACTCCACCCATCTGGTCGGCCTATCTACCATGTTAGGGAATGTTGTGGCGCCGTTTCTATCTTCTCCAGGATCTTCTAAGAAGAAATGAGATTTCTCGGTATGTAGGCCAGGATTTCAATCCAGATCCCTGATTGGGTTCTCAAGACAGGAAGTTAATACCAGTAGGTAAGAAGTGAATGTAACGCAAAAATCTTCAGTTGTGCCTGATCTATAAAGGTAGTTTCCTGATCTATTCTGAGGGTCGATTCTTCCTAATTTTCTCTGCTACTACTTGCAGACTTACAGTGTAAAAACCCCTTTATCTCTGAGCCATGTAATAGCCTATATCATCTCTTTCGGCCATCAGTGTCAATGTGCATCACTTTGCCTCCCATTGGTGTATTGTTGAGATCAACGATCTGCATACTATATCTATCTTTGGCCTATCGAATAACACATAAGTGAAATCTCCTTTTCCTAGTGTCATTCAGTTGGTTTCTTCTGATCTGTATGTGATTACTGATCGATGCAAGTCTGGATGTGTATGACTTTTGTATGTTATTCTGGTTTTGTAGTATATATATGGGCAGGAATGAATCTGAACACTTTGTCTTGGTGCATCACCATCTTAGATTAAACTAGGTAGATTTGCTTTGATGCTCTCTTTCTCCCTTTCCCTTCTGAGAATAGATAGGTACACCCTGATAGTAAGAGGAAGCCGGCCTTCTCCGGAGACTCAACCTCGTAGCTCAAGTCCCATAGCTTGGAGGTTGTTTCCATGTTTCACTAGGTTTTCCTCGCGCATAGGCCTTGGACAAGGGTGCAAACCTATGTAACAACAGTTTTTGGCACGCCCGGTGGGACCTATATCAGAATATTTCATGTCTACTAGTGTCAAAACTAGAAAGAGTTTCTGAGATTAATGCTGAAGAAGTAGTGCTGGCTTCAGTATTCAAGCCTTCAAGAGGCTGATTCATCAAGTACTTGGCGACTCTGAGCATCAAAAAATCTGGTTTCAGGCCAAAGTTGCAGAAATTCATGCCCAGAGCTAAAACAAGGGCATCTTCTAGAGGTAATTTTCAATATCAAGAACTGTCACTTTCAAGTCCTAGAAGAAGGAGGGCTAGAGCTTCATTATCACTAGTTAGAGGTGGGGTAACAATCAACATACCTGTGAGATCTGTCTCTACTCCTCCTACTGTCCGAACTCAGCCTAGATTGTCATCAGCACTCATCAATAGAACACTTGTTTATATGGCACAACCAAGAGTTCATCCTTTTGCCACCTTTAATGGTGGAAGTCCTCTGTTGTTAGCCCAAAGACATGATATACCAGTAGCTGCACTAAAAAGCATACCTAATTTTACTGGTGAAACTTCTATTTCCCCCCTAGAGCATATCCAAGAGGTAGCGAATGTCTGCAATATTCATGGTATCACGGAAGATGATGTTGCTATCAGACTTCTAGCCTCATCTTTAAAAGGAAAAGCATTACAGTGGTATAGAGGCTTAGCTCATGGTTCCATAACTGATTGGGATGGACTAGGAGCAGGATTATGCAAACATTTTGAGGATAAGAGTGACCATTTGTCACTATTAGAGCAGCTGACTACAATAAAAAGAGCCCCCCATGAATGTATGACTGATTTTAATTACAGATTCCAAAAGACATGGGATAGAATACCTACTATAGTGAAACCTACCCCTGGTAATGCCTTCTTGCATTACCTTAGAGCTTTTAACAGTGATATTGCCACTACAATCCAAACTATGGGAGGAGATATATTACCTAATGCTTATGAGACAACCATAAAAGCTGAGAACATTGTAATACAAGGAGGAAAGTTGGCCCCAAGGCCTCCTATTCCTTTCTTTCCTGATGTTCCCAACCACCAACCAGCAATAGCCCCTCTCCCTACAATCTCTACATCACAAGCCCTTACTCCAGTTCCCCAAGCTTCCACATCCTCAAACGGAATAGATGAACTCAAGAAAATGCTCCAAGGTCTAGTATTGAACACAAAAAAAAGAGAAAAGACCCTGGATAAAAAATTACAAGAGCAGGGGAGGGAGTTGAAGGACCAAGGGAAGAGACTAGAGGATAGTTTTTCTCTAATACAAAAGATGAGTAACAAGGTGGTGACCTTAGAAAGACAGCAGGCTCAAGGTGGCAAGCCTCCCCAATTGCAATATCAGGCTCCAAGCAGTGGTAGGCGTCCTAATCAGTGGAATAGCTCTTTTGATTAGAATAGGCAGAATAGTGTAATGGGCACCCCTGAATGTCCCAAAAACTAAACCAAATTGCTGAAAGGAATTATGTCAAACAGTTTGCATTCAACTTCTTAAAACCCCTTATAACTCTGGAAATCAAACATTTATTTTTTTGTTGTGTTTCGTGCATGGAATTGGTATCATACAACATAAACAAGAAAAAAACTACAACAATATGCAAAGTGGAAATGAACTGCTGCTAATAAAATGTTATTTTCAGAATTCATAAAACCAAATACATGGTAGATTTATCAACTCACTATTTACTTCAGCAATATTGTCATAATACTTCAGCCCATGCTTACGAACTTGCTACTACAATACTTTGTCCTCCAATCAGTCCACTACCTTCATAATACCATTCCCTCCAAGCGGCATAAGCGTCAGACAAGTAGCGAAGAAGATATGAGCAAAATATCAAATCTGCCTGTAGCCGAAAATGCAACTAAACTGCCTGATAATGAAACCAATAAGGAAGAATTCCAAAGGCCAAACCCCAAGAGAATGACGTCTAGAATGTTATAAGAGAGTATAGACGTCCTCAAATGCCAAGAACAAAGCTGCAACTCACACACCAATTTCTTCTCATATTCAACCTGTCTAATGAAGCCACAAATGCTTCCTTTTATTCTATTCCCACGGGTCCGCTCAACTCATATGGGCAATGTGGGATAAAAGATGTGTAATATAAAACATATATTAAAATACCCCTTATGTCTCCCTTGGGTACACATCACCATAAAATGAATATTAAAGTAACACTTTAATATTTTACAATTAAATTAGATGTTACTTTAATAAAACTTCAGGCATTAAAATGTATTAGCAATCGGACTCTGAATAATGCGAGTGATAGCTCATCGAAAAGATCTCACCGAGGACTATCGAATCCAATCACCAAAATTGACCTGCATTGTGTCCTGCCGACTTACTAAAAATAGTAAGTATACCTGAAACTTTGTAAATCAACTTCGTTTTGGCCCAAACTGGAAATGCCTAGGCCAAAACACTCCAGGATCCCATTAAACCCTTCGTTAGCCCTCGGGACCATGTAGAACAAGGCTAACGCACACACACTTGGTCAACTACTAAAAGATGGGATCATTACAAATCTGCCCTCCTTGAAATTGCTTGTCCTCAAGCAATTAAGTAACATAATGAACTCCAACCTCCACCTGGATCCCAATTGAGGTAATATGTGATATCCATATAGACATTAAATAAACTGCAAATGAACATCATTAGGACCAACCACATGTCCTGCAAGTTAGCTCCCAAAACTTGTGCTGATGAAGTATAAGTCTGGATGTCACCAGAAGGCGGCTCCATAGAAGATCTATGAAACCTCTTCCTCCCAACTGCTGCAACACAAAACTGAATCTTTGTAGATAGTGAAAACTGAGCCCAACTCCACTCAGGTGAATGATTAACATCAACCTCAAACATCAGATTGTCATAAGACAATGTTGCATCCATGTTGAACATAGTACTATCCCAAGAGTGAACATTAACACTTTGTTGATCGATAGTATAATATGACTCTGTCACTATATTGCTCACCTCATTAGCAATAACAAGTGTACTATCATCAGAGCACACATCTACAACTGCATGCTTATTACCAAACTCCTCATTGGATGGTTCAACTGACATAGAAGTGGTTGTTGATATGACAGTTCCCTTGCATTCTCCTAATTCCACTATTGCTACATCATTATCCCCTGACAAGGCTTCATATGTGGTCTCCTGACTTTGCACGCATGTCTCTACTGACTCTGTCGAAATGCCCACATCACCAACATCATAACTGGCTGGCTCTATACGTGTCTCAATCCCACCTGAGGAATCAACTACCTTCTGCTCTGGAGCAGCATACAAATCATCAATGTTGATGCCCATCTGTCTAGCCATAAGCTGCAACGTCATATCCATTTGCCTATTCTGCTCCTGTTGCATACGTTGCCCCTTCTCTAATGTACCCAATAACTCTCTGAATAGTACCTCCCCCTGATCTGGACCAGCATTCCCGCCTCCGCCTAATCCTGTATTCCTGTCATCTCGATCACCCATATTGTTGTCCTAATCAAAGAATATCTCCTTCGTGTCTGTATGGCTGGATTCAATGTCCCCCTGGACAGATGTACTAGACTGTTTGCTTTGCAAATCTGAAATCCTATTTTGTCTTGCTCTGGTATCGCGAAAATTATAAGGCCCCTGTCGCATGCTCAAACATAAATGCTTAGCCTGTATTTTTTATTTATTTCTGATTTTAGTGTTTTGACATTTCGTCAAACACTTTTCCCTCTATCCGGCTGTTCCAAATTCCCTATAAGACCTCCACAGGATGGCAGGAATTATAACTCTGATACCACTGTAATGGGCACCCCTGAATGTCCCAAAAACTAAACCAAATTGCTGAAAGGAATTATGTCAAACAGTTTGCATTCAACTTCTTAAAACCCCTTATAACTCTGGAAATCAAACATTTATTTGCTTGTTGTGTTTCGTGCATGGAATTGGTATCATACAATATAAACAAGAAAAAAACTACAACAATATGCAAAGTGGAAATGAACTGCTGCTAATAAAATGTTATTTTCAGAATTCATAAAACCAAATACATGGCAGATTTATCAACTCACTAATTACTTCAGCAATATTGTCATAATACTTCAGCCCATGCTTACGAACTTGCTACTACAATACTTTGTCCTCCAATCAGTCCACTACCTTCATAATACCATTCCCTCCAAGCGGCATAAGCGTCGGACAAGTAGTGAAGAAGATATGAGCAAAATATCAAATCTGCCTGTAGCCGGAAATGAAACCAATAAGGAAGAATTCCAAAGGCCAAACCCCAAGGGAATGACGTCTAGAATGTTACAAGAGAGGATAGACGTCCTCAAATTCCAAGAACAAAGCTGCAACTCACACACCAATTTCTTCTCATATTCAACCTGTCTAATGAAGCCACAAATGCTTCCTTTTATTCTATTCCCACGGGTCCGCTCAGCTCATATGGGCAATGTGGGATAAAAGATGTGTAATATAAAACATATATTAAAATACCCCTTATGTCTCCCTTGGGTACACATCACCATAAAATGAATATTAAAGTAACACTTTAATATGTTACAATTAAATTAGACGTTACTTTAATAAAACTTCAGGCATTAAAATGTATTAGCAATCGGACTCTGAATAATGCGAGTGATAGCTCATCGAAAAGCTCTCACCGAGGACTATCGAATCCAATCACCAAAATTGACCTGCACTGTGTCCTGCTGACTTACTAAAAATAGTAAGTATACCTGAAACTTTGTAAATCAACTTCGTTTTGGCCCAAACTGGAAATGCCTAGGCCAAAACACTCCAGGATCCCATTAAACCCTTCGTTAGCCCTCGGGACCATGTAGAACAAGGCTAACGCACACACACTTGGTCAACTGCTAAAAGATGGGATCATTACAAATAGTCATGCTTCTGCTTCAAGCTCAAACCAGAACAGAGCTATGGTCCCTCAAAATAACTTGGCCCAAGACCAAGATTTTTGTCCCTCATGCAACTATTCTTATACCTACTGCCTATGTCAGAAAGCAGAATCTTATTTGGCCCTAACTGTCCAGGAGTCCACATTAAAGCAATCACACAAAGAAGATCATCCCAAGGAGGCCTCATGTGTTCAGAGGTAGGGTGATTTCTCTTTTATGAATCACCAAATGGAGGAACATTGTAATTTAAACTAGGACTCAATTGCTCATAACACAAGAAGCAAGAAGAGAGCTATGGAACATGTTGCTCCTCCTTCTCCTAAGCAGGCCTCAACTTCAAGTGTTATACCTAACACACAAACAACAAATGAGCAGACAAACAATTCACAATAGCAAAAGCAAGGTCCAAGAAATGAGGATGCAAGTGATCCTTTTGTTGCCCCATCTCAACCTCTAATAAGTGCAGCCCCCAAAGTTTCTACCAAAATTCCTAGTGCACCATTGAGTGTGGTAGAGCAAATGAAGAAGACCAATGTAAACATTTCCATGTGGGATGCTGTTGCTACCATACCAATGCAGAGGAAGATGCTGCAGCAAGAATTGGAAAGGATTGAGCCCGAGGATCAGTCATCTACCATGGAGAGTGCCACTAGTTTAGTACAACCAGCAGGAGATGTGGAGGCAAATAAAAAGGTTAGACCTCCTCCATTTTATGTTTCTCTAATTATAGGGGGCAAATTAGTCCATAATTGCATGATAGATTCAAGGGCTAGCAGCTCAGTAATGCCTAGGTGTGTTGCTGATGCTTTAGGGATGAAATATGAGCCCATTGTTAGGGATGTGTTACAACTAGATGGGAGTACTATCAAAACCGTAGGCATCCTTAGAAGTGTGAAAATGGCCCTACATGCATGCCCTGGTTGTACTGTGATTCAAGACATATTTGTGGCTGAGGTTAAGCCCTATTTTTCCATCTGTCTTTCAAGAGACTTCACTGCTCAAATTGGTGGATTCATATCTGCTGATTGGTCTTACATGTCATTTAAGACCAGATATTGAGCCAATGCTTCAATAAGAGCAGAACCTCAAGCCCTTCACCACACTGAACCCTACACTCCCAACTTCATCAATATGAATTGCCCTATCCTAGAGGTGAACGAAAATAACATAGTAAACGAGCCTGTCACTTCGATAGTAGGGATTCCTGATTTCTTCTTGGATGAGTGGGCAAATACATGTCAGTTTGAACCTATGTTGGAAACCCTTGAGACAGGCCTTAGTACATATTGCATAATAGAGAAGGAGGTTCAAGTTCCTGACCTTGTTAGGACTAATGACGACATAAATGGAGTATGGAGAATGTACTTTGATGGCTCAAGGAATAAAAATGGATCAGGGGCTGGTGTTATGTTGATCTCTCCTACACAAATAAGATACTACTTCTCCTTTAGGTTCCAATTTAGTTGTACCAATAATGTGGCCAAGTATGAATCCTTGATCCAAGATCTCCTACTTGCCCAAAAGAGGGGAATTCGAGCCTTGAAAGTATATGGAGACAGTGAGTTGGTAGTGAACCAAGTGAGAAATCAGAATATCAGAAAAAATGGCCTGCTCAAGTCTTATAAACATAGAGTCTGGGATTTGCTTGAGGGTTTCAATGCATTTAACATTCAGAGCATTCCTAGGAAAGAAAATAAACATGCTGATAGACTTGCAGTAGTGGGTGCATCTTATGATGTGCCAGGGAATCTTGAGGAAGAAAAGAAACAACAAATAAGGGTAGTGGTGAGGCCTACTATTCCTGATAATAATACTCACTAGCAAGTGTTTGAGTTTGATGAGCAAATTGTGAGCTTCTTGCAGAATGAAGCAGAATTTTTAGAGAGAAGTCAGCTGAGACTACAAGATCAATATGGTGATCAGATCATTTATCTCAGTTCCAACAAGCTGCCCAAGGGTCTCATTACCTTGGAGGGCATCTTTAATCCTGATGATCAAACAAGAGGCAAAGGGATGAATCTAGTTGCAGAAAAGGATGACTATGCCCCCAGTTACTATTGCTGATGGAAAATCTCTTAACATGGGGAAGGTATGTTCTAAAGCTGAGCAAGAAGATTTCATTCATCTATGTCAAGAATTGAGTGATGTATTTGCTTGGACATATGATGATTTAAAAGGGTTTGACCCTAGTTTGTTTCAGCATACCATAGATTTAGTTGATAGGGTCAAACCAGTAAGGCAAAAATAGAGGCCAGTGAATCCCAAGATTGAACCTTTAATGAGGAAAGAACTATCCAAACTGATTGAGGCTAACATAATTTTTCCTATCAAACACTCATCATGGGTAGCTAACCTTGTCCCTGTGAGGAAGAAGAATGGAGAAATCAAATTGTGCATGGACTTTAGGGATCTCAATCAGGCTTCCCTTAAAGATCACCATCCTCTCCCTTCTATGGAGCAAATTTTGTCCAAGGTCAATGGGTCAAGGAGATTCTCTTTTCTTGATGGTTTTCAGGTTATAATCAAGTACTGGTTAAAGAGTCTGATAGATACAAGATGGCATTTACTACTAAATGGGGCACCTATGCTTATTGCAAAATGCCATTTGGATTAACAAATGCAGGTGCCACATTCCAAAAGGAAATGGAGGTAGCTTTCAGAAGATTAATTGACAAGTTTGTCTTGGTATACCTTGATGATATAACTGTGTATTCTAAGAATGTGGAGGATCACCGTGATCATTTGAGATAGGTATTTCTAAGATGTAGAGAGTTTGGGGTATCTCTCAACCCAGCCAAATGTGTCTTTGCTACAAACATGGGAAAACTATTGGGACACATTGTATCTAAGGATGGATTGACCGTTGATCCAGAAAGGACAAAAGAAATACTTTCCCTTCCTCTCCCTAAACACAAGAAAGGGCTACAAAGTTTCCTTGGTAGGATAAATTTTGTGAGGAGGTTTATTCCTAATCTTGCCACCATGGTGAAACCCCTTACAGCCATGCTCAAGAAAGATATGGTCTTCTCATGGACCAAGGAGGGGAAGGAGAGTTTTGAAAAGATCAAGGCAGCCATAACATCGGCCCCTACCCTCATGAACCCAAAATTTGAGAAAGATTTCATCCTCTACACTTTAGGTGGTAAGTCAAGTATCTCTGCTGTCTTGACCCAAACAAACGACAGGAATGAGGAGCAGCCCATAGCCTTCTTTAGTGAAGGGCTTAAGGAATATGAAGATAAGTATAGCTTCGTTGAGAAGCAAGCCCTTGCAGTCATTAGAGCCTTGAAGAAGTTCATACACCTCTTATCCCATAATAGGATCCATTTGTTGGTGCCCCATGCAAGTGTAAAAGACTTCCTGTTAAACAAAGATGTCAGTGAGAAGAGAGCTGGATGGATCACTAGGGTAATGGAATATGATGTTGACATTCAGATTACCAAATTGGTAAGAGGAAGAGGATTATGTAAAGAAATTTTATCAGATCAGAACTCAGATGAAGAAGTTGCCATGGTGATAGCAGAGCAGCAGGAGGAAAGGTATGCTGATGGTTCAAGGAGCTGGATAAATGACATGAAGAATTTCTTATTAGGGAATGGATACCCTCAGGGACTGGACAGAACTAAAAAAAGACAATATAGACTACAATCCATTCCCTATGTTGTGATTGACGATATCCTATTCAGGAGGGATTTTAATGGGACCCTGTTGAGATGTGTTGAAGAGGATCAGGCTGAAAGGGTGATTAGAGAACTCCATGATGGCCCTGATGGCGGCCACTTCTCTGCAAGAACAACTGCTATGAAGGTCATGAGGGCTGGATATTATTGGCCATCTCTGTTCCATGATTGTTACGGGTATGTGAGGAAATGTGAGAAATGTGCTTTTTTCTCAGGCAAACAGAGACTTGCAGCTCTTCCTCTCCATCCTATTCAGGTGGATCAGCCCTTCACTCAGTGGGGGTTGGATTTTATAGGCCCCATTAATCCTCCATCTAGTGCAGGTCATAAATGGATCTTGGCTGCTACTGATTATTTCACTAGGTGGACAGAGGCAGTTGCCTTGAAGGATGCCACAGAGCCATCAGTTGTTGAATTCCTTGATGGAATTGTATCTAGATTTGGTGCTCCTTCTACTATCATCTCAGATAATGCCAAGTCTTTTTTTGGAACCCAAATTTGTGCATGGGCCATGAATCACAATATCTACCTGAGCACATCATCAAACTACTATCCTCAGGGTAATGGTTTGGCTGAATCTTCCAACAAGAATCTGATCAAAATTATGAAGAGGACAATAGAAGACAATCAGAGGACCTGACACAAGAAATTAAGGACTGCTCTATGGGCTGATAGGATAACACCCAAGAGATCTATTGGGAATTCACCTTTTGTGCTAGTATATGGTAGGGAAGCTAGACTCCCAATCTCATTGGAGTTCCCATCCTTGGAGTTGGCTCATCATCTAGAACTGGTTGAAGATGATGCCATGACAGTAAGAATGGCAGAACTAATTGAGTTGGAAGAAAAGAGAAACAAAGCCATGAAAACTCTAGAGATTCACCAGCAACAGATGAAGAGGAATTTTGACAAGAAGGCAAGGGCCAAAATCTTCAGAGAGGGGGATTTAGTTCTCAAGTGGGACTCAGATAGAGCAAAACCAGGAAGGCACTCCAAATTTGACCCATTAAGGAGTGGCCCTTATCTGATTTCCAGTTGCAAACAGGCCAACGCTTCCCAACTAAGCAGGCCAAGTGGTGAAGTTCTACCCATTCCAGTCAATGGGATCTATCTGAAGCCCTATTTTTGAAGGGTTGTGAATCTATGTACATAGTTAATCTAGTTGCTTCCTTCTTGTTTCTGTTTTGCAATAAGTGCACGAGCACATGGCTCTCTTCGTGAGTCATCTTGACATATCTCACGCTACTGAGGAGGTCCCATTTTTGTTTTTTTTTTGTTTCCAATCATAGAAGCAGAGCTAGAACCTTAAGGGTTTTTAATGTTTTGATTTCCTCTTTAAGGGTTAGGGTTCTTGCAGCTCTCAGCTTGTGCCTCCTGGTCCTCTTTCGACTCCATAGCCCAACGGATCATTCTTAGGCACTGGTCATGCATTGAGCAGGCTCATGCCCCCTTCGAGTCGCTAGAAGTGTTACCTCTGGTTTTACCGCCAAAAGATTTAAATTGAAATCCACGACCTGTTCAATGGTTAGCCAAAAAATTGTTATGCCCCGACCCGCCAAAGTTTCTCTCCGTCAGATTTTAGATGGAATGACGGTAGGCGCGATCTCGTCATTGAAAGTTGCATGGGAGATAGTATCGGCGACATTGCGCCCGATTGACACGTGTTTGGTGGACCCTGCGGGTGGGTCACAACGGAGGGCGGGTCGAAAAGTTTTTCAGTGCCATAGGCACTATGGCGCTATCTCACGCCAATCGAAAAATCTTCATGGCGACATAGCGCCCGGCAGAGATGCTAAAGTTGGCAGGCGGGTCACGTGGCCGAAAAAATGTTGCGACGATCGGATAAAGTTTGGCAGGCTGGAGAAAATAAATGATGAGAACTTCAGACAAATATTGGGCCCCATTACCGGGTTCACCAACCAGATGATGCCATGTGTATATGTCAAGACACTGCAACCACGGGCCTAGTAGTCTTCAGGAGGGACGGTGAGTGAAGTACGATGTCGCTCTAATCGTCAGATCTGCAAGATCTACGGCTGGCGCTATCTCGCCATCAGGAGCTGCCCAAACTTTAGCATCAATGACATAGCGGTCGTGTGCCACGTGTCCTAGTGGGGCTACATTTCATGCCATCAGAAGCAGATAGGGTGGGGTGACTGACGAACCAACAGGGGGATGCCACGTGTTGGCGGGCCCAACGAATCAATAGGAATGGAGGGTTACAGAAGGTCAGGCTTTCCACCGTCAGATGAGAAAAGATCAACGGTAGGCGCCATGTCGCCTTAGCAAAATTGCAAGATTTTTACCATGGTGACATTGCGCCCGACTGACACATGTCGGTGGGGTCAAGTCTCGCCGGATGCATCATTGAGGTGGCGCCGATTCGGATGGGGCCCAGTCACAGGAAAGAGAATCCACGACAAATCAGAAACAACCACGTGTGCCGAATCAGAACATAGATATGTTGAGGGGCCAAATTTCCTGATACAATCAGCACATTAAGAGGTGGATTCTCCACCATCACATCTGCAGGAATCTAGGGTCGGTGCTATCTTGCCATGGAGGAACTGCGTGGATTTTACAATAGTGAGTTAGCACTCGAAAGACACGTGCCCTCGCATTTCGGTTTTCGACGTGGCAATTAGTTGACGGCTAGCGGTTAGGTGATAAGGTGGCACAGTTAGTCCGACGAAGGCGATCAACCGCAGAAGGACTCTCCAAGTGGCAAGACAAAGGATTATGATTGGCCCACGTGGCTTAGTCGGCATATAGAAAATTGGGTCGGCTAATAAGACAGTTTGATTCATGAACCAAGATGCAGAGGCGATCGACGTATCTTGTGATCTGATCTTCGCGATCATTTCCAACCTACCAGGAATGAATGCAGGACATGAGGACACTCCACCCATCTGGTCAGCCCATCTACCATGTCAGGGAATGTTGTGGCACCGTTTCTATCTTCTCCAGGCTCTTCTAAGAAGAAATGGGATTTCTCGGTATGCAGGCCAGGATTTCAATCCAGATCCCCGATTGGGTTCTCAAGAGAGGAAGTTAATACCAGTAGGTAAGAAGTGAATGTAACGTGAAAATCTTCAGTTGTGCCTGATCTATAAAGGCAATTTCGTGATCTGTTCTGAGGGTCGATTCTTCCTGATTTTCTCTGCTACTGCTTGCAGACTTACAGTGTAAAAACCCCTTTATCTCTGAGCCATGTAATAGCCTGTATCATCTCTTTCGGCCATCAGTGTGAATGTGCATCACTTTTCCTCCCATTGGTGTATTGTTGAGATCAACGATCTGCATATTGTATCTATCTTTAGCCTATCAAATAATACATAACTGAAATCTCCTTTTCCTAGTGTCATTTGGTTGGTTTCTTCTGATCTGTATGTGATTACTGATCAATGCAAGTCTGGATGTGTATGACTTTTGTATGTTATTCTGGTTTTGTAGTATATATATGGGCAGGAATGAATCTGAACACTCTGTCTTGGTGCATCACCGTCTTAGATTAAACTAGGTAGATTTTCTTTGACGCTCTCTTTCTCCCTTTCCCTTCTGAGAATAGATAGGTGCGCCCTGATAGTAAGAGGAAGTCGGCCTTCTCCGAAGACTCAACCTCGTAGTTCAAGTTCCACAGCTTGGAGGTTGTTTCCATGTTTCACTAGGTTATCCTCGCGCATAGGCCTTGGACAAGGGTGCAAACCTATGTGACAACAGGTACAACTACTTTTATAATAGGGGATGGGGTTACTTGGGTATGTCAAACTTTATTTTTAATTATACTTATATATTTATAGAAAACCTAAATTTATGAGTCATGACAATGATTTTTCAAATCAAGAATAGTGATAAAGTTTGCAAATGTAATGTATTGTTTTCAATTTTAGATTTGTTATATGTTTGTAATAATAATTTATGATAAATATTTAGATGCGTAACATAGAAGGTAGGATTTAAACATGAACAAGAAGATCGTAAATCATATGACAATGACATTGCAAATGATAAATTTTTGGCTTTAACAATGATAAAGTTGATTTCTTATCAATATTGTATGAAAAATTTAAATTGATTAGGTATTGAATTAAGCTTGATAAACAAATAATAGAGAAGGAAAACTTTAAACACGAACAAGATCATAAATCATATGACAATGACATATTGGAAATAATAAACTTATGCTTAAACAGTGATAAAGTTTATTGTCAATCATTATTCTATCAAAGTTTCAAATTGATTAGATATTGAATTAAGCTTGATAAGCAATGAGCTGAGACGCAAACATAAAACCAAAAATAAATAAATCCAAAATCTCAATCAAGGTCATTAGCTATGATGCTCTCCACTGAGTACCTGTTACTTGGGTACGTGGGTATGAGTACCAAGGGTGTGGGTACAAGTACCCATGCAACCTCATAATATATTATGATAAACAATAATGTCTTACATGAATGAACATATAATATATTATGATAACCAATAATGTCATACATAAATCAACATATAATATATTATGTTAACCAATAATGTTATACATGAAGGAACATATAATATATTATGATAACCAATAATGTCATACATGAATAGAAATATAATATAAAATGATAACCAATAATGCCATATATTAACAAACACATAATAGATTATGATAAACAATAATTTTGTACATGAACAAACATATCATATATTAGCCAATAATGTCATGCATCAAATAAATGTCATACATATAAAATGTCATTTATGCATCAAATGTATATTGAATATGTCCACTAACATAAAATCCAACATATATGTCCGCTAATGCCTATACATGTATGTCTATCAACTATATCTTCTCCTTTCCATGAGGGGAAGGAAACAAATCTCTAGATGTCTTTGGTTGTTGTGTGGAGGGAGACGGTGATGATGATGGGATCTTCCTCACATGCTCACTCGTCCTCTTGTTGATGCTCTTCTATAACTTGAGCTGATACAAACAAAGTAGATATGAATCAACAATTACTATACATTGAAATCAAATATATGTACATACAAAATTAATTATTTTCTTACCACCATCATATAATCACTTTGCAAGTCCACCTCGAAGGTTTGTGGATGATTGGGTGTGATAAGACCCTACAACAATTGAATCAATATAATCACTTATAAATAAAATTAGAAATTTCAATACTAACTATTATAAAAAACAACTAAAACCAAGAAAATTCTTTCATACGTCAGTCAATGGCTATGAACTAGCCATAGATGTAGCCACTCCATGATCAACAAACTGCTGAAGATAAGGAGGATTCTCAAATGTGAAGAGCTGCATGTCATACAATACACATTAAAAGTAACATGAAACATGAAACAAATATAATCAAATGAATTAAATTAACATGAAACAAATGTACCTATACGAAGCTTGTATCACGTCTAGGCTTGAAGTCTGTAGTGAATGTCAATAGTCCTATAGAGAACTGATGCACATGCATAAATTTTTTTATCAATCCTTCATATGATTACTTAATAAATATATCTATTCATTTAAAAGATTAAATTGATACATACCTTTGGACTCATTGACAGGACAAAAAATGGGGCTAGGGGATCGCTACTAGGGCTGCCAACACTTTGACTATGAATTTTGAATAATGTCAATACAAGCTAATTAATTAGTCATTCACTATACATTTAAAATGTGATCAAATTATTTTATTATAATTGTAATTTACCTATGTGTCAATGCCAAATGTCTCATCTAGGAACTGATCAGTCACTAGCCCATCATTTGCACCATCTTCAACATGATTGCCAAATGTGCATAAGGATCCACATGATGTGTGCATGTGACCACAATGTGTAGAAGGCTCCTCCTAAAATAATGGACTCATGCAATGAATGAGGGTCTATGTCAAAGCACTAATAGTACCTAGAGTACTGGCTTCTACATTTTCCTTCACAACTAGAGGAATAGTCATGTGCTCACCCTATGGCTTAACCACAGGTGCCCTAACTACATTAGGGTCATGACATGCCCCTGGCCTCTCAAATGATGACCCCCAACCTCTACCCTGAGATTCTAATATATCAAAATAATTGGGGATCTCCCCAAGGACAAACTCATAATAAAATTTCTTTAAGAAATACATTGGGACCTCATGATTATTGCAAGGAAGGGCATAAAAAATCATCCACCATCTATCCCAAAACTTATTTCTAATACCATTGTGTAAGCACCAATGGATGGGGAACCATTTAGTACCCTCTCTAATAGTATCTTGTTCACCAAGTTTTCTAAATAATGCACAAATCCTACCTTTTGGTATATCTTTTTTTTTTAACATCTTGAAATGATAATTTATTTGCATAATATCTTTTTTGTTCATCCCTCTTAACCCACCAAACATCTTATTGACCACTAATAGAAGCTATGTGGGTCTTAATGGACTCGAGGGAGGATGCCAATTTAGCTCTCATTGGATTGGTTTGTCCACAAGCTTTCAACCTACCAATGCGTGCTTCTAATTTGGTTTTGCCTCTTTTTATTTCATTTAAAATGTGTTTTTTTGTGTGCCAGGAGGAGGTCTTGTAATTGGTTTAGGTTGCAGAATTTGTTGTTCTTGTTGTGGAAGGTTTTGGTTTGGATCTTGTTGAGGCTTTTGGTTTTGATCTTTTTGGGGATTTTCCAGTTCATTATTCACATTTCTTTATAAGAAATCAATTGAAATCTAAATAAATAAAAAAATTTAAAGAAAAATTGAAAAAAATCTACAAAAAAATATTAAAAAAATATAAAATAATGCAAAAATAAAGTTAGATAACATATGGTGTGCTCTTGATCTCAAACTTTGACGACAAGGAGGCATATTGGCAAGGCGGGTGGCAAAGACCTTCTATTCTCTCAATCTATGTACATGCTGTAAGGAGTGGAAGTAGCAAAATAGAGGAAAAATGAATGGGCTATGGGTATGAAACCCATTTATAATAATTTGGTTTTTATAAAGAGCGTACGCACTATAATGTGTACACACTATAGTGTGTAAACACTATGGCTCAGGTTACCCAAGGTATAGTGCATGTGCACTATTGAAAATTAGAAAAAATAAAAAAGGTGTCACTTTTTTGGCATGACAACTTGGTGCACTTATCATTACTAAGTGAAGGAATGATGAATTATTTATTGAGACTAATGATGATTTTTAGAATGAAGGAGAGCCAAGGCAAGAACAAATCTTAGAACCTTTAGTAGAGCCAAGAATCGAGATAAAAGCTCCTACTTCAAGAAAGAATATGATAAAGAATCACCCATCCAAATAGATCATTAGAGACAAAGATAAATGTGTGATAAAAAGAAGTAGAGTCAATGAAGAACTATGCTTGATATCTCAAGTTGAACCTAGGAATGCAGATGAAGCATGCAAAGATGATTAAGAGAAACAAGCTATGAAAGAGGAATTGGACTAAATAGTAAAGAATGAGACATGGGAATTGGTCCCTAGACCACCAGATAAGAATGTGATAGGAACTAAATGGGTATTCAGAAACAAGATGAATGAACAAGGAGAGGTTGTAAGAAATAAAGCAAGATTGGTATGCAAAGGTTACTCATAGAAAGAAAGAATAGATTATGAGGAGACTTATGCTCTAGTGGCTAGAATAGAAGTAGTAAGATTATTCTTAGCCTACATAGAATAGAAGAAATTCAAAGTATATTAGATGGATGTCAAGTTAGTATTTCTGAATGGAGAACTTGAAGAAGAGGTATACATTGAGCAGCCTAGAGGATGTCCTTTGACAGATGAAAAAGACATGATATGTAGACTAAGGAAAGCATTGTATAGATTAAAGCAAGCACCCAAAACCTATTATGAAAGGTTAGACAAACATTTGACAAAACTTGGATATAGTGAAGGTATGGTAGATAGTAATCTATGTTGAAAAGAAGCTAATGATGGTGTGATGATTTTAGTAATATTTGTTGATGATATCATATTGGGTGGACATTATGAAGAAAATAAGAATTTTGCAAAAGAAATGAAGAAAGAATTTGAAATGAGTATGATAGGAGAGATGAAATATTTCTTAGGATTGTAGATTGTACATAATAAAGAAGGAAGATCTGAGTTTAGAATATGGTGTGACAGATCTAATGATTTCACTCTAAGTGCTTATACTAGTGTAGATTGGGTAGGTAGTATGGATGACAAAAAGAGCACCACTGTAGGAGCTTTCTTTCTTGGAGGAAGATTGGTTTCTTGGTTAAGCAAGAAGCAGGATTATACATCTCAAAGTATAGCATAAGAAAAGTATGTTGCAACAACAAATAATTGCAATCAAGTCATTTGGATAAAGTAGATGCTAAAGGATATAAGGATAGAAATCAGTGAACGTACTGTTATACATTGTTACAACACAAGCATAGTAAATATGTCTAAGAATCTAGTGTCTCGTTCAAGGACTAAGCACATTTCTATTAAGTATGAAATGTTGAGAGAAAAAGTTGCATATAAGTAAAGAAAATTGGAGTATGTGAGCACTAAAGAATAGATTGTAGATATATTCCCAAAGAGAATTTTTTGTATTTGTGAGGTATGCTTTGGGTTATGCCCCTTCCTACATGAAAGCGTAAGATGCAAGAGTGCATTAGTCTAGGATAACTGAGAACCATTGTTTGTCTAGACTAAATGCTGATGCTTCCTGTATGGGGGAGTATCTGTGATTGACAAAGTCATCTAGGACTCTTGTTGATATTGTTTTGAATAGTTTCTTTTGACACTCAAGCTAGTAAGTATTAGTTATTGCAAGAGTTTGATGTAGAGATGTTGGTTGATGAAAACCTTTAACATTGATGTCAATGGGGGAGAATTTTGGTATAAAAAAAAGTATGTGGAATAATAGTTTGGCATAGAGAACATTGAGGTATATCAATGAGGGAGAATGATTGATGAAGAGGATTCAAAGATGAACAATCTTTTATTGGTATTCTTGAAACTAAATATTTTTCCATCTATGTTGCCATCAATTCCAAAGGGGGAGATTGTTGGAAGATTAGGAAGATCATTAGAAGATTGGTTCTAAGCATGAATGATGATGATATTCCTATGGGGGAGCACCAGTATGATGATATGTTACATTCATGACTGAGTTTGTCATTGATGTCAACATAACAGTTTTGTATGGTATCTAATAGAAGAACAACAGAAAGATCAAGTTGGTAGAAATGGCTAGTTGAGTATTATAACCACCCAAGGTTATAAGAGATACTTCTGAGTATCTAGTATATGCAGTTAACATCAGAAGAAGAAAGGATAAGTCTAGAAGAAGTTATGTAAGTTTTGGTGATGTCTATTCTGAGATAGAGTTTATAGAGGCATGTTTTGGTAAAATTTTTATATCTCTTATTAGAGTTAATATCTTGAGGATTGAGATCGATGACATGGAGAAGACATGTTGGTGATGACGTGGCCAAGCTCACTCGTCATAATATGGTGTGTACAAAAATTTCTTCAATTTGCAAGGTGGAAGATTAATGTTATTGCTAACTGTAATATATTCTTAATGTGGTCTTATAATAATTAATTGAGAAGGTCTAAAAACTAACTTAGGGAATTTTTTTGAGGACTTGATATAAAGGAAGGACATTTTCCTTTATCATAAAGTATGTGTAAATATGATTTGATGACTGATGTTAAGCAATAGAGAGTGCAAAATATGAAGTTGACCAAAGCAGTGTAGAAGTGAAGGAAACTTCATTCCCAAGGTTTTGTTGAGTGATCCAAGGTTTGATATTTAGATCTCAGGTTCATGACCTATTCTATAAGGTTTGATAGTGATTGGTTTGGTTGATATAATAGAGGAAAGAGGAAAGTAATAGTAAATTACTTGTTTGGGTAGTAAACTCTTCTTGTAGTTGAAATTGTATGTTTGGGTAGTGGGCTCTTCTTGCATACATTATATTACATCTCCTAATAGGGTTGGAATCTCCTAACAAGGATTCAAATCCCCCTAATGGAGACTCATTGTACTAAATATTGTAATAGACTCCTAACAGGGTCCATCCTCTAACAAGGAATATTTATATTAGTACATCATCTTGTGGGCATCATTCCTATTGGGGTTTTCCCTCTAACCAAGAGTTTCCCTGGTCAACATATCTGGTGTATTTATCTATGTGCATTTTATTATGGTTTTTTTTTTCTTTTTTTGAATGGTTAAGTTTGGTTAAATAAGGTAAATGTTTTGATTGTTGGATAATTGATTCACCCCCCTTTCCCCCCTCTCAATTATCTTGGTGGACTATTGTTTCTAACAAAACAACCACAATATGGTCGCAAGCATGAAGAAAGGTGGAGTGAGGTGTAATAAGGTTTGCAACACCATGAGACATTAATTTTTTCTCCATTGGTTGCAAGGTAACCAAAAGTTGTCATGCAATTATCAACTTGGAAAAAATTGCAAAAATTGAAAAGTTTCAATGTTGCAACATTGTGCAACTTTGGGAAATATAGACAAATAAATGGTGTATTTTAAGAAGAATTGATATATTCAACTTTCAATGGTTGGTAATCATATTGTAAATGTATTTAAGCCTTTTTCAAGGCACTTGTATGGGCTAGAAGAAGGAATTTTTTCAAACTGAGTAAAAAATTGAGTTTTTGATAGTAAATATGATGTATTTACCTATTGTTCACGTCTTTTTATGATTGAATGAGAAAGTTATCTATAAATATGGGTGAGATATTTTTTTAATAATTTTTTTGTACAGGTTTTGATTTCCTTTCTTTGAGTTTTGTATATATTTCCTTCTATTTTTTAAGTGTTGCCAATGTTTCTTTGTCACTGGACAGTTTTTGGAAAATGAAGTGGTTCTCTTGTTTCTATTGTTGAAAACTCATGAAATCCTAGGAAAAAAAGTATATTCATTATACTTTAAGATGAAAAAGTTTGGAGTTAGTAACATTCAATTTATGAATTTTGCCAACAAGCCCTAGGTGGGTTGATAGTGAATCCGACTAGAGATGAATGAAATAATTTGATTGGCAAATGTATAGGAAGAAAGATTATGACATGGTTTCTTTTGCAAATGAAATAGAAATGAAAGGAGTCCCATTCATAGAAAATTGAATTTTCCACTAATCCATTGATGAGGGTCACAAGTCCATTTAGTGAATACAACCAAGAAAGATGGGTAAAAGTACAAAGATGTCACCTTTTAGGTTGACTTATCAGAATAGTTGAATTTGAGTATTTCTATCTAAAAATCAATTTTTTTCAAACATATGATCTAGATAAATTCATTCTAGCTAAGTCATATATGGTCTCACACTTTTCCAATTGGAAATGTTTATTAAATGCAGATTTTACACTAGTTTGTATCCAATTACTAAAGAAATAAAATTATTTTAGAAGAGGCATTTCAATAACTCTTACTATTTTTTATGATTTTTTTTAATAACATATAAACACCATTTTTTAGAGCTTGAGTTAAGAATATTCTCATATAGATTTTATAGTATTTTAATTATATATAGTATATTACAATTAAAAAGTTCTACAAGGATGTATTTTAACACTAAAAAATATGTCAATTTTGAGAATGAAAAAATATTAAATCATATAAAAAAAGTTTACTAATTATATGACATTCTAGAGGAGAGAGTCCTCTTCAAGAAGTATAATTTTTCTCTTGGTTAGAATAGATTTGTTTTAAAAAATGTGGTGGGAGATGAAAACTACCGATTCTTAGTGAGTTGAAATTTGAATCATTATAAAAGAAGAAATATAGGTCTAAAGACAATTTTTATTTTTTTATTGTTCTAGCTATATATGTTATCTATAACATAGTCTGAGATCAAAGGGAAATACATTTATTTCCATATAGTTTTGTGGTGGGAACTAGGCCCCTAATTTTCAACTTTTTACAATAGCTAAAAAAATTAGGAAAATATATCAATCCTTATTTGAAATAATTATTAAAAATTAGAATCCTAAACTTCATCCATTTCTACACATTTCATTACTTCATTTTAAAATTCAAAATAATAATACCAATTTTATGTTATTGAAGGTGAACACTTATACTTTTGTTAGCCTTTTCCTTTACAAAAGGGTGCAACAGGTTTGTGCTTTTACCCAAGCTTAAAAACCCTTAGAAACCCTCCATTTTGGGAATTGTGATGTATAGAAAGAGTCAAAGAGACAAACAACTAAAATTATTTGCAATATCCAATTGGCTATCCTAAATGGTGATTTTATTGATAGATTTTTAACAATATTTGTAGATTAAAGTCCGAAAACCTTGATTGGAGGGCTAACGACAAAAAAGGCTACTAGAAGCAAACAACTAGTTTTGTAAATCAGTAGAGAAAGAGAGTTTGGGGTTGTTTTGACTAGTCATTCTAGCTCAAAAGATTTTTATCTAAGCCTTGATGAACTTCCTCTAAGGCCTTAAAAAGAAACGAGCAAGTTCAAGCAAATTAGGACTTAGAAACCATGTTGGGAAAACAAGGCAATTTTACAATTGTAGAGGGCCTTGTTAAAAAATTAGGAAAAGTGTGCTAGGAGAGTTTGGTGATGACAAAATGAGTCAAATAGACCTAAAAAGAAGATTTTAATTGAGTTTGTGAAGTTTATTTTGATTTGACATCAAACTGGTATCAGAGCCTACAAGGTTTGGGAAGAGTAGCAATACATGTCGTACCAAAAAATGGTTGGAGAGTCCATGATGGTGGCTAATGTAGAATTGGATAAGAAATTATAGGATCAAGATGATGAGCACCAACAGTTAAGGGAAAGGTGGGTTGAGTTCAAGGCTAGGCTAGGGGAAATAGCCAATAATATGATGAAGTTACAAGCCTGGTCACCAAAAAAGAAGAGGAAAATATCAAGGAGGTATCAATAGAAGATGAGATACCCATACCTGATCCAGTAATGCATGAACAACCTTTCCTCAAGGCCATCAAATCTCTAAGTTGAAAATATTTAGAAGGCTCATACATTTATTCACTAGATAGATGGATGTTGAACTTTTCATGGAATGGATAGAGAGTATTGAAAACTATTTTGAATGTGAAAACATCACTAAGGCACTAAAAGTCAAGGTAGCCAAAGCAAGGCTAAGAGTATTTGCATTAACATGGTGGAAGTTTATTCAATCTAAAAGGGAAAAGTAAGGGAACATCCCTATTCCTAGTTGGAAGGGAATGGTAGCCAAGATAAATTAAACCTACCTCCTTGAACACTATGAAGTGTAATTGCATAAAAAGAGACAACACTTAAGACAAAAGGATATTGATGTCATTGCATGTACTAAAGAGTTCAAAATACTTTTCCCGCAATATCAAGTACAAGATGAAGAAAGCATAAATGTGGTGAGATATTTCAACAGTTTGAGATGGAATATCTAAGAGGAGTTAAACCTATGGATCCCTAACATTATAGATAAATGTTATCAAATGATCCTCAAGATTGAGGAAAAGTTTAAAAAGAAACATGATTCAAGCATGAGAAGAAGAGGAAAAAATAGAGATGGAAAATGTCACAAGGGGACCTTTGGTGGAAGGAGTAATGAAACTAAAGCTCAAGGTGAAGCCAAAATTGATGAACAAAGTGGAGAATCTGGTAAAATTGGTGGATATAGTAGAGGTAGAAGAAAAAGAAACGACACTAGAGGAAGGTCCAATAACCAAGGAAGAGGTCCTTCTTACTTTTCCATCATGAAGTGTTATAGTTGTAACCAATTTGGTAATCCAACTTATAGATGTCCAAAGATGGGAACAACACCTCAAGGAGGAAAAATGAGAGTAACTATTGTCAAGAAGATGCAAGCAACAACAAGCACCAAGAGGTATCATTAGATTATGAGATAGGGAAAAATTTGATGAAGGGCCACACCACCCTTACCAACTCATAATCATAATACAAAAATATGGAGACAGAGAAGATAAAATACTTCACAAAGCATGCTTTTATTATACTTGAAAATCTTACAAAAAGTATAATATGACATCATAGATATGAATTCTTCCAAAAGAAGTTTACAAATACTTCAACAGGAGCTCCTAAACAAAAGCTTCCACAAGAAGAGTTTTCACACCAAGAGTTTTTGCCAAGAGAACTTCCACAAAGAAGAGATTCACCAAGAAGAACTTCCTAACTAAGATCCTTCACCTCCAATCTTCTACACAAGAAGAGATCACACCTTGAGAGCTTCACTACAAGAGCTTACACATGAAGTACTTGATTAAAAATGATCATAAGCCTTGCTTAAATAGACACTTACCATCAAATATGTTACAAAAACAACCAATGTGGGATAAAAGATAAATACAACTACCTTAAAAAAATATTAAATTCCCACCCAAATACAACTAAGCACCACTATGTGGTCCAATTAGAAAACTACAGTGCCTTTGTGGATCACAACAAATATTAAATGCATGATTTAAGGAACTTTCCACAAACTTCTAAGATCCCACTTTCAAACCTTGATAAATGAAATGACAATTTTTTTTTCTTATTCTTCTATTTATGCCACCTATGCACCTTGAAAATAGAAATTTCTCTTTTCCTTCTTTCCCCCATTTTAAAAAGAAATATTTTTCTTTCTATTTTCATCACTTTCTCTCTCCTCCAAATTTTTTTTTTAAAATTTAATTTTAATTTTTTTTATCACACCCCCTTTTTCATGATGCAAAATGCTCCTACATCATAATTTAATGTTTACAAAGACACTCATCAAGGAGCCAACAAAAGAAGAACCTACCCAAAGGAGAACACTTTTTAGGATTAAGTGAAAGATTCTCACCAAGGTATGTAAAGTCATCGTAGATTATGGTTCTACTGATAATATAATCTTTGATGAAGTAGAAACTAAGCTAAATCTAGATAACCCTTATAAGGTCACTTGGTTAAAGAAGGGTTGTCATGTAATTGTCAATGAAAAAGCTTGGGTAGATTTTAGCTTTGGAAGTTAGAAGGATAGGTACTATGTGATGTGTTACTCATGGATGCATGCCATCTCCTATTAGGTTGACCATGGAAATTTGATAAGGAAGCTATACATGATGTCAAGACAAATGTCTATACCTTCAAAAAAGATGGGGTTACCTTCAAAATTGAGTCCTTGTTAGAAGAAGGGGAAAACCAAACCACAGGTTCTAATGTGTTACTTGTTGGAGGGAAGGTGTTTCTTGATACCTTAAAGGAAGGAGGAGGAATAAGATATGAAATAGTGGTCAAACCTAGAGAGGAGAAGAAAGAGACCAAAACTAATATACCTAAGAAAGTGCAAGATATCACAAATTAGTTTCAAGACATAGGGAGTGATGGACAACTAGATACTTTACTAGAAAAGAGATCCATAAGCCATCAAATATACTTTATCCTAGGAGCTTCTTTACTCAATAAGGAATCCTATAATATGACACCATATAAAAATGAAGAGATTGCCAAACAAATTCAAGAGTTACTTGACCATTTACTGATTAGGAAGAGTATAAGCCCTTGTGTTGTTCCTACTATTTTAGCTCCTAAAAAGGATGGAACATGCATGTTATGTATTGATTCCTGAGCCATAAACAAGATCATATCAGATAGATATTTCCTATTCCAAGGATAGAAGACCTCAAGGATTATTTTTGTGGGGGAAAGGTACTACGCAAAGATTGGTTTCAAAAGTGGATACCATCAAATCAGGATTAAGGAAGTGGATGAATGGAAACTTGCCTTCAGAATACCCAAGGGATTGTATGATTGGCTTGTAATGCAATTTGGTTTGAGAAATGCACCCTCAACTTTCATGAGGTTAATGAATTAAGCTTTGCATGACATTATAGGTAATTTTTTTGTAGTCTATCTTGATGACATCTTAATTTTTAGTAAAACAAAAGAAGAACATTTGGAGCATTTGTATATGGTTTTGAAAAGATCACATGATAAGAAGCTAACTATCACTTTGGAGAATTGGGAATTCATGAAGTAGGAGATTATTTATCTAGTCTTTTTTATCGCACAAGGAAACCTAAGGATGGATCCTAACAAGGTGGAAGCAATTTTAAATTGGCCAACTCCAAAATCATCTACTAAGGTGAGACGTTTCCATGGTTCATCTCAGTTTTATAGAAAGTTTATGAGAAATTTCAGTGATATTTGTGCACCTCTATTAGACACTATAAAAGAAGAAATAAAATCAAAGCTCCATTGGAATGAGAAAGAAACCAAAGGGTTTGAAACCTCAAAGAAAAAGATAGCTACTCAACCTATATTGGTGCTACCTCATTTTGAGATTTTTTTCAGTATCAAGTGTGATGCTAACAATTTTGTCATAGGAGTAGTCTTGAGTATAGAGGATAAACTAGTATATTTTTATAGTGAGAAGTTGAATGAAGCCAAGAAAAAGTATTCCTCTTATGACTTACAGTTGTATTCCTTAGTCCAAGCACAAAAAAATGGAGGCATTATCTTTTGCCCAAGGAATTTGTAATATTCATAGATAATCAAGCTTTAAGCTACTTGAATTCATAGGATAAGATCAACCAAAAGCATATGAAATGGGTGGAGTACATATAATCCTATACTTTTACCATCAAACACAAGAAAGCCAAAAATAACTAAGTTGCAAATGTAGTAAGTAGAAGGTTGTTGATAGTCCAATAAATTTAGTTTAAGAGAATTGGAATAGATAGTTTCATAGATCTATATATTTATGATGAAGACTTTTCCAAACCTTACAAGGTATGTGTGGATTTCCTTAACCAATTTCATCATGAATATTTTGTTTATACACTTTAGGAAAGAATCTTATTAAAAGGCGGACAACTATGTGTACCCAAATGTTCAATGAGGGAAAATGTGATTCAAGAGAAGCATAATGGTTCTTTAAGTAGTCATTTTGGCATCCACAAAACACTAGAACTAGTTCAAAGGTTCTACTATTGGCCAACTATGAGAAAGGACTTTAAAAGGTATGTAGATTCATGCATCATATGCCAAAATGAAAAGGCACTTCGACTAATGGAGGACTTTACCAACCACTTCCTATTCCAAGTAGACTTGGGAATGTTTGAACGTGGATTTTGTGGTTGGATTGCCCAAGACAAAGAAGGGATTTGACAACATCTATGTCATAGTGGATAGATTTAGCAAGATTTCACACTTTGTACCATACAAGACTATACATGAAGCTTTCCACATAGCCAATTTGTTCTTCAAAGATGTAGCAAGAATCCATGGCTTACCTCTTAGCATTTTATCAGATAGAGACTCCAAGTTTATGAGTCATTTTTGGAAAACTTGGTGGCCTAAACTTCACACAAACTCATTATTTGGATCTTTGTATCATCCCAAAATATATGGACAGAATAAAGTTGTTAATAGAAGCTTAGGCAACCTTCTTAGATGCCTTACCAAGGAATATGGGAACACATGGGATTAGATTTTACCTCAAGTTGAATATGCATATAATGATAGTCAAAATAGATCTACAGATAAGAGTCCCTTTCAAGTGGTTTATGGAATACATCCTTGGGGTACATTAGAGCTTAGTGATATGGAAACAACAGATCACAAGAGTGGTTATGTTGAATATTTTTCCTTATCTATGCAAGAGATCCATGAAGCAATCAAACAAGATCTAAATGAAAAAAATTCCAAGATCAAACACAAGGTGGATGGTCACAAAAGAGATGTAGATTTCTAAGTGGGAGATATGGTCATATTTCATTTAAATCAAGCAATATTACAAAAATATGAACAACATAAGTTGCAAATGAGAAAGGTAGATCCTTGCAATATGCTAACCAAATATGGAGCAAATGCATACAAGGTAGACTTACCTCCTAATTTGGGGATGTCATCTACATTTAATGTGGAATATTTAACAATGTATAAAGGGCCCATTCTATCCATCTCACAAGTAGATTCAGGCATCTCAAAAGTCACTACCAATTTGCCAAAACAAAAGGATATACTCCTTAAACCTGAATAGATTCTTAGTTCAAGTATTAGAAAATAAACAAGATATAATAAATACATGGATTATCTTCTCAAGTGGAAGGATAGACTTGATAATGAGACTACTTGAATCCCTGAAACTAAATCCAAGCAGAGAGGAATTAGTTTTCAATTACTTACCCCTGCTATCCCATGATAGTTTCTTTCTTTGTGGGATAGAAGGGTGTAAAAGCACCCTAGTTTTGGCTTTCCATACTCAATGTTGAGTCATGGATATGGGATTATGGTTTTTCAACAACTCAAGTGTGCATTTTTACATAGATGTTTGGTTTATATTGCATCTTGCATTTTTTTGTCAAACTCTCAAAGAGCTTCCTAGGCAGTCAAAGGTGGTCAAACAACCAGAATATGATCATAAGAATGAAGAAAGGTGGAGTGAGGTTGATAAGGTTTGCAACACCATGAGATGTGAAATTTTCCTCGATTGGTTGCAAGGAAGCCAAAAGTTATCATGCAATTGTCAACTTAGCAAAAAATGTAAAAATTGAAAAGTTGCAATGTTGTAACATTGTGCAACTTTGGGAAATATAGAAAAATAAGTGTTCTAGTTTAAAAAGAAGTAATAATGCCACCTTCCAATGGTTAGTAATCATCTTAAAAAAATATAAATTCCTTTTCCAAGGCTGTTGTACAAGCTAGAAGAAGGAATTTGTTCAAACTGAATACAAAAATTGAGTTTTTGACAGTAAACATGTTGTATTTACCTATTGTGCATGTCTTTTTTTGATTGAATGAGAAAGTTAACTATAAATAGGAGTGAAATCTTATTGTTATCATCATTTTTGTATAGGTTTTTATTACTTTTCTTTGAGTTTTAAATATATTTCCTTCTATTTGTTAAGTGTTGCTAGTTTTTCTATAGAACTAGACAATTTTTGGAAAATGAAGTGGTTCTCTTGTTTCCATGGTTGAAACTAATGAAACCTTGGGAAACAAGAGCATATTAATTTTGCTAGTAGGCCCTAGGTGGGTTGATAGTGAATCCAACTAAAGATGAATGAAAGGATTTCACTGGCAAATGTATAGGAAGAGAGATTATGACATGGTTTCTTTTGAAGATGAAAGAGAAATTTTTAGAAGTTGTAATCTTTCCTTGGTGTATTTATAAACCAAGGTTAGAACTCCTTTCTTTATTGTTGTAATATATTAGGATATAAGCCAAGGTATCCTAATATATTTCTTTTTTTTCCTTTTTCCACTACATCTTATTTTGTCATCTAGTGGAATATGTGAGGACAAATATATATTGTAATTTCTAATTTTAGATTATTCCTCCTTAAGAGGAATCTCACACTTGGCCTCACACACATATGAATGGTGGCATTCATAGACATGGGAGTTACATTCTAACTCCTTTCTCTCATCTCTATTTAAGAGATGACCCTCCTCTCTCATTCAACAACAATGAGGTTTCTTCCTCTTCTCAATTATTGTATGAGCATTGCTCTCTATCTCTCTCTCTCTCTCTCTTCTTAGGCTTTCCATGCCTCATTCATAATGTCACAAGGGGTTTTCTTTGCTTTCCCCTTTCCAAATATCTTGTCTCATGGTGTTGGAGCTTGAACCTTTCTCTCTCCTATTTTATGGTAATATCTTTTCATGCATTTATTCACTTAGATTCTTTCTTGGTATTGCTTATTTACAAATTTCTTTTTCCATTTCTAACATGGTATCAGAGCAGTTTAATCTTTGTTTTGAGTGTTTGCATGAAGGTACGATTCGAAGGAGACTCTTGAGAGAGATTTCACTAATTTCTTCTTTAATCTTCTTAAGATGAAAGAAATTGAATTTTTTTTTGAGTTTGGCTGGTTTACCGCCAAACCCGATTAACTTCTGTTTGCTCTAACTTGTGCAGGTTACTTCTTTTTTCTTTTTCTTTTTTCATCTAACCCCTTTTGGAAGGCTTGCCGCCAAAAGTTTTTTTTGCTATCTTGATATCAATGTTTGTTAAAAAATTGTGATTAATTTTCCATTTTTAAAAAAAAAATTTATCTTAAGGGCTATGGCTCTGCAAGCAATGGACATTGTGATCAACGTGATGCGCTGGATCAAATCCTTGCAAGATCTGCTCTATCCCAAATGTATTTTCTATTGAAAGAAAAATGGTTTTAGAGCACACCCATTTGACTCCCTCATGCTTGGACTGCTACATTTTATATGTTTTTGCTCGTTGCTCAGATTGCCTCTCCGATTGCGAAAATGGGGAGTTCTGCGAGCACCTTTTGTTGATTATTTCTCTCAATTTTTCCTATTTTCTTGTGCTTGTCGATGAATCATGTCCACTATGGGAAGAGAGGGATGTGTGTAGATCCATTGAACATATTGGTTATAGGCTACTCTATCATATGCAAATGCGGCTTCTTCTGCAGTGTCAAATGTGCCGAGTGCAAGCAATGGCAGAGGGACCACACGTATCAGAGGTACATATGAACCAGTCATTTGGTGTTTTCTGTAATCATCCTTGGATTTTTTGTTAGGTTTTATATGTAGGTCTGGTATTTTTCTGGGTTTTCTGGCTCTTTCTTTTGAAAAAAGGAAAAAAAAATGCAGGTTTTTGGATCTTTTTCTAGGTCTCTAAAGTTTTATTTTTCTTCTGTTTGGATTTGAGTTTTCTGGTTCATTTTTCCTAATTTGGAATGCAGTGTTGTTGTGGATTGCAATTTCGGTAAATTTAGGTGTGAATTGTAGAACCTGTAAAATCAGGTGTTGAAGGAAGGTTTCAGGTTTGTGAATTAGGGTTTGAAGAAGAATCTAAGTATGAAGAAAGAGTCCGTCTGAGGTTTGTTATTGTAGAATTCAAAGGAATCCTTCACGTGTGTTTTTTCTTGTTTCTGGATTGAATTCGGGCTACTTTTCTACGTTTGAAGGAAGACTCCAGGTGGGTTTTAGTTTATTTTTTGCTTGATTTGATTTTGCTTATTTTTTATTGGGCATCCTGTACAAGGTTTGAGGTACTCTTAGAGAGAAATCATTTTGTTGTGGCCTTGAGTTTTTTTAAAGTCATATTGTCCAATTAAACCATTTCGCCTTGTATTAGGCTTTTTGGCTATGGATTTCTTATGCCTTAGACAATATTTCTGAGGCTGTCACGTGAGTATATTAAAGTACAGATTGATCTGAGTTTCTCCTTTTTTTATTAAGTTTCTTTTACTTGTTGAAGTCTGGATTAGAACCCTATATTTTGGAGCTGTGAAAAGTTAGGGAAATTAGAAAATCGGGTAAATTGGCTTTGGACATTACTCAGTCCCATATTATATTTCTAGAATAAGGTATTCCTTATTTCTTGTTGGGGCAACTATAATTTATAATACTGTATCTGAAAATTGGGTGGACACTTAAGTATTATTTGCCCATATTTATTGGGGCGTAGAGATTCTTTCCCCATCTTTGTTTGACTATACGCTTATGGTATAAGATACCTTTCTACATCTGGGAAATTGCACACCTTTCTACACGTGCCAAGCCATAGCCTTGTTTTATTCCAGATCATTATCACAGTCGTCTGGAATCCCGGACTGGAACATCTATCATCACACCCAAATCGTACTTTCATTCAAATTAATTTCCAGACATTATAGAATTTAAGTGGGTTGATGACTGAAAGATGACTGAACAATGCCCGCAAAAGAACTACTCCAACCATGAGTAGCCGCGAGAGGCACAATTGCAACAGACATTACCACTCTATTGGCATTACATAGTGACATTCCCATAGCTATCATGGAAACGACTTTAGCTCTCTCTGATGTGATAAAGTCCATGAATTTTGATGGCTGAGCGTTATCTGCAAGCGCATTTAGTGCAATACCGTCATCCTCAAATGCCATATCTGCGCTTGATACTGTTAATTGCCTTGCATCAATCTTGCATGTCCTCCCTCAAGCCATTCCGCAAAGCCTTGCCACAACAAGCCACCTCTAGGAGAAAAATATTCATTCTCCTTCCATTTCCTTCACTTGTTCAAGTACCACTGTAACCCCAAGATAAAACATAGAAATAATAAAGAAGATGATTACATTGCAAATCACATAAATGAATACAGCTTATCTTAGAGGTCGCTAAACTCCATGCCAAGTAAAGAAAAGAAGTCAGGTTCGACTTCTGCTTCCAATCCAAATTAATATACCATGCTTCTGCTTCGGCATGTTCAACATTTGTTGCACATAGAATTTTAAAGATTATTATCTTCCTAAGCATGTGTGGCAGCAGGATTGCTGGACTTTTTTGAAATCCAGTGTCCTTGCTTTAGCGAAGGAAGGTCTCCAAACAATTTATAGTATGTTCCATCCAAATATTCTTGCACCAGGGTTATCGGGATACAAAACTACCAAAAATGTTTTGGCTTAGTAGCAGGTGCTTAGCTGCGGGAGCTTTAGGCTTGGGAGCCTTCTTCTTTGCCGCACGCTTCTTTTTTGTCGCAGGCTTTGCAGCTGCCGGGGCCTTGACAGCTGTAAGCTTGTACGAGGCCTTCACTTTAGTTAGCTTGCCAGATTTCATCAGATTCTTCAGTTGCACATTAAGCTGTTTCTTGAAATTTGCAGGCAGATCGGCTTTATATTTGTCGCCTAGAAATTTTGCAATTGCGTAAGGGCTGCAGCCGCCGCACTCCTTGAGGGCCGTAATTGCTTCCATGATCATCTGCAAATAAGGAGGATGAGTGGCCAGAGGCTTGCTCTGACTCCTATAACTGGCCTTACGGACAACTTCTTTTCCGTTGCATTCACCACATCGAGCTCCTCGACCGTCAGGAACGTAAATAGGCGCTTTTCTTATTATTATTATACAGCAGATGATGTTCATAAGAAAAACATTTTTTTTTCTGCCACTTCCTTCCATGCTGGGATTAATCTCGTCTATCACAAATCTTTGCATGGGCTGTCAAAACCCTTTTTTAGCATGCAAGATTCTTTTTTCCTTTTTGAGCTCTGACAGAGGCATCTTTTGCTTTTCTCATTGCTTCTTGTCAACCTATTTTTAGCATGTAATCATTCATTGTCAGACAAGTGCAATATTCTATTTTAAATCTCTCTTACTCATTACAAGCTTTTATTCAAACTTTATTAGAAAAGTTTTTAACTCTTTTTAGTATATTCTTATCTGCCAGATCTGCCCTCTATCATTAATTACTAAGTTCTTTTTTAGTTATATTTCAAAAAAGTTCTTTTTGAATCACTTCCTAAAAAAAGTTTGAGAAAACTAGGGAGATCTTTTCTTGCCCCATGACTTTATGTTCTTATTACCTTGAGGTTATATTTTTACCAAGGTAAATATTGAGATTTTTTATAAATTGTGACTTTCCAAAATATTAAGTATGGAAAGGTGATTATTTTCTTTAACCAATCTATTTTCATATATTTATTTGAGTATATATGGGGGCCCACATATATGCCCAGATAAATATATAATTTATGACTATAATGATTTAGAAATTAATATATACCTTTGCAAAAGAAATTATACCCATGTTTACCCTTAATGGAGTTTTATACCTGATATACATATTTTGCTTATTTTGATCATCCTTGGATCTTTGCATTTTGAAATTAAATTTAATTCATTTTGATTGGATTATGAGTAATCTTACACATTTAGCTTCATTTTGATATTTTGATGTGCCCATAGTTGCACTTTTATGCTTTTATAGCATCATTCTATACCCATGTTGGCACTTTATGGTTTTATACCATTGATATACATGATTTATATGATATTTTGCGTTGCATAGGGAGCTAATTTTTTCAAGAATAACTATGTAGGTCCCCTTAGTATAACTGATACATAGTTTCCTTATTTGGCCCATGGAGTATCCCTCCATCCTATATTGGTATGCACTCATTTTATATGGAGTTTCCCTCCATTTGATCCTATCTGTTCCACTTTGATAGGATAATATTTTTTATGGAGTTTCCCTCCATGTTGTTCCATTTTTCTTCCTCAATAAAGAGGATGTTATTATTGGAGTTTCCCCTCCAACTTAAAATAATTTGATCCAATTTGAAGGCAATATGTTGTTATATCCTCATAATCCATTCTTTTGATTATCCTATCAAAAATCATGATAATTATAATTTGATCAGCATGTCTCTCCTTTATGTTATTTTCATATATTAATGTGATAATGATCTACATACTTTATTGCCTAGATCGTGGGTCATGTAGGTGATGGAGTCATGACCCATTCACCTGTAGTGGGATGACTCATTAGTGGACTGTCTATATCCACATGATTGATGCAATGTTGATGCACGTATCATTATTTGGCCTTGTTTATGGTCATTTGTGCATTAGTATAATATTCTTTTTATGAGAGCATTGATCAAGCTTTTTACTCAATTTGTCCTTGTTGACAATTTTTGAGCATATACTTTATCTTGATATCAGGTTATCTCCATTGTTTTATGGTAACATGTTTTACTCATTGTTTCTCTATGAGAGTTTTATTATCCTTATTCAAAAGGATTTCAAATTTTCATATATGATGGCATTCTACTTGTGGATATTTGTCTTGTTGTTCTCTTTTTTTTCAAGTAATCCATCAAGGAACCTTCTTGAAGATGTGTCTATGCTTCCACATTCAAAGGACTCATGTTCTTCTCTTGGCCCTACAAATGGCTTGAAGACAATCAAATTACTTCATATTGAAGATTAAATTGCAGATTTTTGTAAATTATGGGTTTAATTCCCTTTAATGTAATTACCCCAAGTAAAGATTAAAGGGGGGTGTTAGAAGTTGTAATATTTCCTTGGTGTATTTATAAACCAAGGTTAGAACTCCTTTCTTTATTGTTGTAATATATTAGGATATAAGCCAAGGTATCCTAATATATTTCTTTTTTGTCCTTTTTCCACTACATCTTATTTTGTCATCTAGTGGAATATGTGAGGACAAATATATATTGTAATTTCTAATTTTAGATTATTCCTCCTTAAGAGGAATCTCACACTTGGTCTCACACACATATGAATGGTGGAATTCATAGACATGGGAGTTACATTCTAACTCCTCTCTCTCATCTCTATTTAAGAGATGACCCTCCTCTCTCATTCAACAACAATGAGGTTTCTTCCTCTTCTCAATTATTGTATGAGCATTGCTGTCTATCTCTCTCTCTCTCTCTCTCTCTCTCTCTCTCTTCTTAGGCTTTCCATGCCTCATTCATAATGTCACAAGGGGTTTTCTTTGCTTTCCCCTTTCCAAATATCTTGTCTCATGGTGTTGGATCTTGAAGCTTTCTCTCTCCTATTTTATGGTAATATCTTTTCATGCATTTACTCACTTAGATTCTTTCCTGGTATTGCTTATTTACAAATTTCTTTTTCCATTTCTAACAGAAATGAAAGGAGATCCTTGCATAGAAAATAGAATTTTTTACCAATCCATTGAAGAGGGTTACAAGTCCATTTAGTGCATATAACCAAGAAAGACTTTAAAACCCTTAGAAACCCTCCTTTTTGGGAATTGTGTTGTACACATAGAGTTAGAGAGCCAAACCGCTAAAATCCTCTGCAATATCCAATTGGGTGTCTTGAATGATGTTTTAATTGATATGTTGTTAACAATATTTTCAAATTAAGGCCCAAAAACCTTGATTGGAGGGCTATTGACAAAAAGGCTACTAGAAGCAAAAAACTAGTTTTGGAAATTGGTAGAGAAAGGGAGTCTGTGGTTGTTTTGACTGGTCATTCTAAGTTGAAAGATAGTTGTCTAAGCCTTGATAAACTTCCTCCAAGGCCTTAAAAATAAAGGAGCAAGTTCAAGAAAATTAGGACTTAGAAACCATGTTGGGAAAAGAAGGCAATTTTACAATTGTAAAGGGCCTGGTTACAAAGTTAGGAAAAATGTGCTATGAGAGTTTGGTGATGATGGAAGGAGTCAAATAGACTTGAAAAGAAGCTTAGAATTGAGTTTGTGAAGTTTCTTTTGATTTCACATCACTTTTCAATATGAATTGTATATATACACTTGTTGGAATGAATAGTTAAAATAGTTCTAGGGAGCAATTTTTTATGGGTGTAGCTAGTTCTCACACTTATTATACTATGATTGTTTTAGGACATAGTTTTTGAGATGGCCTTAGTGGGAGGTGGGCATTTATTTTTTGCAATAATTATTCTTGCATATGGGACTCAATATCCACAATTAAAGGAGTGAAACTACCAACAAGCCATTCAAGTACCATAAGTACCCAATACTCTAATAACTACTCTTGATTTTTGGTTAGTATGTTTTGTCTATATCTAAATTTAGGCTTCATATTGAGAAATTGTGAAGAAATTTTTCAAAATGGGTGCATATTCAACAATAAGTGAAACACTAATAAAATTAGGCTTGTCCCATTTGAAGAGAATGGAGACAATAGGTTGATAAGATATACTAATTATATATCTTATGTTTTAAACAAAACCACTTCTCTAGGCACCATTGTTCGTGGTTTTTTTTTCATTGTTTCAATTATCACTAAAAATTTGTCTAGAGGGTAGTACCCAAGTGTTAGAAAAGGATTTAGAAGAAATTTTAGATGATGAAGGAAAATGATTTAGCTGATGTTATATAATCCTATTTTAAACAAAGACATTTAATTTTTGAAGAATTTAGTTTGTAGTCTTATATTTTTAAGGATTATATAACATCATTAAAAATATTGTAGTCTTGCATTTTCAAATATGTTTCGTTGATTCAAGCAGACTCACAAAATAGATTTGTTGGAGAGACTTGAAAAAAAAGGTCAAAGCCTATGACTCTAGGATGCGTACAAAATATTTTTTTAAGAGATGAGAAAATGAAAATAGTAGAAATAAAATCAAATTAATTTGAAAAAATAATTATTAATATATATTTGAATTATAATCATTCTCTTGAACTCTTTAATGCTCAAAATATGCATCTCCTACCAAATAAAGAATGTTTTCATATATGTAAAATTTTCAAACTTATTTTGAATCAAATTTAATTATAGTAGTTAATGTGCATTATATACACAACCAATCTTTTTTTTGGTTTATTTGCTCCCAACACACAAAATTACCAAATCATTTGAGCCATAGATAATGGAAGAATACATTTTTCCTAATACCATACATAAAAGCCCAATTCTACATCTATTGTTCGCATATACCATATGTCTATAATCTTCTTTTTGTGAAAAATGGTTTGTAGTACTAAAAGTCCTCCATGTACCATTTTCCTAATCCACAATATGAACAATATGCCTCAACTATGAATAAAGAGCGTGGCAACAACTATTAATAACATTTAGACAACACTTCTTGTAGAACTAATACAACATGATATTTTATATAATTAAAAACAAGAATTTTTGTTGAGATAATGGGTGTTGCACACATTTCTTAATATTGGTATATTGTATTATTTTATTTTATTATGTACTACTATATCTAGGTGCACCTAGATGGATGTGCAACATGTAAAGATTCCTATGGGATATACTTGATGAGTTGTATCTTAACATTGTGATAATATTTTATATAATTATTTAATATTGGGGAAAAGAATTAAAATTCCAATATTAAATGTGGGGTCAAGATGTTAGGTAGCACATGGTTTATGTAATACCACTTGATGGTTTTGTGGGACTTGCTACTATATAAGTAGCCACAAGGGTAGTTGTTGTGTGAGAAGATAGAAGGCAAAAAAAAAAGAGTCGAGTGGGACAAGGCTTGATAGGTTAGCTAAGGGAGAATTTGTAAAGTTCAGAAGCATGGCATGGGATGTGTGGATTCATGCTTGTTCACATTGCTTGGTTGTGGCTATGGCTTTTAAAGCTTCTATGGTTGTATTGCAATGGTGATTTTGTTGAATAATGCATGGTGATGGATGCTTTTGGAGGCTAGGTTTTTTCCTTAATGAGGGTTTACTAGGGTATATCTTGTGTCACAATTTTTTGTGGGTATGTTGTCTATTCTCTTGCACGTGGATTTCAATTGCATATTTATTTCAGATATATTATGGGTTATGTGGATACAATTACATTCTTTTTTACAAGTTTCCTTACAAGTGGTACTAGGGTGATCCCACAATAATGGGTTCCACTTTTTGACCAATTTTGACACTGAAATCAATATTTTTGCAACAAACGTCATGTTCAAGTGACTATATCTACAAAACTATAAATAATTTCAAGATGACATAAACTAGTGATTTTGAGTACTTTGTTCCTACTTTGTAACCATATTTTTAAATCTAAAAAAAAAATTATTTATGTCAATTTTTTTTATCTCCTCCAAAAAGTGGTACATAATAAAATTCAATATTTTAAAAAATGACAGTATGTTTGACACACATAATTTTTTTTTCTAGAAATGATAATGAAGTAATTCTTTCGACGTTAGATTTGTAACATCAATATCCAAAGGATGCATTTGGTTTGATTTATTTTGGTTGAATATTCTATAGTTTATGAAGTTTTGAAGTGACATGAACCATAATTCAGACATACGTTTCATTTGACACAGATAATTTGAAGTCAATTTATCATTTTTTTAATTTTTTTTGAATAGAAAGGTATCTCAATAAGCTAGTTCCTCCATATTTTTCAAAAAAAATTTGACCTAATTTACTAATTTTCTTGAGATGTCAAAGTCGGTTGATGTTCAATCGGTAATGAACCTATAATGGGTTAAACTCATATTTGAAAGTCTTAATGATTAAATTATGTATTAAAATTATAGTCATTGGAAAGCTTGCTCCAAGAAGCACATTTTGACATTTTTAATTTTACAGTAGGAGATCATTCTCCTACAATTATGGAAGTCAAAAGAGAAAAACAAAATAAAAATAAAAAAAAGGTTAAATTTTTTTTGTGATTTTGTATGTTCATGTGAACATGGCGTTCATGCGAACATGTTTACCATGTTCGTGTGAACGTATGTTCGCATGAACATGCTTATCATGTTTGCATGAACATATTTATCACATATGTTCGTGCGAACATACGAAATATGTTTGTGCAAACATGATTAAAAAAAAGTTCACGCGAACATAATAAGTATGTTCACACGAACATATGGTAAACTCAATTTCCCATTTTGCAATTTTTTTCATTTTTGTTCGTCCCACTAAAGTGGAACCCATTATTGTGGGTTCACCTAGTATTAGAGCTATGGTTTTATTATTGTAACCCTAGATTGAATCCATCAAAATGCATAAGAGGATAAAATAAAGGGCAAGATATATGAGTTATTTATTACAAATATGAGGGTTTTGGGTTTGTTGTTATGATGGGATATTGGAAGATTTTGGGCATATGAAATTGTTGGACAAAAGTGTTTTTCAAATGTTTCATTTAAATGAGATTTTTAGGTGGTGGCTTGTCATAATGACATCTTGGATAAAAAATGACCTCACCATTGGATCTAGGTCGACATTTCTATAAATTTTGATATATAATATGCCTTAGTTTGGCCATGTTTAGAGGAAATGAAAGAGTTTTTTAGTTTTAGCCCATGATGGCCGTCAAATTTAATCTCGTTGAAATTTTTTTCATAAAAAAAATTGCAGTGAAAATGGCAAAAAGACTATCTTAGTAAAATGGTCATAACTTTCTCTTAGAATATTAGATTTTAGACTTCTTATAGGCGTTGGAAAGCTAATTCAGAGCACTAAAACTTGGTGTAAGTTTGGTAATATGATTTTGAATTTTTTTTAGGTTTTAAGAGCCTAAAAGTCAGTTATTATTTATTTTGAGCACAAATTAGGGCATAACTTGGGCATATAGAGTTAGATTTCAGACTTTAAGTAGTCAATGGAAAGCTCTTAGAAAGTTTTACACATTGGTTTAGATTTGGTGTATAGCATGGTTTATGTGGTGATGTATTAATATAAACAATTTATGATATATATTGAATATGGTAACAGTATGAGTTTATGGCATTGTATGTTTTGAGATTTAAGATTTGATGCCATTGTATACTTAGTTAATATTTCATATTGGTCTAATGATAATATGGTTATTAGTATTTGGTTTAGATATGTATGATGACTTGTTGGGTCTACAATTTATGTAGTGTTGTAAGTGGTCTATACTTATAGGTTGCATTTATGGCTTGGTTATGGGTTGTCTTTGCCCATTGATCTTTCATTATTGGTGAATATTCATATTGGTGGCTTGGATTTGGGTTGTCTATGCCCTAGGTCACATGATTTTATATTTTTTTCTTCATGTAGAAGGGATGTGATATTGTTACTAGGCATAGTCATGGTGGAGGATTGTGGTTGACTATTTTATGTTGACAGGTTGGACACTTTGAGAGTCAAATGCTTGGTTCATGGATGTGATCATGGTGCCATGGATTTTGGCATGACATGCTTGAATATATAGGTACATCTTTGATGTTCATTGGTTTGGATTCTTAATTTAGTTATAGTGGTATATCTTCTTGGTTGAGGATCCTAGTTATTTGGTTTCTTTTGAGGAGCTCATGATGTACACTTTGAGTTCTTTGATAGTTTGATGCATTGGTTGATTCTCATGGTTAGAGGATGGTTTTTTCATCATGATGTCATGGATAGCTTGGATACATGGTTTAGTGGGAGCTTGTGACAGTGTAGGATTAGTTCCTAGTTAGATTTGTATCTTCTTGGTTTGGAGATGTTGGTTTCACTTGGTGCTAACACTTTGGTTGTGTGAGTGTAGACCTAGAGGATCTTCATGTAGGAGATGGATTTTATGATGCCATAGGTGGCTTGGTACCATGTCTGAGTGGGAGGTTTTGGCATTAATATATTGAGTGTTTGTAGATGTTGGTAGTTTTTCTTAATACATTGAGTGTTTACATATGTTGACAATTTTTCTTAGATCTTGTTGTTGCAAAAGCATCTTTGACATTTGCATGGTACACTTGGTTATCTTCATGGTGTGTGAATATGGTTAGATCTTGAGGACTCACGGAGTTCTTGGTTATCTTCATGGTGTGTGGAGATGGTTCTTCATGGTATGTGGAGATAGTTTTTCTTCATGGTGTATGGAGATGGTTGCATCTTGAGGACTAATGGGGTTCATGGTAAAGGTGTTTATATTTTTATTTGACATGATATCTTTGGAGTTAGGATGGTTTTATTATTATGTCATGGTATAATCTTGATACACATTTAGAGTTTTGACATGTTATAGTATGTTCATATGGATCATGTTATCTCTTTGGTTGAGATGGTAAGATCATGTTGTCATGTTTATGTTCTTGAGGCCATGGTTGAAACTTTGACAATGATCTTGGTTTAGTTTCTTGGTGTTGAGTACATTGATTATAAGATGGATACTTCATGATATTTATATGTTACATTTTGAGTTGGCATGGATTGATTGGTTACATGAGCTCATGGATACTTGAGATGGTGGCGATGTTGATTTCTCTTGGATTAGATAAGTATTTTTTGAGACAGTTTATGGTTTCAATAGGAAGTCCAAGGTGCATTCACCTAATGTGGACTTGAGAGGAGACTGTTCTTAGATGAGTCTTGGTTGGAGACTTGGATATCTTGATGAGAATTCTCATTCCACACTCTTGGTCTACTTGGCAGTTTGCTACTTGAGAGGTATAGCCCATAATTTTTTCTCAAGTGCATTATTTTTATGCTTTTCTTTCATGGATATAGATCTTGAGCTATGGTACATGAGTTAGTTCTAGAGGGTTCATTTGAGAGATGGTTTAGCATTGGCTATCTTCTTCTGTATATGTTGTTATGCTGGTTGAGTTTGGGAGATGGTTTTCTATTGAGCATATTCTTTGATTTAGGAATAGTTTATGAGTTTGATCTTCTTGTGAGAGGCTTACATCCATGATTAGTTATATGGTATGGTTTGGGTGTTATTGTGGCTTCTTTTTGAGGTCTTGTGGAGAGATCATACTTGCACAGTTTACGTCTAGAGGTGTGTGTAGAAGGACATGATATAGGTTATGATTTGCATGGTTTCTCTTTGGTCTTGGTATCTTTTTGGATGTTTGGTTTTTCTTACATTGGATTTGAGATTGGTTAGAGATTGTGATCACTTGTTTGTGTTCATGTATGTCATGTGAGAGATGACATGGTTATTCCTTTATCTCTTTCCTCTATCGGTTATGAAGAGGTAGCGACATTGTTGGAATTTTTTTATGAGAGTCATTCTTGCAAGTTATTGGTTTGTCTATTATAGATGTCCTTGAGATGACATGGATTCATTTCTTTGAGATGTTGTGAGTGGATTGGTTATATATTTAACATTATCTTTTGCAATGGGAGCTTCTTAGTATATATGTGACAGGTATTTCTCTTGAGGCTTATGATTGTAGGTTACAGATTGGATATGTGGATGATGTGAGATTCACTTGGTATACCTTTGGAAGTATGGATAGTTGGATGGGTTCGGTACTTGCTATGAGTGCTATTTCAGCTATGGATATTTGACAACTACGAATACATGTGATTACCTTTGGATCAGTTTTTTGTGCTTGGCATTTTAGTTGGTACAAGATTTTATGATCTTCTAATGTGACAAATTGGGTGGCTTTCTTTTTGAATGGATTTTATGTATGTTTGGTGCTAGTGGCATAATAGGAGGTGAGATCATTCATGTTTGAGATGCTGGATACTTTGATTTTTTTTTGGGTACCAAGATGGAGCACTTTATGTACTTTGATCCATGATGGTGGATGTGCTAGGATGGATTATTCCCTTGTTCATTTATGTGGCTATAGATTGACCCTATGTAATGTATACAAGTGAGAGATTGTTGAGATAATGGGTGTTGCACACATTGCATAATATTGTTATATTGTATTATTTTATTTTACTATGTAATGTTGTATCTAGGAGCACCTAGATGGATGTACAACATGTAAAGATTCCCATGGGATATACTTGATGAGTTGTATTATAACATTGTGATAGTATTTCAAGTAATTATTTAATATTGGGGAAAAGAATTAAAATTCCAATATTAAATGTGGGGTCAAGGGGTTAGGTAGCACATGGTTTATGTAATACCACTTGGTGGTTTTGTGGGACTTGCTACTATATAAGTAGCCACAAGGGTAGTTGTTGTGTGAGAAGATAGAAGACAAAAAGGCAAGAGTCAAGCAGGACAAGGCTTGATAGGTTAGCCAAGGGAGCATTTGTGAAGGTTGAAGCATGACATGGGACGTGTGGATTCATGCTTGTTCACATGGAGTTGTTTGGTTGTGGCTATGGCTTTGAAGGTTTCCATGGTTGTATTGCAATGATGATTTTGTTGAATAATACATGGTGATGGAAGCTTTTGGAGGCTGGGCTTTTCCCTCAATGAGGGTTTCCTAGGGTATATCTTGTGCTACATTTTTGTGTGGGTATATTGTCTATTCTCTTGTATGTGGATTTCAATTGTATATTTATTTTAGATCTATTATGGGTTATGTGGAAACAATATATTCTTTGTTGCAAGTCTCCTTACAATTTTCCCTAATTATATTACTTTTTGTTAAACCATCACACTGACATATATTATTCTATAAGTAAAAGGTAGATTTATTACAATACATTAAAATAATAGTATCAATTGTATTTGTTTAAGCTCAATGGAGTGTTGTTTTTTGTGTGTGTTTCAGAGGTAACTATTTAACACAAACATGAACTACAATGTAGGTGATTAATTCATAGATTATTTTCCACTACAATTTCCTTCACATGGTACTAATTTCAAGTATTGGTCAATCTATTTCAATAGAGATATGTGATTGTGATGATAGTCTATATTGTACTAATTATTTGGAACTTTAATACTATTTCCCTTTTCTCATAGTGATCACTTCATTGCTATTATGGTATTATGTATTTGTTATTGAGAATGATTGTGCTTTGATTTTTTAGATTTTGAATGAGTTTTCTTAATCTCGACAACCTTGTTTCATGAGTGTATGTTTTTCCTAGCACTATTCTTGATATATTTATTATTCTTGTGCAAGTCTCTAGTGGCATGATTAAGATATCCCAAAGCATGAGAAACATTGAGAACTCTATTTTAGAATGATTTGTAAAGTTCTAAAAGATAGAAAACTCATCTATTACCTTTGACACATTCAAGAGTCCATTGGGTTTGATGGTTTTCTCTTTCAAGTTTATGTTTTTTTAGTGGAAGCTTCATTTGCACCTGAAAATGTAATATTTTGTGCACAAATAAATGCAATATTTAAAGCATTAAACTATATGAAAAATTTTATATTAATTTTGAGAAACCATTTTTAGTATGAAATATCTTTTCTATCATTTATAAGGAAAATTGCATGAAGGGCATGTCAATTTGTTTAGATGAAAATAGATACAACTAAAACCATAATTTTTTTAAAATAGTATAATCATTCAAAAAATATACCTAACATATTTTCTTTTTTTACTAATAAGAATAGAAATATTAGAATTTAATTAAAACATTATGTTATTGTAAAGGATGAAATATATAATTTATTGATACAATATATATTATAAAATTATATTTCTATAATCTATAATTTAGTTTATTTGTACATACATGATTCAGATTAAATAATAGTTTTAATCATGGAGGATATTTTATGATCTACAATCATAATACATAAAATAATTTCTTTACAAACAACACCTAAACTAAAAAGGGTTAAGCATGATGGAGGTAACATTAGGTTCAAAGATCATGCTCTGTGATCAATAATCATAGTACATGAAGGCTAATAGACGTAGATGTGAAGTGATATAAAATTAGATTAAAAGTATAAAAATATATACAATTAAATTGGAAATAAAAAATTTAAGAAATTCAAATCAATTACACCAATAAATATTAATAATATTTTATTTATATGATAGCGTAGTTCATCATTCTCTTATTTTTTTAATCAAATGGTCTGGCGTGATGTTAGTATTTATAAAATATTTTTTTAAAGAAATTAATAGGAATTATACCAACACATATGAATAACATAGCTCATCATCTCTTAATTTTCTGAAAAAATCAAATATATTGGAGCACACATCATTTTTTGACATGATTTCGTCATCAACCATTCTCTCAATTTTGTTTCAGAATAGAAATTAGGGTAAAGTCAATCATTCTCTCATTTTTTTTACAATAGAGATTAGGGTAAAGTGAGTTTAAGATCAACTCACATACTAAAACCGTAATCATGATAGGCCTCCATTTCAAATAGAATATAATGCAATTACACTCAAGCATAATGGTCAATTTTGGCTATGGAATAGAGTCTACTATTTCCTCTATGAATTTTGCAAATGATAGCCTATTCAAAAAGAAATTCTTGGAAAGTAATTTCTTTACCTGGTGTATTCATAAGGAAATTCTTGGAAGGTAATTTCTTAACCTTATAACCAAACATGGTTCTCCTCTTGTTTGGATTTTTACATCCTCATACTAGATCGTATAGATTATGAACTATGATCCAGAATGTTTAGAAGAACAAGAATCCAATTCAAAAATTTGATTAAAAACAAATTTTAGCAATAAGACAAGGAAAAAATATTTGGTCCAATAGACAAGATTTTTACATCCTCATACCAGATCATATAGATTATGAACTATGATGTAGAATGTTTAGAAGAATAAGAATCAAATTCAAAAATTTGATTAAAAACAATGTTGGCACTAAGGCAGGGAAAAATTATTTGGCCTAGTAGATCACATGGCTATCAAGGAAAAATGAATGTCAAGCCTACTCGATCCTAGTATAAATATTAATAGACAAGATTTTAATCTAGTTACTGTAGACACCTAAATTTGATTACACTGTTTTGGTAATCTAATTTAGCCATCTCTAAAGGCATCATTAATTAAATTCTTATTTAATTAATCCTTTGCCATCTCTAGTTGATTAATTTAATTAATCATCTATAGTCCTAATTGATAAATCAAATAATCTATTATTTATCAATTAAATCCTTTTCTCCTATCTAATTCCAAAAATCCCCATTTATTAAATAAATCTATTTGATAAATGAAATCCTCAAATCCAAAAACCCTTAACTTATCCCTAATCCTCCATTTAGCCTAATCCACCCCATCCACCCATACTAAACTAGCTTAGCCACTAACTCACCCAACCTCATTAATGCCATCCACTTGCACATCTCTAACATTCCTAATCTAATCCTAAACCCAAGCCTAATCCACTCCCTAATGTTGTCACATTCCCTAAACAAGTTTAAGACTTTCCTAAACCAAATCAAAGTCTCCCGTCAAAAATCCCAACCACCAAGTCATGAGTGCTCTTACAAACCATAAAAGACTCTTACAAGCCCACTCATGACTCTTACATCCATCTTCCACGCTCTTCCCTCTTCCACACTCATTCCTCTTACATCTCTCTTACATACTCAACCCCACTCATCATGCCTTTAACCAACATTTTACCCTACCCTCTCACACTCATCCTCCTTGTGACAAGTGTCACCTTCCCATTGGTGCTAAACAAGCACAATCCATGTGCTCCCCTTTCAGTGCATCTTAGCCCTTCTTAAGCCTTCATCCATCCTTGCATCTAAGCCCTCCATCCCTCAAGCCCTTAGCCTATAAATTGAATCCCATCCCAAGCCATTTCAATCAACAATCTTTGAGCTAAAGTTACCATGCCCTTTTGAGAGCCAAAAGCCATACCCATACCCTTATAATGCCAAATTGAGAGCTCACAAAGCTACCAATTTGCTATTATCCATCTCCACCATTGAAGCAACTTTGAGCATTTGAGCATACATCCCCAATCTACACATAGACACATCTCAAAAACAAGAGAACAAATCTCATTGAGAGAGCCTATCCATGGCTCACATTCTCATTTGAGTTTGTCTTCTCTTTGTCTCTCTTATATGTTATGTTAGTTTAATGTGTAAATGCTTTCATTAGATTAGTATTTCTAGCACATTAGATTAGTGTATATAGTTACATGGTAATTTTTAAAAAAATTGTGCAACCTCTTCCAATTTTATTTATTTATTAATATAACTTTTACTCTCTATTTCATTAAGGATTTCCATAGGATTTCAATTATTCGACTGTACATTGTAGTAGTTCATTTTTTTTACAATGAAATAATGATAACTTAGCTAGTTAAGCCAATAGGCTTCCTACAGTGGACACATTCATCAATGTTAACTTTCTCTATTTTAAAAAAAGTTGATGTTCATTTAAGAGTCATGTTTTATAATTCTTTTTAAATCTATTCATTGTAAATGTAATTGATTATAAATCATGCAATCAAAATGTAATGGAAAAAATTAAAGATTTGAGAAGGAAAGTAGATGGAATAATAGATTAAAGTTAATTAATAACTAGTGCCTCTGAAAATGATGAGTGAAGAGAATTATTTATCTATGCAATAGATTTCATTGCATCTGTTAGGCAAAGATTTCATTTCCTCATTCCTCACTCTCTCTGAAAAGATCATTTAATTTTCCTAAAAATTTGTCTCAGACACGGAAGTGTTGTAAAAGACATCTATCGCTTAAGATTCCTATTTTGTCTGAGTGGCATTATAGAGGAGTGTGTCTAGATTGTAGGGGAAATTTGCATCTGAAATCAGGGATTTCATGGAGCTTGCATTTGGCTCAAACTTTCAAAGGATGACATTGTTGTGTACAAAAGGAGAGGATAAATATATGAGATGACTAAGTGTTTTGGTGATTGAGGAAATAAATATTTGTTTACAGGGGCATATATTCTCCTCTATTATCTTTTGGGATTCTTGTGGGATATATTTGTGCAAGAATGATATGGGAAGCAGATGAAGTTGATGAGTATCATTGATGAGCATTATTGAATCCATTTTAGCCTTTCTCTTTAACCATGAAAATAATAATATGTTTTAGTTTCAACCATCTCCCTGCAGTTTTATAAAAAAAAATTCATATTTTCTATTCTTTTCAATTATTAATTTTTTTAAATGTATAAAGCATAATATAAATCTATGAAAGATGAAATGTTTTAACAGATTTACTATCTAAACATTCTATTTTGCTTGAAAACTCTTTGAATTTATCAAATAGAAAGATTTTGAATTATAATAGAAATAATTTCAAAATTCGGAATCATGAATGTTAATAATATTAAGTTTTGAAGTTTCTTTTTATCTTGTTTACTAAAAAAATCTTTATGAAAAAAATAGAAGTTTCATCTTTTTAAAAAGATTTATAAAGTTTGAATTTTAGTAACTAGTTTTAAACCTAAAAAGGAACACCATCACCACTTAACTAACATACTAATTAGTGAACCCAAAAATAATTTATAATTTATAAAAAAGTTAAGAGATATAATTTTAAAACAAGTGAGCCCAAGTTATGGATATATGTATATGTATTTATACACACACGTACATATAAATTAATCTAAATTTATTTATTTAATCGGTGAATGGCTAAGGCCTAGATTAATTTTATTAAACTTAAAAAGGATTACAATAGCTATACTCTATTCAAATAGGCATTGGTAGGAAAGAATAGAGAAGAAAACTCCAGTCTAGCCCAAGATAGATGTCCTATATTATTACATCTTGAAAGGGACATACCCCAGTGAATGTATATAATGTATTACAATATATGAGGGAAAAAACTCCTTTTGGAAATTTACATCAAATCTACATTGTATAAAATGAGTAGAGCTCTGTCTATTTTAGGAATGAACATTTCCCTTGCACAAATAATCTTTCACAGTGAACAATCTTTCCTCTAATTGAGCTACTCAATTAACATGTTAGCCATCAAAATAATCCAAATTAAAGAATCTAGAAATCTAGCTTTGCACTAGGAAATGATTCCCAGTCCTTGGAAATCTATCTTAAACAATAATATAAATGCCTAACTATACTCAGTCCAATTAAAATAGACATAATTGAGGATCATAGAACTAGCTCCTATAAGTAAAAAAGGAAAAAAACCTAAGTAAATCAAAAAACATAAATGTAGAACTAAGAATAGAACCAAACAACAAATAGACCATATAATAAATCTGCCCACAATCTAGGAGTGAATGAGAAAAAAAAATAGATATAGAGTAATGTAAGGAAAAGGATTCATACTCTACCTAAGCTAAATTCTTAACAAACTTTTAACCATAATAGTCTAAGAAGATGAATCAAAGATTCAACCATAACCATAACTTTCTACCTTTAGCTATTGCATGAAACAAATGAAATGCCATCCTAAAATCTGAAGTCACTTTAAGACAATATAAACAAGAACTTCTAAGTCATTGGCAGAAAGGACCATGAGAAAATAATCTAAATAGAATAGTTAATATCTCAACATTAAAGAGATAAATGTAGGAATCTTGAAAAAAATTTTGTGGGAAATGTACACTTGGGCATGCTTCCAAGAGTAATGGATTAAAATAGTGCCACTAAATTGATAACAATAAACATGCTCTAGGGAACTCATCGACGAATAACGTCTCATATAAAGGAAAATTATAACAAAGATGCAACCCAAACACTATGAAATGGAAATACATGCCAACCATCTTGAAAAACCTCATTACTTGATAGCTATATGTTTGATATAAACACCCAAATCAAGATCAGATAGCATTCTTTATAAATCTAAGAGATTATGGTGAAAGATATACAAGAATCCACATAAACCCATAATATACTAATGAAATTAATCTTTGTTAAAGTAGATTTGAAATGGAAAGGATTCCAAAACATGAATAATTGAGCCAACCCATAAATAAACAATTATCAGCAATCAGGCTTCTACACTATGAATCAATGGCTGAAACTAAAAACAAAGGAACAAGGAAACCATTAAGATTCTAGAAATGATGTAACAAATAAACAAGATCAACACCCTCAATGATAGATAAACCACTATGTATATTAATGATAAATTTCCATTACATATAAGAGCTATATATCACTAGGATCTTGTCAAGTCTTGATACTTAAAATAGAGTACTAAAATCACTATATACAGAACCCAAGTAAGTATATATGGAACCCAAAAAGTAGAGTACCTGCCTATGAACCAAAAAAGAAAGACAAAAGGGCTAATACAACTTCCATAAACTCTACTTTAGGAAAACCATGAAAAACTCAGAGATGTCATTAGGATTTTCAACCTAAAAGTTGGGGGGAAGTTTGAAATCAGCCTTGAACCTACTAGTCTTATTTGTGTTGGGAGTGTAGAATATTAGAGTATCCATATTTTCAAAGGATACTCCCAAGTGGATATATGCATGGAAGACATTGAGATATTCTATGAGCCAAACCTTATTAGCTTCTACCACTATACCTCTCTAGTGTAAGAGAAACTTGACACTTGCCTCCATTTTTAGCCATTGTATATAGAATGTGAGGCTCTCCTAAATAATCAAGGAAGGTTGATGATAAGACATGTCCAGCTTAGGGAAACCTAGTGGGTAAGCCATATAGTTTTTGGGTAGCAGGATATAGAGCTTGTTATCAATGCTCCTAACTACATGCTCAAGGCTCTTTCTCCATGTTAGCTAGAATATGCCACATCAGAGTCAAATAATTGTATCATGGTCCACCTTTTCTCTTACTAGACAACCAATGAAGGACCCTATAATACTATTGTTAGTCTACCAAGTATACTTATAGTCAAAATCTCTTTCTCCAATCACCTTGCCTACTACAATCCTCGACATATCATCTAAATAATTCAAGATTATGTTCCAGTGTTTTGGTTTTACAGTGCCCCAAAAGGCCATTGTGCAAGCTTCTTTGGAATGAAACACCAAAATGTTGGTATCCATTGCCATAGATTAGGAAAGACAAAAAACTCGGGATAGGATACCTCTATAAAAAAAAAAACTTTGGAATGATCTAGATGGAAATTGACATGCCACTTAATGATGACAACACCATTCGACCAAAGCACGAGGAGAGTGAAAGATCAAAAGCTGAAAAATAATAGGCTAGAAGCCCATCATGATTCGGTCGAGTTGAGAACCCATCAACAAAACTAAGGCTCTTTCTCTATGAAGCATAAAGGGGAACATAGACATGCCTAGAAAGAAACCTATCATACACCTTCACTATTAACTTCAAACTCTAATAAAAGATTTTGAGAAAATATAAAAACTATAATCTATATTATAGATAAAAGGAACAAAATATTGAGGAGAGGACAAAAAATCTCTATAAATGATGAATATCTTTGGGCAAAAGTAAATCGTTCACTAGGTGTATATTTACATCTTCCACACCTTTATTTGCTAGATGATATGCTTTTTGGTTAATCCTTAATGGCACATAACTGAAATTATCATGCATGCAATTGAACATTAAACAATCATGAAAAGTAAACATGCATCACACCATAACACTAAGGATTTTGATGACCCAGAAACCTTCCAGGAATAAGAAGGTAAAATTGGGGTGGGGATGATACCCACTGCATAATTGTGTAATTGATTTCAACCACTTCTAATGGTTTTCCCTATTAAAGGCCTACCCTGTTAAAGGCTTTACACACTATAAGATGTGACCTTGTTAAAGGATTTAAGAACATTCAACTTAGAATGTCACCCTATTAAAGGATTTATATAGAGCTATTAGGCTCACCCAAGTCCATGGGATTTATAGTCACCTTCTCAAAAGAATCTTTCATCCCTCTTTAAGGGTCTCCCATCCTCCTCCTAAGGATCTCTTATCCTTCTCTTGGGGATTTTTTATCCTTTTCCTGAGGCTTATCTACCTAGCTATTAAGCTAACCTAGCAATGTAGGATTTCAATATCTAATACAATGGTAAAAGAGTACTAGAAGGGTTTTGACCTGATAAAGATTGCAACCCTAACTGTGCAGATTTTAGATCACTCTTCAGTCCTTTTCTTTGCTTGGCTTTCCTCCTATGCAGTGCTAATAGCTTGTTCACCCTTCAAGATCTGTCTCCTTGAGTTGTTCTACTCATTATGCCAATGCACTCTATGGTCAATTGATCAACTTAGAGTCTTGATGCTCTGTTCTTACCCCTCTTAGCTTCTTTGCACAATCACACTTATGACCAATTCCCTCTCATACATGTGCACTTGATCTCTAAGCTGTAGCTCCTTATAAAGAAGTTTTGTTCTTCATTTCCCACTCAAATCTTTGAGAAAATAGTATTGTTTTCAATCCAAATTGTTTCTTCTAGAAAATTCATCATAAATCCATTAGCATTCTCTTGAAATGGTTTGCATGGTTTACATAAAATTCTGTGACATCTACTCATCATCCTTACCATCCAACTAATTCACAAAATTTGATGTAACAAACTTATCGCTGCTGATCTGGAAAATCTTTGACTTAATAAATAATGTAGCAACTTGGCATCATTGGTTTATTGATGCTCGACTCCTTCTATGTTACTCAGCTTCTATTATTCTTTACTGGCACTTGGCACGTGAAGAAATTTTGTGTTACTCGGCACCTGATCTTCACTCGGCACCTGAAGGCTACTTGGCACTTAAAGATCACTCAACACCTAATAAGTTGAACTTACTTGACTTCAACTGAGAATCTGTTCAACACTAACTAGCTAGCTCAGCTCTCTCCAATGAGCTTAGTTAATCCTTACATCTTTGATGTGTCTCAGTGTGTCCATCCTCTGGGTCTTAGAGTATGTCATCAATAAACTATTTCATCAATGGCTTATCCTATCCTTATACTTCATTACACCATCATAACTTCAACCTTTCTCTAGGTATTTTAGTTACATCTTATTGATTGTCACCTCCTTGTCAATCAACCAATTGATAGTATTTGGATCACTAAAGCAATTGCCATCTCTGCAAGTAGCAAGTTTGACATCAATGATGAAAAAATGATTGAAACATTCTTTACCAATTCCATTATTCTTCATTCATGATCTTTTCAATCATTTCCAACAATCTCCCTCTTTGGCATTGATGGAAAACCAAAATAAATCAATTGATCAACTTAGTTACCACCAAAATTACATACGTTGTCTGCTTGGTATATAACTCTGTCTTTTGCTGATAAAAATTGAATCCTCTGTTCTGCTTCTCCCTCTAAACTTCTACATCCTTACTCTGTATTCCTAATCCTTCATAGTTGCTTGCTGATTCTTATCTCTTCTTGAATCTCCCTCTTTCATATACATCTCTCTTATCTCTTCTTGAATCTCCCTCTTTCATATACATCTCTCATATATATCTCCCTCTTACTTTGTATTGGCCAGTGTCTCATATATCTCCCTCTTTGATATAAATGCCAAAGATGTAGCATCTTCAACATGCTAAATATAAGCTTTGCATCTTCATGTTTTTCTCCCCCTGTCACCATGCTTGTAACTGATCTAAAATTTATGTTCCTATTGTCATCCTCTACATCACTCTTCTGATATTTCAATGTTCTACTCCTGTTGATGCAGGGCAACTTCTTTGTTCCTTTAGACTGCTTGAGTTAGGGGCATTACCCCTAACTTTCCTCTAAGATATTCATTAGCATCCTTGGGAAATCATTTGGTGAAGATATCTGCAATTTATTCCTGTGTGAATGTACTCCATCTTCACTTGTTTGTCTTCCACCAATTCTCTGACATAGTGATACTTGATTGCAATATGCTTGGTTTTTGCATGCATTACTGGATTCTTGGATATGTTTATAGCACTTTTATTATCACAATACAGTATCATAGGTTTGGTTACCTCTTCTTTCATTCCTTTCAATAGATGTTTGAGCCACACAATGTTTGTGCAATTGACTACTGCTACCACATATTTTGCTTCTGTAGTGGACTAAGATGTGCATGTTTGTTTCTTGCTAGTCCAAGTAACTAGATTTTTACCTAAGAATAATGCTCCTCCACTTGTGCTTTTCTTATCATCAATGTTGCCTCCCCAATCCGCGTCTGTGTATGCATTGAGCTCAAACTTCTCATTCTTTTTGTAATATAGGCCAAAATCATCAGTTCCTTTGAGATACCTCATTATCCTTTTTACTACCATGAGATGATTTTCTCTAGGATTAGAAAAAAATCTAGCCACTATTCCAACTGCTAGTGCTATGTCTAGTTTGCTATGTACAACATATTGTAGTTTTCCAATCATGGGTCTGTACATTGTTTGATTGACTTCAACTGATTCATCATTTTTGGATAGCTTATGTCCTATTTCCATTGGTGTGCTGAAAGGTTTGGAGTCTTCCAATCCAAACTTCTTGAGTATCTCCTTGATGTACTTTGAATGTGTCACAAATATACCATGCTTTAGTTGGTGTACTTGCAATCCTACAAAGAACTTGATTTCTCCAAACGTAGACATCTCAAACTCATGTTTCATTTTTTCAACAAAAATTTTGTGTGCTGACAGGTTTGGAGTCTTCTAATCCAAACTTCTTGAGTATCTCCTTGATGTATTTTGAATGTGTCACAAATATACCATGCTTTAGTTGATGTACTTGCAATCCTACAAAGAACTTGATTTCTCCAAACGCATCAAACTCATGTTTCATTTTGTCAACAAAAATTTTGCAAAGTACTTCCTTTCCTCCAAAAACTATGTCATCCACAAATATTTCAAATACAAGAATATCCTTACCTTCTTCTAATTTGATGTACATGTTGTTGTTGTCATCAGTTCTTTCAAATCCTATTTGCACTAGATACTTATGAAGTCTCTCATAGCAAGGTCTAGGGGCTTGCTTTAATCCATATAGAGCCTTGTGTAATTTGCATACCTTATTTTTTTTCTTTTTATCAACAAAACCTTCTGGTTACTCTATGTAGACTTTTTCTTCTAGTATACCATTCAGAAATGTGGACTTAACATCCATTTGATAGACTTTAAATCCTTTGAAGGCTGCATATGCTAGTAGGGTCCTTACTCTTCCATTCTGGAAATTGGAGCAAATGTTTCTCCATAGTCTAGCCCTTCTTCTTATGCATATCCTTTGCAGACTAATCTTGCCTTGTTCCTTGCGATTTCACCATTTCCATCTAACTTGTTTCTGAGCACCCACTTGGTTCTAAACAGATTCTTATCAGTTGGTCTTGAGACTAAGGTCCATGTCTTGTTCTTCTCAATTTGTTCTATTTCTTCTTTCATAGCATTGTACCAATAATCATCTTTTATGGCTTCACTTACTATTCTTGGTTCCATTTTGCTAAGAAGACATGTTTCACTTCTGAGTCTATTCCTTGTCATTGGTCCTGCCTCTTTGTTTCCAATAATTTGATCTGCAGGGTGATGTTTTTTCACATACTTTGCCAATACTGGTTCTTTCCTTGTTTGCATATTGCCTCTTTCAGAATCTGAATCTTCATGTATATTTTCATTAGGTATTTGTTCATTCCTTCATGTTGGTTCTTCTCAGAATTTGAGTGAACATTCTCTATATTATGTAGCTAGGCTTCTAAATGTGTCTGCTACTCAACATTCACTGTCTATGACTCAGGAGATATAGGATTTTTTTGCTGATTGTCATTCTAAGTTCCACTTCACCATTATTAGGTAAAGAAAGGTCTTGTATTCTTCTATTTTCTTGGTGTTCTCAACACTTTGAACATCTACAAGTTCATCAAATTTCACATTTGTCCTTTCTACTACTTTGTTAGTGTTAACATTCAAGCACTTATAAGCTTTGCTTCTAGTAGAATAACCAAGAAATAAGCCTTCCTCACTCTTTGCATCAAACATTCCATTTCTAGACTCTCTATATATATAGCATTTGCATCCAAATATTTTGAAATTTTTTACATTAGGAGAGTGCCCATACCATAATTCAAAAGGTGTTGCATATGTATCTTTTTTGACTTGAACTCTGTTGAGTGTGTAGACTGTAGTAGTTATAGCTTCTCTCCAGTACTTGAGTGCAACATTTTTCTCCATCATTAAGGTCCTGGCACAGTCAATAACTGATCTATTTCTTCTCTCTGCTATACCATTCTGAAGTGGAGTCCTAGGTGCTGATGTCTACCTTTTGATTCCTCTTTCATTGCAGAATTCTTCAAATTCTCTTGATGTGAACTCACCTCCTCTATTAGATTTGGGACATTGTAGGCTTTTTCTAGTTTCTTTCTCTACTCTAGCCAAGTACCATTTGAACATTTGAAATGCATCTGATTTTAATTTCAGGAACATGACTGTCATCATCCCTGAATAGTCATCTACAAATAGCATTATGTATTTGTCATCTTTGTACCTTTGCACTTCAATAGGACCACACAAGTCAATATGAACTAGCTCTAATACTTCATTAGAAGTATAACCCTTGCTTTTGAAAGTTGACTTGGTCATCTTCCCTAGTTGGCATTGATTGCACATGGTGTTATCAAGTTTCTTCAACTTTGGTAGACCTCTGACTTTCTTCATTTTGCTGATGCTTATCAGATTGTAAAAATTTACATGACATAGCCTCTTGTTCCATAACCATACATCATCAGTTTGAACAATGAGACAAGAAGCATCTTCCATGTCTAGGTAGAATAAATTACTCCTAGTCTAATCACCTTTTCCTATTAGACTTCCTTGAGAATCATAGATTTTGGCAACTCTATTTTCAAATTCAACCTTGCATCCTATGTTGCCTAACTATAAGACACTTAACAAGTTATAATTTAGGCCTTCAACATAGTATGCATTATCACATGATATCCTTTTGGTAAGCTTGATACTACCTTTCCCTTTGATCTGACATGGTGCATTGTTACCAAATCTAACACTATTTCCTTAATATTGAGTAAAGGTAATGAGCTTACTTTTGTCTCCAGTCATGTGATGAGAGCATCCACTGTCTATGATCCACCTATCATTCTTGTTCATGTAGGTTACTAGGGCAGTTGCTTCATCTTCATCTAATTCATCTTTCATAGTCACACAGACTACTTCATCATCATTCTCATCAGAGTCTTCTTCAACAATGTAGCATCTTTTGCCTTTACCTTTGTAGTCCTTGTTGTCTTCTTTCTTGTTCTTGAAGTTGCCTCCATCCTTGTAATTGTTCTTTTGTGTCCATCTGGTCGCAATGTGACCAAATTCATTACAATTAAAACAAATGATTGGTATCTTACCTTTGAATTTTCCTCTTCCTCTATGAAATCTTCTTGCTAGTAATGCCTCCAATTGGTCTACATCATCTTCATCAGTGCTACTATCACTGGATACATACTTTCCTTTTCCACTCTTTTTCTTTGTTTGTACCTCCTCATTGTCTTTTATTATCATCTTGGCTTTGAATGCAGATTCAAAGTTTTTTGGCTTGTAGTTGTCAAAGTTGGATAGCTCAAAGGTAGTGAGTCTTCCAATTATTCCTTCAAATGACAATGCGTTGCCTGGTACACACCTTAGCTCTTGGATGGCTAATACTCTTATAGCATAGATAGGAAGCAAAGTTCTTAGGTATTTGCTACCTACTATTTCTTCTGCTAACTATCCTCCTAGGCTTCTTATGGCACTTACTACTTTTTTCATCCTTGCACCGTATTGAGCAACATTCTCTCCTTCTTCCATTTTCATGTCATCAAGATTTCCTATTAGGCTCTCTCTTTTGGCTCTCTTGAAATTATCATCTCCTCCATAGATTCTTGAAAATGTTTCCCACATTTGATGTGTAGTATCACATCCTTTGATGTCATCATACTCGGCATAGCTTAGTGCTGAAGTAATATCTAACATTGGTTGATTGTGCTCCTTCTTCTTGCTCATGTCATCTACAGTGAGGGGTCCTGCAAGGTCTACATGATCAACTGTGATTGAGGTCTGTGCATAGTCACCTATTGATCTGAGGTGTAGCTTCATTAGACTTTTCCAAGAAAAAAAGTTGTCTTTGTTTAGCTTGGGAACTTCTCTCTTGGACATCTTGATCTTTCTGCTACTAGTACCTTGAAACAAATCAGCAGTGTGCTCTGATACCAATTGTTAGAATTCTTTAGAATAACTGAGAAGGGGGGGGGGGGGTGAATTAGTTATTTGAGGTCCAATGTTGTCCAATAAAACTTTTTCTTCTAATCCTAAATGGCACATAACTGAAATTATCATGCATGCAATTGAACATTAAACAATCATGAAAAGTTAACATGCATCACACTATAACACTAAGGATTTTGATGACCCAAAAACCCTCCAGGAATAAGAAGGTAAAACTGGGGTGGGAATGATACCCACTGAATAAATATACAATTGATTTCAACCACTTCTGATGGTTTTCCCTGTTAAAGGCTTTAAACACTGTAAGATGTGACCCTACTAAAGGATTTAAGAACATTCAACTTAGAATGTCACCCTATTAAAGGATTTACATAGAGCTGTTAGGCTCACCCAAGTCCATGGGATTTATAGTCACCTTCTCAAAAGAATCTTTCATCCCTCTCTAAGGAAGTCCTATCCTCCTCCTAAGGATCTCTTATCCTTCTCTTGGGGATCTTTTATCCTTTTCCTGAGGCTTATCCACCTAGCTATCAAGCTAACCTAGCAATGTAGGATTTTGATATATAATACAATGGTAAAAGAGTATTAGAAGGGTTTTGACCTGATAAAAATTACAACCCTAATTGTGCAGATTTAAGATCCCTCTTTACTCCTTTTCTTTGCTTGGCTTTCCTCCTTTGCAGTGTTGATAGATTGTTCACCCTTCAAGATCTGTCTCCTTGATTTCTTCTACTCATTATGCCAATGCACTCTATTGTCACTTGATTAACTCAGAGTCTTGATGCTCTGTTCTTACTCCTCTTGGCTTCTTCGCACAATCAAACTTATGACCAATTCCCTCTCATACATGCGCACCTGATCTCTGACCTGTAGCTCCTTATAAAGAAGTTCTGTTCTTCATTTCCCACTCAAATCTTTGAGAAAATAGTATTGTTTTCCCTCCAAATTGTTTCTTCTAGAAACTTCATGATAAATCCATTAGCATTCACCTTGAAATGGTTTACATGGTTTAAATAAAATTCTATGACATCTACTCATCATCCTTATCATCCAACTAATTCACAAAATTTGATGTAACAAACTTATCGCTGCTGATCTGGCGAATCTTTGACTTAATAAATAATGCAGCAACTCGGCATCATTGGTTTACTGATGCTTGGCTCCTTCTATGTTACTCAGCTTCTATTATTCTTTACTGGCACTCGACATCTGAAGAAATTTTGTGTTACTCGACACTTGAAGGTCACTCAGCACCTATTAAGTTGAACTTGCTCAGCTTTAACTGAAAATCTGTTCAACACTAACTAGCTAGCTCAGCTCTCTCTAATGAACTTAGTTAATCCTTACATCTTTGATGTCTCTCAGTGTGTCCATCCTTTGTGTCTTAGAGTATGTCATGAATACACTATTTCATCAATGGCTTATCTGATCCTTATACTTCATTACACCATCATAACTTCAACCTTTCTCTAGGTATTTTAGTTACATCTTATTAACTGTCACCTCCTTTTCAATCAACCAATTGATAGTATTTGGATCACTAAAGCAATTGTCATTTTTGCAAGTAGCAAGTTTGACATCAATGGTAAAAAAATGATTGAAACGTTCTTTACCAGTTCCATTATTCTTCATTCATGACCTTTTCAATCATTTTGATCTTTTCAATCATTTCCAATAGTCTGGAATTGAGGATCCAGTTGGGGGTGGAGCGTTTCCTAATTGCATTCAATATAATATGAGAATCACTTTCAATAACCACTTTTGATACCCCAACCTCAATGCATAAATGCAATCCCACTTCTAGGGCTTCTAATTCAGCCATATTATTAGAGGTCGGCTTGATAGCCATAGCCTTTTTTGCTATCCATTGACCTAAATCATTGTTGATAATGTAACCAATTCCTACAATGCTAGGATTTCCTTGGGTGGGTCCATCAAAATTTAATTTGAACCAACCCTTTGGAGGGGGGGACCATTTACATTTAGCTCTATCTACTTTACTTTTTTAAAAATATACAAGAGGGTGGTTTATTAGATTGGCCCAATTTTTTTTATGAGACCATCCTAGATGGAGAAGGATGCTTCTTCTTTCATACATTTTCTGAGATGAGAATTAGTAACTTCCATGATATTAGCCTCAATTTTAAGGATTAACTCCTCAAAATTTAGTTCAAAGTCTCAGAAAATGTGCCTATTCCTCTCCTTCCAAAACTCCCAAGACATGATCGATAGGAAAATATTCCAAAGTTTTTTATAAATGCCCTTAACCAAATTAGAAGGCCAACCTATAAGGAGGTCCCAAAAAGATTGTGGAAATGGTGTGGACCATCCCAACCTAAATCTAAGCCATTCCCAACATTTTTGCAAAAATGGACACTTATAAAGTAAGTGGTTTAGGCCTTCAAAGTTTTGTTTGCATAATACACATCTGTAGGGACCTTGAACCCCAAATTTTCCAAGCCTATCAGCAATCAAAATCCTATTTCGAAAAGCTAGCCATAGGAAGAAACCAACCTTAGGAAGACAAGCCACATCCTAGTAGAGCTTGAGTGGGATATCAACCCTATCCCAGCTTTAGGAATGTAGTAAAGCTTTGTAACCATCTTTTAGTTTGTAATTGACATCATTAGCTACAACCCATATAAGTTCATCTTTCTTCTCTAATTGCTTGACTACCCTATTGGTCAGTATCTTGGTAAAAGCTTTTGCTTTTGCTAGATTTTCTCCCAAGCCTTCCACCAATTTCTAGACCCATTTACCAACACCATTCATCATGGTTTTTGTTTTATAGTTATTAACTTTATTCCCCAATTGAGAGATTAACAAGTCTTTCAGATTCTTTGGGAATGGTTTGGTAACTAAAGGAGGGTGGCCATCCCAAGAATCTTCCCAGAATAAGACCTTATCTTCTATGCCAACATCCCATGTAAGAAGCTTTCCTATAAGATTATGACATTTCAAAATAAAGTTCCAACTTTCAGAGCCCCTGGGAGGATTGATCATTCTGAAAATTGAAATAGGATCCTCTGCATTGAGATATTTGTTGTATAGAATCTTTGCCCATTTTTTATCTCTTTCCTTATACAGATGCCAAATCAATTTTACTCCCAAGGCTTCATTTTTTTATTCAAGATTCTTGATACCTAGGCCTCCCATTTCTGTAGGTTTGCAGATATTTTCCCATTTGATTAGTGCTAGTTTTTTGTCTTCTTTAGAGTCCTTCCAGAGAAAATTCCTAAGTTTAGCTTCAAATTTAAGATGATGACTCTTTGACAGAGGGAGGCATGAAAGGGGATATATGGGAATGGTTGAAAGAACTGAACTAATTTAAGTTACCTTTTCTACTTTAGAGAACCATTTATCTTTCCATCCCCCAATCTTGGTATCCAATTTTTCAAAAGTGTTGTGCCACACCTTGCAGGATTTAGAGCCCTTCTCTAGTGTAATTCCCATGTATTTGCATGGGAATTGTCCTTCTTTATAACCCATGATCTCACAAATCTTGCCTTTAATTTCTTTTTTCGTGTTCATAAAGAAAATCTTAGATCTAGCCTCATTTAATTTTTTTCCAAAGGCCATCATATACAATTTTATGATAGATTTGAATCTCAATGCTTCTGTAATAGTACTTTTTCTCAAAAGAATTGTATCATCAACATATTCTTGATGCATGATATTACACATATTTCTAGCAATAGTAATACCTGAAATTGTATATTTATGGTAGGCAACTGATAAAGCTCTCCCAAAGGCTTTAGCCATGATAATGAAGAGAGAGGGTGATAAAGGATCACCTTGCCAAATGCCCCTTGAAATTTCAAAGAAGCCTTCAGGTGTTCCATTAATCATAATAGAAACTTTGTGTGTGGAGATAAATTTAAAAATAAGATTAATCCATTGATGAGAGAATCCAAAAGCTTCGAGAAGCTTACATAGAAATCTCCAATCTACCATATCATATGCTTTTTGGATATCTAATTTCATAAACATGCAAGGATCTTTACTTTTGCCGGCCGAATGAATCATTTCTTGAATAGTAATAATGTTGTCTAAAATAGATCTTCTAGAAAAAAATCTAGTTTGTTCCTCAGAGATTAGCTTTGGTAAAGAACCTTTAAGTCTATTAGCTATGATCTTGGAAAAGATCTCATAAATCATATTACATAAGGTGATAGGCCTGAAATCCTTGGTGAATTCACGATCATTTTTTTTGGGGATCAAAGTAAGAATGGTAAAATTAATTTCACATAATAGAGCCCTACCATTTCTTGAGGCTTCAATGGCCTTCCATAAGTCAATCCCAATTATATCCCAACATTTCTAAAAGAAGAAAGCCTAAAAAGGTCCAGGAGATTTATCTGGGCTGATATTAAAAACAACTGATTTTACCTCTTCCAAGGTTATCGGTTTGTTTAAAAACTTATTATCCTCAGAAGAGATTAATTTAGGAATAAACTTAAGCAACTTGCCTTGTGCCTCTTTATTTGACCCTTCGTAGTTGTTTAGAATTTCCTTAAAGTGAGTTACGAAGGTTTTTACAATTTCACTTGGATTCTCAATCCAAGTATCCAAATGATTTTCAATAATAATTATCTCATTCTTAGATCTATTAAATAAAGTTGAATTGTAGAAAAATTTGGTGTTTCAATCCCCTTCATCCAACCATTTTCCCTAGATTTCTGATGCCAAAATATTTCTTCGTTGGATAAGATTGTTTCTTGCTTAGCCAATAATTCTTTTTCTAGAAAATAAATTTCTTTGTTCATTCCTTTCTTAATAATTTCTAAATTTAGATTTCTTAATTGGTTTTCTATATCTAATTTTTCTTTGAAAATTTTATTAAAGTGTTCTTTTTTCCATCTTAAAATGTGCTCTTTTAACAATTTTAGTTTGGAAACAAAAACAAACATCTTCGAACCTTCAACATTGTCTTGCACCCACCAATCTTTAATATTTCCAATAAAGTTAGGATCTAAGAACCACATTTTTTCACATTTAAATGGGTTCCTAATGGGTTTTAAAGGTTTAGAAAGTTCTAAACAAACCAGGTAATGGTTGGACCCTGCGATAGGAAGAATAGAAGATTGAAAATTAAAGTTGTTTTCATCTAAATTGCCTATGATAAAAAAACTATCCAATTTCTATGCAATATATACAAAATCTTTCCTCTTATTATTCCAAATAAAATTCTCATTTTTTATGGGAACATCAATCATATCATGTTTATCTATCCAGGCTTTAAAATCTAGAGATGATTGTGGAAGATGGTGAATACCACTTGCTTTTTTAGATAGATCTAAAATAGTGTTGAAATCTCCTCCTATAAAAAAAGAATTATCCTTAAATTTAGAAATGAAACTACTAATTTGAGCCAAAACATCTTTTTTATCCATATAGTTGATAGGACCATATACATTAATAAGAATAAACTACAAATTTGACTTGAGAATCTTGACACTAGTACTAATCCAATTGGAACTACAATCAAGACAGCTTGTTGAAACCTTCCTAGGGTTCCAAAATACTCCTAAACCCCCTAACACACCTATAGATTCTTGGAAAAAGGAATGCCAAATAGCTAACATTTTATCTAATTTTATTCCTTCTTCCTTACTTAACTTAGTTTCTTGAACTATTATAATTTCTGAGACAAATGATTTAAGATTTTTCTTTACTAACCTTTTCTTGCTAGGGGCATTTAATCCCCTAGCATTCCATATAGTAATCTTCATGCCTCTTTTGGAAGACACTTCCCCAAGTTCCCAATGTTAAGTAACTGATCAATCTTTTCCTATTCTCTACTGAGTCCTTCTGCTTCCCTAAAATTCTTCAGTGATCTTCTACCTCTTTTACCCTTCATTTTTCCATATTTAGGAGAACTCAGACCTATCTAGTTCATCTGGATCTCAAGGTTCTCTAGAACTTTCCATGAATTTTGATTACTGATCTTCTTCATGTCGTCTTTCCCCTCTATATCTTCATGTTCTACTTCCCTAATAATTTGATTAATTATACAAGGCCAAGAATCCATTTTCAGTTTCATTACCTATCATATTATCCAAGTTGATCTCGTTATCTATAGTCTTGGGGCTCATGCCATTGATCTGAATTTGTCTCATAGCATTATCCTCTACCTCTATACACATTAAATCTCTTCTTATATCTTCACATGAATAATTATTACCTCCTAATTTAATGATTCTCTGTATCAATGCTACCTTTTGAGCCTTTGTACTATTATCAATATATTCAAAACCAAATACCTGAACTAATTAATCTATTAGTTGTTCAAGATCCTCATCTCTTGTATTCAGATCAATTAAGTCTTCCTCTATATTACCTTCTTTATTTAGGAATTCATGCACCTCTTTTGACAAGGAGCTCTCAGCCTTATAACAAACCACTTTATTAGAATTAAGTAAATGAGGAACTACTGATATCTGATGGAGTCTGCCAAAACTTGGATGATTTGGTGAAGCCTTCTTTGTTTGGCGTGCTCTCTGAAGAGTTTTGACATTGTTTCCCTTTAGATGTTTACTTTGAGGGTATATGGGACCCACTTAAATCTAATTTTGCTTCAAATAACATAAAATTTTCTGTGTCCTTTATATTATCTTCTTTGGAAACCCCTAGAATCTTGTTTTGCTAAGGGATATGCAACAAACTGTCTGCATTTGCATTGCCTATGGAAATAATTTTCTTATCTTTGGTGACTTTGTCAATAGCATTTTGTTATTTACTTCTAGAATCTAGAGATCTCTAATCCCTTTTGAACCTACCTAATTTTTCCTATACTTGCTAAGGCATCTTTCCTATTGTCACCATATCTTTGTTATCTTCTAATAATGATCCCTACTCTAAGATATTCTTGGAAGGTTCTTGCTTATTTTTCTTATTCTTTTTAGCTACTACATCCTTTCTAATTAAGGAATATGACTTCTTACTATGTTCAACCACAATAACAGATTTAAGTCTTCCCTAAGATTTTGGGTTGCCTTCATTGACAGTCTTACTTCCACTTCAGGTATCTATTTGAAGTGTACATTGTTTGAAATTCAAATTATAAGGATCCAAAATACACAATCGAACCCTCAACTTCTTTCTCTGATCTCTGAGCTTTAGAAATATGCTCTAAAAGTTTGACGTGTCCAGTAAAGTTTCAAAGTTTATTTCCTTGCCCCTCTCAATCTTTATGATTTCTAAAATCTCCCCTTCGAATCAAGTACACAATAGTCATATGTAGCTCTTTTTGTTACAACTTTACTTATCCCTTGAATAAATTGATTATATTTTGTCTTTATGAGCAATTTAACATCATTATAATACTGGTAAGATGAATCTATGCCTAGAAGCTCTCCCAAACCAAACCCTAGTGATTTAAGAATCTCTATGTGATTCAACTCCGGTGGTAGAGACTAAATATTGATCCAAATAGGGCACATGAAATCTAAACTATCTAAATTAAAATTGGGATGCCATTCAATGAATTTAAGAGTATGCCCATTAAAAAAACACTCAGAAACATTAATAAGTTGTTTTTTAACACCTTCATCTCTACATTGTAAATAAAGAATAGTATCTAAGTAGTAAGAGATACTTACCTGTGATTTACAGTTTTCTCCTAGCCAATTAGAGAGAAATAGGAAATCATCCTTAGATCCACACCAAATTGTGAAGATTCCAATTTTTTTGCAATTGTTCCATGCATCTTCATATCTCTTTAGCAATAAGGGAGATGGAAGGAGCCACATCTTTGGGAGACTCTTGAGGTTTAAGAATGCCCTTGGGGTTTGTGGAAGCCCTTGAAGCTGAAATCTCAGGGTGGCAGTGCAGATGGATATATGAACAAGGCTATCTGGGGCTATTAGGGGATACATTGCCAAATCTAGAAGGGGTTAAAAATAAAGAATTTTCCACCCCATCAGGCTTGGTGAGATGAAAATTTGGCTTACCAAATTTGGGTTGGGCATATTTCGTAAGAGGAAAAACCCTAAAATGCTCCTCTAGGCTATCTAAAGTGAAGAACAACAGTGAGCAAGGGTAGCTTGAAAAATCTGAGGCATATTGTGAAGAATCTCCCTACACTATTTTAGAAGACCACAATCTCTGGTTTGGATCATTCTATTGATTTGCCTTATGTTGGTAATGGCGATTGTGTGTATCTCTATCTTCCATATTCTCCAAAATGGAGAATTTGTTTGATATTTTGACCTTGAAGTTAGATTTAAAACCATTCTATAAACTCTTCGAGGATGATTTGCACCATCTTTATAATGCTTTATTGGGTTTTTTTGCATATTTTCAACCAAGGGTTCGTATCCTTGAATTGAAGTTTAGTATTTTCCTTTCCACTTTTTGCTAGTTCATTGAAATTCACCATCATTAGAAATTCAGTAATAGTTTATTGAAATTATTAGTCTTACATTAATCTAAATTGAATCCAAACACTTAACTAAATTTAATTGTAATCTAAAACTTAACTAAATATTAAATAACATTTACTTCTAATCCTAGCATTAAATCAATTATTACCTAACCCTAAGTCTAATAAAAATATCAAACTGAATGAAACCATCATGTTGAAAATAATTATATACAGTTACACTAATTTACCATTTATGACAAATGAAAAAAACTATTATTCCTAATAGCATACCTTACTAAGAGGGAAAAGAGATGATAAGAGTGTGAAGGGGGAATGTACATAAGATTTTGATTAGGGGTTGAAAAATATGTGTGTGTGTGTGTGTGTGTGTGTGTGTGTGTGTGTGTGTGTGTGTGTGTGTGTGTGTGTGAGAGAGAGAGAGAGAGAGAGAGAGAGAGAGAGAGAGAGGTCCTAATAATAGTACTATGGGGCATAATAGATAGAGAGTGAGGGTGAGAGCGTGTAAGGCATGAGGTAGAAATAGAGAAATATTTTGAGAGATGAAGAGATGTGAGAGAGAGGATGTGACAAAAGAGAGAGTAAGACAAGGGGATATAGAGCTAGAGACATGAGGTTGACATAGAGAGAGATTGTGTAATAAAGATATGAGAGAGATAAAAGGGTGAAAGACATGAGATAGACATAGAGGGTAAATAGGGGAAAGAGAGATAAAAGGATGAAAGATATGAGATAGATAGAGAGAGAGAGAGAGAGAGAGAGAGAGAGAGAGAGAGAGAGAGAGAGTAGGTCTTAATAATAATAGGAGGGGCATAATAGACAGAGAATGAGATAAGGGAAAGAGTGTGTGAGACATGAGGTAGATAGAGACAACGATTTTGAGAGATAAAGAGATGTGTGAGAGAAAATAAGACAAGGAGATATAAGGCTACAAACATGAGGTTGACATAGAGAGAGATTGTGAGATAAAGATATGAGAGAAATAAGAGGGTGAAAGATATGAGATATACATAGAAGCTAAATAGAGGGGAGGGAGAGAGAGATATCCTATTATGACATAGATATGACCCTTTCTTCGTTTCATGTGGATATTAATCTAATATATCATGTGGATATCCTATTAACCTACTATTATTTGATTTACTAATGATGTATTTCATTTTCCATCGTGACTCCTACTAGCTTATACATTATATATATATATATATATATATATATAAAATAAGCTATGAGATATCCTTCTCGAGGTGTCTATTGTCATTATCTCAGTGCAATAGGTGCCTCACAAGGATATCTCTCAGTTTATATATATATATATATATATATATATATATATATATATATATATATATATATATATATATATATATATATATATATATATATATATATATATATATATAAGCTAGTTTTATTACAACAAACGAGAGAACTTTTATATATTTATTTAATGGAAATCACTAATTTTATTCTACATAAATGTTGTAAGTTTAAAAAATGATGTAAGATTTATTTTATAAATTTTAAATATTTTCTCACTTGAATACTTATGGTGTTTAATAATAATATTTATATTTTATATATTTTTAGAGTTTATTTATTTATTTTTAATTTCTTTTATATGTCATTGCTAATATTATAACAAGGCAGTGACCTGTACTTATCTTATAGTATACATATAAAAATTCTAACATAGTAAATAGATATTAGCTAAACTAAAAATAAACATTTATAAAAATAAATTTTGTGTTTGATTTCCTACAAAAATAATAAAAAGAATGTTAGCAATATGTTTTTGGATTGTTTTAATTTTTTAATATATATTTTTGTTAAAAGTTTTTCGTATAATTACTCTTAAAAAAATGACTCTCTTAGTGGAACATTCATTTCATTCTTATGTAATTATTTTATTAAGAATTTTTTAATGTGATTATTTTATTAAGGTTTTTTTTCCTCAAATAATATCATATACTATAATTATAGTGAAAATTTTGCAACATGATGAAGCCTCCGAAAAAAGGGCTCTTAGAGCAAATAAATATTTGTTTCTATTAGAAAATGTAATAATTATGAATTTGAACTTATGAAAACTATAACTTCTTTTTTCTTATTATCGGTAAATGGGCAAGGCCATAATATTATATTATTCATAATAAAACAATTACAATAGCATTCCACCATTCAAATGAGCATTGTTAGGAAAGAATGGGGAAAGAAAACCCCCAATCAAAAATCCTAATTTTTCCTTACATTAGAAATATCTGATTACATAGATAATCAGATACATCACTCTGTGAAGCCACCAATCCAAGGATTCCAATAAAACTTTAAAATTGGAAAAATAAATTAATTGATGAAAAAACGAAGTGAATGCAATAGTACATTGCTTACGATAAATAAAATAAAATAAAAAACAGATTTTATTATAATATTACCAATGACATAAAAGAATTTAAAAATAATAAATAAACTCTAAAAAATATAAAATATAAATATTATTATTAAACACGATAAATATTCAATTTTTTTTTTATTTTAAACTACAAAATACATCTTACATCATTTTTAATGCCCATAGACATTCTACAATGGTAGAATGGGTAGAGTGGGATGGTGTGAGTGGGTTGATGCCAACTTTTATTCTTCAAAGTTAAATTTGACAACCATCTACATGTCAAAAGTTTAAATCTTATTATAAATAGAATATATTTTTAAAAATAATTTAATAAATACCACATAAAATATTTGTTTAAATTATAATATTTGAAAATATAAATCATCTATTTTTAAAAAAATTAAAATTAAAAACTTAAATTAGTAAAAACATAAATAAATGGAAATAAAGAAAATATAAATAATTTTAGATGTAGTAAATTAAATTATAATTATAATTATTTTGTAGTTATCTATCTGCATTTCTTTAGATAGATTTATTTAAGATATCTACACTAGTTTTAAACTTACAACATTTATGAAAGATAGAAAGATAGAAATAGTGATTTCCATTAAACAAATATATAAAAGTTCTTTAAGTAGGTTTGTTGTAATCAAACACAGTAAGTTTTCGATCTTTCATTGTGAAAAAAAAGGAACTACTCCAGTAACGGTCGGCCTTCTCTAGATACCAAACCACGCCTTATAAATGTAGGTTCTCACAATTATACAGAAGACACATTTTTAAAAGCGAGCGAGGAAAGCCACGGACTTTACTGATAGAGCGCGCAACCAAGTGAAGCAAATTTCGCAGAAGAAGAATATGTGGAGATCTATGAGAGACCATGAGTGAACAGTTGGTAGCGTTGACAGAAGTGGAGGAGGACTGCCTTCGTATGGAATTCTTGGTGGGGATATGAGGCGAGCGGAGTTGGAGTTGGAGTTGGTGATGGAAGAGAGGAGGGAAAGAGAATTGCAAAGGGAATTATTGGTAAGAGAGGAATTGGAGAGACAAGAGTTGAGGAGAAGAGAATTCATGCATAGGGATAGAGTGGACATCGCGAGGGAAGAGTTGCGGAGAAGAGAGGACTTGGAGAGAGAAGAGATGAGGAGGAAGAATATAATGGAACAGAAGATGACGTGGCTTATGAAGGAGCGAATGAGAGAGCTGCTACGCAATAAGAATGAGACAGAGGTACATCATGCTGATCATCAGAGCCCTCCATCTCCATTTAGGCCTGCTCGACTTCTTCCTCAATGGGAACTTTGTAGAGATTTTCGTTCGCAAAAAAAGCAGCGAGATGACAATTGTGATTACCAAAACAGATTAGACGCCAGTTTTACTGATTATCGTCATCATCAGAAACCCCAGGCTGCATTATATGCATATACGCTCGACCATGTTATTTGTGGAAAGGACCTCTGTAGCGTTGATCATGTTCATCAACAACATAATATACCTCAGCCTCCGCAATCTGCAAATGGTCCTCCCTGTAAGCATGGCGATGGCGTTGATTATCCTGATCATCTACATTCTAGATGCTGCTCACATCCTTCCGTGTTTCAAAAACCCACTGCTCCTGCTGTTGGTGTCACCGACTATTACCGAACTAGGTCAGACCCGATTACTGATTATGATCACAATCCAAGAAGATTGGGTAATTACATATGGCCGTTCGTTCATGGACCTCTTGGCAGTTCGTCGTCACCGTACCAGTAGACTGATTCAAGAGCATTATGTTATTTATTTGAATTGTACTGGACATTGTCTAGTAATACTTAGTCTAGGAGAGCATCGAATTTATATTTTCATTTTAGAACACTATGTTAAATGTTATATATTTGAATTGTAAAAGCCATTGTCTAGTAATACTTACTATTATTAGTTTTTAATTAAAGTAAGTTACATTTGACAGGTTAATTAGTTCATTTTTGTTTTTATTTTTTTTCAGTGTGAATACCCCAGCATGTTGGATGGTCAATTTTACTACATGCTGACCACCACCAATGTCAACAACTAAAAGTAAACAAATAAAATACAACACAGACTTCCCAATCATGGATAGCAGCTGCCAAAGGATTGAATTTCAAGAATCAAAATCTAAGCCACACTAATCAAAATTTTGGAATATAAACGAATAAGATACCATGAATGAAGTATATTTTGAGCAATTTTTGCAGTAGGATGTATTAAATGAAATTAGTTCTGACAATCAATTTTCAATTCAGAGAAGATGATATATTATTTGTTCTCATAAAAGTTTCTTAAATTTTACAGACGATATTGAATTAGAGTTGTGTAGCTTAATAAGAGAAGCATTGGATGCTAGATAAGGGGTGTCAAAACTCATCTACATGCATTTCTAGCTTATGGATTCATTTAGTTTCTCATTATAATATCACAATATCACCAATAATGTGACTGTGCAGGAAAATAAATGCTATTAATTATGAAAGAGTTTGTTCCCACTTGGTTTATAAAGGTGATGCAAATGTTTGGAAACTCCATCTGTAAAATGAGCAATATCCTTGTTACTAATATTTGTTTTCTTTAATTCTTGAGGTAAGGAAACAAGGGACCCTTTGAGGAGGATAAACAAATTGCTGAAGATAAATAAAAAACTGTTGAGCAAAAGAAAAGAACATGTAGAGGTGTCAAATGAGCGATTAATCTAATAATATTCGAAGCTTTGCAACTACTCTTCTGCTCCTGGCTTCCTTCCAAGCTTATGCCCTCTCTGATCTTGGGGGGATGGTCCCCTCTCCACCCTCTACTGGAGCTGACGAGGCATGTATGTCCGGATCTGGAACTAGTTTTATGTGCTAAGGTTCAAAATGTTTGTGACCTGCTCCAGGAAGATATTCCTTTGGTGGAACCTTCTACTGTCTTTGATGATTGTGCTTGTTTGGGCCCCAAACTCCTCGGTGGTCCCTTGTTAATGTCTGTATTGGCGGCATCCCTTAAGTCAAACTGGTTGCGGGCTGTTGTTAGATCCAAGGTTCCTGTTAACTCTGGTGTTAAACTCGTGATCTCCTCAGCGGCCACTGGTCCTATTATTGTTCTTTCAGATTCAGTGGTCAACTTGATTGCTTCGGCCTTTACCCTTTGTCTTGTTGGAAAGTTCATCTCCTTTCAATCCATGGGTGATTTGGTAAGGAAGTGTTTCTCTATGAAATAGAAACTCTCGGGGTTAGTGTCCATCTTTGCTATGACTACCCCTTTTTGAAGGGAAATGAGAGCATCTTAGAAATTCATCTGAGATTAGTATGCACATCTTGTATCCCATAGTACATTGAAAATTTTTTAATAAGAAAATACAAGTGCATACTCTTCCATAAAAGCAAAAATAGACATAGTTGATTTCTCACAATTAAAACCTTAAAGGAAAGTGATTGCAATTCACCGATCTAAATAAATTTCAACAGCATTACAACATACATATTATTATTCTATCATCATAGAACTAGAAGAATGAGATAGAATAAAGAACACAAATATACGTGGGGAAAACCTTTCCAAGTAAAAACCCCACCCTCCAAACCATCAAGCTAATGTATTATTCAGTAACAAGTTACAATACATTTTTAGTCTTCACATGGAGATTTATATCTTGCTCCATTCTAGAGAAAATCCAATAGCATAACCCTGTGCAAATAACTTCTCATCTCTCTCTACATTCTCTACAACAATACTTTGTACTTATCGAGTTATCATACAAGAGGAAATAGATTCTAAAGCATCTACGTTCAATACATTTACAAATTATTTTAGAAACTTCCTTATGCACAACCCTTGCATAAAAACAAAACATAAGAGAATAAATGACCAAAAAATAGAAGCTTTATGTTTTTCTACTCCAAGTCTTTTCTTGTGGAAGAATCCAACTTCATTTAGCAACTTTCCAAGAAAGCACAAAGAAAGCAATAATATATGGTAAGGCTGAGTCATCTTATCCCAACAATCTCCCACTTGATGAAGACCTTACAAGATTCAAACTAGTGAAATTATATCATCACAACCATCCATGAAACAACATCAATCATAACATATGCTCTCATGCTCCAACTAGACACCTACGAAAATAGCAAAAGCATAAGATCCATGTGATAACAAAGGCTACACAAAATGCCACCACTCCACTATGCTTATGAGCTATACAGACGCATAAAAAACATCAACTTCTTAGCCCAACAAAATTGTGAAGTCATCCTCCAGAAAACAAGATAAAACATCAGCTAGAACAACCAAACTGATTTGTCCAATCCAACTGATAAACCCACAAGGTTGAAAGTAACATCCACAATAAATGCTAACCCATCCAATCACCCATACCTCAAAGGTATCCAAAACTAGAAAACTCATGCCAATAACATAACTAACCCATAAACTACAACCTTAAGCTCTACGTGCAAGCTAGTTGATGAAAGCTCAACACATACAAGAACCCCCACTACATGGGTAATTTCAAATCTGAAAAATCAAAAGCATACTAAGTCTACTGATAATAACACAAAGAAAGTGCAATCATGTAGTACCAAGGACCATCCACAAAGATATGCAAATCCTGTAGTAAATGCACTACAAGAAACATCTCTCTCATCTAGTCTCCACAACTCTCCCATGTTCTCCACATCCAACAAAGAAAAGAGATAAAGGAACCACCTTGTCATCACAAAAAAAATGAAGTACAAGTGATAAAAACTAACCACAAAAAGAGTGACCACCATATAGCTCCAACATATCTCAAAAACAATGTTATGTGAACCAAAACATCTAAGAAGATAAACAAGACCAAAGAAAGAAATTGCAAATCATAAGCATGTAGCATGTCCTTCTACAAATACTTCTAAATGTCAACTATGCCAAGTATGATCTCCTTCACAACCTCAAGAGAAAAGCCACAACAACATCCAAAATCATTCAACCTTAAGAGATCAAACAACCCCATTTCCCATTTCAGGAAATCAGCTCACTATCATCTCCTATTGTAATCATAAATGAAAGTACACCTCAAGGAGATAATAATGTTATCCATCTCTCACAATGAATCCTCTAGAACCATCTAACTATGGCTCAATATCTATGAATATGAAAGAAAAGATAAAACACCTAAAAGTAACATTGGGTAATACTTTTCAAGTGATAAACTATAGAGTAGACCAAGAGCAAGGAATGAGAATGGTCCTCCAAGATATGCAAGTCACCCTGTGACTTATCCAAGAACAATCTCCTCATAGGTCTATATTGAACTCATGTCCAAGAAAGGTGTAGGCTCCTCAAACTTTTTGTTGAAATCTCATCAAGAGTATACATCTCAACAACATGTCTCTCACCTCAAGAGAACTCTAGCCTCACCTAATTCTCCAAGTATCTACAAGCACCTGTAATTGATCACTCCATGCAAAACTCCACTACAACATAGCACTATCGTGAAGTATCAAGCAAATGATCAAAGTACTCAATACCAAGAAACTAAAACAAGATCAATGTCAAAGCTCGAACCATGGAATTAGGAATATAAACATGACATCATGATCTAAACTATCTTCTCCAAAGAGATAACATGCTACATGTGATCATATCAAATAAAAACATAAACAAAATCTCCAACAAGGACTCCTTGAATCCTAAAGATGTCAACATCTCCAAACACATGAAGATACAATCTCCAATCAGTCAACTAACAAATGTGAAAGACCCTTTTGCAGCAACAGGATCTAAGGCATCCTCCAACATCTGCAATACTAAAGAAGATCATCCATCACCATATGATGGAAAAATACAACCACTACTAAAGCTCCCACTGAAGTGTGATACCAAGCTTTCCAAGCATATGATACACCATCCTCCAAATCTAAAAATCATCCAAGCCCACACATCACACTAGATGAAACCAAGATCTCCACACTAAGGAAATTCACCATGCTTTAGGACTCTATAACTGACTATCCAAGTACTCAAATATCATCCATCCTCTCTCTCAAAGAAACCACACAAATTCACAAGTGACCACAAACAAGGCTAGCTAACAAGTCTGCACCAACATTGAATCAAATCTCATGGATATAGAAAGTCCACATCCAAGTTATCCCACTGCAATTAAATGGGTGACCTACCCACCTGACTACATAACTTGTAGATCTGATCATTGTAACATGCAAACCCATTATCACATTAGTGACATATGTAAATGAGATCAAATAGAATAATCATGTAGAAAACATGACTCAAACACCAGATCAAGAACAAATCTGATTTGCCAATTATGTCCACATCAAGCATCATAGTCCAGGAATCCAACAAAGCATCACCACAAAAATGCTAAGTGACTGATCACATACCAACATCTCCATGTAGAGAAAGAAAAACACCTCCTCTCACCATGCACAAAGAATGCATGCATGTAGAACTACAACTATCTCATCTAGTACCACTCTAAAGGAACAAGAGTCCAAAAAATAGTTCTTCACTAGATCCACAAAAAACTACAAGTTTTTATTTCAGCATGCAAAACTTGCAAAAATACTATGTTTATGAACACCCATGCACATCCACACCCACTTCTCATCTGGAAGACTCAAAATATGAAAAAATATCAAACAACTGAATCCAAAATAATGGATTATCATAGATGAACATCACCATATATTTTTTATGAAAATGTATAAACTCCTAAGATCCAATGAATAAGAATCCAAGCCATTCATGTATAAACATCCAAGAGGAGAACATTGTATTGGAACTTCAGGCCCAGTTGTAGACCAATCACACAACCACTACTAGTACATGCATCTGAGAGAGATAGGGTATCTAGAAGCTTCTAGATCATCTAATGATCAACTCCATACCTCTATGCATTCTAGGTAACAAAAGAGACACCTTCAAATACCCATGCATCAAGAATTATTCTGCTATCAACCAAAAGCTCCAAATCAATGTCATTTCAACATGACCAACTCTCCTTTCTTTGTCTTCACCATCCTTCAAGAAATGTCTACTATCTCCTAAAAGAATAAATGTACTACAAGACTTCCACTCATAAAAGGATTAATTATCAGTCAATTTCTTCAAAACAACTTCTTCAAGCTCTGCAAGCTAAGAAATCTTAGCAAAAGAACTACACAGAACTAGAAACTTTGTGAATCCTCACATGTAGGCAACATGCAATTCACAAAAATGGGCTTTGATACCAATTAAAGGGAAATGAGAGCATCCAAAAACTTCATCTAAGATTAGTATGCACATCTTGTATCCAATAGTTCATTGAACAACTTCTAATAAGAAAATACAAGTGCATACTGCTATGCCATGAAAGTAGAAAAAAACATAGTTGATTTTTCACAATTAAAACCTTAAAGAAAAGTGATTGCAATTTATTGATCTAAATAAATTTCAGCAATATTATGACATACAAATTATTATTCTATCATCATAAAACTAGAAGAATGAGATAGAATAAAGAACATAGATATATGTGGGGAAAATCTTTCTAGGTAAAAACCCCACCCTGGAAACCATCAAGCTAATGTATTAGTCAACAATAAGTTACAATACATTTTTAGCCTTCATATAGAGATTTACTTCTTGCTCCATTCTAGAGAAAATCTGGTAGCACAACCCTATGCAAATAACTTCTCATCTCTTTCTACATCCTCTACAACAATGCTTTGTACTTACAGAGTTTTCATACAAGAGGAAATAGTTTCTAAAGAATCTACATTCAACGCATCTACAAATTATTTTAGAAACTTCCTTATGCACACCTTTGCATAAAAACAAAGCATAAGAGAATAAATCACCATAAAGTAGAAGCTTTCTATTTTTCTACTCCGAGTCTTTTCTTGTGGAAGAATCCAACTTCATTTAGCAACTTTCCAAGAAAGCACAAATAAAGCAATAAAATGTGGTAAGGCTAAGTCACCTTATCCCAACACTTTTCTTGTTCAACTTCACTATGGAAAAGGATTGTAACTCGGTCATGGTGGGTTCCTTGAATTTCAGCAAACACCCCTTGCTAATAGTGAAATGGAAGCTAAGAGGGACTTCTATAGGTAAGCTCTAGTCTGGATAAGGTTGCCTATTCTCTCTTTAGAATTCTGGGATGAGTGGGTGTTTAGATGGATTGGCAACTCCTTTGGTTAGTTCATCAAAATGGACAATATGGATAGCTCTAGAACTAAATTGGGTTTTTCTAGATTATGTATCAATGTTGGAATAAATAAACCCTTACCAACAATAGTTGACATAAAATCTAAATGGGGCAACTAGTTGTAATTGATAAACTATGAGGATGCAACCACCTTTTTCCAAAAGTGTAACATGTTTGGCCATTTGGTTGTGGATTGTCTAAAGGGTGAAAAACTCAAAGACAAGGTGTCATCACTAGGAATGTTGGTGGTTGAAAGGTCAAAAATTTCTAAGAGGGCTGAAAAGGCTGAAAGCCCAATGAATAATGAACTAACTAGCCTAAAGGAAACTTATTAGGAGGTCTCTCAAGACATCGCTAAAACCCTTAGCAAAAATGGTAACAAGGAAAGAACCCCTCTAAAGGTGGACACTGTTGGACAAGATGGAGAAGACCAAATTGTTGTGGATGATATGGTTGACCATGAAGAGGGGGAGGTCTTTAACACACTCACTCTACAATTGTTCCAACCTGGGGAAGGACAAATGGTTAAAGCAATGAAAGTTGATAGTGGTGCTACTCTGTACTTTTCACCCCTCCTCTTCAGGAATGGATGACCACTCGTTGATGAAACTCTTGTGGTTTCACTCCTAATTATTGTTGATTTATGCTTTTCCCCACAACTAAGCTACCAAATCTTGACCTTCTAAACAATGATGTAGGGTCATTTAGGAGGATTGGGAGACCTCCAACTAGGAACACCCGTCAAAAGGAAACATAGAAGAATATAGCATTAGGAAACAAAAAACCCTAAAGGAAACTCAATATCATAAAAGATGAAGCCCATATCTTGAAATGTGAGAGGGATAAATAGCCCTAGGAAATAGTATGAAATAAAAAAAAAGATCATAGAGCTTAAGGCTGGCTTGATTCTTTTGTAGGAAGTTAAAATGATTGAGTAGGTTTTCTCTAGAGTTGCTACTTACATTTGGCTGGGGGCTAAATTTTCTTACAGTAAGGCTAATAAGACCTTAGGTGGGATTTCCATGATGTGGAACCTAGACAAGGTGGTGGCAATGGTCACTTCTATTAATCCCCACTTAGTGGTCATGAGTTTCACCTCTCATGTTGTTAGTTAGAATCTTTTCAATTTCTATGCCCCCAAAACTAGGAATGATAGACTAGTTGTCTGGGAAAAGGCTACTAAAGTGGCTAAGTCTATGAAACAATAAATAATTATGTGAATGGGGGAATTTAACACCCATCTATATTTTTTTTGGAGAAAATGGGGGGTTTGGAATAATTTTCTGATAGTATGCAAGATTTGGAGGACTTTCTAGGAAGGAGTGACATGATTTATATTGATCTTTAATGTCTTGCATTCACTTGGTCAAATAATAGATTAGGGAAAATTCAATTCAAGTTGGACTTTATAGGGCTCTTATTTCTTCTAGTTGGGTCATTCTTCCTTAAAGGTGGAGCCAAGGATCATTCTAGATCACTCTTTGTGCAATGACAAAAGGACCAAGTTGAGGGAATGACCATGGTCCATATTGCCAGAAAACTTGAAAGAATCTAAAAAGAAGTGCAAGGATCATGCAAATCTTCTTTTGGAAACATCTCCAAAGAAAATAAATCTACTAAGAATAAGTTGGAGTCCTTCCAAAACCAAATTATTCAGGACAATACTAATTTTGAACTTATGAAGATTGGGGAAAGGTCTTCCATCCGTGGATCCTTCGAGAGAATTTTTTTTTTGATGGATGGATTTACATGGATCTATTCCTAGTGTGGACTATCTCCAAAGGAGAGGATTTCATCTTACAAACTACTATGTCCTTTTTCTTTAGGATGCAAAATCTATATCGTACCTTCTTATTCACTGTCCTTTCACCTTAGAGGTCTAGAGGGAGGTACTTGCATTATGGGGAATCTAGTGGCATGCTAATGAAGGTCTGCAATAGTTTGTTCACTAGAATGGCCTATCTTCTCACCCATACTTAAATAACTTATGGTTAATAATTCCTCCTTATGTTTCATGGGAAATATGGAAGGAATGGAATAATATAATATTCAGGGATCAAGTTGCTACCAATCTAGGGGTGGTGCAATAGGTTATTAGACTCCTAAAGGAATGTAGTGGAAAACTCCCTTGAACCCTCTGCATAGACTTGATAGGTAGTGGGCTTCTTCCAAGGTAGTGGGACATATGGTGGCATAGTTTGATAACTCCAAAGCCTTGTCTAGGAAGAATATAGTGTGGAACCCACCCCATGAAACATGGTTTAAGCTTAATTTTGATGGCTTGGCCATCATGGGAAGTTCTTCTATTGGGGATGTTTCATGGGATTCTATAGAGAACATGGTTATGGCTTATTCTAGAAACTGTGGGGGTGACTCAAATAATGAAGTTGAGGCCTTAGCTCTTTTGTGGGGATTGAGACTTGTGAGGAACAAACAATTAGCAGATTGATGGTTGAGGGGGATTTGGTGCTGATTATCAAAGCCATTAAAGGGGACAGTCAAATTTGTTGGGCAATCAAGGTGATAATAAAGAAAATTTATAAGATGATGGAGGAATACTATAAAATCTAGGTAGATCATATTTACCATGAAGGTAATGACATACAAGATGAGTTGGCTAATTTTGGACATAGTGTCATGAGGTTCATTGAGTGGAAAAACATTAGGCTAATCCCATCATCAAGTAAACTATTGATGGAATATGAAAGTACTTCTAACATTTTTGTATGAATCATCACACAAAGTGGTACATTTTCAAGTTTATGCATGAGTAGGAAAGAAAAAGGACTCATAAAGGTTACATTTGGAAAGATTATATGTGGATTCACTTTTATGATCTCCTTGTTGTGAATGTTATTTATTTCTACAAAGGGATGAAGATAATGGATTTTCTTAGATTCAAAAATCTGACTATAAAAGAGAATAATGCCACCTCACTCATACCTCACTACATTCACAACTTGCATCATGCAATTATAGAAAGAAAGCAACAATTTATGCATGCAAGGGAAAGAGATTTTTTGGGCCTCAAAAAATTTTATGGCCTTATGATGGCTTTCTACTACCTCTACTTTTACATATTGAGTATATTTTATTTAACTTTTGAAAACTGTCTTATTTGCAACTCAGCGATGTCAAAAAATTCTAAGGAATTGGTGGAAAAATAAAATGTTGGTGGTCAAGTTGGGTGGTTGTATGGGCACCAATGATCATAATGAATTTGTGGGAGTAGAGGAGTACATTTGCAAGAGTGAAGTAACAACTTTTTATTTGTGGGAGGGTGGCCTATTACCCTTTATGAAAGGGATGATAAAACATGAGGAAAACATCTCTATGCAATAGTTCAATTCATGGAATGATAAAAGGGTGGTCATCAATGGGATGAGTTTTGTAATCACTAAGGATCATATTGCTAGGGTGGGTGGGTTTTCTATGGGTGGCAAGAACTAGCTCAAACAAGCTCACCTAAATAATGAAACCAGCTGATAGAAATTTTTCAAGTTTAATGAAGAACCAATGTGCATGCAAGGTGGGTTTTCGAAGGAACACCTCCCTAAGTCCTAGGACGTCATCTGTTGTGCTATTATGAGATACATAACTTTTGAGGGCTAGTTTGAGGCACTATATTTTTACCATTTCCCCATCCTCAACCATCTTATAAATTTTGATCAAATCTCTTTTTCATTCCTTTTGTCGAATTGTTTGGAAGATAGTATTTTCAAGGCTATGAGAAAGGAGGGAAAACCCTTTTACCTCATCCACCAAGGTTTAATGAATAAGTTGTATACCTATCACCTTGCCCAAAATTTTCCACTTCTGGTTAACCCTCTAGCTATTGCTACCCCCAAGCTTCTCTTGACCTTTTCCCTAGGGCTAGCCATAAAAAAATCAAGAAAAACCCCAATCGTAAGGTCAAATTTAGTCTCATAGACTCTGACACATATACTAGGAAGAGTGAACAGAGTAATTTTAGATTCAAAAAATGCTTCCAAATGAAGAATTTTAAGTCCCCCCCTAAAGTGACATTAAATCCCCTAACAAGAAGAAGCCCCACCAAGATATTGGTAAAAAATCTGGCTCCAACCCTCCTAGCCCCTCCCATATTTCTGACACCTTGGAGGCTAACCCTTCTCAAGCTAGAAGCAGTGATGAGGATATTAATTCCCCCAAGAAGGACATCCCTAAAGGTGGTGTGGTGGGGGCGGGGGCGCGGGGGAGGAAACAATATCCATGACGAAAGTTATTGTAAGGCTCAGCTTGATAGGCTTGAACCATCAGTGAAGGATTTGGCACATAATAATACCAGCATCTACTAAAGATTTGAAAACTTGGCTAAGTTGTCCACTAAAGTGATGCATTCCAAAACTACCACCCTATAATTTCTTCACATGAACAAGGATGTGAAGGACCTAGAAAAGGAAAGTGAGACTTCTCGCACCATATATGACTTCCTGATAGATGACGGGATAAAGATCCCCTTATAAAAACTATCAAGGAGGAGGGGGTGACTAGGGATAGGGATAGACATGAGGTGAAGGACGTGGAGGAACCAAATTAGAAGGAGGGAAATTATCCCAGCTAGTTGTTTTTCTTTTTGTTTTAATGTTATCCTATTATTTGAACATGATACCCTACAATGCTTTTTGTTATTTGTATAAGTTTAATGGCTCAATTGATGATAGTAGTATGGGGTTTTATTGCTAGAATACTTTTCCTGTTTATATGCTTGATCACAATAGGATTAATTTTTTTATTAGGGTTGCTTTGTATTATGATAGTTTTTTAAAGTATAAAACTTGTATTGGTTAGATGATAGGGAGGTAATATCTGGCTGATATTTTAGCCTTTTTTTACTCTAGGGTCAGCCCCTCATCTCTTTTGATTGCTATCTATATACTTTAAAAAAAAAATGTTTTCTTTGATGAACAAGGCAGTCCAATTCATCAATGTGTTAGTGTGGTTGTGGCTACATGTTGAGTGAATTCAAGCAATGCATGAAATGAGTCCATTAGTGATGAATTTTTGTCAACTCCTATCAATAGTTTAACTTCCCAAAAAAATAAAATTGAAAGGGGATAAGTGAACAAACATTGGATCTAGTAAAATTTGTGATATAATGTTGATGAAGAAATTAAGTCAAGCAAGTTAGATGAGAACGATATCAAATTACAAACAACATGAAGTTTGTTGTATGTAATCTCTTGTAATGTATTGTACAATTTACTGGCATAGCAAAAAATAATAGAATTCTTGAATAATGTTGTAAGTATCATAACAGAGATGTAAAAAACATAGAAGCATAAATAACACACACAAAATATTTTATAGAATGACATGTTGAATAACTTCTAGTGCTCTCCATGATAAAATCATGTGATGGGAGTGCTAGTTAATAAATACAAAATTATTATAAAACTATTATAAAATCAAGTTCTACAAAGTTCACAAATATCATATTCTAGGTTTAGAATTTACATATTCACTGACATTATGAAACTACACATATCTATTGATTTAACATATGCCAATAATAACCAACAAAATTTATAATTACTTAAACCTAAGAGAACATTTTCTTCTCTAATTCTTAGAGTCAATGCCAGTCAAAATGAAAGCTTATTGTTGATTGGAGACAAAAAAAAATTTTAGATTAGCAGTTCTACCTATTGTGTCTATGACCTATTTAACGTGCAAAAGAAAAGATGGAAATGTAACTTGAAAAGGAATGTTACTCAAGGTTATATTTGAGAAGGATCTTTGGATTTTTCTCCTATTGGTTGTCTAGCACTGCTAGTTAAAAGTATATATTACATTGAAAGTATCTATTGCATTCAATTTCTTGTTACATCTTCCAAAAAATTACTAATTTTAATTAGTCATCCTTTAAAGAAATCAAATCCAGGCATGAACAATAAAAACATTATTTTAATCAAGATAACAAATCAACTAATTTTTTAAAGACTATAACTAAGAATCTAATATTTAAGAAAATGGTCTTAAAAAGTATTGTTTAAGGTAATATTTCTTGACACAATAAAATTCCCAAAACCTACTAATATGTGTCAACTGAGCCATTATTGTATTGATTAGTACAATTTTTGCACATTAACTTTTAGGAACTTAATAAAATATTTTAGAAACTTAGACAAACATCCAACCAAATAGGACTAATAAGAAAGAAACTTTAGTACACAACATATTAGGAAAGATAGATTCAAATCTGCCATGTCAAGTTGGTCTCCTGAATATGATCTATGTAATATGTACAAACATATGACTTGATATGTTCTATATTAAAAAATGTACCCATGTCACTTGCTAGTTCTCATATTGAGCCACTATAAGAAATCAAACATCTAGGTAAGATAGACTATCAAACCTAGTAGAAAGATATTTACTAATAGTGTAGAATTTCATAACATTTTATTGATGAAGAGGATTTGAAAAGAATATCTCATGAGATCAACTAATGAAAGATTGATTTTGGATTCCTTGACAATATAATGATGAAGTGTAGAAGATAGTTGGATGAAGCTCAAAGTTGAAACAAGTAATAAGGATGAGCTTGATTGAGTATTAGTGCTGCATAGTCAATGAAAGAGCTAAAGGAGAAGATTAATGAACTTAAGTAGAAGGCAAAGGAAATAGTTTAAGCCAAGTGATAGTTATTGTCAAGCTACACAGTGATGACAGAGATGAAGAACATAGTGATTGTCAAGTGACAATAAAAGTTACAATTTGAGCAAGATTTGATTTTGAGATTGATATATTATGAATTTTGAATTATTCAAAGTGCATGGAAGATTGGGATTGATTAGTTTACATATTTAATGAATGGGAAGAGTTTGTTATGCAATTAAAGCCAAGGATTTGATCAAAAGTTTCTAAAAGGAGAAGAAAAACAAAAAGAAGAAAAGATTTTATGAATCTAACCTATCCCTAAGATCAACAATGATATTTAAGTGGAAAAAGATCAAACTTATCTATTTAAGGAGGCACAAGGAATGAGTTGGTAGGTTGGTTCATTGTTGATTGGCAATCTTTAAGAGAAGTTGTGAAGAGGAGAATAATAAAGGTGAAGTGTGAAGCATTTGTGGAGAAGTGATTGCTTGAGGAGATGGCAAGAGGATCCATAATCAAGATCTTAATGGTACCCAATCAATGAACCAATAGCTAGGAGAATTAAGATCTAAATTTTCAAAGTGAGTTTTACTATAGAGATCAAACCTACTATTACATTCTAAACATTGTATAAGTCCAAAACCCTTTAATCAAGGTTGACTTAACAATCATTTTGTAAATACTTTAATCAAGGTGACATTATACTATAATGTTGTAAAGTCCTCTAACAACGCCACTCTTAATAGGGTGATTAGATTCTTTAATAGGGTCAAATTTAACAATGTGTTGTTTAACCTTCATTATGGTTGACTCTTAATTGAGCTCACTTTAGACGAGTGAAAAAATTATACCATGTTACTTGGTGGTTCTCCTTAAATTGGGTTTCCATATTAAATTGGTTATTTTCATGTATGGATGTTATTGCTATGCATGGTACATTTTACAATACTATATTTATTAGTAGTCGACACATATAGAGACATAGAGTTAATGTATTGCATGAAATGTTAAATTGGTGATGATATGCTATAGAGACCAAGTGGATATTTGAGATTGATTAATTTATTTAAAGTGTTTAAAAGTTGAATTGGTACATCTAGACCTAAGGATAAATGATTCACCCCTCCTCTCAGTTATTCTAAATCATTATAAAACTTGGTATCAAATCTTTGGTGCTTGGTAGGAAAGTTTGAAGGGACTCAAGTCAAAGATAAGGACGTACAAGAAAGAGGTACCTATGTTGAACAAAGAGAAATTCATAGCATGAGATTTCTCTTAGCTAGAATTGGAGATTTCACATCTTATTACTTGGACAATGAATACATTAAGGCCCCTATACCTATGATAATTGAACAAATGGAAGAGAATTATAAGCACAACCAAATGATGATTGAACTTTAAGTAGTCACTAGTTATCTAGAATTTGATGATGTGAAGGAATGCACTAGTATTAAGAAAATGTGGATGAGTTGATAGAGATCCATGACCAAGGCAAGAATGTGTTCAGTGCTAAACTAGAAATGTTAAGAGAAAAAATTAAATGATATGAGGATGAAATAAGGTAATAATATTACATAGCATTGTAGCCAAATAAATCAAGTTGTGAATGCTACCAAAAGAGCTAAAGGATATATAACTAATGAGACTGCGATATGTAAGGTATTGAGGAATTTACTTCCTATCTATGCAATCAAAGAATATTCTATTCAATGATTGAGATGTACACCTAGTAATAATATAACTGTAGATAATCTTATTGGTAGACTTAATGTATTTTAATTATCAAATTTTTATAATTAACCCCCTAGTAATGGTGAATCTACATTCAAAGCACAACTAACCCTTGATGGACCTAAGAAAAACAAGAGAAGGAAGAATGTAGAATGTCATAGTGGATCTGATGATGATCTTCATAAACTTGAAGAATCCTAGAGGAAAAGGAAAATACAAAGGTAAAATCCTTATTATTTGTTTTGGCAAGAATACTTCCTAGAGGTAAAGGAAAATACAAGGTAAAATCCTTATTATTTGTTTTACTTGTAACAAAGTGGGTCATATTGTAGCTAGATTCCTTGATAGAGATGACAAAGAGAAAAGGAAATATTTCAAGTACAAAGGAGGAAGAGATGATTATGATGAAGAAGTTGTTTATGTTTCAATGAAAGATGATTTTGGTGAAGATGAGAAAATTGCATTGATTTCACATGTGGGTAAGAATGATAGATGGATAATTGGTGAAGTTAAATTATTGTTGATGAGTTGGCTAGTGATCATGAGTTGTTTAGTGGAAGGATCTGACATCGTATGGGATAATACTAGGATCGAATGTTATGGATACCCCTTAGTTCTTAGTTGTTATCCAAATGGGTTTAAGTACAAGGCTTATGGTCCCATATTGGGTAGCTAAAATGACTTTGTGGATGAATATTTATCCATTAAAAAATTTCTAGAAACCCTTCCTACAAACTTCTAAAAATGTTCCTTTCTCTTCAAGTTATATATAATTAAAAATGTATTTTGGAATTTCTTCTAAAAGTTTGAAAAATAAATTATAAACATGTCTAACAATAAATGCTAACATTACTTTAAAAATCTAGTAAACAATAATATATAATCTAATATACCATAATTTTTATGTTAATGAGGTAGCACCATAATGGAAATTAACCTTAACTAACATAATGATTATTTGATTGTGGACAAGTATGTTTTCTTGTTCAATCTCCCATCCTCTTATGTAGTTGAAAAATCCAAAAAAATATCTCTTCAAAGAGGCTTTAAAAAAAATTATATCCTCTCAAATTAATTATGTGTAATAAATCCAAAACATACACTTATAATTTTAGAAGATATCTTTTCTCTCAAGTCAAATATGTCCAAAATTAATATATTTCTTTCTAGATTGGACAATGTGAAGTTCTAGTTGCTAGTGTTTTAAAAGATATTGTTGATCATATTTTCAATTATCTTGTCTTTCATTTTTCCCTTATAATTGGTCAAAGTGGTTGATCTTAAACATTTACATTCTATAACTTTATATGATCTAATAGAGATGAAATATGTAGATTACTATGGATAATTGAACTATGCAAATATGATTTTTTGAAATCTTTAAATCTTCCCTTCATATAAGCCTCTAGATAAATGTTTTCCTTTTTCAAATTAAAATTAAGAAACTAGATTTCACAATCCATTGCCATTATGTTTTCCTTCTATATTATATTTTAAGTATTTTGATTGCATTAATGTTTAAGATTATACTTTGTGATCCATCATTATAGTAAGAGTGAGAAACAAATGAACTAGATATCTTAAATCCATCATTACAATTTCAGCTTGGTCTACCATACATTCATAAACATTATACTTTTGACATGAATAAAAGAAAATTAAAACAATTGATAAAGTTTTTGAAAATCGGGATACTTTCAACCTCACTACATAATTGATGCGACAAAGAAATAACTATTATTTGAATAATTACAACTATTTCTAACCTCTAATATTTTTGAATGCATGAAAAAATGATTTGGCACTCCATGGTTTTAAATAATATAATAAATAGAAATCACACCTTATGATAAAACGCAATAGGTACAACATAGTCTATTTTTAGTGTTGTGTAACTCATATGAAACTCTATGAAATTCAATGTAAACCATTCATATTTAAATAATATAATATTATTTAAACAAAATATTAAATTAATTAATATAACAATTTTATAGAGTCAATTGAGTTGTAATTGTGAAAAGGTATATTAAAAACTTATTAATTTAATCTAAGTGTCATTCTTAAAAGGTTTAAGAGTGGAGCCTAAATATGGAGGCCTAACTTTATATACCAATATACACCATCTTTTCTTTTTCGACATACCAAAGTTAATGACATGCACCTAAAACTCCTAATTCTCTATGTAGAAGTCATAGAGTGTGAAGTGATCAGGGAGTGATATTTCAAATATTTGCCGAATACCCCCCAACAAGTTCTCACCAAAACAAATATTACTCTTTGCACAAATTGAAATAAGAAATAAGAGAATATTTAGACAGACATCATCTCCAATCACTCATTTTATGGAAGGATTAGAGATATCAATTGTTGAGCTTGTTAATGCTTCATAAGTAAATATAAGAGTAAACTTGTTTTTTCTCTTTAGGATGGCTATGTTCTACATTAGTGGAAGGGTTTACCTTTTCCTTTTTTTCTTGCTCCATTGTGTCCATCCAAGATTATTATTATTTGAGCACAAACCAAGTGGAGTCCTTCAAGTGAGGGTTATTTCAAACTCAATTTTGATGAGGCCTCTAGAGTAAATCTAGACAACTATGGCTATGGCATAGTCATTAGAGACTTTAAAGGTCATGTGATTGTAGAAAATTCATCTCCTCTCCCTCTGTGTATGAATAAAAAAGCTAAGGCCCTAGCCTTGATTTTTGGTTTGGAACTTGCAAAATCACTATCTATATCTATGTTACATGTTGAAGTGGATTCAACTATTATTAGTTATTACATGTATTAAATGTCATGTATATAATTGGCCCATATATTATATATTACATCAATTATCATCTCTTCTTGATTCAATCTCTGAATGTTACATCATGCATACTTATAGAGAAGGAAATCTTTTAGCTAATTGTCTAACTAATTTGGCTATTGATATAGTTTATATGAACTCTTTACTTTTCCCACTTAACCTCCTTGATTTTCCAAAATTCATTAATGTTAAAACAAAATAATATATTTAGAATAATGTTGAGCCCTTCTCATATATTATTTGATAGTAAATCGCATTGATTTCAAATATTTTTACTTTTATCGATCTCACTTGTTCTTTTGAGACATTGTATGCATTTTAGGGTCTTGGATTGCAATTTCATTAGATGAATTTCTAATATCATGGTCTCAATTGAAGTTTTGGATAAAGATCAATGATGGAAAATTTTATAACATTTTTTGGCTTGCCTCTTGGTTTTGTCTCCGTCACCAAACAATAAATTGTATTCATATGAATTTTGGACTCTTTGTAAACACAATATTCTTGATTTAGAAATCACAAGGATAAGATTCATTAGTGTTGAGAGAGATACTCTCTCTTGATGAAGTACTTCTTCTTCTACATCTATTTCATATCAAGCAATGACCAAGGATTTTTTTTCTTGCTCATTTCTCCAGGAGCCATTTTTGAACCAATTATCATTATTAATGAAAATAAAATGTTTTGCCGAAATAATTAATTAAAATTAAAGTTTACAATTTAATCTATTATTATAATATAAATATTTTATCTAATTTTAAATTAAGACAAGAGTATACCCATACATCAAATGCATGATTCAATAATTACTTTCAATGATCAATATAGATACATTATCCATTTGTACATAATTACATCTAAAATGTTTATTATAAGATAATTAAATACATTATATGAAAGTTTGAAACAAGTTTCTCTCTAGCATGTATCCACATACAAGTCTCAGCCTCCATATCCATTGGACATCATCCATCCTCTATTTGATATAGGAGTGTGGCCCAAGAACTTTTACTATGCCAACCAAAAAGTGCTTTTCTCTCCAAGGGTCCTTCTTGACACACAGATTGTCTTGACCATTGCACAAGAAGCCTAGAAACTAGGAAGAAAAGGATCAGATGAATCTAATCTTGTTGTAAAACATACTAATTCCTACACATTTCTAAGTAGCCTAATCATGGAATGTGGTAAAGAAATAAAATAACAACATATCTACTCATATATAGTAATAAAAAATAGCTTCTATCAAAGAAATTTATCCTAATTTAATTCATAGAAAAAAAACCCAGTCTAACCATTTCTAATTTGAACTTTTAGATAGAATGATATAAAGCATACTATATCCATTTATATCCCTCCTAAATTGCGATATTACACCCATCCCATAAAGAAGTCTAAATGCACTCATCCTAAGGAAAAAAAAATATTGTTCAATAAAATAACCATAATACTCATAAGTATTTCCTTCAAATTGGTATTCTAAGTTTTCAACAAGTTCTTCTAATTGTCATTAGAATTCATACACAAGATTGGTAACATTCATATTAGATTATCATATAGAATTATAATGGAAAATATATCAAAAAATCTAATGTAACATATATATCATTGGCATGAAGTGTTACCAAAATCTCAGAATTCAATTTTATTCTCTATTTGTTAAAAAAGAAATCCAACATTTGCCATTATGATTAAGAGGGTTACATTAGATATACTTAATATTCATTGATTTATTCCCAAGAGAATGGTTTGGTATATTGTTTCACACTACATGAATTAGATTGGCTAGCTTTCATGGTAACATAATTCTCTCATAGAGCTAGCCATCTAATTAATTCTATAGTGATGTAATATTAAAGCACAACAAAGCTAATATGCTCTTATGAGGGATAATAAACATTATTTGTAGGGCTACCTAGAGTTTAATTTTTCCTCTTGGTCCAACATTGTCAATAAGTACATTATACTACTCATCATATTAGGTAGCGAATTGATAGCAAAAGTTTTGTGTGAAAAAAAAAAGCACTAATTTACTACAGTGTAGTCCACATCTACTACTTGAATTGATGATTCAAATTAATTTGAGAACATAGTAAATGCAATTTTATTATTGGGTGAGTGCACCAAGATGGTGTACAAAAAGGGGGGTATAAGTGGACACCTTTTTTCTGAAATCAAGTAAACCTTAACTTGGTCAAGACATTTGAGGGTCATTAACAAAAAATGACAAGATGCATAAAACATATAAATTGTAGTACTCTAAATCTACTTTCTAAACTACTAGAGGTTTTACAAAATGGATAATATTAGGTAGGTCAAAGCCTCTACACATGAAAAATAGTTCATGATCTTTTAGAAAATATAATGTAGTTGGTTTCATGTAAAGCACAAAAGACATAGTTATATTTAGTATTTTGCATATCCCTTTGGTAGGATGATAGTTAAGAGTCATATCTAGAAGTTGTCAATTTTTTTGTTATTTTATGATGAGTATTTATTTTGTTAAGAATTATTGAATAGACTACATCTTTAAATTTTAGTACATGTTGATGTGCTGAGCATAACTTGCATCAAAATAATTAAAAAGTAAAACCTTTTTTTTAAATGTGTATATAATAAAGTGAAGAAAAGTAGTATTTAATTTATTTTGAATTTGGTTAAGTATATCAAAAGCTATTAAATAAATGGTAGAGATATGTCTATGAGGAATGTCAACCCATTGGTAAAAGTAATTAAAGTTTAAATGTTAATGTTGTCCAAGAAAAGAAAAATTTATATGTTTAGAAAGCTAAGAAGACATATAAGATTATGGTGGTGATTTTAGACATACTCACTTTGCCATTAGTGTACCTAATAAAGACAAATATGATAATTCATCTTAGATGATGAAAAAATGTCTAAAGGAAAAAATGGAGGGAAAATAGTCTCCTAAGACTTTGGGTCATTTTCCTAGGCTATCAACAAGCCATACCCAAATTGGTATTTTGAATTCAAATAGCAAGATTGGGTTATGAAAACAAAAATGCATTTAGAACCTGATCATGTTCTTCAAAACCCAATTTCTATTTTGTATTACTACTTCATAGGGTTAGAGAGAGAGAGAGAGAGAGAGAGAGAGAGAGAGAGAGAGAGAGAGAGAGAGAGAGAGAGAGAGAGAGATTAGGTTATGCATTACACTAAAAAAGTTTCTATCATATCCCCCAATCCTTGTCTCCATCCCATCATCTCTCTCTGTCCATCATTCCCTCTCTCTCATTTTCTCTCTTTACCCTATCCTCACCTCTCTTTCTCCTGTCCCATTCTATCTCTCATTCTTTACATCATATCCCCTAATATCTCCCTCTATCCTCTCTCTCTATCATATCCCCTTCTCTCTCACAAATTCTCTCTCTCTCTCTCTCTCTCTCTCTCTCTCTCTCTCTCTCTCTCTCTCTCTCTCTCTCTCTCTCATGCGCGCGCACACACACACACACACACACACACACCCTAATCTTTGTGTGTGTGTCCTATCCCCTACCTCTCTTTGTGCTATCCCCTTCTCTCTCCAATTCTCTCCATCTCTATCTCACTCTTTCTATAATATCCCCTAATCTCTCTCTCTCTCTCTCTCTCTCTCTCTCTCTCTCTCTCTCTCTCTCTCTATCTATCTATCTCTATCTCTTTATCATATCCTCACCCTCTCTCTAATTCTCTCCATCACTCCCTCCATCCTTCAATCTAGCTTTGTGTAGTAGTAATAGAGAAATGGTTGGGTTTGTATGACCCAATTGGGTTATACAAAACCCGATTAGGTATTTTTTCATATGGATAATGTAGTTAGAACTCAATAACCTGATCAAGTTATTGAAAACTATAAATAAAATAGCATGTCAATGGTTATATGATTTTAGTGCAACTTGGACTAGACTCTACTACTATTTCACATGTATTTTTATACCAAGTATGAAAGTGTAAGGTTTTTTGTGCTTGGAAATGCTAAATTTTATATTTTTCATGTGCCAACATCTTATTTTATGTTTTTGATTAGATAAATAGGTTTTACAGGGATCCTGAAACCCAAGAGTTAAAACATAATAGGCTAAAATAAGCATTAGAAGCCCAACTAGAAAAGTAACAAGTCTAAAGGCTAATAATAAGCACTAGGCCCAACTAAATAAAGAAAGGCCAAAGAAAAGGCCAAATAGAAAAGACAAGAAAAATGCAACAGTCAAAAGCCAGAACAAAAAGCTAGCTGAAAAGGAAAAGACAGGAACTAATCCTCGACCTTTCTTTCTAGCTCCTACATGACCTGTGTAGCCTCCTAGGCCATTTGGTTCTCTTCGGCCTCCTACTGGTGAGTCCTATGATCTTCCTGGTCCATAGTAGAAAAAGTGATACCAATGGTATTATCTTCATCAGATCTGGCTTTATTCCTAACTTTTCCATCCACATCCCCTTGCATGCCTCTATCTATAAGCCAATTAGTTAAAGATAGAATGTTGTCATTGATCAAGTTGAGTAGTGAGATCATCTGGCTCAACAAATTGTGATTGTAATTTTCCAGATTGTGGTTAGTATCTTATGATTGAGCATAAAATAATCATGCAAATTTATTTATTTTTGTATTTTATTATTTATTTTATTCATGTTATTGTTTGAAGGGTAATTTTCATCTACAATCATGGGAAAGAATAAGAGAGGAACGATTGAAAAATGAGAGGCAACAAACACAAGAAAAGGGAGCATATGAGGAGATTACATGAAGGTACATCATCAAATTCCTCCAACATAAGTGATGAAAATCTACCTATTGATATTGATGTCACAAATACACCTAATTTGATAAACATAAATGTTTAACATATCCCAATTGAAATGATTATGACAAATATAGTTATGTCACTTGATGCCCCTAATGTGATGTCTCAAGTTGAAATGATGAATGCACATGGTCTAAATAATGAAAATATAGAACATGCACATATATCAACATCTCCTAGAATAATTCATAGAAAACTAAAGTTTCTAATTGATATTGATGAAAAATATTTTGAAGCCAATGCATGATAAAATGTCAAAAAGAAACTATAGTCTAGAATTGTGCAAAACATTTGGAATAACTATTTTGAAAATTTAAATCAAAGTGGAAGATGCCAACTTATTGTTGAAATGGTTAAAAATCTGAAATTTAGAGAGACAATGAGAATTTTGGGGTTAAGAACTTGTGAAAGTAATAGTGAAAGAAGAATTGTTAGAAATATCTTTGATGCATACCAATCCATTGGTTCAAAGATATGTACTAAAGATGTTAATACAAGTTGACGAGTCCTCACATCAACCATAATGGGAAAGGAAATGGAAAAAACTTATATGGTAAGAAAAACAAGTAAATTATTAAGAATAAGTAGAACAACATTACTCAAAGCCTTCGTGAGGCAAGAGAAACCTGAGAATTCTAATGAGACTTCCTTTTGGTCATTCCAAGGTATACTCCCACATAAGGATAAAGTTATTGTTGATGCACTAAGAATATTAATAGAAAAAAATTGGCATGAAAACACAAGGGCTTCACCAAACCAAAAAGATGTTGTCAAAAAACAAATTAGAAAAACAAACCATGAGCCACATGCAAAAAACATTTTGGATATGACTCAAACACAATTTTATGAAATGTTTCTTCAAACATTTCCTCAAATTAAAATCAGCCAAAGTTTATTTGAGATGACAAAACCATTCTACATTAAGATAAATGATACATGCACTACATGTTGTTGTAGGGTTCATGTTGAGTTTTCTATGCATTATGATGTTTATTGTTATAAATGTTGTACTTTGCATACTAACAAAATATTATAGGAATGTAGTCTACAATTACCTCCTAAGTCATCAGGAGAATTTATTTTAACTTTATTATGTAAATGAGATGATGGGTGCATTTATTATACGACCATGTATTTGAAATGTGTTTTCCTTTAATGTGGTGGTTTGCAAAACTTGCATATATGCCTACATCTAGATAGCACATATGAAATTGGTAAGACAGTAGTTTCTCTTGGAAAGTACAAGTTAGTTATATATGGTGTTAAATATGAAAAATAATTAAAGAGGTGTGAATTAGTGAAAAGTGATGTATGTGTAGCTTATTTTATGAAAGTATTTTAAGATAAAATAGTTTATGGTGACATAGGTCATACATGTGGAGCTAGATGGGTAGATGAGAAATTCAAGTTGTTTAAGGACACTTTTCCCTTGGGTATGATTGTGTTGGTTATTGAATTTGTTGAAAAATATACACTAAAACCTCAAAATGAAGTGCAACCAATGTATTACAACTCTATAAAAATTACAATTTTTGTACAAATAGAATTTATTCATGCACATCATAGCACATAGATGATTAAAAAGTATTAAGAGAGTATCACTTCTATATCAATGTTGATGAAACTCATTCATCAAAGTTTGTGCAAGGATTTTAAAGAGTTTTCTATGAAAATTTGAGGAAAAGAGATGAAAGATACAATCAACACATTATATGGTCAGACAATTGCACCCAACAATTCAAGAATGCAAGGATGTTTTATTGGTTGAGTAGGTGCATGTAATAAGTGGAGTAAAATATTTTTTGAATTTCATTGAGGTGAGACATGGAAAGGGAGAATGTGATGGTGTTGAAGCATGTGTGAAAAGAGCCCTCAGTAGAGAGGAATTAAAGTACAAAGGTGGTCCAATATTAGAAAATGATGAAACAATTGTCCAATGGTGCAATTATATGATGAGAAAAGGTAATGCAGGTAAGTCTTTGGTTGATACATGAACCTAACATTGAAAATTTGCAAGATTGTTGTACACTTACAGTATCAAGTGAGATGCATTCATTTCAAAGTTAAAATGCAACATCACTAGCTATTCATTCTAGAAAGCTTGCATGGTTTTCCTCTTTGTGTATGCATCATTTATGAGATGAATGTGAATCAAAAGAGTTGGTTGACCAATGGTCTTGTAGACCTTTGCATCCAATTAATTCATCAACAGATTGAAGAAAAGGATAAAAAGGTCTACACTCCTAGGTTGAAGCATCAACAGATTTTGAGCATGTACCTAAACTTGTTGAACTAGGTAATAAGTTATCAATTTAATGCTTAGTTAAAATAGACTACTTTCTATTTCTCTATTAACTTATCCTTCTATATAATGTAGGTCATGTATACGCAACTATTGCATATCACAATAATGATGAAGGAACATGGGTATGTGTAGGATCATGATCAACCAAACTATGCTCTTAAGTGACAATAAAAAATTAGAAAATTAGGGTTATGTCAACTTGATGTGCAATTTTCTACTTGTTATTAACTTTATTTCAAAATGTTGAGAGAAAAGAATCTCTAGAAAATTGAATCTAGTTTCTAAACTACTAGGACTTCTGAACCCCCGGTAGGAAGTTAGGGGAGTAGGAAGCTAGTTGAGGCATGCCCTATATCATTGGATGTTCTATCCTTACTGCCAGAACAAAACCAAGAAGTAGATCTATGGCTGACCACCTTAATAAAAATCAAGTGATAATATTTTTTAATAATATTTTAGATATAAGTAGTAGACTCATGCCTAGATGTGACACATATTTTTGGGTATTTTTATTCTAAATAAATAATAAAAAATTAATTTTTGACTTTAGTATTTTTGAAAATAAAAAAATCTCATGTCTAACCACCTTAACTAATTCAAAACTCTAAAAAAATTATTTTTTCATTTTTTTCCCTTATAGTAGAAGAAACATATAATGTGGTGCATCTTTTGGATTTAGAAAATGTTGTACCATTTGAAAGTTATAGTTGTTTTTCAAGTAGTGAGTTAGTCAACACTTTATATGTAAATCCATTAGAAAATAAGTAATGATTACTTACTAAACTCATAATTTGACAAACTTTACATTTATGGAAAGATAAGAACATTCTTAAGAAACCCTTTTCATTTCATCAAATTTTGGTGAAAAAAAATTGTCAACTACATGTTTGAAGTAAAAATCACAGAAAAGCAAGCCAAAAACACATTTTTAGGATATTTTTTAAGTTGAGCATACAGGGTTGGTATCAAAAGATGTAGTAGATCTTATAAAGATATTAATTGTTTTCATTTAGTATTAGGGTGGGTGGGAAAAAGGTTGGAATAGATTTTGAAATGGTTTGAGATATTTCAGAACTACATATTTTTCAGATTGCCACTTTTCAGCACACCATCATCCTGCACATACCCACATATTACTTTCTATATCGGTGTATTGAGCACAAAAGGAAATGGATAGCTACATTCATTAATGGTGAGGATATTGAGTACCCAATAGGATTTGTCATTATGATAGGCACATGGCTTAGAAGGTAGTATATTTTTGTCCCTTGCAATGAAGATCTCTTTAAGTCAAATTTTCATGTATAATGTATCAATTCTAAATTTAAATTGTCTTTAAAATTAAATGTAGGTACCCTATCAAGAATTCTACCATATGGTTTTTTGAGGATTTTGAGATACATAGGCATATTATTCATTACACTAACCTAATTATTACAACAATATTCAATTGATACCATATCCTAGTAGGCCTCTTAAAAAGAAGTTGTGGAAAGTATATGAATCTGATCACGAGGCAATACTTTATACAATAAGGGTTAGAGCTGATATAGAAGGTTCCCTTGATTGATAGTGTGTTATATAGCTAAATCATTCTACATATGGTAGAATAATTTTGAAAAATTTGTAGATATGTTATGTGAAATGTTACAACTTTGTAGTGATGTATATATGTAGATGTCAAATTTTTTATATAAAAAAGAAAGAAATGTAAGATGTGCATATTTGTATGGCATATTTTGTATAAAAATTGATAAAAGATGTCACATGTGCATAGTTAGATGCCAAAAATTGTATATAAAATTGATAAGACATGTAACATGTGCATATTTATATGCCAAATTTTGTATAAAACTCCAATAAGAGATATCACATGTGCATAATTAGATTCCAAATTTTGTATACAAAAAAGAGGAGAGATGTAACATGTGCATATTTAGATGCCATATACATCAGGAAAATAAATTATAGAGTTGGATACCCATTTGACTTCTTTACAACATATGCAAAGCCTAGATGGGGTTATTTTGGACTATGTCCTTGTTGTCACACTATGTCACCCCTTTTTAGGCTTAAAATAACCCTTTGATTGGTACAAGGCATGATGATGACATCATGATGAGGTCAATAGGGCCTACAAAGATTTAGGTTTAGGTATTTACCATAGTTAAGGTTTATGATTAAGTTTGAGATGATAGGAAGATCATTTGACCAAATTGGTGAAAAGTTGCAAAAAAAATGTAAAAGTTGCATTGTGCAACTTTACAACTTTCAAAAGTTGCTTGAGAAACTTTTGGTATGAAAGTTACAATGAGTTAAAGGGGAATCCTAAATGGTTAATAACCACCCAACCAACCTATATAAAGCATGAGAAGAGAGAATTGCATAATACTGCAAAAATTTGTTAAAAAGTTGAAAAGTGGAAGTTTATAAAAAGTGTAATTTTTGCAAAAAGTGTGTTTTTCACAATTTCTTGCAAAAGTTGTCAAGAATGCACAACCAAGTGCAAAAGGTTGTTGGGCAATGACCAAATGACTTGGAGGAACCTATATGTGTTAGAGATCATGATGCAAAGGCTATTTATGACCAAACCTCTATTTGTAACTATTGTGGTCAAAACACATGCCCCATTCCTACTTAGGAATGGAAGCTCCCTACTTTTTTCAAAACTCCCAAAATCATGGTTCGAGACTCGAGAGAAAATTTTAAAAGTCAAAAGTGTTAGAGTCGAAAAAATTAGAAAATCAAAAATTTAGAAAATTAGAAAATCAATCAAAAAATAAAAGAAAAGGAAAAAAATTCATATGCACAAATGCATGCGCATGGATGAAGTGTGCACCACACACCTCACTCGACGCAGGGGGTTATAAAACCCCAAGGTCCCCCCCAAAACTTTGCATATTGTTTCATCTTCATTGCAGGGTTTGTCAAAGCCACCAAGGTAAAATGCTATGTGGCGCTCACCATTAACATTGCATGGTGATCATGCCATTAACACTACACCCGTGCCATTAACATCCTGAGCTTGGCGGTGCTAACATTGTGCCCATGCCATTAACATCCTAAGCATGGTGGCACTAACACTATACCCACGCCTATCGCGGCACATACATATTTTACTACAAGCATGGTATTGTGGTGCTCTGTGACTATGACTGTGTGCCACAACGTGCTCGTGGCCGTGCACCACTGTGAGGCTTCCATAAGTGCACACACACTTGTTATACCCTAACCTTGGTTCCATAATAATAAAAACTCATGGCCCACACCTAGCACACGAGGCCCCCACATACACATCCACATAGGCACACCATAAAGAATCACTGCTGCTAGCCTTCTCTCCCATCGTTGTCGCATCAAACCCTAATTAGTTATGGTGCGCCTTTCACTCGCAGAATGTGACACGCACATGCATCAACCTCATACACATTTTTTTAATTGATTAAAATTTAAAAAAAACAAATATAAAATATAATTTTTTAAAAAAATTATAAAAATAAAGTAAAATGATAAAAAACCCAAATTGGGCATTGTTTTCCTTTATTCTTTTTTCAATTCGTATTTTTTTTAAAAATAATTTTATCTTTGGACAAATAAACATTTTTCTCACAATGTGTAGGTAATCAAATGGCATCCACATCTGGAGTAGCACCCAAACTAGTGGTTTTCAAATTCCAAGGCCTACCCTCAAAGTCAAGATTTCATGATGACCATATAGAAATTTGAGATATTGACTTAGGGCACACGAATCTAGGAGAATTCCTTTGAATCTATAAAAAACCAACAGAGAGGTCAACCTTGGTATCTGTAGTGTCACACCCCATGTCAATATAATCAGTTGAACTAATCATGGCCTTATCATAGTGTTTTGTTCCTGATGAAAGAGTAGTCAAGAGTGTCACCAGAGAAGTGGTGTTGGATCTACGGCCTAATAACATTGAGAGGGTCTTTCATCTTCTGAGAGTAGACTAGTTCATTAGACTCTCCTATGAAATAGCTGAAAGATGGTATAGAAAGCATCAACAAGAGGCCATTGACATTAGACAATCTTTCTACCTCATCAAGAAGCTTCCTTGGGGAAGGATAATGGGAAAAGTGGATATGAATCAGGGATACATGAAGGAAGACATTGGATACTATATTATTCTTTTGAGTAGAGTCATGGGCTTACCCGCAGTAGGTCACCTTAGCACCTTTACGGTCAACTTTATTGAGACTATCCGATAGGTGAAGATACCACTTGACTGGGCCACCATGCTAAGTGAAAACTTGTGTGAGCAATTGAGGATGGTGAAGGAAAAGAAGAAATTTTACATGAATTCTTACATGGTGTACCTACTTGTAGTGAGGGCGACAAACTATCTTGATTTGTACAAGAGAGGTAGTATGCAGGATCCTAATGCTTGGCCATACATAGTCTACCCTCAGCTGGTGAAGAAGAAGCTCTGAATGTAGAGCAAGGAGTACAAAATCATCAATGATGCATTCATCATTGCAATCAATTGATTCATTGAGGGAGATTATGGAAAGAGGTTATCTGATGAAACCAAAACATAAGTTCCAACTCTCAGAGCCTACTTCATCCAGTTCAAGACATTCACCTATCTATAGGTAACTGGTGCCTCTATCAATCCTAAGAAGTTCTCGAGATACCCAAGTGACAAAATGGTGTTGTTTGAGATATCCTAGAAAATTGAGTTAGCCTATGAGAAGATAAAGAGGCAATGGAGACCTTTCTAGGCATGGCCATTGGTTATTGGACCATATTAGGTGAAGAGTAAGTAGGATATTTTATCTTTCAAATGGGATTCGGAGAACTATCCCCTTGAAGAATACAACTCTCCCCAACCCAATTCTAACAATGTTGAGAGAGTGGAGAGTCTAACAAGAAAGGACTTCCATCATGAGAATTATGTTGAATATCATTGGATGAATGCAACAAATAACTACATTGTCTGCATAAGGGACTATTGTAGGATGACTTTGTATCTAGCAAAAAAGGCTCTCCAGTTGAACATCCTAGAGGAAATAAGGCAACGAGATTCTAAGGAATTACTGGACCCCCTGTTTAATGCAGAAAAAATTGGTGAAGGGTCCATTATGAATGCTGAGGTTGATAGGGAGGAGGCTGATAATATTAATCATCAAGCGAGGCATGTCATCAGAATGATGAAAGATTGGATCAAGAAACCTTTTCCACTTGATCCAATTCTTGACACAGTGAGCTTCCATGCACATGCTTACCCAAAAAGAGGTAGAGGAAAGAAAGTCACAATTGCTACCTTTGTGGTCAAGTCTCCTATTAGGCTAGAGATAATGTGTCAACTCAATCACATAGTTGGATATTATCACCCTCCAGAAAAGAAGGAAAAGAATAAAAGAAAGAGGACCTCTCCTCAGAGGATTCAAGGAGAACAAGTTGCAAAAAAAACTCCTCCCCAACAATAAGAATGAAGTGCACAAAGGTTTGATGATACTAGAGCTACTCAAGTCTAGGATGAACCTTAGTTGCCTCTTATTGTACCTAACCAACTAGAAGAGGGAGAGATCCCACAAGTCTCCATTCTTCCTGCACAAGATGAGTCAACTTCTCCTTCTGTCCCAAAGAAATAGAAGAAAATAATTAAGATTTAGATGAAGAAAAGGAAAAGGATCAGTAGAAGATTAGTGCCTAATCCATCTATTCTTGAAAGCATTCTAGAAGGAGACAAAGAGGAGGAGTAAGAAGAATTAGAAGAGGAAGAGGAACAAGTGCCTCTACAAGGAAGAACTTGGCTAGCTAGAGCCACAAAGTTTCAAAGGAGAGAGAGTGCCACAGGTACCCTACCATCCACACAAGTAGAACCTTTAGAACTCTCTTCTTTGGAAGATGATGTACAACAGTGGGTGGATGAGTAGAGTGAAGAGAGTGATGATGTTTTCTCAATGTCAAATTTTGATTTCATGCCCATAGGTACATAATTGATTGGGGATAAGATCAAGGACACCCTTACAGGTGAGCCTCAACAAGAAGACTAGACGCATGCCACCAAATACATGGGGTCTTGATCTTACTCCTCCATCTCCACCATGAGTTACAATGGTAGAACAAGGCTCGATGGCTCCTCCACCTCAGAGTTAAGAGGAAGAGCAAGTTTAGAAGGAGTTATCATCAAAGGAGAGACTGGAACAAATTCTGATCAGTGAAGTGTCAGAAGGAAAAATGGTAGAATAATCCCAACCACCTTCCCAAAATATTGAGGTCCAAGCTATAGGATTAATAGAGACTAAGGATATAGGAGGGGAACCCTCCCAAGAGGAGATGACTCTAAGTAGGAGCAACAAAGGGAAGGAAATCAAAGAACATACTCCTTTGTCATCAAGAGCCAGGTCGTCAGCAGGATGCATCCTTAGATGGATCTGAAAGGAAATAATGAGGAGTGCTAAGCCTCAATTCCATGCTTTAGAGGAAGATATTTGTGACATTGTAGAGATTTTAAATAAAATCGAGTCTCCATCACATGAGGCAAGTCCATTAGCATTTATCACCAGCATAAGAAACCAGGATTTATTTGCAGAAGTGGCTCTCCCTCCTAAAGGCATAGATGTAAAAAGCCTTGGCCTTGAGGATGATGAGTTAAAGGATGTTATGTTGGGAAGGCCTACACGAGATTCATCCTGACAAATGATGACTATAGGAGTCAAAGAGGTTCTTAAGAACATGGAGCAAGATGAGATTGAACTCCAAGCACTTTGAAGGAAATTTGAGATCCTAAAATGATATCTAGCTGAAGTTGTTGGTCCTCTTGATCTTGAGCACCCCAAGAAAAATTTGAATACCATACTTAGAGAAGGGGGAGGTTTGCAACTTGACCCATTTTTGAAGGCTTGTCAGGAATGGTGAGAAATTTTTGAGGAGAAAGGTGTTATGATCATCATAAGGAATTTTAAGTTACTGCATGCTACATAGGAGAACATGAATAAGATCATAGCAATTTTGAAGTAGGATTTTAGTATTATGGATGAGGTACGGGCCTAGAGTAAGGATTTGCAAACTCTACAAGCCATAAAGGGTCAAATATATCAGGTTTTGATTGATGTATCTATTGGAGAAGAATTAGATATGATTGATGATTGGATAGAAAAGAAAAGATAGTAGATAACAATAAAGTAATGTAGACATTACATGAGGAGATTCATTGGCTAAGGGACCAAGCCTGAGAGAAAATTTTGGAAGTAGAGAGATACTATAGTGATGCATGCTTGGATATTTTTGAAGATGAGGAATGAGAAAAGTTATTACCTATAGATACAATAGTGGATAATTTCAAGAAGGATTTTGTGGAGGTTGTTGATGATGATGACATCTAACAATATTTTAGGACTGAAGAAGCCTTGTTAGAATTGGATACCAAGCTCGAGGATTTTGCTAACACCCAGATTGAGGTAGAAAATTATAGAAAAAAGGTAAAAGATAAATATAAGGCTTTAGAACTTTCAAATGCAGCCAAGATTGTTGAGATGATAGAGAAATTCAAAGGCAAACATCTGAACATAGCTTTGGGATAAAGAAGAACAAAACCCAGATGCTAGAATTTCAATTTTGACACTTAGTAAAATTTTGAGATTTTGACACTGTCGAGGTCTGCAGGTTCACAACCCCACAACTTGACAAGTATGTAGGTCCACAGCTTTGCAATTTAGAGGTGTGTCAACAATTAAGTACTTTTTCTAAAAATAGTGCTTTCCATGCAACAGGAACACATTCTGATAGAAGTTTAACTTTGACATATTCCTAGTTAAGGACCAACTTCTATTTTTGACACCTCCAGATGCTCCTACTTTGACTAAAGGCTTCCTCCTACTTTCTCTCTAATATTTTCTTTGTTTTTGACATGTAAAGGGCTCATGCATCCAATTAATGAATAAAATATGGATGAGCTCCCTCTAAGCACTAGATTAATTGTTAGTCTATATATATTTAGTTTGTTTTAATGTTTTAAAAGCATTTTATTGCATGAAGATATCTCTCACTCTCAACACAAATTGAGGAGACAATTTCTTATAAATACCCCATTGTAATATGTAACAAAGGCCACCATTATTATGCAATAAAATTATGCTTTTGGTGCTCGTATTAAAACTGTAGTGAATTCCTACTTGAATGTGTCATTGTTTTGTGAATTCTATTCATGGAATTGTGATTGAACCAAAGGTTTATTGCATTGTTCCTGGTTGTGCAATCTTTTAGTTTTGGTGTTTGCTATAGATTTACAAATTCCCCTGATGTATCTAGCTTAAAAAGAGATCATCAAATTGTGCCTACATAACTTTTCATCTTGCATGAGTACACTTTTTGTTGCCTCGCAATTTGATGAAGAGTGAAATATCATATGATTGCTAAAGTTTCTCACCGACGATTGCATCTGTGGATTCTAGGAAGCACTGCTCCTGTTTTCATTGGTTTCCTACTAATTTTTTCAAAATTTTAACTCGTAGCATGTTGTTTTCTTTAGCTTATGTCCATTTAGGATTTCAATTTCAAGTTGTTTCAATTTAATGTTATTTGCTTTCAATTTTTGTATTTTCTTTGCTAACCCTTTGTTAGAATAGGAACTCATTTTATTTGCATTGTTAGATTGAATTCATTGGAAAATAGAAGATACAAAAAAAATTGTTCTTTTTTGTGTTATTTTGGGACAACAAATAGATTTTACTTCATTCAAAGATCATAATAGAATCAACAAAGGCCTCCTCATGAACAATCACATTTATCTTCAACTGAGCAGATTTTGGTACGTCGCAAGACAAATACTAAACCTTGGAGTTGATCCCAAAAGATTATCTTTTTAAGAGAGGAATTGAAAAATGGGTTCTTGTCATTGACCTCATGCATAACAACTAACCCATAGTAACTTTTTCAAAAAATTGCAAAAGTTGCTCAACCAACTTTTTGAGCAACTATGCAACTTTTGAACAATTTTTGCTCTTGACATCTTTTGGTTAAATGGGTCCATCTAGGACTATTCTAAAACCCTAGTTAAGATTCCTATGATGTATTAAGTAACCTAATACCTTAATTGCCCATCCCTAACAAATTTTAATCTATAGAGAAAATTTTGGTTCATTTAGCAACTTTTGACCAACTTAGGAGCTAATCAGTAATTTTGGCTTTTCCTAGCTATCCATAGTTGCTCCTTTAGCTTGGGTTTACCAAGTTTAAGCTAGGAACAAAATAATATTAGGCACAATGTCCCTTTGATGGTATTGATCAGACTAAACAGAAGCATCCCTAAGGGTCTATAAGCACCATTGGGCTACAATCTTTGATCGGGCATTTCTCTTGGCTCATAAGAGGTGTTGAAAAAATTTTAGGTGCTACATGATTGTGTTATCTAGACCTACAAAAACCTATCTCATTTTTTAGAGATTTGAGTTTTTTGGATTTGGCATTCTTATCTCACCTATTGCCAAAAGTTGCAATATTGCTCAATTAAAATGAGAAAGGTTGTGTATATTTCAAATCGCTGGTCCTAGGATCAAATCATCTTCTCTATGAGCTCTAGTTGGTTGATTTTAGGCTAGAGCCAACCTCATTTCAGCTAAAAAATCCTTCTGATGGTATCAACTACACTAAATGGAAGTGTCCCTAAGGGTATCTAAGCACCATCGGGTTGCAATCTTTGATCATGCATTTCTTTGAGCTCGTACAAGGTATTGAAAAACTATTATGTACTATAGAATTGCATTATATAGGCCTACAAAAACCTATCCCAATTTTTAGTGATTTGAATTTTTTTGAATTTGGCATTTGTATCTCACCTATTGCTAAAAGTAGTAATGTTGCTTAGTTAAAATGATAAATGTTGTCTATATTTCAAATGGTTGGTCCTAGGATCAAATCATTTGAACTATTAGGTTTAGTTGGTTAGGTACTATGACTAACCTCATTTTAGCCAGAATGTCCCTTTGATGGCATCGACCATAGCGAATGGAAGTGTCCCTAAGAGTCTCTATGCACTATCAGGCTGCGATCTTTGACACAAATACAAAAATCATGACATATTTTTACTTTTCATGTCTTATTACATCAGAATAAGCGACATATGATTACATATTATAATGAATTTGATAAACATGTAACGTTTTCTATATAAAATAATAAACATTTATGTGTTTGATTAATTTTAAGAAAGTAAGCTGAAATACAAGTTTGTATGCACAAATTGAACAAGTTGGATGATAATCTAAGTTTAATGTATACCAAAATGAATAATATATTATGTTATATCAATCATATAGTTACAAAAAGATATTATGTCTCATCGGTACAATACAAAAGTCAAATACCCAACAAATGTCAAATGTGTACAATAGAAATGTCAAATATGCACAATACTAATCTCAAATATATACAATAGAAAAGTTGAATAGCTGACAAATGTTAAATGTGTACAATATAAATGTCAAATATGCAAAATACAATTCTTGAATATATATAATAAAAAAGTCAAATATATGTCAATCTCATCTGATGACCACAACTACATATGTATATCACTATCAATATCTATGATTGTCCAAAATCATCAAAATTGAGCTTCTTTGATGCAGTTTGTGGCTTGCCAAGTGTCTGTAGAAGAAAAATTGAAATACACTATCAAATATCTTATCTATAAGTACTATGAAAATAACTAGAAATTGGATTCTAAATCATGGATAGTTGAGTTGTTCATTACCTCGTCCCTTTTTCCCATAATTAGACTACATAAAAATGGTAATGCACTCCTTCGTTGATGGGTGGGACTCCTAACAAAATGATGAGGCAGAGTTATGATGGGAGACACAACTATTGGTGAATCAATGCTCATGGGAGGCACAACCACCAATGGATTAGTGAAGGTATGTGGCACAAGCTATATGGTAAGTGATAAAATGTTAGCATTATAGAGTGGCATTAGGGATTCTAAATTCTAAATAGAGTAATAAAAAAAAGTACTATAGCTTGAGCTAGATCTCTTGTACTAGCAAGAGGTACAACCCCTGATGAATGAGTGTTGGTATAAGGCACAGCTTGTATGGTAAGCCATATAATGTTAGTATTATAGAGTGGCATTAGGGATTCCAAATATAGTAAAAAACTAAAAACATACTATAGCCTGAGCTAGATCTTGTGTGCTAACATGAGGTACAACCACTAATGAATCAATGCAAGTATGTGGCACAACCTGTATGGTAAGTGATAAAATGCTATAATTGTAGAGTAGCCATTAGGGATTTATATCACACACAAAGGCAATCTAAATTGAAATCACAAGAGAGCTTCAACTAAGACTCTACATACATATCTCTAGCCTCTATTTTGTTTGACCCCATATTTAACACTCAAGACTCCTAAAAAAATGAAATGGGAAAGGATTTACACGAAGTCTCAAAGAGTGTTGTGATAGGTAAAAGATAGATAACACATGTTTTTGAAGTAATTGATAGCAACCAACAAGATTGGGGGCTGACCTTGAAGTACAAAAACCTAAATAAACAGCCAAAGGTAACCGTCTTGTAAACTAAGGTCTATACCAACTTTAAACTTCAAAAAAACAAAATGTTCATAGTCAACTTAGAAAAACTAGAAGTCTTTAAGCTAATATGCATAATAGTCTATAAAATAAAATAACATCCATTACAAGAATTGCTTCTATGAGTCCTCTTAAATGACATAAACATAAAGACTCCATGGGATACCAAGTTCATAGGCGTAAACATAAACAAGAAAGAAAAGAAAAGACATAGGGCTAACTACCCTTCTCTAGCCCATGACTATCCTCCTTCTCAGGCACATCCTTGTCCCTGTCCTCACCTTCCACTTTAATTGGTTTGTCTAGGATGGTTTTTAACCAATCCTCAACCATGAACCCATAGATGGAACAAGTGGTCTCAATGACTTTGCCTAGGTAATTTTCCTCTTTGTGAGCCTACAAAAAATAAAGGGTGTTGTTCATAGAGTGTACAGACTTGGTGGAAAGCTAAACCAAGGTTTTAAACCTCTAATAGATAGAAATTTGGTTGTTAGCCAATTCCCTCATGGAATTCTATAGCCTTTCCAGTCTCACCTTGCTATGACTATGCTTGTCCTTCTTCCCAACACCTTTGGGTTTTTTTTTTCCTAGGGGAGGTATTATCATCCCCCCAACTCTTAGTTGGGGTAGCCTCAGGAGTGTCAGAAACATGGGAGTGACTTATAGGGCTTCGGGTAGGTTTTTTCTCCCAGGGCATTCTCTTCCATTCAGGAGTTCTAGCATTACTTTTGGAGGAATGGGACTTGGAATCATGCATGTGGGAAGACTTAAATTTTTCTATCTAGAGGCATTTGCTAGACCTCCTAGTACTTTTCTTACCCTTCTTAATGTCCAAATTTGACTCAATCAAGCTAAACTCTGGGTTAATTTTGACATCAAAGATAGGGGTTTTCTTGAACTTCCTGTGGCTAGGGCCAAAACAAGGTTCAAGGGAGGCTTGGGGAGTGACAAAGGCAAGCAAGTTAATGAAAAGATGTAGATTTATGGTAAGATGCTGGGTATAAAGTTTATTCATCAGCCCCTGGTGGATGAAGTAGAAGGTTTTCCCTTCCTCATGTTTCCTCCTTGCCTTAAGAATACCATCCTCTAGTAAACACAATAACAAAAATGGGAAGGAGATGTGGTCCAAATTCTCTAAATGATTTAGGATTGGGAAATGGTAGTAGTATAGTACTTAGAAATGGTCCTCCAAGGTGATATACTACATGATGGCATAATAGAGCTTAGGAAGAGTAGCTCGAGAACACCCACCATGCATTCTCTCTAGTTCCTCTTTGCCCTTGAAGAATTTTCATGGGCTAGCTTCCTTATTGACCCTTTCTTTCTTCTACCAATTCTTTCCTTCCAAAAAAAATTCACCAACCCTCGTAATGGTTTCTTCTAAAATATTGAAGCTCATTCCATTAATGGCCACCTTCCTATCCTTCCACATCTAGAAGAATTGCATTGATATGATCTCATCATGCTTCACCATACCCTCCATATACTCTAAAAGGGCACCTTCTTTCAAGTACACCATCACCACCTCACTACTATGAATGCTATCTTACACACCCACAAATTCTATTCAATCACTATTTCCCATAATGTCACCTAGATCAACCACTAATTCATTAGACGACATAGCCTTGTTGTGGGTTTTGATATTGATGGATATAAATTGAAGAACCTTGGTAAATAAAATGAAAAGGCATTGCATGACCATCATAAGTCTTCAATGTTTCCTAAAAAAAAAAAATCACTCTTCTAGGCACGTGTGAGTGTTCTCTTTCCTTCTGTAGATGGTCATTGCCAACTGTATCTTGCACAGGAAATCATTAACCTATCATTTTGATCATTACGAGATCATTCACTAAATCTTGCCAAATCCACACTTTGCAACCTTTTATGATATTCATTAATGTTCATAGCAACTAAAATCATGATGCAAATCAATAAATAATCATGCCAAAAACTCCCTTTATGAAGTGTCTTGTTCATATGCCCACATGGAGAAAAGAAGGACGACCACCCATTTTGGATATTCGCATGGAATTAATGTAGGTACACTCCCTTTCCATCACAACTTGAGTTGATGATGGAAATATTTTGGTGTCATCCCATTCCAAAAGCTACGTGACACCATGGCCAAATCCAACTAGTCCATCCACTATACCATTTCCCTCATGATATATAATGCCAACATCAATCTCTTAGAGAACTTCCATCTGACTTTGAATTTCCTTGATTATAACTTTAATCAACTAGTTTCTTTTCCCTTCTCCCTTAGTAGCTTTAATGATTAACATCAAGTCTCCCTCAATAGCTGGCTTATTGACTCCTCATGCTCTCACAATTCTCAACCCCCAGAGAAGTGCTTCTACTTCATTTTTAGAGCCCCCTCCATAGTTTCTCATGTAGGAGACAACCATATTACCCATACTATTACAAATGATACCTCGTGCGATAGTGCTACCCAACATAGCCAAACCTTCATTTAGTTTAGCTTGAGCCAAGAGTTAGGGGGATGCCACACCATCTTTATTCTAGCCAGAACCTTGGAATTGTCAAATTGAGCCACCATTGCACCACCATTCCAAGTCAAAGCCCATTTCATATCAAGCTCACCTGGGGGGTCAGGGGACTTCCAATGCCATACCCACCTACATTTTTTTAGAAGCCTAGTAGTGATTTGGGCCACCCCTCAACTAGTATTGGCTTGGTCCCTAAAAATTGTGTTGTTCCTCTCCTTCCATATATTCCATGAAATGTATTGGGGAGAATCATCCATAATGTTTTTGAGTTATGGGTAGTTAGTCAGGCCGTCCCAATGAGTGAATTTTTCTAGATCTCCATCCATGCACCACTGAACCTCCCATAATGCAAGAACCTCCCTCCACACCTTCATAGCAAAGGGGTAGTGAATAAACATATGATTAATAGATTTAGCTTCATTGAGACATAAAATAGAACAATTAGTGATTTGAAACCTTCTATGCTAGAGATTGTCAATAGTGAGAATCGACCCATGAAAATTCATCCACCGAAAGAAGTTTATCGTAGGAAGAATCCAAGGGTGCCAAGCTTTAATCCAATCAACATTTGCCACTTCCATCCAGGTTAGAGAAGTAAGTAGACTTAACTGTAAACTCCCTTGAAGGTGTGAGCTTCCAAAATAAAGGATCCTCCACAGGGGCTAAAGGAATCTTGCAATTGTGTAGGAGGACCTGCAGCTCATGAGCAAGGCCCAACTCCCTAGGCTCAAGGTTCTAGACGGCAGTCCATTATCTGTTAGGGGTGATAAAGTTTCAAGTCTAGGGGCCATACATTCTAGTGCAATCCTCCCAAAGAGATAAAAAAATAGTTTTCATGAGGGGGTTCTCATGAATCCATTGATCCTCCCAGAAGTCAATAGAATTGTCATTCCCTAAAATCTAGTAACACCCCTTTCTTAGGACCTTATGGCCTTATGGGTATTAACAACATTGTTCCATATTTTGATCCTTGGGGGAGAGTTTGAGCCCAAGGGAATTGGTGAGGAGCCAAACCTTTGAGATATTTAGCTAATATTATATGACACCAACTTCCCTGCTAGTTCACTAAATTCCAACCAATTTTGATTAAGAGAGCCCTATTTAGGTGACCAATTCTTCTTAAGTTCAAACCTCCAAGAGCTTTTGGGTGGAAAATTATCTCCTAGCTCACCAAGCTCATTTTGATCTTGTCTTCAGTACTAGACCATAAGAAATTTCACTGTATTTTCTTAAGAATATCTTTGAATCTACAAAGGATTTTGAATATGGACAAGAAATAAACCAGAATACCTTGTAGGGAGGTAGAGAGAAGCTAGAGTTTCCCAACATTACTCAGAAAATTTCCCTTCTAGCCCACTAGCTTACATTGAAAGCATTCAACTAAACCATTCCAATATTCATTTGGGACTTTCTTTATGGTAAGTGGTAGGCCAAGATAAGTGTCAAGGAGGGATGCTTCTTGGTAGCCAAGAATATTAGTCACCTTTTCTCTCTAACTAAAAATGATGTTGAAGAAATAGACTTTACTTTTATGATAATTAATGCATTGGTCAAATATCAACACATAGTGGTTTAGAGTGTCTTTCTCTAGCTTCATGAATTGATTAGATGTTGAATAAGAAAGTGTCATCCAAAAACTACTAGATAGCTTGTGGGGGGCACTAGGAGGTAGGTTTTAAGCCCTTAATTTTTCCAAAGTTAGTTAAAAAAATTAGATTAAACTTCTGCCACAAGAATAAAAAGGTAGGGAGATAGGGGGTCACCTTGACACAATCCTTGGGAGGAGTAAAAGAAGTTTCTAGGGGTTCCATTAACAAGCACCAAGAAATTAATAAAGGTAATAGAACTTTTAATAATCCTAATAACCTTCTCACTAAATCCAAGTCTGGCAAGTATGGAAAAGGGAAAAGCCCACCTAACTTTATCATAGGCTATGGAAATATCCAGTTTAAGTGCCATACTTAGGATCTTAGACCTTTCCATAGAATGAATCACCTCATGGGTGGTTATAACCACATTGAAAATTTTCCTCCCTAGCACAAACACATTCTAGTATGGGCCAATGAATTTCTCTAGTAGGGGCTTAATGTGATTCACCATAACCTTAGCCAAAACATTATAAATAGTGTTGTAAAGGCTGATGGGTCTAAAGTCTCCCAGTCTCTAGGGGTCCTTAGTCTTGGGGATGAGAACAATGAAGGTCTTATTTAGTTCCTTCAGTAGCTTTACCATTCTTACAAAGTTGCTAGCAACATGGATGATGTCATTTCTGACAATGTCCCAGAATTCCTAAAAAAAAAAATAGGAGGGAAGCCATCAGGCCTAGGGGCTTTGTACTAATTCATACTAAAAATAGCCATTCTAACTTCCTCCTCCTTGACCTTTCTCATTATCTCCTCATTCATTTGGTTATTAATCACAAGTTAAAATTATCTCAATATATCATTTTGTAACATATTGTTAGCCTGGGTAAACATAGTGTTGTACATTTTGTGGAAGTAGGAGGTGACTTTATCTTCTACCTATTCCACTTTGGTGATTTCTTGATCATTATCATCAAGAAACACATTGATAGTATTTCTCTTTTTCCTTCTCGAGTGTGATCTATCGAAGAACATCGTGTTTTTGTCTCCCTCCTCTAGCCATTGTACCCTAGATCTCTGTTTCCAAAAGAATTCCTCCCTATTGAAGATGATTTCCCTTTGTTTCTACACTCCCTCTCCTCATAGTGATGCTCAAATGTGAAGCTCTCTACAAGTTGATTTTGGAGAGCTTCCAACTTTTTTTAGTCAATTTTTCTACTAATCTAGACCATAGTCGTGCCTTCCACTAGCTCTCTCCACCATCTAGAAATATAATCCCTAAACTCAATATGAGAATGACACATAATTTCATATCTAAATGGCATTCTTCTAGTAGGATATTGTGCTTAGGAAAGAAGAAAATAGAGTGGTCCAAAATAGTCCTCAACCATGCCTTTAAGGAGATATGTTGAAGGATGTCCCATCTAGTAGAGATAAGTGCCCTATCTAGCCTACCATAAATAAATTTTCTCCCTAGTTTGTTATTAGACCAAGTGAAAGCAAAACCTTGGAGATCAATATCAATGAGCTCATTTCTTTTCAAAAGTTCATCCAAGTCTTGCATACTTTCCAACAAATTCTCCAACCCTCCCATTTTTTTTGAAGGGTACAATAGGGTGTTGAAATCTCCCATACACAAAATTTTTCTATGTTGAATGGAAGTAGCCACATTTGTAGCCTCATTCCAAACAACAAGTATACCATTACAAGATTTGGGGGCATAAAAATTAAAAATAGTCCAAATACTGAATTGGTCGGTGAAATTTGTGGCTACAAAATGGGTACTAATAGAGATATCCACCCCCACTACCTTGTCAAGATTCCATATAGTAGCAATGCTACTAGAAGAACCATTAGCTTTACTATAGGTATATGTAGCACCTAGCCAAACATACTCAACCACTCTCAAGAACACTTGGTTAGTCATTTTAAATTCTTACAAAAGAATCATTTTAGTTTTGAGTTCAATGATCTTTTGTTTGACTTCATACTACTTCCTAAGGCTATTCAACCCCATCACATTCTAGGATATGATGTTCATCCTTTATAGTTATGGGTATCCTTCAAGGTTTAAATTTCCCCTATGCAATATCCTTTTTTATTTCTTTTTGATGGATGCTCCTGATCAAGGGTCTCTCAACCTTAACAAATGATCCAACATCCACCTTAATCCTACCTTTGTTCTTCCTCTTTGGGACCATCCATTTAACAAGGCTAGGTTCCTCTAAGAGGGGTGAAAAAAATTCAACAATACCTACAAGGAAACCACAAGGGTTCCATTTGACAATGGTGACCTAGCCCCTAGGTTTCAAGGTAGACTACATGGGATTATTCCATCTATAGCCATTTCTTTGTCCAGAACATCATTATCAAGGTGTGGTATTTCTAGGATTTGTAACTCCCCTTCTTCAAGAGTGGCAATGTCCATTATGAGTTTAGTCCCCATGCCTTGTGCCACATCCATTTCTTCATGAGGGGTTTTAATACTCTCATCTACACAATGGGATCTATGGGACTATGGAACCCCCTAACATCTATCTAGTTCTAAGTTAACCTTAGGAGTCCTTTCAGCAACATTTCTGCTTTTGATCACCTAAACACCTGGAGAAGAGACCTTTCTCTTGAGTTTCTCATCCTTTAGGAATTCCACAAAGGGATGGCCAAAGCTATTAAATTTCTAGAAAAAAGGAGCAACATTTTCATAGATAAGAGATTGCATCCAGGTGCCCCATTTGGACATTTGGTCCACTGTGGTAGGTAGAGGTTTATTGATTCTCACATTCACACAAAACCTAGAAAAACCAAGTTTTACCTTTGAACCAGTCATCGAGTACATTTTTATGAACTGCCCAAAGGATCTTCCAATCCATTCAAAAACACATTCATCCTAGAACTCTAGGGGGAGTACAAGAAAGTGTATCTAGACCAAGGTAGATCTATAGAGGTCACTCCCTAGGTTAAAACTAGGTTTCCATTTTGCCATCATTAAATGATGTTTTCCAAACTTCAACAATCTAGCCATAAGCAAGTCCCAATCCTTCTCAACTATGAAAATAAATAGGAAGAGGGCTCTATCCATCACCAAGATGGAGACAAAACCCATTAGTTTCCACTTTGTTGTACACCATTTTCTGACTATTTCCACCATAGGCTAGAAAGAGATAAAATTTCCCACAAGATACAAGGTAAACCTTGAGGAGATTGACTCCACCATAGAATCATGTAAAGAAATTTGAGGTCCTGTGGGTCCTGAGGATAACATGGGTTTGGCAATAAAATCCACAAAACTCTTGGATCCAACAAAAAACCCCTACCAATTTGACCTTGGGGGCTCTAATAAGGGGGTTTTTGATATGGGGCTGCCTATAGGTTTGGGGCCCAAACAAGCACAATTATCCAGAACAGCTCCAAGTTCCAATAGAATAGCAATGTCGTCCTACTGAAGAAGGGAACCATCTAGGGATCTTCCCACAAGATCAAAATCTAGGAAACTGAGTTTGAAATCTAATAGGTGAGGTAAGGGTGGAAGGGGTTTCCATCCCTCCCAAGATTGGGAGGGCATAGGAGTGGGCATGGGTTCAAGGGTGAACCAAGTTACACATCTCGTAAAGTTTGCAGAGCTTATTACACATTCTAAATTTTTAATAAAAAATAGATGTTAATAAGACAATTTATTGATAATTATATTATAAAACTAAAAAAATATATATTCATTTGTAAATACAATTGTTTAATATGTATATAGAACAAATGCATACCCTAACCTAAAATTTAGGAGGAGAAAAATATGAAATTTACCTCTTCCATTGCCTCAACATTGATAGTCTTAGGTGCATTCATAAACTCTAAAAAGAAAAATTGTTTCTAAATATATTAAACAAACAAGTCAACATGTATTCATCAATATTGAGTACATGTATATACATTCATTCATTATAAATTTCAAAATATAAACTTGACTTGTATTTAATACCTTTTTTTGTTTTGGTGTTCTTGCTGATTTCTTTCCCTTTCCTCCAAACCTCAAGCTATGTGGAGTACCCTAAGGAAGAAAAAAATATAATATAAGAGGAATCAATAAGACACTTAATGAATTTAACTCAAATTTTAAACTTCATACATGTGCAAGCTATGATACTGCATATCTCTCAAGGCCAAAGTTAATGGCAGAAAGTGTTCCTATCATGTCCAAACTCAAACAAACAAACCTATGTTCCCTATCCACAAAAGAACATTGCCATCAAATCATTTGTGAATGTGAAGTCCCCACCTCTGTATGAATAACAAGTATGCCCATAATGTAAATATGGATAAGATGCCACTCCATCCTGAGACACCTCCATATCTATCCCATCACACATTTTTTGATAGCTAAAAAAAAAATTTGGTTGGGCCACAAACACTAAAATGATGCACCTGATGATGATGCAAGTGGAACAAGTGAAGATGGCATTGGTGGTGCATGTGACACAAGAGGAGATAACACTAGTGGTGTAGGTGACACAAGCGGAGATGACACTGGTGGTGCAAGTGATGCTAATGATAGAGTTATTGTAGGCTATGATGATCAAGGTGCCATAGGTGATGATGATAGAGCTGTCACATATTGTGATAACCTTGGTGCCATAGGTGATGATGATGGAGCTATCATATGCTATGATGACCCTAACGGTGCATCTAATGATGGTTAAGATGCCATAGGTGAAGGAAAACCACCTAACTGTGAGCCATGCTAAATGATAACATTTGTCAATGATGCAACTGCATGAAGAGTTTGTAAAACAATAGACTCCTTTAGAATTGATTAAATCACAACATGAGGCATGGGTTTCCATCTTATAAATCTCCTCTCATGTTGTGGTACCACCCTATGATCCCCAGATCTATTGTACATAGATACTCTCCCCCTACCCTTGAACTAATGGATGTGAAAGTATTTTGGCTTCTCGCTGCTGGGGATGAACTCACAATATAGTTTTCTCAAAATATATAGAGGCACCTCATAATTATTACACAGTGGTAGGCTAAATACCATAGACCACCTATCCAGAAAACATGATCTCATCCTAGCATGTGTACACCAATGAATATGAAAAGTTTGTGTTGTGTGTAATAGGGAGTTGCCAAATATAGGATCAGTGACAAGAGAACATATAGTACCTTTCTTTATGTCTTTATATTTCACTTGCTGATATGATAACCCATTGGCATAAAATACATGACACCTATCCCTCCATGTACCTCATTTTGTAACCTCCCTAGACACCTCATTTGCATTTTGGGCAATTTGTTGAAGTGTATTCACTAGGGTTGAGTGGTGAGAAAGTATAGATGACTACAACCTATTGATCATTTGGGTAATGTTAGGACTATTTTGTGAGAGATAGTTTATGAAGTCCTCTAGTGTAGTAGTTAAATGATGTGATTGTATGTGTGAAGGGTTTATAGATGGCAGTGGTTGTTGAAAGAGAATGTTGAGTGGAGGGTTTTTTGGTTATGTCACTATGGGTGAAAGGTTTTTTGAATTATATTATTTAACAAACTAATTAGGTTTTAAAAATTTTGATTAGGTTTTTAAAAGTATAATGACTAGGCTTGGATACCAAGTTTGGCCAATATTTCACTTTTAAATAACCCGATTTGGTTATTAAATTTTTTTCTATTTTTTGGGCGGGTGTCCACCTTTTTGTACACCAACTTGGTGAACACACCCTATCAACCATTCATGAATCAAAATCTAAAAGGTAGAAAGTTATATTTATATTATTGCATTCAACATGATCTTGAAGGAAATGATTATTTTGCAAACATAATGGTAGTGTAAGTTATGGACCAAGAGGAAATAAACATGAATTCTACATGTTGTCAATAAAATGTTGAAATTTTAAATGCACATCTTTCCATCCTATTACCCTTAACACAAAAACATTATGACTCTTATAAAAAATTGACATTTTAGGAAGAATGTAAAATACAATGCCACAATTCCTAAGAAAGAAAGTACACAAACCAATAGCAATTGAAAAAAAAATTGTATCCAATAGAGCTAACAACAATACATTTGCACTTGTTTTTCTACCAAAAATTTTGACCAAAAGTATGATTTGTTTTTTTTTTGGTTTTTATCCCCGTATTGGTCAAAAATGTCCTAACTTTTGCCAAGTTGGTCAAAATTTTGACCTACTCAAGTCATAACAAAGAAATAGTATGTTAAATTTAATATTATATATTGGCATAGGCTTATAGTCATATTATGATATTATTATTTTATGCTATTTCATTCCTATGTAGGGTATCATGGAAATTTGTGGGTAATATTAGGGCTTCACGGGTAATATTGGGGCCTAATCGTGGGTAATATTGGGGTTAATTTTGCAAAGATCAATCACTAGAGGAAGAATATGCATGTTCTTCCAAAGTTCAACACATTGGTTATGCAATTGATCTTCTTGGGATATGGTCAATACTTAGACAAGTTGAATCCATGAGATTTTAATTCCATGTATCATAATCAATGTAGGATTGAGGCTTGATCTTTGAAATAAAAAAATATATGTGCATCTTTCAAATACTAGAAAAAACTAGGAGCTCCCAAATTTGTCTAGAGCTCTGCATATCACTATTCATTCCTTCACCTATTTCTAGCAAAACATTCATTTTCTTGTTCTACATTATTTGTGGTGAATTTGGTCCTTTAATTGATGCTAGTATTTGGTTTCATCGACCTCATTTTTCTAAATAAGTCCTACTAAATAGCTTGATTTTTGCATTATCTAGTAGAAACTTGAATACTAGAATCTACTTTACATACTCCTTTCAGTATTCTAAATGCTAAAGGCAATAGATACCACAAACAAAATAGTACTTCAAACATGTATTTTGAAATTTGGACAAGGGTGTGCTTCACCAATAATTTAACTCTATAATTCATCAAAAAAAAATCATTTTCTAAAATTTGTGTATATCATGTTTGAAAAAATGTTACCTTTTTACTTAGTTTAAAATTTATCATGATACGAAGGCCTAAGCCAAGATGAAGTTACAAAGAAAAGGCTATAATTGCAATACAACTTCATATTTCCTTTGTAATTATTTGTAGACAAGTAAAGAAGAAGATGATAGAATGTTTAGTAGTGCATATCAGATAATCTCTTTATTAAGTTGAAGTATTATTTGGAGTAAATGGTAGATCTCGTACAAATACATAAATGATACAAGTCTTAGAGCCATTTTATTGGAAACTGGCAAGAATTTGTCAAGTTGTAGTTATAAACATCTATATGTAGCAGTAAAAAAGAACTCATGCATGCATTCATAAATTCATGTGTGCATATGCAAAAACATATGTGAATACAACAAGAACTCACACATGCATTCATAAATACTACCTTTTAAATAAAAAATAAAAATCAGTAATGATTATTGGCTCAAAATAACCTCAAACTCTATTATTGTGTGGCTGACAAGTTCCCTTTTGGTGTTGTTTTCTTAATGCTCGACTTCTTGATAGAGTTGGGAACTCATAGAAAGTTGCAGGTTAATGTTTATTCTCACCAAAAGGAGTAAGATAATTTGAGTTGGGCTTTGTAGAATGTGCGGTGCAACACACAATCAAGGCACTTTAAAATCTATGGGTAAGTTCCTCAACATCTTTATTGTATAGTGTTTAAATTCAAAACATTGTATTGTTGAGGGCTTTTGGTAGCACCTAATGGGAGCAATAAATTGAGACAACTATCCTAGTAGTTATTAAATAATGTTGTTTCTAAAAGCTGGTATCAGTTAGTAAGCTCATTTGCACAATATTAAGGGGGGATCATATTTAAAAGGAAACATTGTGTAATTGTGTTCCCAAAGGAATTGCATCTAATGCATTAACATTGGCTTTAATTGGTCATGTTTTAATTGATTAAATATTTTTCCCTTTTTTTAAAAAATTTCAACTCTTGTTCATTTTTTATCCTTTGAATATTTTGGTCGATACAAATCTATGCTAGTGTGATTATATCTCATTTGAAAATTTGTGTGTAAATGAATTTGAGATGCCTACCTTTTTTCATTTTCACTTTGTCACTAACTTTTTTGTTTGCACATATTAGGTACAAACTTGCATATCAACCCCTTGGAAAGCTATGTTGTAGAAATAGATCAGGTATCCAATTGAAATTTAATGTTGATTTTATGTGCAAGGGTATGTCCTTGGAGTTGGGGGAGTGCTCCCTAGTAAATTAGGGAATTGAGATGAGAAAATGTTTGAGAGACACCCATACAAACAAGGAAACATTAAAGGCATGTTACTTAGTGTGGGGCCATTATAAAATTGATAGGGGGTTGTAGAATGTTTCCTACCAAAGCCACCAAAAAAAAAGAGAAAAGTTAATCTTCTTATTGCTTTAACTGTGTCTCTCACACTTGAAGAATTTGTCTTAACATGAGTGAAAAAGGGGGAGAACACATGGTGTCAAGATATTACCATGAGATAAAGAGGATACTAGTGAAAAAAATTTGGACAAAGTGATCAATTTCAATACGAGAAAGATTTTCAATAGTTACAATTTTTTTCTGTACCTTTTTATTATTATTTTAAAGCTCGTCCCTCATGACTTTTTGAACTATATTTATTTTGGAACAAAGGGAACTATGATTGGGCTATTGAATTTCTTTGGTTTCAGTGTCCAAGCTAATGGTACTAAAGAAATAATTTGGGAATGAGTATTTACAAAATTTACATGTCACACTTTATAAATTTAAATAGTGAAAGGTTTGTAGATAAGTATATTCATTGGTCTCTCACTCCCTATTGCAGAATCCTCTTTAAAAATAGTCCTTGTAAGGGTAACAAGCCATACCAAGGGCTTCAAGTCTAAGTTCTTGTGTACAACACAAACTTGAGCTTATGGCATTGCCTATATAGATAAGATTATTCCTAAATTTAAATTTTGAATAAAAGTGGGAAAATAGAATTGGGTGATGTGAGGACACAATATCTATAATTGATGGGTGAACAAAAGTCAAATGTTCCCCACAAATCAATACAATTTCCACCTCATCAAGTAGTCTTTCTCTAAGCAATTGAATGTAGTAGAAAGCATAAGATAGAAATTCTTCAATTTAAATGTCAAAATATGCAATTGAGCACAAAAAAGCATACGAAGTGTAAGACACCAACTTTCCAATTTGAGCCACAATGGAGGTTCGACCCTAAAATGTAGTCTAGGTGGTTATATAAGTAGTAACTATTTCTCTTCCAATTGATTTAATAATCAACATCTTCAAACACATTTGCTAGACCCCACTTTTGATGCATTCACTTTGAAACACATTAGAAGGATAGTTTGAATACTACTCTTTACATGGTAGATGTGGTAGTTACCATAATTGTACATGAAAAGGTTGTGGAGATTTCCTTAAACAACAGAGTCATAAGATCAAAAATTTGTTTTCTATTACAAGGATGTGTTCTAAAATATATATTACAAAATTATATTATTTGAATTATTTTTTTCAGTAAATTAGAGAGGGATGATAGTTTGACCTTGCCCAAAATTGTCCCACTAGATGACAAAGGGTGCATAGGATGTAGTTGGAGAGCTTATTCTTCACCACTTTTTTTGCAAATAACTACTTGCTTTGCTATATGCATGAAATTTAGGTGTAGCATTCACATCATTGTACTATTATGAGTTGACAAGGATGAGGTTGGGGAGACACAAAGGAGTTTTGATTGATTTGTGATTAAAATTATTTGACAAACTTGAGAAAAATGGTGATGATCCAAACTCTTGATTGACTGCACTATAGTAAATGATAAGGATTTGTGGATAGTATCCTCAATAAAGTAGTTACATCCTATTTTCCTCATTGATCAGAATATCATATTCCAACCCTAGATAAAGATAAATTATGTCAATTAAGATGAGATATATCCATGTCATTGCCATCCAAAATAGTGTAGTTGTACAAATATAGTAGCATCACATCAATCATCCAAGATATCAAGTTTTTTTTGAGTGACATGTTTATTTTTATCAGTCATCCAAGATATCAAGTTGTTTTCATCAAGATATCAAGACTTGATGTAGAGCCCTCCACCATCATCCTAAGGAGATCAACACAACTAGAGGATTCAACAAACTACTTGGAATTGACTCAAGAAGTTACCTCACTCAGAGAAAAAATAGAGTTCTCTGACTTGATAGATCACTTCCACACACCTCACTCATGAGTTCACTTCCTATTTCATTTTCACAATCTCTTATTGCACTAATTCCCTCCTAGGTCACCTAGTGTACCTAGCACCTCCAACATGCCAAAATCTCAACCAAGCTTCTCACACTAATCCCAATAAAATACCACCACTTTTCAACTTAAATTGCCTAGATACCCACATCTACACTCCCAACCAACAAACCCTCATGAAATGGGTTAGTAATCCATGGATTTCTAGATTTAAACAACCTTCACTACAACACATAAGTTTAAATTTGATTAAAAAATATCCCAATTAATATCTCCAACCATCACATCTCATTTCTATCCACTAAGAATCTTCCAACCAATATTGGTGCTTCCCAAGTGCACCTTCACCCTATGTTCACTAGTCTTGATCACTGCTTTACTTCTTTGATTTAGAATAAAATATTGCATAAGATTAATATATTATAAGGACATATTCTACATTGGACTCACCCTACAAATCATGGTCCACACATTGGTGGGTCAGTCAAGGTATTTTATGGAGACCTTGCTCCAAGTATTGTCTACAACCAATACTAACACAATCACAAATACCAGTGAATGTCTTATTCTTTAATCCCAACCAAAAAAAATTTGAACACAGTTCAACAACATTCCAATAAAAAAAAATTAAAATGTTACAATGACATCTAATCCACAACACAATTTCAATCATATTTGGAGGATAATTCTTGTTGACTATACCCATAGAGATAGTGAAAACTAGAATTGTAGAGATTTTAAATTATATTCATAAAACCTTCCATCTTTTGTTCCATTACATATTGGATCATTATACATCATGTCTCTCCTTTCTAATCATGTGGAAGAACCTCTAAATAGACTTCATCTTCTCCCACAAACCCAATAGTAACCTCTTAATTGTTTGTAACTATCTGCAACAATTAGAATTAAAATGATAAAACACAAGATTTAGTTGTCAACTCCACAACATAATACTCTTACATTAATATTTAGACTTATAAAAGGTTTATTGATAACCTTTATCACCCTATAACCTTACTAACCCAACTGACTCCATTAAGCCCATTTTAGGCCATTTTTGTCATTATAGGCAATTTAAAAAATCTTACATGTTTAGTGCTTTTAAAATCATCTAGAGGCTCTATTAGTCTTATTACATCATTTAGGACCTTTATAAGTCATTTATATTGACCCTTAACCTAGATTCAATCCAAATCCATTCCTAGTGACCCCTAGGTACCTTTTAGACTCAATAATGCCATTAAGGCTTACATTAAAGCTATGATTACAATGTGATCAAAATACCATTTCAAGACCATGATAGGAATTATTGCATGTCTTGATGACCTTTGAAGGCTATTTTTCTTCCACTACTCCCAGGGATCCACTAGTGTCCCTATTGCTCATCCTGCCTCCTGCTTGTGACCTTGGTGCTTCAGCACCATACTCCCAAACTTTGAAATTGTTCCAAGTCCTCTTGGAATGCTCTAAAAAAGAAACATTTCCATGAAGCTCCATGTCCTCACATGTCTCTTGCATACTTGGACTTTGTCTCTACATACTCCATGCTAGTTTATTTTCTTGAATGAGTTTTGACTGAACCTTCATCTTTGTCACACTTATCCATGCTTCTAAATTGATGTCCACACTGATTATCTATGTACCAATATAACTTTCAGAAGTGTATACCCTATACCTTCCTTCTAGAACTTCTTTTCTTCTTCATATGCTTAAGATCTAGAGACCAAACCATTAGAAAGAAAAAATACATAACACAACCCTACCATGATTGGGCTTTGACACATCCTTGTAAATTCTATCATGTTAGAAATTTGTAACACTTGAGGATGTACCTACAATACAATCACACTTAGTATCAAAAACCAAAACAATAACTTCATACTAGTATAGGCTGTCCCCATACACATGCTTGGAATATTGTTCAAATGTCTCTTCATCCTTATGATGTCTTCATCTTCAACTTCCTCATGCTTAGATACCTTTTCCACTGATAGAAACTTCTCATCATACATTTTTCTTCCTTCTTTTCCTTTCATTGTTCCCTTGGTGACTAGCTTTTCCACTCCTCCATGGTTGTCCTTGTGAAATTTTTTTGCCCAAACTTTAATGGACATAGAATAGTACCTATTAATATTATCCCTTCTTCAAGCTTTGCTTCCTCTTTGTCTTCATTAGCAACTTCCTCAACTTTATTCTTGACTATTGTCCTACAACCTTGAACCTTTCAATCATGAGATTCACTCTTTCCCATGCAACTAATTTTCTATCTACATTCCTCTTGTCCTTTAGATGGACCACAAACCTTGTCCTCAACCTTTGAGTTAGCATTCTTTATAGCTACTTTCTTCAAAGTGCCAGGATTCCTCCTCAACATGTTCTCTTTGCCTTCTTGTTTTGTATACCTTAAGAACTCTCTTCTTCCCATCAGCCATGTTGTTGACATGCCCCATGCCATCTTATCATCTTATAGTGAACTCATAACAAACTTTTTTCCATTCTTCTTCATAACATAAGTATTCTTGCTATCATCATACAAGGATCTAACATCAATTTTCCATACTCTACCCAAGATTACATGACAATCACCCAAAGGTTTAACATCACATAGGATAGTATCACAATATGAACCAATACTGAAAGAAATAGATGTTTCTTCTTTGACATCAATCTAGTGATCATTACTGATTCCATAAAATCAATAAGGCATACCATGTGCTATCTCTTCAATATTCAATTTAGAAATCATTTCATCTAAAACAATATTAGTAATAGCACCACTAGAAACAACAACCTTGCATACCTTACCCCTACATTTGCATTGTGTTCTAAATATGGATGACCTCTAAATACATTTTACATCCTCATTCTCTACCATGATGACCACTATACCTGCTATCAAATCTTTTTCCACTCATCAACCTCTAATCCCACCTTCAATTCAAGATTTATCAACAAAGAGTCACCACCTCAGAACTCTCCCAAAAGATGATTCAACTCTAAGTAGTGTGATAGTGGAGGGCTCTACATCAAGTCTTGTTCATGATCTCTTATGCTTAATATTCAGGGCATCTATGGACAATAAAGTTTTTTAATTTTTTACATCTCTTATGGAAATGCTATTGTTTATGCTATGACTACATGAAATGGTTGAACTTATTCAAGTTTCTAGTTTTATATCATAACTATATTTTACACAATTCAATGCATTAAATGGTATGCTCATTAAGAGATATTGCTTCAAAACATTTGTATCCATATGTTTACTATCTTTTTATGTTCTAGATCCTTGATGACCCATGGAATTACACTCAAAATTGAAAAAACTTCATTGTATTATAATGTAGAAGTGTTGTTGGATTCAATTTTCAATAAAAACCCATGTAATATTAGTGTGTTGAGGTTTGTTTTTCTATAACAGGTCATTGATTTTAATTTTAGTAGATTCCCTATTTCGTAAAAAGACATGTAGTTTTAGTCTCATGAGTTTTTTTTTGTTGTTATTGGTCATTGATTATAAAAATTCATACTACATTCATTGTAGATATTTTACAACCCCTCTAATATGAATACACAAAGATTAGCCAATTAAAGATGTACATATGTTACACTATTTATTGTGACTATTTTCCATATTTTGTTTTATAGAGATTTGTTGCAACATTAATAGAAAATAAGATTTCTTGTAGCATTAATAGCACAGACAACACCATTGGACTTGAATCTAATTTCTATTCACCAAAAGGAACACATTCTTTATATCTACTTGCTTTACGTTAGCTTATCTAGGTTCGGAAGATTATCTTGCAGGAGTAATTGATATAGGTGTATCTATTTGCGGAATCATATGTCCATCCTATACAACTATTTCATTTCCCATCATCAGCTCCATGAGATAATATAACTCCAAAACATATTTATTTATGATTTCATCGCAAGCCTCTTTCTCCATGAAGTCAACATCTTTGTTGATAATAGACTTCTTGGTGATAGAATTAAATTGTTTATATTCCTTACAATCCTTGAATCCAATAAGAATACACTTCTCACTTCAATCATACAACTATCTTCTCATGTCTTTAGGTACAAGTGCATAAACCACACATTCTCAAATCCTCATATGAAATAAACTGCAACTCTTACCACTCTAAGATCACTAAAAAACTTAGAGCTTCACACTCTTAGTTGGAATTCTATTTAGAATATAAATTAAAAAAATGATAGGCATTCCCCAACCATCGATTGAAAGATTCTTCTCCTTCAACATAGTTTGAGGCATGTTCATGATGGTGCAATTCTTCTTTTCAGCAACTCCATTCTGCTATAAAGTGAAATTAGTAGTAAATTGTCTATTGATTCAATCACACTAAAAAAAATCAATGAAATCATTTAACATATAATCACCTCCTCTATTTGATCATAGAGATTTAATATATTTTCCAATTCATTTTTGACCAATTCTTTAAACCTTTTGAATACACTAAAAACTTCAAACTTTTGATGAAAAACTAAAGACTACCAATTGAAATCATCAATAGAAGTTATAAAATAAATGTTACTAGTTAATGATCAATCCACACAAATTTTTTGTGTCTAATTACATCCAATATGGATTCTGTTTTGTCACATTTACCTTAACCCTTGGACACCAAACTAAATGCATGATAAATTATGGTGAGTATACTCTCAAACAAACAAATAATCTCATTTTTCCATTGATTACAATCTGAGATATAATTAAACCCTGGATCTTAACTCTACGAAAGAAGGTTTTTGATGAGTTTTAAAAGATTCATTCAATATTTCATTACTATCCATGACTAATCACACCAATAGATCCAAAACAATCTTGAATTATCCCTTAATCATTCCAAATCAAATATAAGGCCATTCAAATCTATTTGATAATCCAATGACATTAGAGCTTTTCAATTAGAGAATGCCCTAGAAGCAAATAGGGATATTCTATGTGGATTGATCCACTTAGAGATTTAACACTATTGATATTAAGATCTTTGTAGTAAAGAACCAATCAAAGTGCTAGAGATGCCTTCCCATGCTGATCTGGATAGACAGATTGAATAAGTCTTAGACTGCAAGTTGTTATCAGAAGTAGAGGTAAAAAACCTATATGACTAGGCTAGAGCTATTTCACTGTTTATAGGATGAAATTGTAAATTTCATTAATTATTTGCATCCTTCTATATGGATGTTTGATTTAAATTGGCAAATGGGTTACAAAGAGTAGATTTTTATCTTTCTATTGAATTGTAATGGTGATCATGTCTTCCTAATTCTTGTTTGAATTTATTATAATCATGGTGCAGACTATAGAAGTGATTTCTATTAATCTTCTTTTACTAGAATTTTGAAAGTTGCCTAGATCTCTGCCTCAAGCTTAATGTAATGATACATCTATTTTAGGAAGAATTATGTGGATGCTTTTCTTTAGACATTCTCATTTCTGGGGATCACCAGGATATTACTCTTTTGTTAAGTAGGGAGAGATGTTCCTAGGATGTTTTATGTCATTTAAGATAATTGAGATGGAGAGATGGATACTGTGCCTTTGTTCTCATGCATCGAGTAGCAGGGATATGGCTCACTTTTATCATGTTGTTGGCTAGCTATTGACTTCTTTATGCTAGTTTTTCTTTTCACAGAAAACAAGTTGCTGAGACTAGAACAATAGAACCTTTCCATATCTATTAGGATTGGATTCTTTATTAAATCTCATTTTCGTCTCAATATAGTTCCATCTTGTCCTCTTCTTTTCTTGACTTCTATTATTTATTTTTAATTTTAATTTTGAGTCTTGAAATTTAGTTTCCCTGGGAGTTGTAGTTGTGGTCTAATTGAATCACATTATTGTCATAGGACTATAGATGTAGACTAACCTCATTTTGTGTTACCTCTTTGTATTGACCTAAGTTAATTTTCAAAATAATAATATGATTGGTGAAATAGTCTGCTATGTTGTGGGAGTAATTCTATAAGGTTTTTTCTGTAGAGGTATTTAAAGAAATAATACGTTGTAAAAGATAACTAGCAAGATATGTTTGACTTCCTCTAATTTTATTCTTGATGCAATGGTACAACAGTTGCTAAAATATAAGTTGTGCAAGATACTATAGAATGAAATGTACCTATTTTAGCATTTTGGTTTAATGAAATTTTGAAAGGGTAGAACTATTTTATTTATGCCACTTAATTGCTACATCTGTGAACAATTTACAATTTTAGGGGTGGAATCATGAAGCTTTGTGTGCACAACTATTTACACAAGATTTAAATGTGAAATATTTGAGGAACTTGCACAAGTAATGGACATTATGTGTTCTTCTTTTTACTGTTAGGCAATTCCTTCAATCCCATATTGATATCATAGAGTGGATTAATGATCTAGGTAAGTTCTTCAATCCTGACTTTGCGTGACATATGCTAAAATTTCCTTTGACTAATGAATAGGCGGGCTGCATCAGATTAACATTAGCACTTATCTCTTTGACTTCAATATCTGATCAAAGAGCTCTCCATATTTACATAACTCCATCAATTAGTGAACATGATCATCATCATCTTCAAATGTATTGTAGAAATCAATTTTAATCATGGAGGCTGGTACTCATAAAATACACTCAAATGGATGCCTAAAAATTTTGAACTTTAAAGCTCCATCAAGGGTATTAGGATATTGTAATGTTTCTCTAATAGTCATTGTACGTAGTTAGTCTATAGTCTATTGGGTAGTTTCTATTTTTGCTTCTAATTCACATTTCTTATTCTAAGAATGTAGTTTTTGTAAATCTATATATGGAGCTTTTATCTTCTCTGTTTAATACAACACCAATTTATCATAACCCTCATGTAGTGGGAGTGGTGCTACATTTACTCTTGGTTAAAATGATGTCAAACCAAATAATGACCATAATCTAGATTCTTTTGAAGATAGAAGGCCATTATACAAGTTTATGACTATATTTATTTCAAATTTTATTCGTAATATGATATCATTTGAATTGTCCTAGACATATATGATACATAACATAATATTGGATTTTTGAACTATCAACTAACATTTATTTTTATGACTATAATGTAGTATCATACCATCAAATTGATAATCTATCATTTTTTTGTAGACTAAGTGGTGTTTGACACTTTGCTAGAAATATGCTATAGAATTTGTTGTTGCAAGTGGTTGTTATGAAATTACTTGCAAATGCTCATATATCTTTTGGTGGAATGTAAGTCACGTTTTGTGTCTTAGTTTGTTGATATCTTATTACACCAGCAACTAGGATTTTCCCTTTAGTGACATAAAAGGTAAACATGCTTAATTGCTCATTCAAATTTGTTTCTTCCCATGTCAAATTTTTTTATTCTTTTGTAACTCAAATAGCCTCAAGTGTTTAGAAGAAGCTCACCATCTAGTGGATTGTGAGATAGTGGCAAAGTGGATCTTGAAGAATAGTGAAGAGTCAAAAAACGTGATTTGGTTATGCTCTAATGGATTTTACTTATAGGCTTTTACTTAAATCCCTCCAAGTTACTTTGACCACCTTGAGTAACATATTGGTAAATATGCTTGTAGGTCTTGAAGAATTTTTCTTGTTTATTGATAGTAAAATTAATCATTATTATTAACATCAATACTTCTTAAAGAATGACTTGTTCATCTAATATAACTTTTAGTTTCCTATATATATATTTTTTCAAATATATATCATTTCATGTTTGGTTGCTTCTTGCTACTTACAATAGTTATTACACATCATCTTCCTTATTGCTGATAGTTTTTTGGCCATCAGGATGAGGTGTTCATTACTAGTTTAACCTCAAGTTGCTGGAAATTTTCCTTTCAATCTTAGCCATAGCTTGCTAGAATCTTGTTCATAAGATAGCAGATGAGGAAACAACAACACTATGGAGTAAAATATTGCTAATACTTCAAATACAGAGTAAACCCACAAAATATTGACAAAATGCCTTGTAAAGAATTGAAACACAAGAATAGAATCCATGGATTCTTTCACATGCACTAAAGTACTAATGTGTAGATAAACTCTAGAGAATTCCAATTAAACCCTAGTACAACCTTTGCTTGTGATTCAATGGAAATTTTTGAGCAAAATTTAAACATAAAATATTTTTGTGCATATCTTTGTTTCTAACTATTGAAAATTAATGGTCTTTTGGATTTAGTTAGTATTGTGGATTTACTTTCATGTGAATTTGGTTTGGGACCAAAAGGTTTTATATTCTAGGAGAAAAATGTTTTCCCTAGGTAGACTAGACATGCAAGTTTCTTTATTTTTTAATGACAGTAAAATTGAGGTTCATTACTAGGGTCATAAATTTGAATCGCACCATTGGATTCTTGTCAAATTTGAATATGTTTTTGTGATCCTTATTCTCCACAAACACACCAGAACAATTTTACAAATTTAGACTAGGTTGGAAGATATTCATGTCTATCTACTAGTCTATAAAACTATCATCAAGAAGATGATCTAAGAGAGAGTACATGGGTAGGCATTCATTGGGGGATTCACTCGCTCTATTTTTACCAAGAATTGGTGGAAATTTCAAGAAATTCTTGATAGTTTTCAATCACTATTTGGTCAAAATTTTGACCAAAAATAACAAATTATAGTTAGTAAAGACAAAAAAAAAATTTGACAACTGTATTTTTCAAAATTTTAGTCAACTTGCAAGTTGGTCAAAATTTCAACAAGAAAAATTTCCATGAACTGCTTGGTCAAAATTTTGACAACTTGGATCAAAATTTTGACCAAAATTCGTTGAAAATTGAGTTTAAACTTACTAGTGTATTGGTGCATGTCTCTAAGTTTATTCCACCAATTTTATAACAACATTGATTTATTTCCATAACTCTATATTCTACCAAGTAGAGGTGGTGGTCGGTGCCTTTAATATTTTATTTGATTATAGCTTTTCAAGTTGGTGTCTTATAATATATGTTATTATACATGAAGTATTGATTTTATTGTTGAATATTGCCGATATAAATTATGGATTGGCATTTAGCTTTGGTTATTCAACAGATCATTCAGTTATGCAATTCTCTAGATTTTTTGTCTTTTATGCATATCCCTCATGAATGGAACGGTGTGGCTAATTGTCTAGCTAAATGGGCCTCTGAGCAAGGGCCAGCTTGGAATATTATTGATCATAGGATGCTTCCCCTTGATTTATCTCAAATGCTGGTTCAACTTGTGGACCAAGATAAAGCTCTGTAGTTCCCTCTGTTTTTGGTGTTGTTCTAATCTCTTTGGTATTCAATAAAAAATTTATCTCTCTTTTAGTTAAAATTGTTGAGACATATCGTGATACACCATAGAGGAATTTGTAGAGACACTCACATTCTGATTGGAAATATTCATGTGGGAGAAGGAAGCTATAGAGGAGGCCTCACATTTAAACAATCATTAAACTCATATGTCTTAGCCAATCAAATTCTGATTTATCTTTGCATAGCTTTATATTTTTCTATTTAGATTAAAATTTTCTCAAGATTTAACAAAATGGAATCTTTTTGGCCTATTATTGGGCACTATTGATAGTTGCATAAAGGCAAGAGAAAAATATGGGTTCCCAATGTAAGAGAAAGCATACGATGCATCTGTCAGTGTGTTGCATGCATCTTTATTAGTATAGAAAGTGAGGTTCCAAGCTCATAATATGTCCATCTAGCTTGTGAATTTATAGTCTGTTAAGACAAGAAATATAGCATGCTACATGAAGCTTCCACTGTTTACAACATTCACAAAAGATAAATGTCAATAGTGGTCTTCATATTCCATTTTCTTCTTCTTAACATGGTTGGTTTCTTTTCTTCTCAATCATTTTTGCAAAAGCCTTATTTGTTTGTGGATGTTCATATGTATAGTAGAAACCATGATCCCTTACAATTAAGCAGTTAATAATGGACATGAAAATGAAATGGTTTGATTTGGCCTAGTTATCATTTTAATTTATGTTTGTATCATGTAGCTATAAATTTGGGCTTTGTATTTGTTAACTCCATGTTAAAAGTGCAATATATTTCCCCACTCTCTCCTTGCTCCCTACAATTTCTTCATGGAAATTTTTTTGAAATATTTTAGTTGTGCTAGAGAAACAATAAGAATTTACAAGACTTTTCAAGAAACCATTTCCATACTTAAAAAATGGACACAAATTCTTGACATATCATTTAGTCCTCTATTGGAGTGGTAATTGGGGATATCTTGGCCCTTGTTGGCTTCTCAAGGTTTTTTCATGTAAATGAGATAACACAAATACATGTGATTGTGTATATAGTTCCATGGAGATATATGGCCTTCCATTTGGGGCGATCCTAAATATTTCAAGGATGCAGGTTATGGAGAAAAAAATATTGGAATTATTACTACCTACACCAGCTCTGATGAGGAAGATGAAGAAGAGGAAAAGAAGAAATAGGAAGAGGAGAGGAGGAAAGAATAAGTAAAGAGGAGAGAAGAAGAAAAAAAAAAGAGAAGAGAAGAATCAAGAAGAAGAATGTAGAGAAGAATTAGAGAGGAAAAGAGAAAAATAAATAAAAGATGTAGAAAGGAAACAAATAGAAGAGAAAAAGAGGATACAAAAGGAAAATAAAAAAAAGCTAGAGGAAGAGGAAAGGAAGAACAAGCAAGAGGTAGAAGAAAGGAAGAAAGAAAAAAAAAAGAAAGATATAATTAAAGAAGAAAGGAAGAAGACTAAGGAAGAGAAGAATATTGCAGAACTAAAAGAAATTACACTCATTTCAACAATAACTCCAGTAGGAACAAAAACAACAACAACAATATTATCTAATGACAATGATGAACAAAAGGGACTGATGAGTTCTTTGTGAAAATTGCTTCGAAAGAACAAGTCAATTAAGTCTTTGGAGAAGACATTATCATAAGTATTGGATAGGAAACAATAAACAGTTACTACAAGTGTAAAAAATTCATACTTACAATCAAAGGCTACACAATTGGTGAAATTCTTCAATGAGCAATTAACAACCTTGTCTGAAGTTTCTTCAACACAAGCCTAGGCCAAACATGATGCAATTTTTTTGATATAGTATGCGTGACATGAGGAATTAATTAAAGGCACTTGATGTTTGCATCAAGGAGTTAAAGAAGCATATTGATGACAGAAAGAAGTTGTATGGATAGAGTGTGCTATCATATAAATAGCTAACAGATTTTGAGAACCAAATAAAGGGTTAGATAAGTGAAGTTGAGACACTCACTACAAGGTTACAACTGCCTAAGACTAGTATTGAAGATTTTGGTATATACGTTGATTTTGGTATATAGATTTTGGTATTGAAGATCTACAAACTCCTAACAGTTTTGAACCAACTCCTAATAGGGTTGAGGCTTCTAATAGGGCCTAGTCCTCTAACAAGGACTCAAGACAATATATGTACTTCATAGACTACTAATAGGGTCAATGTTCTTAAATGGATTCTTTGTTTAGTGGATCATCTTGTCGGTATCATCCCCACCAAGGTTTTCCCTTGGCTAGGGTTTCCCTAATTAACAAATAATGGTATTATTAGTTCTCTTTATGCATGATTATATTTACTATTCAACATTGTTAGTTTACTTTCATATGCATGATATAAACTAATTAACAATATTTAGTTGTGGGAAAATTTTTGTATAATACTGATTCACCCCCCTCCCTCTAAGCATTGTCTATTTCTAACAATATATATTCTTGGGAGAATTATCCATGTTTCTTCTATTACTAGTAAAATTTAGGGAGTTAATACTTCTTAAGGGTGGTGGGCTTCAATAGAATACAAGCCTCCACCTTATTTTTGGCACAAACCTACCTTTTATGAGCATAAAGCCTGGCCTAGATTCAAATGGCCATTGTTACATGACCACTTCAATATCAACCCATTGTTCTCTCCATATAAACAATATACATTTTTATACTTGAGTAGCATATTTCAACTACCCATTTTTCATAGGATTATTTTGTTGTATGTTTCTTTTACTGTATAGATTATATTTAGAGAATATTATTTCCCAAAATCATATTTAATAGGGTTAAGAACTATAACTAGGACTTCTCTATCATGGTCCACCAATCACACTTAAGCCCATTCTCAAACTCTTTTTTCTAGATTTTTATTTAGGATTTATAAAAGAAATTGTTCAACTCAAATTCATAATGATTGATTTCAGTTCAATGTGATTAAGAAAGTGGAAAAATTCTATGATATGGGTTTTGGAAGTAATGTTTACTTTAGATCTCTTTATACAAGTTCGATAAATTATAGAATAGGAAGATATAAACTTTTGTTTGTAAAAATTATTGCTTATTTTTAAGAATAAAATTCTAAAGAATCAACACAGGTGGTAGGTGTTATCTAAACTTGAAGTAAATGTTTTGTCATGCATAGATTCTCCATGAAAAGATCTTACTTAAAGATTTTTATCTAGTTAATTCTCACTTCCTACTTGGAAAGAATTTAATGGGCATTTATTCTCAAACTGTAATATGTCATTTATTTGTTCACCTAGAGCTTTTTTGTGTTCCTCCAACACTAACTCCATTTCTTATTTATTGGATTTGTATGCACAATGTATTAGTCTTACTAATGGAAACCACTTATGAAAACCTCCCTTATGATGCTAGTTATGTACCACTTGTAGACTAACAAAGGGTTTGAAGCAATGTCTTTTATACCACTCAACTAAAAGCTCAACTAAATATGTTTACTAGTTAACTTGATATTTTATAGGTAGTTAAAGCTCTAAATCAAAGCATACTTCCCATGAGATCACAACACAAATATTTATGGTCAACTTTGTCCATCTAAGAATTCTAAATTATGTATTGGATTTAAACATTTTTTATTTTGTTTAAGTGTGTTATTTAATTGTATATGTTTATTGTCTTATGGGCAAGTAACTATGGGATCTACTAATCTATGGGATCTATTAATGAATATAAGGATCAAGAAGTTGTCATTTGAAACTATTCAATGATCTTAAAGATGTCTCAACAAATGTGGACATTAAATATCCCAATAACTACTAAAAATTTGTCAATAATTACACTAAATACCCTAATAGGTGCTCATTATTTTCTAATACTTATGTCCAAATGTTCCAAGAGTTACAAAATCTCACAACTAGAAGTGATTGGTACTTTGTGTTCTTGTAGTAGTTATTTAAAGAAAATAACCCTAGAAATACCTACAAATGCATCAATAAATATATTATTATCCGATATTTATGACTTATCTATTGGTGCATTTTACTACAATTAACTTGCTTCACATCAAGGAAGCATTTAAGCTCATAACTAAATTTGATGTAGCTCCATTTAAAGATCATAGTTAAATGTATAATTTGACTCTAATCCTACCCCAAAATCCACCACACTAAAGATAGGAAATTTGGTGCTTGCCCTCATAGTTAATATATTTAGTCACTCTCTTTATTCATAATTGATGTATATTGTTCATATTCCAAATAATTTTATGTTATAAACTAATTTTCACAAAATAAGATTATAGTGATATAGTATATGCTAGCAATATAAACAAGATTATATTCATATAGTTTATGCTACCAATATAAGAAATTCTTAGTAAATGATACTAAACACTCATTAAGTAGTGATCCCATTAAGAAAAATAGAGAAGGAAAGCCTACTTTGATGGCATTGGTTCAAGTAAGCAATGTTCCACTACAAGATGAGAGAAACTTTCTTTCCTCTTTCCCATTCCCAATGCGATGGGTCCATGTCACACATTGATGATGTGTAGTGCATATTTCAGATAAGTCATACCCATTAGTTTAGTGCCATGTAGGTTGCACATATGTAAAAATGGTGACAAAAGTGTCCTGGTCATCAAAAGGCCAATCAAAAACAACAATTAGAACTTTGAACAACTGATCTCTTCCAAAATCCCCAACATATATTTCTACTATATTGCCAATAGAAAGTATGCTTTTCTTAACTTGTTTATTTCCCACTTCATGACTTAGGTCATCAATTTCACTATGTTGCTTCTCTTTCATTGTAGTTTATCAAAAAAACCTAGATACTTATAATTATATGAAATTAGATCCATTTAAGAACATCCACACAAAATTATATTGGAAATGAATTGACTCTGAAAAAGTAGCCGCATTATTAAGTTTTTTTTACTTTTGTGTTCAATAGAGGATAATGTCAAACTTCTTCTAATGCTTTTGCATCCACCTTGTTTTGAGTCAAATGAATTCAATATAGATTAATTGGATGCATTAATGATGGGTTGTTCTTTTTATTTATTACTATCTATGCTCCCTTATTTTTAATAAATCAATTAGATTCCTTTCTTTTTTGGTGGGGTAATTCAAATGAAGTGGAATTGATCAAGTACTCACATTTTATCACGTTTCAAAGTATTTAAAAAAATCAAATAATTTTTTCTAAGTTTTTTTAAATTTAGCTTGGAAGGTGGAGTGAAGTGATTTAATATATGATTTAAAGCCAAAGAAAGAATGAAAATACCCCTTTCATACAAGGCAAGTAAAGCAGCTAGGCTCTCTATATATAAGATTGTAGTAGAAAAGATGTATTGAATTTGGATTCAATTTAAATTTGATAGAAAGTTGGTTAATATGCTAAATAGAAGATCCAAAATTTACATTTTTTTTTATGACTGGGGTTACCTTGGTATATCTGTGTTATTGTACATGTCTATTTGACTTTTGTTATTTTGCTTCCATTATTTAGTTTCAATTAATTAACCTAGAGTATATATTGTTATAAACTAGATATAGCTTCTTTCTGTGACTTTTTTGTGCAATTGATCTATAACTAGGTTTTAAGAAATTAACATAGTATTAGAGCTTTGAACTCTGCACATGGAGCTAAGATTTATGACACAAAATATAGAAAGAAAAATATTTGTTTCCACTTTCTTTACTAGCTATGGAAACTAGTGATTGAGTAAAGATAGGTTGTAGGATGGCTACAATGATCATTCTCTGACATAGTATAGGGTTTGCATGTTGTAGATCCTAGGAGTAAGGATGAGTTGTATTGAGACATTGAGGAAGATATTTCTTTGACATATTAAGAGGAAGAGATTTCCTGAATATGTTGAGAGGAAGAGATTTTATGGAGATGTTCAGGAAATGATTTCTTAGAGGAAGAGAGTTCCTTGATATATAAGAGGAAGAGATTTTCTAGTTATATTGTGTGAAAGATATACATTTCCAAGAGAGGAAGAGATTTCCAAGGGATTGAAAAGATGCAGAAATAAAATTTTAGCAAGGGGAGCATAGAGAATAATTCTTGTATATAGAAATTGTTATACATCATTCTATTGTGGTTTCTTTAAGATTCTTTCAAAGGTAATTTTTAGGACAAGTGCACATTAATTGAGAGTTGTTTGCTTAGCAAAGAGATAATTGTAATAATAAAGCTATTTCTGTATAGTTGTTGTGACAATCTTATAGTTTTTTATTCCTCTTGAAGCTAGATAGAAGGTGTAGTTGCAAGTTTTCTTCATCAAAGATTGAGTTGAGATTTGGATAGCAAAACTCAAGCAATTCCTTATTGTCAAACACATAGTAGTTATACTAACAAGGCTTTGGTGGAGAAAACATTTGATTCTTCAAAGATAAGATTGGTGTTTGATAGAGTACCTTCCTTGTTAAGAGAATGTATTAGTTTTCTATTGTTTAGCTTAGAAGGTGGAGTGAAGTTGCTTTAAAGTAACTTTAGTTGGATATTTAGCAACAACATTGTCTTTATTCTTTAAAAGAATATTTGTAAATTTGTGAGTTTTATCTATATATGTAAGATTGTAATGGAAAACTTGTATTGAATTTGGATTCTATTAGGCTTTGAGAGAAAGTCTTCTATAAGGATGAATAGAATATAAAACATTTGCAAGTGTTCCCTACTCTAAGGCTTCCTAGTTGCAAGTGTTCCCTACTCTAAGGTTTCCTAGGTATATCTATGTTATTATCTATGTGTGTTTGACTTGCATTATTTTTCTTTCTCTATTTGATTCTAGTTAATTAACCTAGATTATTAATTGTTATAAATCATATAGAGCTTCTTTTTGTGACTAGGTTATAAGAGATTAATACAATTGAGAAGCACTATGGGTCTCCTCTATTTAATCCAAATAGAGTCTATGGTCCTTTCACATGAATAGAATGTTTTTTTGTTTTTAGTTTTTCTGTGGTGTGGGGCACAAAGAATTTACCTCATTAATGTCTTATTTTCCATATTGATTTTTTTTATCTGTACACATTGTATTTCCTGTTTGAAATATGTCATCCAAGAGTCTTCCATTTGTGATAATCTTAGCTTTATTTTCACAAGTTAAATTTGAATTTATTTTGTAAAGGTTGAAGTAACTAAATAAAATTTATTAAATTCAAATTTTTTTGAAGGTTTTCATACTGATGATAAAAAAGGTTTAGATGATTGATTCATCATTCTTTTGTTTTATATTTTTTCTACTTTTTTTTATTTTACTAATTTCTTCTAGCATCTTTTCTAAATGGATTTTAATTTTTTTGTGATTAGTAAATAGATTTTAATTTTAAGTTTAATATTCTTATAGTTTAAATAGAATTTCCATATCTCCCTTGTTTTAAGGGAAATGAATTCAATATACATTAATAGGATGTGTTAATGGTGGGTTATTATTTACATTTACTAGTATTCATGATCCCTTAGTTATAATAAATGAATGTGATCCTTATTCTTTTGGTGGGCTAAATCAAAGAAAGTGGAATTCATAAGTGGTAACATTTTGTCATGTTTAGAAGTGTTTAAAACAATGAAAGAACAATCGAGAAGTAGTATGAGTCTTGAATAAAATGTTTGTTTGTTTTAAATTTTTCTGTGGTGTGTAGGTGCAAAGAATTTACATGCTCGATATCTTATTTTGCATATTGATTTGTTTGCTTTTACACACTCTATAGTCTATTTAATTTTTTTTTTAATCTCAAAATCTTCCATTTCTATTAACCCTAGCTTTAATTTTCAAAGATTTTGAAGGTTCTCATACTCATGATCACATTTTTTTAGAGGATTAATTTTATATTTTTTCATCGGTAAGAGGTCAAAGAGAAGACTATTGATTTTTTTTTTGTGGTTAATTATTATTATTATTTATTAATCTCCAATAGATTTGAACTCAAGACCTCCCGAATAATAGGCTCACAATTTACCATTGTGTTGTAGGATCTTGCCTTTTTAGAAGATTAATTAATCATTCTTTGTATTGTATATTTTTTCTAGTTTGTCAATTTATTTTAATTTATTTTTGGCAATTTATTTCAACATATTTTTTTTTTTTTGTGATTGATAAATAGATGTTAATTTTAAGTAAGTTGTTCTTATAGTTTGAATTTGTGTTTCTTTAGAAACTTTTAAATATATAAAATGGTCATTTGCAAACATAAGGTCATAGATTTTCTATCTTCTTATAGATTTAGTTTGTATCATATTTTTATCTAGTTTTAATATATCATGTTATTATAAAAAAACCTAAAATGATCCTTAAAAAAAATTCTCAGATTTTTTACGCCTGCATTTACATGTTTTACTAGTGTCAAAAAAATATAACATCTTCCCTTTTGAGATCTGTTATATTTCCACAATCCATACTAATGCTTTTAGATTTTTGGATTTCATTATGTATAGTTTTTTTACATTAATGTTTTGGATCATATTGTATGATCCATCATCAGGATGGTAGAGAGATGAAATGTTGATGTAAAATAACTATACACAATCAAATCTAGAAATCTAAAAGCATCTTCACTCTTTCTCATATTTTAAATTATAAATCTCTAAGTATTCTTAGAAAAAAATCCATATAGGCCTCTTCTCAATTTTTTACTATTGACAATAATTAATTTAAAAAGAAAAATTAATTGTGTGTATCACTACATTTTAAAATAAGAAATCTTATATATAAATAAAACTAATATAAATATTTTTTAATAATTTAAGTGCAATTATTATTATATTCTATAATTTAAAAATAAAATTGCACATTTTAAATTGATTGTAGAAATTTGATACTATTAATTATAATTATTATTATAGTGTGATTGTTTACATCTACTTGTTGTATCTATTTTTTCACCTTTGATTTGGCCAAGTCACCACACTTTGGATAATGACTATGAGATTTATTTTAATTGATGGACCAACCAATATATTAGGCCTCGTTTAAACTTTGGTGAAAAGGTATTGCAACTATTTCATCAGCCATACCTCATAATGACTCATTTGATATTTAATTTTAGCAAGGAATTAAACCATGGTGGACTGTATGGTGGTTCATTTATTATAATGTATTAATTTACATTATATATCACAAGTAGTTTGAAAATGAAAGCCTTAGTTACCTATCAAATTCACACAAGAGACAAAAACAATGATTTGTATCTAGGTGTATTATGGGAATGGAGAGTATTATGTGGCTTAGAATAATAGGAGGTGAAGAGATAAATACTATATGAGTAACTAGATGAACCATAGAAAGTATCTCAAACAAGAGAACTTTACCTAGATGTAGTAGAGTCCATGTCTACTATTTCAAATAGGCTAGTTGTAAGCAATACAAGTCATAAACTATAATTGTAGAAAATGCACCTCAATATAGTACAAAAATTTGAAGATGTCTGACAATGAAGATGTATGTGTAGAAAACCAAAAATGAAGGTAGAGGAGTGCAAAATCAAGTGGGAAGAGTAACCAATGCTACAATATTGGAAAGATAGAGGGAGTTAGATATGGGTTGAAAGTGTTATGCTGATAGAGTAATGAAGATGATAAAAATAGAAGTTTTCTTACAAGTGAACACTGCTCAATTATAATTAGTATTAATATAGATTCAATCCTACCAAAAAATTATTCAAAAATAATTGTTAGACAACTACACCAAAAGGAATAATAGAACCAAACTAACACAATCCTTCAAATAAATATGATCAAAGAAAAATCACATAATGAATTGGTAAATGGTACAAAAAAAAATCTATTTTATTAAATAAAAGAATATATTTAAAATATGTGTGTTTCATGCAATCTATACTATGACTTGTACCACAATGAAAAATAAAATTTAAATCTATTGATAAGTAATTAATTATTATTATTTATAAGGTTCAAGTAGATTCCTATCCAAGACCTCTCTAATAAGAGGCTCATAATTTTACTATTATGTTTTAGGCTCTTGCCTTAATTAATCTTATATTTCAAAAAAAATTGTATTTTTATTACCTAAAATGAAATTCTTACAATCATAAAAATAGGCAAACTATTAGCCTTCACCATATAATCTATATAAGGATCGCTGATTGTAAAATAAACACAAGTGCTCTTAGTTGACTAGTTTTTCAACAATATATAGATAAAGTAAAAAAATTCTTTTGATAAGACAATTAACATCAAACATTCAAGATCTAGACAAAGAGCTCTACAACTAATTATTCATGGTGGTTTCAACACAGGAAAATTTTGCCCCACTGAGAAGGAAGTTTGTCCTAGCCTTTGGTTGGTAATCTTAAGGGTGTACACCTAAATGCTTGGGGTATTTTGAGTGGTAGGAGGTTGGTTTTTGAGAGCTCCCTAGAACTATCAAAGGACTTGGTATTTCTTTAGAATCCTGTGCACAAGATTAATCTAGAGAAGGATGCAAATACTGTGATACTAAAGAAGAGCTAGAAATAGGTGTTGGTGGGATATTTAGACCTATACTCATTACTTGGGGATCTTCCATTTGTATCTCATAGGGATAGAGTGCCATTATTTTAATTTCTCTGGTGAGCAAATAGCTAACACTATTTAGTTCATCTTGGTTTTTTTTGGTAATTTTTTACTTTATATTTGATTTATTAAGAATTTTTAAAGTGGGATCATCTCAAAAACATGAAATTTTGTTGTGTGACATATAGAAACCATTCAAGAATAAATTTAACAAAATTATTCCTTTTTTAAAAGTGTGTAGAATGGAGTCTAGTTTCTAAATATATAACTAGTTGCAAGAAATGATGAAAGAGTTAGAATCTATCCCCAAAATATAAGTTGGTTTTTGAAAAAAAAATGGGCATACATTGAAAACAATTAGTGCTGAAACGTTTAACATAATCCAAATTCAAAATAAAAGTATATGGTTAGATAGCTAACAAGGAGATAAATAAAATAATATTGAGTGACCCAATTCTCTCATTATAGAATCACAACAAAATTTGATGGTTGCCACATTACTAAATCTACGTTATTTATTGTATACTTGTTGGGAATCATGTCTAAGACTTGTTTTAGATGTCCTCACCTTTGGGTTGGATATCCAAGGAAAATCCAACCCTTAAGATTGGAAATCTTCAATGAAGACCATAGCACATATGCACTATAGTGCGTACGCATTATTTAAATTTAAAAATTGGCATTTTTCTTCTATTTTTAAATAGTGTGTCTGCACTATAGTGATTACATGCTATTTAAATTTGAAATATGGGTTTTTTTTTTTCTATTACATGTTATAGTGTGTACACAATATGTTTTCCCTTGTCCAAGCCTATGGTTTGGGAAATAAAAAGCATAGTACATACATACTATCTAGTACATATGGAAAATAGTGCTTGAATACTATGTCATAGATGGGGAAAAATTAGAAAGTGGTAACTTTTTTCTTTGCCATCTTTTTCCACATACCAAGGATTTTGTTGTGGTTGCGACCATGGAGGAAGGTCTATTCCTGTTTAGATTTTCCAATCAGGATGATAGAAACTAGGTCTTTGTAGGAATGTGGAGACATAGAAAAATTAAAATGGTATTAGCCAAATGATAGCCCTGGACTAGGTTAGACTATTTGTTCTACCTTTAGAGGTTTAGGATTATCAATTTTTAAAATAGATTGGGAATTACTTTGGTTACTTCATTAAAGTGGATGTGGACACCCTTCACAAGTCTCGACTTTCTAGGCTTTGTGTGAATGTGGTGGTGAAGAAAACCCTCCCTAGTAGTATTGCCTTCAAATATAAATGGGGGACTTGGAGGAAAGTTATTAGTTATGAAAATTTCAAACTATACTACCAAAAGTCTAAGAAATATGGCCATGTGGTTACAGAAAGTAAACCTATGTAAATAGGGGAGAAATTGATAAAGAGAAGGAAACCTCTCATGAAGGGAGTACATAAGAAGATGCCTAGGGGGGTTCCTTGGGAATAAGCCAAATTTATGACAATGGGAAGGAAGTCATCAAGGAAGGGAGTGCATCAAAAGATGCTCAAGGAGAAACCATGTTCCTACCCTCTCTTTGATGAAATCAAAGGTAATACACACCACTTAGATGATTGTGACCACAACCAAAGAGGATCTAGGGAATATTTTCCCCTCAATGGAGAAAAATATGGAAGAGACTAGAGAAGATTTGAGGATTGGGAATTCCATGTAGATAATGTGGTGAGGAGGGGCTCTTGGTCTCTTGTCATAAAGAATAAAAAAGACCCACTAAGTGAATATCCTTAGCCAAAACAGACAAGACACTTGCAAAACGAAGGCTTATAGATGGAAAAATGTATGAGGTGTTCATCTCTACAAGGTACACTAATGGTTTTGAGGATTCACTATCCTCAATCTTGGCCTCCCCATTGATGGCAGATGAGAGTTAGCAAGAACCAAAGAGGAATGTGCAAGGCCAACCTAAAGCTGATGTGAGCTTAAAGAAAAGAGTTGGACAATCACTAATAAGAGTGGCAAAGAACAAGGGTGACTTCCCACAATACAATTCATGGGAGTGAAAAAACCTTGGAAGTTATCCAAAGAGGTAAGAAATGAAATGAAGAAAGAAAATTTTGATAAGATTGCTAACTATTTAAGGATTTATTTAAGAATAATACTAGTTAATATTTACCAAATGAATATGTGCATGCAATTAGTTATGATGGCATCATTCTTATCATTATAGTAAATCTAACATTCTTATACATTAAATGAAAATGATTATAAATATAATTTTAAAATGTTATATGGTAATATAGTATTTCACATTTCAATTTTATCAAAATATATGCTTGTATGCATATATGAGTAGTTATGGGATTGTCTTTTAGTACAATGATAAAAAAAATTAGCCCAAACTTTATTTTTTAAATTATATTTATATACTTTATGTATAGAAAGGTTATAACCACAAATGATAATCATACCAATAAGAAAATAGAGATATTGCAAAAATTAATTATAGTGTTTAAAATTCTATATAATTTCTTTGAGAAGTTCAAGTATCTATATGACGTTAGTTTTATAATATTGAAACATTAAATTTTTTTAATCTTTTTAACTAACAATTATATATAATTTTTGTTTTTCAAATATATTTAAAAATCATAGATTCATTATTGTGAAGAGTAGATGTACAACTTTATTACTTATGAGTATTTCCTTTTATTGTTTTCTTATTTTGAACTATTTACTTTGGATGCCATAGGGCACTAGCTTGACACAAAGTGCCTTAATCTTGTAGGAAAAAAGATATATGGGTATGCATACATAAGAAGTTAAAAAATATTCTTAAAATGAATCACTCTATGCATTGCCTCCAATCTTCTCTTTTGGAACTATTTGCTTTGGAATCCCTTGGGCCCAAGCTTGAGAAAGGATTTATTAGTGATGTAAGGTGATCAAATAAAAACCCTAAATAATCCAATATCAAAGCGAGGGATATTTGTTAAGGAAAGAGAAAGAGGAAACAATGTGAGTAAGAGGAAGATGAAAATGAGAGGAGAGGGGGAATAGTGAGCACGATTATTAAAGATTCAAAGAATCATCAAGATAAAAATAATATATTGATAGATGAGCCTTTTACTTCATGATATTGATGTCATAGTCTCTTTTTTTTGCCTAATTTAAGTTTGGAAAATTATTTTATTCATTGTATATTTTGATCAGAGATAGTAGGATGCTCATTAAATATTATTTATTCATTTATAAAAATATATCAAACATTATAAGCTATATAATGGACTATAGTGTTAAAAAAAATTACAACTCTATTGATTAAGCTAATAATATATCAATTGTGAATGAATTCATCTATATTTCTGCCATATGCAAGAACTAATTACATTTCAACAACATTTCTTATATATATATATATGCATGTGTATATATACACATTATTACAATCATGGCTGAAAAATAAAGAGACTAATGATACTACTTTGTGTTAAACTAGTATACTAACATATATAATCTTAGAACTAGAAGATAGATTTAATATAATATTAATCAGACATCTAAATGCTACAATACCATAAAATAAAATTTCACTAATTAATTTGTCACATGTAACTTACTTTAATTAAAAACAGATAATAGTAATTATTACTAGACAATGTGAATTAGAATTCAAATAAATAACACTTCATGCGCCCCTCTGACACTAAAAATGAAAATATAAATTCGATGCTCTTGTAGACTAAGTATTACTAGACAATGTCTGGTAAAGTTCAAATAAATAACATATAACATAATGCTCTTGAATCAGTCTACTGGTACGGTGACGACGAACTGCCAAGAGGTCCATGAACGAACGGCCATATGTAATGACCCAATCTCCTTGGATTGTGATCATAATCAATAATCGGGTCTGACCTAGTTCGGTAATAATCAGTGACACCAACAGCAGGAGCAGTGGGTTTTTGAAACACGGAAGGATCTGAGCAGCATCTAGCTGAATGTAGATGATCAGGATAATCAACGCCATCGCCATGCTTACAGAGTGGACAATTTGCAGATTGTGGAGGCTGAGGAATATTATGCTGTTGATGAACATGATCAACGCTACAGCGGTCCTTTCCACAAATAACATGATCGGGCGCATATGCAGATAATGCAGCCTGGGGATTCTGATGATGACGATAATCAATAAAACTGGCGTCTAATCTGTTTTGGTAATCACAAGTGTCATCTCGCTGCTTTTTCTGCTGATATGCCGCAAGAGGCGAAGGAAAATCTCTACAAAGTTCCCATTGAGGAAGAAGTCGAGCAGGCCTATATGGAGATGGAGGGCTCTGATGATCAGCATGATATGCCTCTGTCTCATTCTTATTGCGTAGCAGCTCTCTCATTCGCTCCTTCATAAGCCACATCATCTTCTGTTCCGTTACGTTCTTCCTCCTCATCTCTTCTCTCTCCAAGTCCTATCTTCTCCGCAACTCTTCCCTCGCGAACTCCGCTCTATTCCTATACATGAATTCTCTTCTCCTCAACTCTTGTCTCTCCAATTCCTCTCTTACCAATAATTCCCTTTGCAATTCTCTTTCCCTCATCTCTTCCATCACCAACCCCAACTCCAACTCATCTCGCCTCATATCCTCACCAAGAATTCCATATGAAGGCAGTCCTCCTCCACTTCTGTCAACGCTACCAACTGTTCGCTCATGGTCTCTCATAGATCTCCACATATTCTTCTTCTGCGAAATTTGCTTCACTTGTTTGCACGCACTATCAGTAAAATCCTTGCCTTTCCTCACACGCTTATAAAAATGTGTCTTCTGTATAATTGTGAGAACCTACATTTACTTTTCTGTTATTTATGAGGTGTGGTTTGGTATCTCAGACAAGGCCGACCGTTATTGGAGTATAACTTTTATAAATTTGTTTAATGAAAATCACTACCATTCTACATAAATGTTGTAAGTTTAATAAAATGATGTAAAATCTATTTTTTAAGTTTTAAATGTTTTCTCATTTGAATACTTATGGTTTTTAATAATAATATTTAAATTTTATGATTTTTTAGAGTTTATTTATTTATTTTTAAATTCTTTTATATGTCATTAGTAATATTATAATAAACTAAAAAATATATAATAATGAAGTATTAAAAATGAATTTATATTTAAAGTTGTTAAAATTGTTTCTAGTTACATTCAAATTTAGAATATTTATATTTAAGAAGTTTTGGTTTTAATGTTAAAGTAAACATTTTAATTCTTTGATATGCAATTTCTAATCTGGTTTACAAGTGTCTAAAATAACCTACCAAAACTAGTGGCGTTATAACTATTTTGAATAATGATTATATACTTGAACTTCACTAGTACTTTTACGCACTATGAAATGGTTCATTTTAATACTTTTTCAATATTTCTAAAAATAATTAAAATCTTTATTTTTAGGAATCAAGGGAATTTAGGTATTATTGAAATCTTGCAAAATAGACCTTTTCTTTCTAGATTCTCCCACCACTACAGTATTCTCTCTTCCCAAAAAATGCCAACATTTTTTAAAATAAAAATTTGCTGACTAATCTATGCTAGAGGCCTTGTTCAAACAATTTGGAAAGGTACTTTTATGCAGTTCATCAAAGGAGACATGACCATATACAAAGGCATTTCTTGTGTAAGAAACCATGTAGGAAATGATTTTGGCAATATCCAAGTCTTGCTTCTTGGCTCAACCATCACCCCTTACTGGCCTTATAGGAAAGTGACACAATCATTAGCAATGTCCTCTAGATTAGACAAATATCCCCCACACTCATCTCTAACTATATAAATCTTATTCCAAGCTTGTCCCATTTTGGTATAGTTGTTTAAAAAATTAGTATTATTCTCACCTACTTGTTCCTAGGCTTCCCTTGATTTAAATTTCAAATATAATTTTTTAGGTGGAAGAGATGAAGAAGGTCCACTGAACTATATGAGAGGAGAGAAGATAAAATTAGGAGATGCTAGGGATTACTCTACTACAAGATCTAAGATTTAAAGAGGGTATGATTGTGCAGCCATATGATGTCTAGCCTCTAAGAGAGAACCATTGTTAATCATATGTTAAAAAGAAGGAGGTTCTAACCTTTTTTTTTTATTATTGGATAACATTATGGCTTAACAATCATTTAAATTATGATAATGATGGTATAAAGGAGGCACACAACACAAAAAGGGTAAAGAATTATGAAGCATAATAACAGGTTCTAGGAATGGTGGGATATCTAGAAGATACGTGATGAGCAAAGGATTGTACAAGGAAGATATGTACACTTAGACCCATTCAACATGAGTTGTAGTGGTTACTCCATTTATATGGGAGAGACTGATGAATAAAGAAGATGAATGAACAACCATGGAAGCAAGAGTATTGTAAAAAGTAGGGATGGATGCAGATGAAACAACACACATATGTCCTAATGTTTTGCTCTCAATATATTTTTAATTCTCCCAATCAATGCCCCTATCTCTCTCATATATTGTTTATGCTCATGCACAATATGATTCTTAAATAGGTAGAGCCCAAGATGGGGAGATAACACAAGAGGAGTAACTCATTCCAATAACCTAAAGTACTATAGAATCAAGCATAAACATCCTCCTATTTTTTTAATCTTTGAGGAGATGAGGTAACTAAAGGTTTTTAGATATTTCTCAATGACTACTATTAGTACATGGATTGGGCATAGATCAACTTCATTTAAAGTTGAGCCCAAGAAGTATCTACACTATGAAGGTCACCAAAGAATTCCATTCTAATTAGTTTGAGTCTAAATTGTTGACCAATTCCCTATTTTGTTTGATCAATATACTGTTTGTTCCCTAAAGGGGAATCATTAATCAAGTCCATATATATGACATTAGAAATAAATATTAAATTAATCTCAAGTATTAAAAAATTTTGGCTTGAAACTTCTAATTATTTTTGTGTTGGAATTCATCTTTTCTTACTTTTGAGTCACCACAATTTTTTTTATTCTTCTTTGAATGAAGCTTAAAACCTAAGATGAATGTAGAGCATGGATTAATGCTAATTCTATTAGGGTTGTTTATGTCAAAATAAATGAGTCATTTTCTATTTCCTTTCTAAAATTTAATGCATTCAAATATTGTAGATTCATTTCTTATGTGAATATTAGAAATGTAATTGAGGCACATTATAATGATACCAGAGTGCATGGATAGAAATTAATAAAGAAAATAGAGCTAGTAAATGCATTTGTATGAAAATTGTGTAGTGAAAAATATGGTTTTAATCAAGTTATATTGTGAAGATCTATCAAAAATGTAGTGATAAATTTAAGAAAGGCAAGGCAACATAGAGAAGTCTAGCAATGCTTGTGATCTGCAACTCAATTTTGAGCTAGTATTCTCTTTCATATACAATAGATAAAGTGGTAGTCACAATAGAATCTTTATATTTTGAATGTAGAAACATAGGTTTGTTAGAAAAAAAAGTTGCAAGTCAAATACAAAACTTTACAAGTCTCCCTGGTTAATTGAGTTGTATTCTTTCTATATTAGCTAAAGAGACCTAGGGCATGGCTATATTGGTGGCAAATTTCCTAAATTCTCTTATGATTTTATTACAACTAATCTTGTAATTAGAGACAAACTACTTGATTTAGTTAAATATGATTTTTTTCTTACATGTAATAGTTAATCTTGTAATTGGATGCAAACTACTTAATTTAGTCAAATATGAGTTTTGTCTTATACGTAATATTTGTTTGGTAAGCCTTGTTATGGGGTACATATTCCTATTCTCTATTTGGTTCAGCCAAAATTTGATGGGGAATTCATAGACCCAAAAATTTATGTTTTCTAAAATAAATAAAATTGGAATAGGAATACATATTCCAATTTCACCTATTTTGTTGGAATTGTAAAACCTCATTTTTGGGCCAAAATTGGAATACATATTCCTATTTTACTTTGTATTCCAATTCTAATTTGTTGCATCCAAATGAAGAATTCAAAATATTAAGAACTTACATATGCCTATTCCGCTTGTATTCTCATTGCCAAATGGGCCCTAAAATCCTTGCCTTTCTTCACACACTTATAAAAATGTGTCTTCTAGGTAATTGTGAGAACCTACATTTATGTTTCAGTTATTTGTAAGGAGTGGTTTTATATCTCAAAAAAGGCCGACCGTTATGGGAGTAGTTCCTCCTTTTATACAATAAAAGATTGATAACTTAGTTGGTTTTATTACAACAAATGTACTTAGAGAGCATTTTTATATATTTGTTTAATGGAAATCACTACTACTATTCTACATAAATGTTGTAAGTTTAACAAAATATGCAAGATCTATATTTTTTAAGTTTTAAATATTTTCTCATTTGAATACTAATGGTATTTAATAATAATATTTAAATTTCATATTTTTTAGAATTTATTTATAAATTCTTTTAATGTCATTGGTAATATTATAACAAAATAGAAAATACAATAATACAATAAAAAAAATGAATGCATAGTTAAAGCTGTTGAAATTGTTTCTAGTTACATTCAAATTTAGAATATTTATGTTAAGAAGTGTTGATTTAAATGTTAAATTTTCATTTAATAAGATGGACATTTCTAGATATTCTTTTTTCTGCTCCTAATTTTTATTTAAAAAATTATATAAGGCCCTCTATTAAATGATAAACAAAATTTATATTTGAATTATCTTAAAAGATGAAACATGAGTGTACAAAATTAAAAGTAGACATTTTTGTTTCTATAACGTATGATTCCTAATATGGATTTCAAGTGTCTATAACAACCTATCAAAACTAGTGTCCTTAATATAATTATTTTGAAAAATTATTTTATAATTGAAGTTCATTAGTTCTTTTGCAAACTATGAAATGGTCATTTTAAGATCTATTTTTTTAAGATTTAAATATTTTCTTATCTTAATAGTTATGAGATTTAATAATAATATTTAAATTTTATGATTTTTTAGAGTTTATTTATTTATTTTTAAATTCTTTTTATATGGCATTGGTATTATTATAAAAAAATTTAAAAATACAATAATAAAGTATAAAAATGAATACATATTTAAAGTTGATAAAATTGTTTCTAGTTACATTCAAATATAGAATATTTATATTTAGAATTATTGATTTTAATGTTAAAGTAGACATTTTTAATTCTTTGAGATGTAATTCTTAATCTGGATTACAAGTGTGTAATGTAACATACCAAAACTAGTGGTCTTATAACTATTTTGAATAATGATTATATACTTGAACTTCACTAGTTCTTATACACACTATGAAATGGGTCATTTTAATACTTTGTCATTATTTCTAAAAATAACTAAAGTCTTTCTTTTTAGGAATCAAGGGAATATGGGTATTATTGAAATCTTGCAAAATAAACCTTTTCTTTCTAGATTCCCCTGCCACTACAGTAATCTCTCTTCCCAAAAAATGTCAACATTTTTTAAAATAAAAAGTTAAAAACTAATCTAGGCTAGAGGCCTTGTTCAAAAAAAAAATGAAATGTCACTTTGTACACTTCAAAGATTACTCTACTACATGATCTAACATTATAAAAAGGGTCTTATGGTGTAGAATTATGATGCTTATCCTCCAAGAGCGAACCATGCTTAAGCGTATGTTAACAAGGAGGAGGCTCTACACAGGTCAAATCAATAGTACGGAAAGAGCTATATTTACAAAAAGGTATGGAGCTATGAATGAGAAAGATTTGTGGAAAGATATTTTTAACTTTAACTCCTAAGACTTACAATTTTTTTCACCCTTATTTGGAAACATAAATTTTCACTCTACATTCTAATCTTTAAAAGATATCATTAAGAGGAATTTTGAAGGACATTTGGCACCTCCTCACTAAGCTGGATAGTTACAACCTAAAACATATTTAGACAAATGGGAACTCAGTGGAAGATGCTATGGATACCATGGATTTACATGTCAAATCATTACAATGCTGGAGGAAAATTAAAACAATTCTAGTTGCAATTCTTACTCTAATTGAGAAGAAACAAACTTCTATACATGGTGGATGATGAGTAGGTTCAAATTAGTATATTTCTATTGGCTTTGGTGGGTGACAAAATTTGGGTGGGACATGAACCCATGTAGGAGTTACAACTAAATAATAAGCAATTACTATTATTTTATTACTAATAGTAGCCATCTAAAAGAGTACGATGGGGTAATTATGAAAAAGAGTGGATGTATGTCATTGAAGATATTGCTAGATTATGCTATATTTAACCAAAAAAGAATGAACTTATTGCATAATAATGAAACATTCATTTTTTTTTTTGGAAGTACAATGTTTGATGGCTTACGTAGGCATTTAGGAAAGGAAATGATGAAGGTACTCACATGGCTATTGACTACCAAAGGGACTGACTTTTTAAAGACAAACATTTAATTATTATTATATCTAGACTTTAAATTCTCCTCCAAAGAAATTTGAGACCATATTTTCTTTAAGGCTACTAAAAAAATTAAAGGGTTTTCCAAACATAGGAATTTGGGGGTTTCTGAGAATTTTAAGCAAGGTTCAAAAATGGAGTGGAAATGATTTTTATTGAGCCATCAAGAATTGTGGATTATGCTAGGAAACCTTGCACTTGGATGACTTTAAGAAAAGGTAGTCTAATTTTATTTCATTGAGGCCATGACTAGGTATGAGGATAATACTTCAACTCAATTTTTTGATTCATGGGTGGACATGAGACTTTGTAATGTCCCTATTTCCCCCATAGATTTATAATGATAATAAGGTAATATTTGTTGGTATCTCTAAGTCTGTTTGTCTATTAGTATCAAACACTTAGTCATATATAAGGTCAACTTAGTTAGTCATCACAACAATTGAGTTACTCTATATAGGTTGAGTCATGTACAAACTTATAAATAATCATGTATGCCTAGGTGTATAGGAGTTGAGCAAGGTTTTGGCCATTGAGTATTTTTAGTATAGGATGAGTATAGTGAATGTCGAGTAGACATAGCACATTGATGCCAAGTTATAAAAAAGGAGTTAAGTATAGTTAACATCGAGCAATAGAAAAAAGAACAATTATGACCATGTATTACAAATAGTATGTGCTGAGTAACATGGAGTAAACATAAAAATTAGAAATGATTCAAACTTTGAGGTAAACCATTCTAGAGCCCACATGGACATGATATTTAACAATTTTAGAGTTTGTTATGAAGGTTGTTATGCATTTATGACATGGTTCACTGATCCTTATGAAGAATGGAAAATCAATCAGATAAAGAGGCAAATGGGAAGCATTTAGATAAATCTTTAGATGTGTTTAAGTAGGAAGATACAAACCTTATTTTTAATATAGTAGAGTGATTTATCATAGAAGATTGTGAAAGCTATACTAAAGAAGCAAAGCATTGTGCGAAGAAGTTAAAAGTTTTGGATGCTATATGCAAGAGAGTGTTGTGAAGAATAGAGTTAGTGACCTTGTGAAGTAGTGAAGGATAGAGTAAAAACATATTGCTTTGGAGATCAGATTAGAGATTGAAGAGAGGAGATCTATAATCAGCAATTATAGTGTAGACCAAAGGATCACATACTAAATTAGCTTTGATGGGTTGAATCAAGGAAAATCTCTTAACACAGTGGTTTAACAAAGCTTTGTAAATATGTTAATAGAGTCCTTAATTTATTATAAGTGGGTAAAAGCACAAACCCATGTTACCCTTTTTTAATGGAAAAAGATGTTAAAAAGTACAATCAACCTTCTCTCAGATAATAACCAAATCACTCCATATAAATAACTGAAAAGTAAATGCAAGTTTTCACAATTACCCAAAAGACACATTTTTATAAGCCTATGAGAAAAGACAAAGATTCTACTAATAGTGCATGTAAACAAGTGAAGGAAATTCTGTATAATAACCATATGTGGAGATCTGTAAGAGAGCATGAGAAAGTAGTTGGGAGCATTGACAACAATGGAGTGTATGGATTCATTGGTAGGGATATGAGGAGAAGAGAATTGGATAATGAATTATTGAGAAGAGAGGAATCGAAGAGAGAAGTGTGAAGCAAGACGAGTTGGATTTGGTGATGGAAGAGTTATGGAGAAGAGAAATGCATAGGGAAGAGTTGTGGAGAAAAGTGGAGTTGGAGAGAGAGAGATGAGGAGGAAGGATATAATGGAAGAGAAGATGATGAATGGGAAGATGAGAGAGCTTCTACACAATGAGAATGAGGCACATCATGTTGATCATCAAAGCCCTCTATCTCCATATAGGCCTGATTGACTTCTTCCTCAATGGGAACTTTGTAGATATTTTTCCTCACCTCTTGTGGTATATCAATAGAAAAAGAAGTGAGGTGACACTTGTGATTACCAAAATAGATTAGACACTAGTTTTATTGATCATCATCATCATCATCATCATCATCAGAAGAAGAAGAAGAAGAAGAAGAAACCCTAGGGTCCATTATCTACATATTTTCTTGATCATGTTCTTTGTGGAAGGGACATCTATACCATTGATCATGTTCATCAACAACATAATATTCCTCAAGTTCCACAATCTACAAATAGTCCACTCTATATGCGTGGCGATGACATCGATTATTTTACTAATCTACATTCTAGATGATGATCATATCCTTTTGAATATATTGGTCTACATTCTATATGCTGCTCACATTCTCCTATGTTTCAAATACCCTCTATTGTTGCTATTGGTACAACTAATTACCAAACTAGGTCAAACCTTATTATTGATTATTCTTATAGTGAACAAAATCCAAGGAGATTTAGTACTTCTCCAACTAATGCACTACTCCCCTAAAACATATGGCCATTTGTTCATGGACCTCTTGGAAGTTCATCATTGCCATACTAGTAGACTAATTTATATGTATATTTTCATTTATATTTATATTTATATTTATATTTTAGTGTCATATGGGTGCATGAAATGGTATTTAATTGAATTCTACTTCAAATTGTCTAGCAATACCTACTATTATAGTTTTTAATTTAAGTTACATGTGATGAATTAATTAGTTCAATTTTATTTTATGGAATTGTGGCCTCTAGATAACTAATTAATACTATATTTTGATGTATTATAATAAATCTACCTTTTAGTTCTAAGATTATATATATATATATATATATATATATATATATATATATATATATAATAGTTTAACACAATGTAATATAATTGTTCTCTATTTATTTTTCAACCATGACTATAATAATATGTTTAGTGTTATTTGTTTTATAATAAATGTTTTTGAAATGTTATTAATTCTTACCTATAGCAGAAATATATATGTATTCATTCACAATCAATATATTATTAGCTAGCTAGGGTTTCTTGCTTCATGCGATCTTGCAGTTTTCTTGCATATAGCTCTCTGTGTGAGCTTTCCTTCTATAGTCTCCACTTGTCACATCACATTTACTACATGAGCTTTTAGGCTAGGATATAATGGCCCCGACTAGTGGTGAACCTGTTGTTACTAGTGTTCACACTACTATTTCAGATTGCCATGGCACCATCACAAATCAAATGCCCTTGCAAGTTTTTCCTAAAGGTTTTTCACGAGGTAATCTTGATATTATCCTTTACAAGAATTTGATGTTGAATGTGACTGGTTAGAATATACCTTGATAGGATATTCTGTGGGTAGGACACCTCCGGAAGCTATGCTCTAAGAATGGATTAACAAGAGTTGGACTCTTCATGGAGTCTGCCTTGACACTGTGCAAAACCTTACCATGGGTTTTTTTTATTTTGTGTCACTAACCCGTCACAAGCAGATGCGGTTTATAACAATAGACCTTGGTCTGTGCATTCCTCTTTGCTTGTTTTTCAAAAATGGTTGTGAGACTTCATAGTCTCTAATGATAAAAATCTTAGGTTCTTGCGTGGGTCAAGTTCCCAGCTTTACCCTTGCCATGCTGGCCTTTCATTGAGTCCATTGCCAAAACCCTTGGCAAAGTTGTCACAAAGGAGTCTATGAAATTTTTCAATGCTTACCCATAGAGATGTGTTTGCATCGACATTGATCTTTCCAAAGATCTTAAGGATTCTATGGAAATCTAGATTGGGGCTCAAAACTTCTCTTAGAAGGTGCGCTATTTGAACCTCCCCAACACCTATTATAGGTGCCAGTCCATGGAACACAAGATTATGGATTGCCCTTTGGCCATGCCTAGGTTTAAGCCCATGCCTAAAGAAGCACCTACGAAGCTAGCCAAAGGGAAAAAACAAGGAAAAAGAAGAAGAATTGGTTACTGTTGGGTGCAAGGGCAAGGCTACCTTGAATCCCTTGCCCCCTAAATAGTCCTATGAGGTGGCCACTATAGTTTCTCCTATCCTCATAGGAGTGTCAATTCTAGCCAGTGTAGGGATGCAAGCAATTTCCAAAGCACTTATCTCAAGGGTTTCGTAGGTTTCAAACCCTACTGGTATGCAGGGGATTAAGGTGGCTGCTAGGGCTTCTGCCTTAGCTATGGTTCATACCCCTCTTGCTACTTCTTCCATAGCACCACAGGTGATGTGGTATTCTCATAGTCCTCCTAGACATGCAGATATACCAGAGGTGAAATGGTAGGCTGTAAGTTTACAGGATTTTCCTTCTAACTTCAACCAGGTTTCTACCTTCTTATAGAATAACTACTCCTCTCTTGAGGATGAGGATGATATGGAAGAATTTTCATGAATTTTTTATCATGGAATGTTCAAGGTCTTACAAACCTCTCCAAAAAGTACTATGTTTAGGATACCCATCATAGACTTGATTTAGATTTTCTCTGCCTGCAAGAAGTTAAGATTTTTTGTTTCATGCTCTCTTCTACATGTTGCATCATTTGGTAGGATGGATTTATGTTTTCCTCTTAGCACAAAGCTGGTTGAGGTGGTGTAGTTACTCTTTTTTCACCTCATCTTCATTCTGCTATTATTTCACATAGTTCTAACCCCATGCATAGAATTATTTGGCTTTTTCTTTCCATTAACAATCATCCTTTTGGAGTCATTAATGTTTATGCTTCTAATGATACTATGGAAAGATCCCAATTATGGGGCTGGCTAGCTGAAAACTTGCCTCTAGCTACTTGGGTTATGTGTGGTGACTTCAATATGGTTGAAGTGGCCTCTGACAAAGACATCATTCTACCCTTTCACTAGACAACTAGGGAAAGGGAAGCCTAGTACTACATGCGTAATAAATTTTAAAGCATCTCAATTGTGCCATGATTACTGCACAATCTTTTTATTCCTTTTCTAAGGATCGAGATTTACCTATCATTCCCCAACTAGATGTGACATTATCTAATAGCTATCACATTTATTTTGTCATTTCATGGCAAATAGTTGTCTCTAAAGTTGCCAAGTCTTAGTTCTTCCGCAACGCAACTGTGTTGATGCATGCTTCCACCATCACACATATCCTACATGTCTAGAATTTGGAGCCATGTCCGCATTCTCAAAAGGGATGGATTCAATGGTGGAATGATGCCATTTCTGAAATTGCTCATTTTCTACACATCTATGGGTGCCAGTTCGTAGTTTTCAGAAAGCGGTCATATGAAGTTAACACTTCAGTGCTCAAAAAAGCCTCCGAGGCTCTCACCCTTTTTCCGTTTGATGTGGATTTGTAAATTTAGCTTGCCAAACTTCACCATGACAAACAAGTTTCTGATAACTATGCCACTCGAGGAGCCCAAATCAAAGCTCATCTCCACTAGTTGGAGGTTGGCGATAAAGCTTCAAAGGAGTTCTTTCAAGCCCATCATACCAATGTTGGGATTAAAAAGATCAAACAAGAAACTATTGTGCTCTCCATTCTCCCTAAAATCTTGCAAGTATTTGTTCATCACGATGATAATGTTTTTGCTTCATAGGGAAATTTGGTTTCTCAGGAGGAAGCTCTTAGAAAGTGTATCTCTATTACTCCAAACCACCTAGAACTTGAGCAACATGCTTTCTGTGAGCAACTTCTTTCCCTCCAAGACCTTAAAGAGGTGGTCTACTCCATGGATGATTAAAAATCCCCTGGGTGTGATGGGTTTCCCTATGAATTTTACAAACACCTCTGGGAGTGTATAGGTCCTAATCTGCACAAAGTTTATCTTGAAGCCTATCATTCTAAAAGCTTATGAGCCATTATAAATAAAGGAAATATAAAATTCATACCTAAAGCCAGTGATCTAGAGGACATCTACAATTGGAGGCCTATTACCCTTCTAAATGTGTCTTATAAGATTATTGGAAAGGTACTTTTTCTCAAAATCCAGCACATGTTGCCTTTAATTGTGCACCTTGAGCAAACTAGCTTTATTAAGTCTAGATGTATTCTTGACAACATTATTGTTGTCTGGGAAGTCATGGAGTGGGCTTGCCAGTCCAAACAAAAGGCTATCTTTCTAAAGATTGATTTTTATAAAGCCTATGATTGCATTGAATGGCCCTTTATTTTGTCTATGCTCTAGGCTTTGGTTTTTGGTCCCAATTTTTTATAGTCCATGGAGATGCTCTTTGGTGATGCTAATGCTTGCATTACCATCAATAATTCATAATTAGAGGCTTTTGGCCTTATTTGTTCAATAAGACAAGGTTTCCCTTTGGCTCCAATGCTTTTTGTCCTCACTGTTGAAGGTTTTGGTTATTTACTAGCTCATTTTGTGTCTTCTAGACTGGTTTGTGGCATTTCCTTGCTTGAATCATCTTCCTAGTTAGTCAATGGTCACTCTGTAGATGATTCCTTTCTCACTCTTTTAGAGGACAAAGAAAACATCAGCAATGCTTTAAGTTGCATGGACACCATTTGTGAAGCATATGGATCTACCATTCAATGGCATAAAATGCTTTGCTTCTACTAGTCATTCTTGCCAGCTCCACCTTGGCTTAGCTAGTTTGAATGGAAATAGGTTACGCATGGGGAGATTTTTTTCTTTCTTGGCATTCCTTTTGCTTTCCAAGCTTTTCCTATTGAACTTTGGAATGTTGTGCTTGCCAAAATTATGAAGAAGCTTGATTATTGGATTACAAAACTGCTCTCCCTTGCCTGCAAAGTCTAGATTTGTTTAATGGTTCTTGTGGCTACTCATGTTTATTATTCTTCTTGTTGGGATCCCTACAAAGCTTTTGATCAAAAATTGGAAAGATTGCTCAGGGATTTTCTCTAGGCTTCTGGTTCTGATCATCATGGCTTTTACATAATTGCTTAGGATTTTTGTTGTCTCCCAAAGGAATCTGGTGGTCTTGGCCTACTTTCCACCCAGAAACAAGGCCTTGTACTTTGTGCTAAATTGATTATTTGTGATATCACTAGAGATGAAGCCTAGAAGATTTTGGTTTGACATTGCATATCTTCCATCTTTGTTATCAATAGGCCTACTTGGAAAGGGATTTATTTCCACACTCTTCTCATCATGTGTGAGCCAATGACCATATAGGGCTTGTTTTTCATCAAGAGCATATGGAAATCTTGGGAAGCTATTAAGCCTTGGCTTCGATGGGCTAGTGATGAGTTCTAAAATGGCCTCTCCTTGAATCAATAGAACATTTGATGGTCTCCCCTATTTTCCATTCAGGGTACTCCCCTTGCCAAGAATCAAGGTTCTAGTGCCCTATTTTTTCTCAAACGGGACATCAAAACTCCTAGGGACCTCTTCTTAAGGGTTTCCATGAGTTTTAGGTCTTGGGAAGATATGCAAGTCCAGTACCACCTTATCTGTACAACTTGAAAAACTTTTGACCTATTGCTTTCTTCAATTGTAGTCCACTTAATTCATAAAATGGGTACTCATTTTGTTTGACCTTGGTGGCATGATTGTAAGTGGTATCTTCCAACTTCATTTTCCAATTATAAACAAATTCTAGGTTATAGATGGATTTTGTCCCATCTTCTGATGGTGGACATGCTCAACCAAAGATGGCATTTACAATATTCTCTTTCTTAATGGAGAAAATGCTTTGATACCATTTGGAGTGCTATAACATAACCCAAGATTGCCCATTTTACTTGGTGCCTTACCTTTTGAGGTCTTCCCTTGGGGCCTTGGCTCAAGCATATTGGGGTTCTATATAGTAGATACCCTTTTTGTGGACAACTAGAGTCCTTCTTTCATATCTTCTGGTTTTGTAGGCATGCCCAAAATTATTGGCACTGGATTCATGATTGTTTCTAGCCATTCTAGCCTAAACCCTTTTCTTGGCACATGATTTTAGTGGGTGATTCCCCTAGAATCCCTCAGAAATTCACCTAGATTTGACATACTTTTAGGATGGAAATTTTTTTTACTCTATGGAAAGATAGGAATGTTGTTCTTTTCACATAGTTTTTTGGATATCAATATTGCCATTTACACTGAGGTATGCACTTGTAATAATGTAATTATGTAGATTCAAGTGCAAGCTAACAAAGTTGCGCTTGCAGTAGCTCACCTATAGGAGTTGTTGAACCACTAGGGAAATGCCCCCTACACTATTGCCAGAGTTCCTCATAATGCCTTGACAAAAACCTTGACGCTTGGTGGCTGCCATCTATGGTGTCATTCCTCAGGTTGCCACTCACACACGTTGTGCTCCTAGGCTTCCCACCACTACTCTCCTAGTGGTGGTGATGGTGGATGGAGGAGCCACTCAACTTCCCCACCCTGTGGTGGCTTTGGTTGGTCATTGGCTCCTCCTCCTAGTGCTCATCGGGCACTTTTTGACAAATGGTCTTGCCTAGATCTGGCAATTTCTCCTCTGCAGCTAGAGATCAAAGATGCGAAGGCTGCCACTAATCCTCTTGCTACTATTACTAATGATGGTTGGACTATTCCCAGCCTAGCCCACAATCCCAAAGATGGGCTTCCATGATAGAGATGAACCACTACCCTCAGTTGGCACTACTTTGGCTACCTAAAGTTTCCTTATATATGTTTTCTTTTTATGAATAGTTTCTAATTTTGTCTGCGACTATGTGTTCTTATTCTAGATGCTACTGTATGAACTTATTCACAGGGTGATCTTGTATCCCATGACCCTTTTTTGTGAATTTTATTCGTAGTATATTTTTATTAATAGAAAAGGACTATTCATCAATATATATATATATATATATATATATATATATATATATATATATATATGCATATGTATATATACATATGTATGTATGCATATATATATATATACATATATATATACATATATACATATGTATATATATATGCATATATATATATACATATATACATATATATATATAAATACATATATATACATATATATATATACATACATACATATATACATATATATGTACATACATACATATATACATATATGTATATACATACATATATATATATATATACATATATATGTATATACATACATACATATATATATATATATATATATATATATATATATATATCTATATACATATATATATATATGTATATAGATATATATATATGTATATAGGTATATATATATACATATATATATATATGTATATAGATATATATATATGTATATAGGTATATATATATATATGTATATACATATGTATGTATATATATATATGTATATATATATGTATGTATATATATACATATATATATACATATATACATATACATATATATACATATATATGTATACACACACACACACACACACACACACACACACACACACATATATATAAAATTAGCTTGACCAATATAATTGTAGAATTTTTTAGCAATATAGTCCACTATATAGCTTATAATGTTTCATACATTTTAATAAATGAATAAATACTATTTAATGAACATCCTACTAGATCTTACCAAAATATGCAATGAATTAAATTATTTTCCAAACATAAATTAGAGGAAAATTAAAACATGAAACTATGGAATGAATATCATGAAGTAAAAGCCCATCCATCAATATATTATTGTTATCTTGATGATTCTCTCAATATTGAATACTAGTTTTTTCCATTCCCCCTCTCCTCTCCTTTTCATCTTCCTCATCCTCACATTATTTCCTCTTTCTCATGATGATTGGAGGTAATGCATAGAGTGACATGAAAGTGGTCTAAATAGTCTATCTAAAGTCATACAACTATTCATGTTTCATTTCAAGAATATGTTGGACCTCATTATATATGGATACCCATATGCTTTTTTTCCTACAAGATTAAGACACTCTTTGTCAAGCAAGGGCCCTATGGGTTCCAAAGTAAATAGTTTCAAATGAAGCAAACAATTTAAGGAAATATCGATATAATCAATAAAATGTGCATCTAGTTTAAACAATAATTAATCCATGATTTCAAATATATTTCAAAAATAAAAATTAGATATATTTTTCAATTAAAAGATTTAAATTTTTAAAAAATTCTATGTTTCAATATTATAATCACTAAAGTAATATATATTTTTTAGTTGTAGAAATAAATTATATAATATTTTGAACAATATAATCAATTTTGGCAAGTCATATATCTATTTAATGATTGGTATGACTACAAATAAAGTTTGTGCTAATTTTTTCTCATTGTACTAATAGACAATCCCATAACCACTCATATATACATATGAGCACATATTTTGATAAAATTATAATGTGAACTAATATATTATCATATCATATTTTAAAATTATATTTATATTCATTTTCATTTAATGCATCTGAATGCTAGGTTTACTATAATGATAAAAAGATGTCTTCATAACTAATTGCATGTACATATTCATTTGGTAGATATTATTATTTAATATTATTCTTCTCATATTCATTAATCATGTCCATTTGATTTACGCTATTGTTTTAACTTTGTTATTTTATTTTTTGGCCTCTTAATTTGGGTTAATTGATTTTTCTAGCATCATAGCTTTGGGGAATCTAATATTATTAATCATCTGTTCGTTCTCAAATCTTTTGACCAATTTATATCACCAGAAAATAAGATATTTCAAGGTCATAGATTTGACTACAGAGCGTTTGGATTCAGGAAGATGAGTTTAAACTCATATGATGGCCATTGTTTATGCTAGTTTCATAGTGTTTTTTCTTTTAGTTTTTGATTCATGGATTTAAGAAAACAACTTTTGTATATCAATAATGTGTTACAGTTTAGATTTTTATAGGCATTGTCTAAGGATAGTACATGTCTTCTTAGTTTGTTAAACTAATTGGTTTAAATAAATGATTTTTTTTTTTTCCTTCTTCTTTTTTCGTACCAGTAATGTATCATATCTAGGATTTTTATAGACTCTATTTATAGATGGTAGTGGGTTTCTTAGTTTTTTTCATGGTTTATTGCTCTTACATTTTGTTAGTTTAGTTGCTCTTTTGTTTTTTAAGTCTATGTTTATGGCTCTCATTACTGGGAAAATACTATTATGATGCCTGTCAATATATAGATTTGTGGGCATTATGCATTTCTTCTATTACTAGTAAATTTTAGGCAGTTAATGGTTCTTAAGAGTGGTGGGCTTCAATAGAATACATGCCTCCACCTTTTTTTTGGTGTAAGCCTACCTTGAATAAGCATAAAGCTTGGTCTAAATTCAAATGAGTGTTGTTACACTACCACTATTGTATCAACCCATTGTTCTCTCCATGTAAAAAATACACATTTTTATACTTTAGTACCCTATTTCCATTGCCCATTTTTCATAGGATAATTTCATTGTATGTTTCTTTTACCATATAGATCTTATTTAGCAAATATATTTTCCCAAAAGATTATTTAATAGGGTTGAGAATTATAACCAGGAATTCTCTATCATGGTCCACCAGTCATATTTAAGCCCATGCTCCAACTTAAAATAAATAAATAATTTAGGATTTATGGAATAAGTTATTCCAATGAAATTCATAATGACTGATTTCACTTTAATATAATTGAGAAATTGGGAAAATTTAATGATCTGAGTTTTTGAAGTATTGCATATATCAGAGCTCTTTATCCAAGTTTGATCAATTATAAAATAGGAAGATATAAGCTTTTTGTTATCAAAATTAATGTTTATTTTTTAAAATAAAATTTTGAAGAATCAACATAGGTGGTATGGTAAAAGCACAAACTTGTGTCACCCTTTTATAAAGGCAAAAACTAACAAAACTATAACTATTCATCTTCAATGACATAAAAATGATATTATTATTTCGAATTTGAAAATGAAGTAAATTAATGGAATGTGTAGAAATGAATGAAGTTTAGGATTATAATTTTTAATGATTATTAGGTATAAAAATTGATATGTTCTCCTAATTTTTGTATATAACTATTTAGTTGCTAAAAAATGTTGAAAATTATGGGTCTAGTTCCCACCACAAAACTATATGGAAATAAACTTATTTCCCTTTGATGTCAGACTATATTATAGATAACACATATGGCTAGAACAACCAAAAATAGAAATTGGCTTTAGAACTATATTTTATCTTTTATAATGATTCAAATTTAAACTCATCTAAAATTAATAGTTTTTAAATCCCGCCATATGTTTCAAAATAAATCTATTCTAACTAGAAGAAAAATTATGCATTTTGGAAGAGGACTCTCACCTCTAGAATGTCATATACTTTTTTTTTAACAAAAATGATATGATTTAATATTTTTTTCTTTCTTAAAATTGACATCTTTGAGTGTTAAAATACATGCTTGTGGAATTTTTGAATTACAATATACAATATATAATTAAAATACTATATAATCTATATGAGAATATTCTTGATTTTGAGATCAAAATGGTGTTTATATGTTATTAAAAAAATCATAAAAAGAAGTAGAGTTATTGAAACATTATTTTTCTGAAATAATTTTATTTCTTTTGTAATTGTATCTAAACTAGTAAAAAACATGCATTTAATAGATATTTCAAAATAGAAAAGTGTGAGACCATATATAACTTATCTAGAATAAATTTATCTCTAGATCATATGTCTAATCAAAATTGATTTTTAGATAGAAATATTTGAATTCAATTGTTCTGAATCTTGATAAGTTAACTTGAAAGGTCATACAACTTTGTACTTTTACCCAAGCATAAAGTCCTTTAATTAAGATAAGACCTAATAGTCTTAAAATCCTTTAGTAGGGTAGACTTGTCACTACAAGGTAGAGCATCAAAAGTGATAAAAATTGTAACCTTAACAAGATAATTTTGTTACTATAGTAGACAAGATTTGTGGGTTTCATCCCCACCCCGATTTTATCTTCACCTTGGAGGATTTATGGGTTACCAAATTTTAGTATTATGTATTTATGTTTGATGAATATGATTCATAGTTAGATCTACTTATTTCAGCATTTGATTTTTCAAATTAAGTTATGCATATCTTGGTTTTCCAATTAAACTCCCAACAATTGGTATGAGAGAATTTGGTTCTCTTGAAAGAAGTCTAATAGCTTGTGAGTTTAGATCTTGGAGATGGAGGCCTAAAAATTCGGAAAGGTTATTGAAAATAAAGTGATTTGCATGTAGCTTATAGTGAAACAACTTGAAGTAGAAAGAGAGGAACTAAGGAAATTGCTAAGAAAAAGAAAGGAAATAGTCATTAAACAAAATGACACACTTTATAAAGAAGTTGATACACAAGGATTCTTTGGCACTAGAAACCTCAATGAAAGTGATGCAGCCATTGCAAATCTACTTGAGGAGAAAAATATCCTTAATGAAGAAGTCAAAGGATTGAAGATATAGAATGAAATCTAGTTAGTAGGGCTATGTGAAGTAACTAACCAAAAGAAGAAAGATGAAGAAAACAAAGTTGTGGCTAAGGAAGACAAACAAAAAATAACTATAAGACTTGAAGAATGGTCATCTAATGTGAAAAAGATTAAAAAGACTCAACTAGACATGATGAATCAATTGATTCTTTCAAATTAGGAATTAAATAGGAAAGACATAGAAATGGAAAATTTATGTTATGTGAAAGATCTTGTGGAGAGGATAAGAAAGCCCATTAATATGTGGAATAACTAATGAGATCACCTAGGTCATCTAGTAGCACTTCTAGACTAGGAAAGCAATGGTCATCTACTAAAGAAGGAGAATCATCCAAAAATAGAGAGCTAAAGAATACAAAATCAATTTAAGGAAAACCTACATGCTATCATTGTGATAAAATTGGACATACTACAAATATTTGTAGAAGCAAGAATGGCATGCAAAACCCTAAACCTAAGTTCATTGGCTATTATTTTTATTGCAACAAGAAAGGACATCAAATACATGAGTGTAGATGAAGAATGAACAATACACCTACTCCACCTAGATTTGAGGGATATTGTTACAATTGTCAAAAGTTTACACATAGAGAATACGAATGAAGATTATAGGAAAAATCTTATTGGATAAATAAAAGGTAGGATAATGCACTTATGAAAGTTTATTCTAGTTGTCACAAGATTGGACATGTGAGAAAGAACTCCAGGATTTGAGCACAAGTACCAAACAATGAGTATGACAAGGATAAAGAAAAAGTAGATACTTAAAAACCAAAGAATGAGATGAATCAAACCTTGAAGAAAAAGGTGGATGTTGGAGGCAATTAAACAAATGAAGTTAATATCACCCCAAATAATGGAGAAGGTGATCACATCACCTCAAACTAATCAATAATTGTATGTAAGGATATGTATACTTAATAATTTATCTTACTTAAATTCCTAACATAAATATGAATTTTTTCACATCTACATAATAAAAGATGCATTAGAATATATCCATGGAAAGAATAGTAAAAAAGAATCATTTACATGATGAGTGCCAAACATTAGGAAAATAGTCTATATTGACCCAACATTGCAATATGGACTAAGTACCCCAAAATGTTCAATTGATGTATACGCTGATCTAGATGCAATAGATCTAGCTATATAGTGGAGATCAAGTTCAAAAGTGTATTACTAACCAAGATAGTTGGATTCCACCTAACAATAGATAAAACATTAATGGAGACCCTAACCTGAGTGAATGAAGGTATATATTGAGAAATTGAAGACATTTTACATACCTTGCATTTAGATGTCGAGAGAATAAAGTGATTTGAGAAACTTGAAAAGCAATTTTAAGGCATTTTAAGATTAGATCTAAAAATCAAAGAGTAATTGAGTATTAATCTTCAATTGTACTAAGTTGTTTAGAGAGAAAATTCTTAAAGCCTTATCATGAGAATATGGCATCTTCATTGTCTATAGTGAAGAATCAAGGAGAAGTGGTAAGATATGTTCAATTGGTAAAGAGTCACACTTGTCCTCCACCTAAGTTTCATGCTATTCTAGATATTTCTATGATGGGCAACTCCATGGGTGCACTATCATCAATACCACCTAAAGCTATCATGATTCATGATGTAAGGAGTTGTTACATGTGTAAAATTGGTGAAGTTGGAGATTGTGAGATTCATGTGGAATATGAAAAATTGTGTGATGAAGGAGCATTGAAAGATGAGAAATAAAAATTGTTGAGAGGAAAGGGTTAACTCATGCCCTATACTTTACAAGAAATTTGAAGATCAAATGGATTAAAGTTGTGCTAAGTATAATTCATGATATCGAATTGTGGTTAGAGAATGGAACACTTAAGATCATAAAGAAGGTAATACACACTATTACTAGCTACTCTATTTTTGACAAAGAGAAGACAATGTGGTGCCAAAGTAAAGAAGCTATTGAAGCCAACACCAAAGTCAAGTGGAATGGATGTGGCATGTCTATTTACAACATCACTAATCTCCATATTGAATTTGATGTGAGAGTAATCTCTCATAGTTGTTATCAATCAATCCAACTAAATAGTGTATCATATATGGAAGTTGATCTGGCATCGAAGATTACAGTTAAGGATCATGAATATGATCTTTTTGATTTACAACTATTCTAACTAGCAGATAATCTGACACAAATTAGAAAAGTAGAGAATTCAATGTGTAAGTTTGGATTGTTGATTATGTGTGATTTCTATTAGATTCACAATTATTTTCTAGCTATTAGAAATGTTCCATGGAAACAAGATATATTGGTTACAAGGAAGATTAGTGATTTTATAACATGATTGAGATAAAATTTTGAAGATATAATTGGTGCATATTTTGAAGAGTTCAAAATAAAGATGATAAAGAGATTGAGGTTTCCTGCATCCCTAGTTGAGAAACATTATAATGATCTATATTTCTTAGTTGATACAAATAATACATTTGAATAGGCAATTAAGAAGAGGATAGCCTAGATTAAACCTTTTGGTATGAAATTGTTGGTGATAATGTAAGTGTAAGTATTGTACACTACTAAAGGAAGAAATTGATGCAAAAGTTTAGCCCTTTGGAAAATCTAAAGAATCAAAAGCCATAATTACAATTGAAATCAAGATTACTCATAAAGATAAGAAAAGGAAGAGAATGATTGAAGACTTAGCAAGAAAACTACACACACTATGAAAAGGAAAATAATATTTGATGCTAAATCAAGGTCTTGGAGAAGATGAGGAAAATGATAGTAATATTGAGGAATAGGAAGAGAGAATAGAGAAATAGGGTAAAGCCTAGCATTGGTCACCCCACCTATTAAGAAGGCTAAAAAAATGAAAACTACTAAGCCTAAGGTGACAAATGTTTCAAAGGATATGACATTGAAGCCCATCTCTCCTCCTGCTCCACCAAATTCAAGGACCAGGAAAGAAACAATAGAAAGTGTTGAGCCACCCATCAAGAAAGGAGTGCTTAAAATCACAAAACCTAGTAGAAAAAGTATAGAGAAGTGAAAAGTGATAGCTACTATGGACCAAAAAAAGAGGAAGATGTAGAGAAGATCAAGTCTAATGATCATGGACTTCATCGAGTCATTATAGCTACCAAGACAAGAAATATTGATGAGGTATGTGACAACATTAGAAGCTCTACAATGTTATCAAGATTTAAATATATAAAGTATGATACTTTGAGAAATGAAGATAAATCTTAGGTAGAGGAGGCCATGATAGATATGATGACTAATAATAAGCTAGATCCTATAAAAATGGAGAATCAAATACCAAAATGATTTGTATAGTAGACTTGATAGGAAATGGAAATATGCAATATAATTTGAGAAGAAAATTATATAAATCATATTGGCTAATATTATGCCTAATTTGAAAAACAAACAAAAGGAATTTTTTTTGAAAAAATATAGGAACCAGTTTGTTCCTAAATTCAGGAAATTTATGTTTTTACAAAATAAAATTGAAGTTGTTCACCCCACCTATTAAGAAGGCTAAAAAAATGAAAACTACTAAGCCTAAGGTGACAAACATTTCAAAGGATATGACATTGAATCCCATCTCTCCTCTCACTCCACCAAAACCAAGGACTAGGACAACAATAATAGAAAGTGTTGAGCCACCCATCAAGAAAGGAGTGCTTAAAATCACAAAACCTAATAGAAAAAGTATAGAGAAGTGAAAAGTGCTAGCCACTATGGACCAAACAAAGAGGAAGATGTAGAGAAGCTCAAGCCTAATGGTCATGGACTTCACCGAGTCATTGTACCTACCAAGACAAGAAATATTGATGAGGTATGTGACAACATTAGAAGCTCTACAATATTATCAAGATTTAAATATGTAAAGTATGATACTTTGAAAAATGAGGATAAATCATAGGTAGAGGAGGCCATGATAGATATGATGACTAATAATAAGCTAGATCCTATAAAAATGGAGAATAAGATACCAAAATGATTTGTATAGTAGACTTGATAGGAAATGGAAATATGCAATAGAAGTTGAGAAGAAAATTAGAGAAACCATATTGGCCAAGATTATGCCTAAGTTGACAAACAAAAAAAAGGAAAAAAAATTCAGAAAAATATAGGTTAATGGGTTCATCCCAACACTAAAACCAAGGAACCATGGCCAAACAACAACCAAAACACGAATTTCATAACTTTGTCCTCATAATGTAGCATCTAGGCTACTAGCCCTTCCAAATACAAATTAGGCAACAAGTACCATATCTTCCAAAAGGCCTTAGGAACTAATTAGCATTCCAAGTACCCTTTATATCCCCAAAAGGGAAAGTGCTGAAGCCATTTACAAGCCTTCCAAAACTAGATTGTTATACAAGCCTAATTGCCCCAATCAGGTCACCTTAACAAAGGAAGTACCAAAAATCTAGTGAGAAAGTCCAAACCAATGCATCCAAAATTTAGGTTAGGTCAAGGGAAGGTAGATTCTAAAGTTTCACTTATCAGTTCAAACACTGAGGCATGCAAATTAGCAAATTCCATAATGCAATGGAGTTGTCACATGGTAATACCAACTCATTTGTGCAAATTCAGTAAAGTAGATCAAATGAACAAGATAATCTTGTCAAAACGTAAGAGATAAGGAAACAATCAAACCCCCTATAGACTTGAGTCCTTATCAATCCAAAATCATGACAAGAGGAACATCATTAACAAAACAAAATATAAAATGGGGTATGATTTCCTTAGTTATACTTGTGTGTTTCAATATGAACTAGACAAATGATATAATTGAATGATTTAGGAGGTTTGTCTGGCATGCTAGTCAATCTTATTAAAAAATACTTTGCTTCTTCTCATAGATTTTCCTATTTGTGTATGTGTGCACCTCATAAATCAATCAATCTATCACCATGGAGACTGGATATCTATGTATATGCTAGGATAGGTCATATGGTCTAGCAAATTGTGTTATTGATAAGTAGGCTTAGATCTTTTTTCACAAGTCAAATTGTGATAGTACTAATGAAATTCAAGTGTGTAATTTTTTAGTCAATCTCATTATCCCATGTTTCACAAGTAGTGGGACACAAGAACCCATCTCTGGTGAGAGTGAGTAGAACACTTAGCACTCATTAGATCTAGGTGATTCTTATAGAGTTGAGGTACATGGACTTCCTAAGATGTCACCCACCCCAATACTACTCTCGCTTGAGCACACTTAACTATAAATTTTCCTCTATGGTTAAACCCACTCTTTCTCCAACACAATTTGCAAAACCTTCACCAAGTGCTGCGCCTTATGAACCATTCATTAGAATTCCCCTTAAGCTCATTGATTGATAAGTAGGAGACATTTCTACAAGAAGTCAAATTGCGATATTGGTATCAAAATTCAACTGTGTAGTATTTGAGACAAATTCATTGACCCATGTTTCATGAGTAGTGGTTTACATGAACTGATCTCTCATGATAATGAATAGAACACTTAGCACTAATTGAATCGATTTGATGCTTAGAGAGGTGAAGTACCAATACTTCTTGGGAGGCCACCCATCCTAGTACTACTCCAACTCAAGTGCCCTTAACTAAAAAGTTTCCCCCATGGTTAAAACCACTCTTCTTGCGATTCCATTCGTAAAAGCTTCATCAAGTGTTGTGCCTTATGAACCATTCATTAGTAATCCCCTTAAGCTTGTTAATTGATAAGAAACATATATATTCCACAACATGTCAAATTGTGATATTTCTATCAAGATTCAACTATGTTGTTTTTGAGTCAAATTCATTGACCCATGTTGCATGAGTAGTGGTTTGCATGAACCCATCTCTCATGAGAATGAATAGAACACTTAGGACTCATTGGATTCCTACTTATCAATTAACACTCACCAATCCAAACAATACACTACACCATCCCGTTAGCTCCTAGAAGCAATAATCTATACGCCACATGCTATCAATCATGAAAACACAAACAAAATGAATTAAAAATCCCAAATCATGCACTATTCCAAGTCTTCTACCATGCTTTATGCTCCCAAACCTTAATTCTAGGTCACCAACAAGTTATAGCCAAAATATAGTAACAATACCTAACATATTTCTCTATCACTAGCCTACAACTAGTCTTTACTAAAACATTTGTAACTTACTCAAATCATTACATAAAGTATTTCAATTATAGACATAAGGTCTATACTCATCTTGCAACACATACACATATCCATGAATATTGTACACTATTTCTATTGTTCTAATCATTGACCTATAACACACAAAATATAGGCTTGTTAAACTCATTTCTTAAACTATTGAACATATGTTTACATCAACAACCACCATCTAGTCCAACCTAGAAACCACCAAAATCTTAATGTACATTTGACAACTACTCATTCCACCAAAAATAAAACTTTTCCAATGATGGAAATGGGAGAAATCAGCATTCTTTTCCAAAACCCTAGGTGGTTAGGGTTTGAAAGCAACTTTTACAAAAAAACCTTATATCTCCAACCTCCCAGCGAATCAAGGGCTCAAAGTAGGCTCATTGGAAAGGTGAATCTATAGGCTTCAATAAAAACTAACTCTTTGGGCCTCTTGATCTATATAGTTCATACAATGCACGAAAAAGCAATCTTTTTACAGGAAAAATGATGGTTTCTTTATTGATTTCAAAGAAAAAGTACAATGTATGTCTTCCACCCGCTAGTAAGGACTTATGAAGACCTTCCTCCAACTGGTCCAACCCCTAATCTCTCTCTTACACATACTCCCACCCCCCCTCTCTCCCTCTCCCACTCCCTCTCCCACCACCTAGTTTGTCTCTCCCTTTCACTACTCTCTCTCTACTCTCTCTCCCCTCTCCCATCGCCTACTCTCTCTCACTCTCACTCTCACTCTCTCACTCTCACTCTCACTCTCTCCCTCTCTACTCTCTCTCTACCACCCCCTACTCTCTCTCACATTCTCTCTCTCTCTCTCTCTCTCTCTCTCTCTCTCTCTCACACACACACACACATTTCCATCCCCCCTCTTTCTCCCTCTCCCATCACCTACTCTCTCTCCCCCATCCCCTACTTTATCTCGAGCTACTCTCTCTTCCCCCTCTCCCATCCCCTACTCTCTCTCTTTCACAAACATGCACTCCCATCCTCATCTCTCTTGCTCTCCCTCTCCCACTCTATCTCCCACTACCTACTCTCTCTCTCCCCCATCGAATACTCTTAATCTCTCTCCCATCCTGTACTCTCTCTACCACCCCTACTCTCTCTCTCTCTCACATCCTCTCTCTCCCATCCCCTACTCTCTCTCTCTCTTACACAAATTCCCATTCCCCCCCTCTCTCTCCCTCTCCCACTCCCTCTCCCATCACCTACCCTCTCTCTCCCATCACCTACCCTCTCTCTCCCATCCCCTACTCTGTCTCTCTTACACACGCTCAAATTCCCCCTCTCTCTCCCACCACCTACTTTCTCTCTCTCACTCTCTTCCTCTCTATTCTCTCTCTCTCCCATCCCCTACTCTCACTCTCTCTTTGCCACCCCTACTCTCTCTCACACTCTCTCCCATCCCTTTCTCTCTTATACACACTCCCATCCCCCCTCTCTCTCCCTCTCCCACTCCCTCTCCCACTACCTACTCTCTTTCTCTCTCATCTCCTACTGTCTCTCTATCTCTCTCTCCCATATCCCATTTCCTACTCTCTCTTTCACACACACATCCATTCCCCCCTCTCTCTCCTCTCCCATCCCCTAATTTGTCTCTCACTCACTCTCCCTCTCCCTCTCCCTCTCCCTCTCCCACTGCCTACTCTCTCTCTCACTCTCACTCTCACTCTCACACTCACTCTCACTCTTACTCTCACTCTCTCTCTCACTCTCACTCTCTCCCTCTCTACTCTCTCTGCACCCCCTACTCTCTCACACATTTTCACACTCTCTCCCATCCCCTACTCTCTCTCTCTCTCTCTCTCTCTCTCTCTCTCTCTCTCTCTCTCACACACACACACACACACACACACACACACACACACACACACATTTCCATATCCACTCTCTCTCCCTCTCCCACTACCTTCTCTCTCTCTCTCCCATCCCCTACTCTCTCTTGAGCTACTCTCTCTCCCCCCTCTCCCATTCCCTACTCTCTCTTTCACACACATGCACTCCCATCCTCCTCTCTCTTGTTCTCCCTCTCCCACTTTGTCTCCCACCACCTACTCTCTCTCCCATCATGTACTCTCTCTCCCCATCCCCTACTCTCAATCTCTCTCTCCCATCCTATACTCTCTCACACACTTCCTCCCTCTCCTATCCCATACTCTCTCTCTCCTACACACATACCCATTCCCCCCCCTCTCTATCCCTCTCCCACTACCTACTCTCTCTCTCCCATCCCCTACTCTCTCTCTCTCCCCTCTCCCATCCCCTACTCTCTCTCTTTCACACACATGACACACTCCCATCCCCCCCTCTCTCTCCTCTCTCATCCCCTACTCTCTAGATCTCTCACACACACTCCCATCCCCCCCTCTCTCCCTCTCCCACTCCCTCTTCCACTACCTACTATCTTTCTCTCTCACTCTCTCCCTCTCTACTCTCTCTCCCTTATCCCCTACTCTCTCTCTTCTCTCTCCTATCCCCTACTTTCTCTCTCTACCACCCTTTCGCTCACACTCTAACACTCTCTCACATGCCCTACTCTCTCTCTCTCTCTCACACACACTCTCTCATCCTTCTCTCTCTCTCCATCTCTCCCTCTCTCACTCCCTCTCCCACTACCTAATCTCTCTCTACCATCTTGTACTCTCTCTGCCACCCCTGCTCACTCTCTCACAATTCCTCTCTCTCCCATATGCTACTCTTAATCTCTCTCCCCCATCCTGTACTCTCTCTTTGGTACCTCTACTCTCTCTCTCACTTCCTCTCTCTACCACCCCTGCTCTCTCTCACTTCCTCTCTCGCCCATCCCCTACTCTCTCTCTCCCCTCTCCCATCCCTTACTTTCTCTGTATCTCTCTCTCACACACACATACACATAGCCATCCCTCCCCCCTTTCTCTTGCTCTTGCTTTGGATCTCTTCTTCCTTCTCTATGCACTAATTAGGTCTCAATAGTGTGTGTGCACTATAGTGTGCACGTGCTATTGAGACCCAAATTGAAAAGCTTTAAATAGCATTTGTGTACTATAGCATGCATGCACTATTCAAAGCTTTGCATTTAAACCAAGCCTAAGGCTTGGTTTTTCCTTGGAGATCCAACCCAAAGGTTTGGAGTTTATAAATAGGTTTGAGATGTGTTTTGCTACAAACATACAAAAAATGATTGATTTTCTTGTGCTCTCCTTTAGGATTCCTTGTGGTTGGGCATCGATAAGATTAAGTTACATGACATTGTAGGTCTTTGTGTTAACTATATAACCATATAATTTATTTTTAATTTGAACTATTTCAAGCCTTTCATCTATAATTTCTTTTGAATGTATGTCCATTGTTTGTCAAAAACCACCATGTACTAATTGGGTTGTAGATTTTAGCTCCTTCATGGAATTTTGCAACAACTTAGTTTTTTAGAAACTAGACTCAATTTTAGACACTTTGAAAAAAAAAGTTTTGATTTTAGATTAGTTTTCAATTATTTATAGGAGGAGCACATAGATATTTCATGTTTTTGGGATGTGTCTAGTTTAAAAATTCATTAAAAAAAAATACACATTATAAAATTATCTGAAAAATCTAGGATAAACTAAATAGTGTTAAGTAACTTTCGACTAGAGCGATTAAAGAATTTCAAAAAAAAAGTTAAAATTTTGGGGGGGCACACTTTGTACTATGTTATGTTTTTTTGGAATAAATAGTACCACTTTCTATGGACCCCTTTTGAGGACCTAAAACTAAACCATTTAGAAAAAATATTAGTAGTTTAGAAACTAGATTCAAAGGACTAAAACTTTTGTTTTTGTCATATCTTAAAATTTTGAGCATAACTATCTTCAAATTCTTGTTGAAGTTCAAAAATTATTGATTTTAGGAAAAAAGTGTCCACTTATACCCCCCTTTTGGCACCACAACTTGGTGCACTTACCCTTGGGTAGAATGAACAATTTCTTGAATAGCGAGAATACCATCAAGAATGAATCTTCCCGGAATGAAGCTTGTTTGTTCTTCAGAAATAATCTTTGGAAGAATAAGTTTTAATTTGTTTGTTAATATCTTAGAAAATATTTCATAAATGGTGTTACATAGCACAATGGGCCTAAAATCTCCTAGACTCTTAGGCTCTGTCTTTTTTGGGATCAAAGTGAGAAAGGAGAAATTAATTTTGGCTAATAGGAATCCACCATTCCTTGATGCTTGAATGGCTTTCCAAAGATCTATGCCAATAATGTCCTAGCATTTTTTATTAAAAAATGCCTAAAATCCATCTAGACCTAGAGACTTATCAGGATTTATGTTAAAAACCACTACTCTAACTTCTTCCAAGGTAATAGGTTTATTTAATGCTTTATTATCTTCCATAGTGAGCACTTTAGGGATCACTTCAAGAAAATTGGCTTGAGTAACTCTATTTGAACCTTCAGAGTTATTTAATATTATCTATAAATAATCCACAAAAATCTTTGAAATTTTGATTGGTTTATCTGTTGGAACACCCAAATGATTTTTAATACTAGATATTTTACTTTTAGCTCTATTATAAAGGGTAGAATTATGGAAGAATTTGGTTTTCCGATCTCCCTCCTCTAGCCACCACTCTTGTGACTTTTTCCTCCAAAAAATTTCTTCTTTGGATAATATTTCCTCTTGTTTACTAAGTAATTATTTTTCTAAAAGATAGCTATCATTATTCATACTTTTCTAAATTATTTCTATATTTAATTTCTTTAATCTATCTTCAATGTCCAATTTTTCTCTAAAAATATTATTAAAGTGTTCTTTTTTCCATTTGAGAATATTTTCTTTGAGCATCTTCATTTTAGACACAAAAATGAACATCCTAGAGCCTTCAAAATTACCTTGAGACCACTGTTCCTTTATATTGTCTAAAAAGTTGGAGTCAAAAAACCACATTTTTTCACATTTAAACAAGTTCCTAGTAGGTTTATGTGGCTCATAAAACTCAATTCTAACTAGAAGGTGATTAGAACTAATAATCAGCAAAATAGAAGATTGAATGTTCAAGTTATTAACATCTAGTTCTCATTTAACAAAGAATCTATTTAATTTTCCAGCTATATATGCAAAATCCTTTCATTTGTTATTCCATGTAAAATTCTCATTATTAATTAAATGGGATATCTATCAAATGTTGGAGTCCACACCATTTTAAAAAATCTCTAGAAGATTAAGATATCTATTAAGAACCCCCCATTTTTTCATTCAAGTTTAAAATGGTATTGAAATCTCCACCTAGTACGATTAGGCTATTCTTATGATCTTTCAAAAATGTACTAATTTCATCCCAAACCCATTTTTTCTCTAAATAGCTAATTGGTGCATATACATTAATTAGAATAAATTTCAGATTGGTTTTCAGGCTTTTGACAATACCACTAATCCAATTATTGTTTGTGGTAATTAAAATCTAAGGTTACTTTCCTATGATTCCAAATGAATCCTAAGCCCCCCATGCACCTCAAGATTCTCTCATAGAAATACTCTAGTTACCTAGCCTCTTACCTAATTTAATTCCTTCTATCTTACTTAGTTTAGTTTCTTGTATTAAAATAATTTCAAAATCAAATAGATTTACATTTTTTTTTAGTAATCTTTTTCTACTAGGGGTGTTTAGACCCCTATTGTTCCATTTTGTAATTTTCATGTTTCCTTGGGAAGGCACTTCCCCTTTCCATTATAAAATATCTTATCAATCTTTTGCTGATCTTTGTTCTGACTTTCCACTTCCTTGAGTTCTTTAAGAGATTTTCTACCTCTTTTAGCCTTCGATTTTCCATATTTAGGTGAGTTTAAACCTTCTTGATTCATCTAAATTCCAAGCTACTCCATGTTCTTTTGTGCATTTTGAGCAGCAATCCAGTTGCTACTATCTTTTCCTTCTATATCTTCATTTTCTAATTCTCTTAAATTTTGATTTATTAGGCTTGACTAATTATTCATCTCTAAATCTAAACTTTCCTTGCTTTCCTTTCCAATAACCTTCTCCCTTTTCTCTATATGTGTTCCATTTTCACTTATCTAAGTTTGACTCTTATCTTTATCCCCATTCTCAATGTTCATCTGATCACTTTTCAAATCTTCACATGTATAATTGTCTCCTCCTAATTTGAGTACTTTCTAGATTAAATATTCTCTTTGAGCCTCGGTGCTTTTATCAATATTCTCAAAACTAAACACTTGGATTAATTCCTTGGTTAAAAAATCAAGGTTGTCTTCTTCTATCTTTGAAATGCTCATGTTCTTCGATTCTTCTTCCCATATTGTATTCCTATGTAATAAATCATGAAGTTCATTTGAAAGAGGATTTTTTGCTTTATATAATTCATTGTTTTTATCCTTTTGATTGTTGATAGGGATGAATGGTGAAGTAATTGAAGATGTTGGTGTCTACCAAAATTTGAATAAATTGTTGGGTGCCTCTTTGTTGGGAGTTGTTGCTTTTTCTTCTATAGCATATGAATGGTTTTGATCTAATTTAGTATCCTCAACTAGGTTTTTTGGTTCTCCTTCTCCTCCTACTTTCAATTTGAATAAAATGGATTTCTCTACATCCTCTAAGCTACCCTCTTCAATATTGAATAATTCCTTTTTCTACTATATTGTTGTGATATCTAAATCTTTGGATTCTGTACGTATAAGGCTTAAACTTTTAACCATAGTATCTTTGTTGTTGTTTATGTTTAATCCCTAGATCTCTGTATCAATGATGCTAGACTTTTTCTTTGCCTTATCTTTGGATTTCAACTATCCATCAAAGTGCTATAATTTTGTGCCCACGTTGTTCTCGGTGCTCTTACCTTCTTCTACAATCTTACTCTTTCCTTTACTATTGTTTGGTACTCTTTGTTTCTCTTTAGTGGACCTCTACTTTTCCACTAACTTGTCTGATTGTTTAATCCCTATATTCTTCCTACTATCAGCCTCAACAACTAAGCTAAGATTCAATCTTTTTGTTGATACCAATTCTACCTTCCCTCTTTTATCTACCCTTTCTATGTATGTGGGTTCTAAATGAATCTCAATCTTCTGATAAGAGTGTGTAGGAGTCTTATTATCAAAAATCATTTGGCATATTCTATTTTATCTAATTCTCATCATCAAAAAGTCATTGTTGAAATATGAATTAAGTGGCAGTGTTTTAAATCTGATCTTCCTATTGTCATCTAGTCTTATTATTTCTAATATTTTACCATCAAATCTCTAGAAATTTAGGTTATATGTCACTTTGTTTATAATTACTTTTATTTTTATAGAAACTAATTGATTAATATTACTTTTGATAAACATTTTCACGTTGTTGTAACACTAAAAAGAAGAGTTTATAACTATTAGATCTCCCATAGATGAACCTAATTTCCTAAGTATCTATATGTGAAGCAACTCTGGGGGCAGAGATTGAATGATAAACCATGTTGGTAACATGATATATAACACTTCCTCCTTAGAATCTAGGAACCATTCTAAAAATTTAGTAGTGTATCCTTTGAAAAAACACTCAGATACAAATAAAATCTTTTTTAACAAATTCATCCTTACAATGCAAATAAAGTATTCTATCTGAATAGTGAGAAATACTTACCTCCACTCCTCACAATTATCCTATAGCCAATTAGTAAGCCTAAGCAATTTTTTCTTGGGGCTAGTCCAAAAGGTGAACACTCTAGCCTTTTGACATTCATGCCATTTGTCTTCACTTTCCTAATTTCTAATAATAGTGATATTATTGTCAAGAATTAGTGGAGCCAGGATAACAAAAGGTCTACTAAGCTTTGGTGGATTATGAGAACTCACACTCGGGGGTCTCTAATGAGGGGGAATATATGATCTAGGAGAACCATCAAAAGATGGAGGATATGGAAACTCTAGCCTGTTAGGATGATCTAGAGGATAATGAAGATGATCTATAGACTCATTCATGCAAAAATTTATTTATTTATGGGATGATTCAACTAAGTTTGAATGAGTATACTTAGTGAGATTAAAAACCCTAATTTGGTTGTCCAAATTAATAGTAATAAAGCTAATTGGCTATGATCTTTGAAACCCCAACAAACCCATAGATCTATGAGGAGATTCAAGCTTGGAGAGGCTATACTGAGGCAAACTATTCACCTACCTTCTTCTTTCCTACTATTGTGAGATAATGGATCCATGAACACTAGGTTGATTTCCCTTATGTTCCTTGTCCTCAAATCTCTCTAGAATGGAGAATTTTTTCTCAAATTTGATCGCATAATCTACCCTTGCCAAATCTTTTTGAGCTAGGAGACCCTATGCTCTGATTCAAGACTTCACACTTTCCTTGGGATTTCTGACCTTCCATGACTACGAATTAGGTTTTTTTGAACCAAATTTATTTCTATGATCAATCAACAGGTCTACCTTTTTTGCATTTTTGGATAAGCTTCCCATTTTTTTGATTATTTTTTTGTTGTTAATTATATACAAGGTCCATGGTTGAGACCCATTATCTATAGGAATTAAATCTTAATTACATCTTTGACAAGAGGAAAGGAAATAAATAATTATTATTATTATTTATTGGTAAGAGGTTGAAGCTAATGTGATTGATTATTACTATTAGTTAAGCTTGATTAGATTTGAACCCAAGACCTTCCAAATAAGAGACTCATAATTTACCATTGTGTTGTAGGTTCTTTCCTATAATAATAACAATTATTATAACTATTATTATGCATGAATAATAAAATCATAATATGTAAAGGAAAAGTCCAAAAATTAATTTAGACCATTGAAGGGATATGAGAATTTGATAAAAGAAAATATATAAAGCTATAAAGGTAACATTAGTAAGAGAAAATATTTATAATTGGATTTAAACAAACCAATCTCAAATATCATATCATGGGACATTAAAAACTTACCATTAATGAAATTTATTTCTATTTTAACAAAGAAATCATTCTCATGACAATGCATCTCCCTATGGATTGATGAAAATAGAAGAAAGTTACAAAAATCATAGACAAGATGAGTATGAACTATTTTTCTAAGAAGAATGAAAAACCAATGATATTCTATGGTTGATTCAGTAGAAAAATTCTTCTACCCCCATTAAATGAGGTATGCCTTTTTCTAATTAAATACCTAACTCTTGAGGCTAGATTTGGAGTCTTCTATTTTTATCACTTCCTTTTGCTTAATCACTTTAGGCATCATGAAAAATAATATGTTATACTCTTTCTCTTGCAAGATCTTGAGGCCACAATTTTTGATGTTAGGAATAGGAAAACGAATGGCAAGAGTTAAACCATCATGCACCAAATCTTGATCATCCATCTCTACCAATTTCACCTTTCACTTGCTCCTCCCCATTCTGTTATGAATAACCAAACCCCACCTTGTCCACCTAGAAATGGTGGGGGTCTCCTAGGATCACCACTCCAAAACCCTCTCCATCATCCACACCCTTAAAAAATACTAAAATGAATGAGACCTAAAAAAACCTAGAGTTGGAAAGGGTGAAGAAATTTATTTACTTGATTTTGAAGAAGAAAATGAAGTGGAGAGAAAGAGTTCTAGGAGACTTTCCAAAAGATGGGCTAGGATGAAGCAACAATCTATTAGAAACTAGGAAAATAATGAGAAAATGAAGTCTTCAACCAATGAGAAGGAAGAGAAAATATTGAAGGAGATTCCAATGGGGAAAGGTGAAGAGATGGAAGATACAGGGACTAAAGAAGATAGTTTGACCTTAGAGGAGATTAGAAATAGAAAAAACAAGAATAAATCTAGTTAGGAAACTACCCATGTTTTGGCTAGCTTTAACATGGACATAGTGGGGTTTACCTATGGTGTTACTACCTAACTAGGAAAATGGAAAGATAACTCACCAATGATGGTGGCCTCTCGTATTTTTTTGGACAAGAACATTAAGAGAATAGTTTCTAATGACTTCATGTCTATACAGGCTAAAGATTCAGTGGAGGTGAAGGGAAACTATGCTAGTTCTAAGGAGGTGATTGGTAATGTAAAAGACATCAAGTAGGAGATAGTATCCTTATAGATTAAGTTGATGCCATGGATGATAGTTTTACTACCCTTTCCAATTTCTCACTCTAGGTCACTCATATTGCCACTATCACCCTACAACTACTACAACAAGAGAAGTCTACTATTTTTTCATAATTTATGCTCTTGAAACTATTCTGCTATCTTGTCCATCTTATAATTTATCTTTTAATTTTAGGCTTGTTGGCCTCAATGACAACTTAATTTTAAGTTTTTAGTACTATAGTAGGAATGTTTCTAGTCATGTTGTTATCTTTTTTATATCATTTATTAGAATACATTTTGATAATTATTATATAAATTGTAGGTGGTGTATGTATTTCACTAGTGGTCTTAGATATGTCATGAGATGTTTATGTGTTTATTACCTCAGTTGGGATTACTGGTTAGATTATTTTGTTTTTAACGTGAATAGAAGAATGGGTTAAAAATATGTTTTAAGCATTAATGTGTTGTTAATTGAAGTTACATGCCTAAGTACTAAGGGCTAATCCCCTTGTTTTGGCTGCTAGTAACTTCTTTGGTAGAGAAATACACCTTAAAACCTTCTAACAACACCCACAACCCAAATCAATCAGCTAATTCAGCCCATAAACTTAAATTCATCCATTCATAAAGATAATGAAAAATAAATAAAATTGGATATGCATTCTTACATAATTTTGATCCTGGATGGGATGCCACAATTCAAGTTTAAAAAAACTCCATATTGTACAAGATGGCTTCCTCTACAAATTGATTAAATGCTAGAACAATGATATCAACTTATTCTCAAAAAACTTGTAATTGACTTTCCTCAACCAAAGCCCCATCCCATAATAGTCAAACTATCCATTATAATTATAAAAATAAAATAAATAATATAATCACCCATACTTTAAAATTATTAAATCCTTCAAATATATCTATGTATGGTCATGAGTGATCTTGGTTTCCTTTTCTAACATTTGGATGCTACCTTCTAGACAAATTATTAGTGATATTTGAATCGATTGAAGAAAAGAACCATCAATACTAGTGCCTAGAGAATTGGGTGTTTTTAAACTATAGGATATACAATTAGTATAAGATATTAGCATACTCTCTTTATTCTCATCACATTAGTATGTCATAATATGTGCTTTAAAAGGCTAACAAAAAACTCATTTTCTTGTTTAACTCTTTTTGGCTCTGTTTTCAATAGTTTGTTCTATAGCCAATGTGCTACACTTTCACAATATTCTACATTATATGCGGGCATCAAAATATAAATGAAGATATAAAATAGTAGGTGGTATTTTCTATATTGAGAATCAAATCATAAACATATTCCAAATTTACTAAATATTTGAACTCTAAGAGTTTTTTTAAGCTAAACTTTTTTAAACCTAAACTTGATTCAATCAAATGAACAACATTCATATTGGTGATATTGGTGATATAAGGCATTATTTTAAGATAATAATTTTGGGGAAAAAAAATTGATGAAATTATTGTTGCAAAATTATCCCTATTTCTTAGGAAAGAGCCTATAACACAACAATAAATTGTATGCCTCTTATCTAGGAGGTGGATATTGTTGTCCATATAGAAGGAAAATTATTGTCAATAAAATGCACACATTTCCCTCAATTTGCATCAAAAAAACATGTCCTTGAATAACCACATTATAAGAGGTGTGAGAACTAGCTACAATAAAAAAACATGGTCCCTAGAACCATTATAAGTCTTCATCTAAATCTATGTGTCTGTGTGTGTGTTGTGTATACATACATACATACATGCATGCATGCATACATACATACATACATACATACATACATGTATGTAATTCTTATTGACAAAGGTCATGCAAAAATAACAAGGCTTACCAAACACATATTACATATAACACAAAACTCATATTTGACTAAATCAAATAGTTTGCATCTAATTACAAGATTAAATATTACATATAAGAAAAAACTCATATTTAACTAAATTAAGTAGTTTGTATCTAGTTACAAGACTAATTGTAATAAAATCATAAGAGAATTTAAGAAATATTTCACCAATATAGCCATGCCCTGGGTCTCTTTAGCTAATATAGAAAGAATATAACTTAATTAACTAGGGAGATTTGTAAAGTTTTGTATTTGACTTGCAACTTTGTCTTCTAACAAACCTATGTTTCTACATTCAAAATATAGGGATTCAATTGTGACTACCACTTTATCTATTGTATATGAAATAGAATAGCTCAAAATTGAGGTGTATATCACAAGCATTGCTAGATTCTCTATGATGCCTTGCCTTTCTTAAATTTATCACTACTTTTTTTATAGATCTTCACAATATAACTTGATTAAAACCATATTTTTTACTACACAATTTTCACACAGATGCATTTACTAACTCTATTTTCATTATTAATTTCTATCCATGCACTTTGGTATCATTATAATGTGCCTCAATTGCATTTCTAATTGTCACATAAGAAAAAAAATTGCAATATTTGAATGCATTAGATCCTAGAAAGGAAATAGACAATGAATCATTCATTTTGACATGAATAACCCTAATAGAATTACCATTAATCCATGCTCTACATTCATCTTAGGTTTTTAGGTTCATTCAGAGAAGAGTTAAAAAATTATTGTGGTGAATCAAAAGTAAGAAAAGATAAATTCCAATACAAAAAAATCAGAAGTTTCAAGCCAATTTTATTTAATACTTGACACTAATTTAAAATTTATTTCTAATGTCATATATATGGACTTGATTACTAATCCCCTTCAGGGAACAATATATTGATCAAACTGTAAGAATTTGCCTAAGGGCAAAATTTACCCAGGAACTAAGAACTCATACACAAGCACACAGTAGACCAAAGAGAGAGAGAGAGAGTATGATCAGAATGACAATGTATTCAATATGCCATCATTAATGCAATGTTCATGCAATGTAAAAGTACACTAAGAGTGCCTATATATAAAGGCCTCTGAGATACATCTAGAATGTCTCAAATCAGCACCATGATGTGTCATACAACCAAGCACATGTCCACCAGATATGGGTTATCCTCCATTAAGCACGAAAGTATGTGCGATGATGTGAGGATAAGCCTACAAGGGTGTGACATGCAAAATAGTGTTGTAGACACCATGTGCTAAAATAGAGTTGCATACTCCTATGTTGTCAACATGACAACTCAAAAAGGTGTGCAAACTCCTAAGTGTCTCACAAATAAAAATAATAAAATAATGCAAAATAATTAAATAATGCATTAACCTAAGTAAACTTAAGTAAGTGTAATTAGTAAATACTTATTTACACCAACACAAACAAAATAGGGAAGTGGTTGACAATTGAGACTCAAACTAATTAGAATGAAATTCTTTAGTGACCTTCATAGTGTAGGTACTTCTTGGGTTCAACTTTAAATGAAGCTGATCTATGCCCAATCCATGTACTAAAAGTAGTCATTGAGAAATATTTGAAAACTTTTAGTTACCTCATATCCTCAAAGATAAAAACAAGGGGGGGATGTTTATGCTTGATTCTATAACAGTTTAGGTTATTGGAATGAGTTACTCCTTGTCTTGTGTTATCTCCACATCTTGGGCTCTGCCTATGTTAGAATCATCTTGTGCATGAGCATAAAAAATATATGAGAGAGATAGGGGCATGGATTGGGAGAATAAAAAATATAATGAGAGTAAATCATTAGGACATATGTGTGTTGTTTCATCTGCATCCATCCCTACTTCCCACAATACTCTTGCTTCCATGGTTGTTCATTCATCTTCTTTATTCATCTATCTCTCCCATATAAATGGAGTAACCACTACAACTCATGTTGAACGGGTCTAAGTGTACATATCTTCCTTGTACAATCCTTCACTCACCACGTATCTTCTAGATATCCCACCATTCTTAGAACCCTTTATTATGCTTCACAATTCTTTATTCCTTTTGTGTTGTGTGCCTTCTTTATACCATCATTATCATAATTTAAATGATCGTTAAGCCAAAATGTTATCCCATAATAATAAAATTAGGTTAGAACCTCCTCCTTGTTAATATATGCTTAACAATGGTTCTCTCTTTGAGATTAGATATCATAAGGTTGCACCATCATTCCCTCTTTAAATCTTAGATCTTGTAGTAGAGTAATCCCTGGTGTCTCCTAATTTTATCTTCTCTCCTCTCATACAAGTCATTGCACCTTCTTCTTCGTCTCTTCCACCTAAAAAATTGTATTTGAAATTTAAATCAAGGGAAGCCTAGGAACAAGTAGATGATAATAATACTAAATTTTTAAACAACTCTACCAAAATGGGACAAGCTTGGTATAAGATTTATATAGTTAGAGATGAGTGTGGGGGATGTTTGACTAACCTAGAGGACATTGCTAAGGATTGTGTCACTTTCCTATAAGGTCAGTTAAGGGGTGATGGTTGAGCCAAGAAGCAAGACTTGGATATTGCTAGAGTCATTTCCTGCATTATTTCTTACACAAGAAATGTCTTTGTATATGATCATGTCTCCTTTGATGAAGTGCATGAAAGTACCTTTCCAATTTGTTCAAAAAAGGCCTCTAGCATAGATTGGTCAACAAATTTTTATTGTAAAAAATGTTTGTATTTTTTGGGAAGAGAGAATATTGTAGTGGTGGGAGAATTTAGAAAGAAAAGGTTTATTTTTCAAGATTTCAATAATACCTAAATTCCCTTGATTCCTAAAAATAAAGATTTTGATTATTTTTAGAAATATTTATTAAAAAAAGAAAAAATGGACCAAGCCATTATATCTATTATTTAAAATAAATATAGGTTCAAGGGTTCATTTGGAAAGAACCTAAAAGAAAACCCGAAATTGTCACTCAATATGAAGATGCCAAAAGATTCCATACAAAATGTCAAGAAGGTCATGATCTCATAAAACTTCACAACAATGTGGAATGTGTGGCAATCCAGCACTAGTGTATTCCCATTTCCAATGTAGCTTGGATGATTCATGATGATAACCTCAGATGTGAAATTAGTAGCCTCCTTGGCCAGTAGCTAGCCTATATTTTTTGTAGGCTTCACTACCGTATTTCTAGCCTAACATAGTCTGTATTAGCTATAACATCCATATCCAAAGTTGGCCATAATTTTGCACAACCTTCTATAGCATTATGCACAAGATCTTTTTGGACTCATTACATTAATTAGGTTAGGAATGTTGGACTTATTACATTAATTAGGTTATCAAGAATGATTGTTGAATTAATGTAATAAGGGGGGAATGTTAGGTTTATTACATTAATTAGGTTAGTTTTTGTGTTTAGATTAGATAAATAAAATCAGTTCAATATATAGTTGATGGGAAGTTATTCTCGTAAGTAGTTGTTGTAAGGGAAAATAAAACTATATAAAGATGCCCAAACATCAATGTAATTGATTCAGTATTATTCATATCATTCCAGTATATTATTCAATATCATTTCAATGTCATTTTTAAAGTATCAAGTCTGTGTGTATCCAAATGATCTGAATCAACAATTTCAACATTTTATATTGTTGCTCTCTCGTTTTATATTTTCAATTTTGCATTCTTTGGGCATGTTACAGTGGTATCAGAGAAGGTTAATCAATGGGTAAGAGAGTGCTTTTAATGGATTTTAGATGACCAGATCCTATTTTTGGTGAATAAAATAGGAGGTTGGAGGCAATGGAGGCTAGAGGATTTCTATCATCTCAAGCTAGCTTCTTGCTTAGAGATGATTACTGCATGAGAGGCCACTATTTGTGTCCCTATAAAGTTGGGGCTTAGCCAATTCCTCCCTGAATATAAGAGGGGAATTGATAGATTTGTGTCCCTGAAGAAAAGAGGGAGCTTGGCTACATGATTGTCCTTCTATTGAAGGGGGGGAGGGGGGGGGGCGTAGGATTTCAACAATGGCATTTGAGACACTCGGAGGAGATGTTGACTTTTGGAGGAAAGATGTCTGGTGATTGTTTCTATGGCACTTGAGGAGGCATTAGACACACTTGGAGGAGATGTGGACTTTTGGAGGAAAGGCATCTCATGTGCAGCACCAAAGGAGGCATTAGGCACACTCCATGAAGATGTGAAATTTTGGAGGAAACTATGTCTTGTTGTGTAAGAGAGGTAGAAATAATGTTATTATGAGGTCAACTACAACTTCAGGATTAAGATTTGAAATCTAAAGTTGTAGACTATTTACAAAGATTGTTAAAGGAGCTCAACTTCAAGATTAAGATTTGAAATATGAAGTTGCAGACTACTTTTAAAGATTGGTAAAGGAGCTCAACTTCAGGATTAAGATTTGCAATCTGAAGTTGCAGACTACTTTCAAAGATGGAGCTTCATCAAAGTTTGTAATATTGGTGAAGGCTTTTCAATTTTGTTAAATTAATGTAATAAGGGGGGGAATTTTGGACTTATTACATTAATTAGGTTAGGAATGTTGGACTTATTACATTAATTAGGTTAGCAAGAATGATTGTTGAATTAATGTAATAACGGGGGAATGTTAGGTTTATTACATTAATTAGGTTAGTTTTTGTGTTTAGATTATATAAATAAAATCAGTTCAATATATAGTTACTGGGAAGTTATTCCCATAAGCAGTTGTTGTAAGGGAAATAAAACTATATAAAGATGCCCAGACATCAATGTAATTAATTTAATATTATTCATATCATTCCAGTATATTATTCAGTATCATTTCAATGTCATTTTTTAAGTATCAAGTCTATGTGTATCCGAATGATCTGAATCAATAATTTCAGCATTTTATATTGTTGCTCTCTCATTTTATATTTTCAATTTCACATTCTTTGGGCCTATTACAGATTTGAGAGGAAGTTGCTAATGAGATCTTTGTTAATGGGCAAGCCTCCATGAATAGCTACAAATTCCTACTAAGTTAGAATATATTCAAATCAAGGCGCCCACTTTCTTACCCCAAGCCTTGCTATTGTTGAGCAAATGTCAACCATAAAAGAGACACCATGAGCATGCATGAAAGGATTTAAGGAGTCCACAGTCTCAATAACACTTTCATTAACAATCTCATAGTATGAATGACCTTTCTTCTTTAGGATCTCAAAGTGTTCCATCATCAATGCTACATAAACACCAATAGTAAATGGATTAAGAGGACCCAAATCACCAGTAGGTCAAACTGCGCGTACCTATTCACCAGCTCTCCACATCAAAGTTTGATCAATTTTTCCCATTGGAAATGTTGGAAGACCATCCTTTTCAAAAAATCAATGCCCAACCATGACTACACTTCGAATCTCATTCCCAGAAGCCACACTCTCATAACGCTCATACAAGATTTCCATACAAGGGTAATAAGAAGCATTGTATGCTGTCTCAAATTCTTTCTTGCCTTCTTCACTAGAATAATTGAATATAGCAAGCATTCCCTTTGTGGAAATAGTTTTTGATATGATCCCAGTTATGCCATCCACAGTGTTTTTGTAAGAAAGTTCTTCATTCATTCCATGGTCAATATATCTTCTGAACAAGGCTTCAACTATACCATGTATAGCTCCCAAAAAAATTCCAAGCTCTCCAAATATATCACTCTTGTACTCATCCTTTAGGGTAGTTACAAATGTAAATGGCAAACCTAAAGCAACTAACCAACCTAAGTAACATCGGTTGCTCTACCATCAACATCCTGATGAACAGCAAAACTAGAGTTTATTCCTACACCATTGCTCTCTTTGCCCTGTACATATAATTCCAGGAATCATATTTTTAATGAAATCATGATGGCCAGGAGCATCAATCATAGTGTAGTAGTACTTTGTAGCACAAGGTATTGAATGGCGACATGGAGAGTGCCAAATGATAAATCATGACAAACTTGTTTCATTGTTAATGATATCTAGTAAACTTGGATATAGCTCTGCCAGTGTAGTTGGATCCCAACTATCCAGTTCCTTTCCATCATATCCTAAGTTTGAAAGGTAGTCAGCCAATTGGTTACCTTCACGATAAGTATAATTGAGGAGGCAATTTTCAAAAGCATTGATTAGGTATCAGGTCTGTTTTAGCTTGTATGCTAGACTTTTGCATTGAGTTTTTCTATTAATACAAGCCTGAATAATAATAAGAGAGTCACCTTCCACTTGGAGCCAAGGTATCTTCATAGATGATGTTGTGACAAGGTCAAGGAGCAAAGCTGAAACTTCAGCATTATTGTTAGTGCCCCATGGAATAGGTGAAGATTTTATAAATAGAGGTATGCCCAAGTGATTTAGTAAACACACGCCTATACCAGACATCCCTGGATTGCCACGAGATGCACCATGGAAGTTTATCTTAATAACACCTTGGTCTAGAGGTTTCCATTTCACACTCAATCTGTCTTTCTTTGATGTATTTGTGAGGCTTAAAAGATTTGGAATAGATATAAGCTTCCACTATATCGCTTATAATGTTTGATATATTTTTATAAATGAATAAATACCATTTAATGAACATCCTACTACCTTCTCAATCCTTCATAACTATCCCTCACTTTGGTATTGGATTGTTTAGAGTTCTTATTTGATTACCTTACATCACTAATACATCCATTTTCAAGCTTGGGCCCAAAGGATTCCAAAGAAAATAGTTCCGAAAGAGAATGATTGGAGGCCATGCATAGAGTGATTCATTTTAAAATATGTCAGAACTTGTTATATATGCATAACCATATTTTTTTTCCTACAAGATTAAGACATTCTTTTTCAAGGTAGGGCCCTGAAGGTTTGTTGGTAAACAAATTTGTCACAGAAAAATTTGCCCAGTGGAGTGTGTGGCAAACCGTTCACAATAGTTGGATAGGCCCTTGGTATGTGGCATTCCTTTGCGTTTAGAGGGGCAGCTCCCTCGTATGATATAATTTTTAAAGGATTTTCAAATGAAGAATTTAAAACTTCAAAGTTCAAGAGAAAGTCATCCAACACGAATGCACCACACGCCCTCATGACCTTCTTCGGTAAACAAGATTGATAACAAGGGTGATCAAGGACTATGCTTGAAAGCAACCAGTATTACCAAGCACATTCATTACATTCATAAACACTCGCACAGTACCATTAGAATGTTTACTACAATAGATAGCAATTTTGATTTTAGAATAAGAAACCCAAAGCATATCTCATTCCATTTTCTTACACCAAGAAGACAAAAGAGATTTTCAATTTCAGAGATAAAAGGTGTACATACTTTCTAAAATTTATCTCTCAATCAAAATTTCAGCATAGTGTTCCCTTATTTTTAAAACCAAAAAGTCCCTTTACAAAGCCAACATGAGTCCTTATATAGACATAGAGGTTTATAACTACCTCTTCGTGGTTAATAACCACCTCCAAAATACGTGATTTTGGGGAGGTTAATTAACCTCAAATAACAATGACCACTAATTGAAATGTATAGCTTGGGACATGTCTTCAGATGGTCGAATCATTGACTTGTTGTGTTACTTGATAAGACTCTTCTTCATGATTATCACCAAGTTGAACATATTGAATATGGACAAAGAAATAATCTTTCACAACATCCATTGCTCATGCACTTATTGGAATCTAAATAGTGATACTACAATCTTGACTCCCCATGCTTATTGCTCTCTTTCTCACTTTCTCTTGCTTTACCATTTGAAGATTTGGATGCTCTGTTTGACTCCTCTCTCTCATGTCACATAATCATTCATTGAAATCCCAATTTTCCAAACCTGACTCATATAAGTCCTTTTGATCTGTTGTTCTACATAGAATGTTCGACAAATCATTGGCAGGCTTGCATTTATGTTTCTAATGTGGAATTCCATCCATTGTGAGTTAAGAAAACACCCACAAAAAGGATGTGAGAGTACTTCTATCTGAGGAACCCCGCTTACAAGAAAAGCCCTTCCCTTTACTAGTCTGGTAGCCCTCTCAATGGCTATTTGTAAATCTTCTTCTGTGATCTTATTGATGTTTAATGTGAGGAGGAGGTTCATTCAGCACATGTATGAGTATGGTGGAGTAGAATTGTAAAATCCAGTCACCATGACAGTATCACCGAGCACGTACCTATAAAGTCCAGCACATGTTGTAACCACCATCTCATAATCCTACCAGATTTTAGTTCTGTTGGACCCACAGTTTCAATTTTAGTATGGTGGGCATTAGCTACATTCTGAACCATTTTCTAGTTCTCACGATGTAGGTGGAGTGGAATGAATTCAAAATATGCAAGGTTGGGTACCACTGTAAAAGTTGCATTCTCTAGCGGGATTGTGGGATTTACATTAGCAGCAATTCCACCTTCAGTTGCACTGTAATCTCTACGAGCATCAATGGTAGGTCACTTGCATAATGTCTCAATTTTCTTAGGTATAATTACATGGAACCTGTCATGACACAATGAATATATTTGACACTGGGCCAAAGCCGTGGCATGATTCCATGCCAATTCTCCATGTCTTTACATTTTTTGTAGATGACATCTACCAAATGTGGATTTGGTTTAAGCAGTTAAGAGACAGCTTCTCTCATAGAAGGCACTATGATTTGCTCACTAAGTTTTCCCTCCTTGATATCAGAACAAAGCTCTATGAGTGATAATAAAGACGTCTGTGTCATTGATTTCAAATGCACCATACTTACCATCAGGCAATACCCAAGAATTCGTCTGACCATACATTATTTTCGGCCGCAATGTTGCTACAGCCAGAAACACATTTCTAGCTTCCAACTTCTTCATTCTCTTTGTGAAAGGTGGAATTACTTCCATTTTGATAAGGGTGTATTCTTGTGGTTGCACGCCTTCACCTGTGGCCCTGTCATGATTACACAAGGTTGTCCATCTAAAGGAGAATAGATGGTATACCACATGTCCTTTATAATTTTTCCCATATCTTTCAGAACCTTCATCGCACAAAGGAATCATAAAATGGATTCATGTCAGTGGTGATAAAGGAGTGTCTCCAATCAACTCCAACTCCAAACATTTTCAGATCTTCTTTGGCCATGGGAGGAAAGTAGGTGAGCCAATGATAAGGATCCCTAAATTGGGCTATCTCCCTATCTTCCAATCCCAAACTCTGCATTATTTGCCACTAGTACTTTGCAGACCCTTTCTTTGCAGAAGCTTTTGACCTTTCACTCTTAAATTGATCTCCTCCACCATTGAGTAGTTGTTCAGTTGGTGTTTGGTCTTCTACTTCATCATTATTCTCAATAGGGAAAACTGGAGGATTTCCAAACTGCTTAATCTCATTATCTAGCTTATCAGCACAGGCCTTAATGGGCATACCAGTGTAGTGAAAGCCAAAAGGGAAGAGAACATTCCTGCCCCTCAATCTATGGTATGTTGAAGCAAACTCCAACTTGGACAGAGAAAATGCATGGCCTAAATGAAGGGCACCATTCATATAAGGGTAAGAGAAGTTTCCAAAATACTTCTTGCCTTCTACAGGGGGTTCAGGGCCTGCATCTGCTGTGAACACCTCACTTTCTTCCCATCTCATTTGCACATCCCTTTGAATTTTTGGCAGTTGATTTCTGCGGGCTAAGCTCTTAGTGCCCTCCTAGGTTGTTGCTATTGTTGTTGTGTTATTCATTCTCCATAGTGTTGGTAAACAGATTTCCAAAATTCATCAGTATGTTACTTTTCTTCTATAACCTTCAATATGTCTCCTATCTGGGCTCCCGCTTTGAAGAGGTTAAGAAAAACATGTTTTTAGGTGTTGTCATTAACCTTTTGAGAGGTTAAGAAAAATGTGTTTTTGGAGGCTATCATTAACCTTTTGAGAGGTTAAGAAAAATGTGTTTTTGGAGGTTATCATTAACCTTTTGAGAGGTTTTTAGAAACTCACAAAGATTCGGGGATAAAATGGCCAATTTAAAGCCTAAAACTAGACAATTTTCAAAAATTAACCATGGTTTATAAAATTGAAACAATTTTATAACCGGACAACAAGGTTCCAAAGTAAATAGTTCCAAATGAAGCAAACAATCAAAGGAAATACCCATATAATTAATGAATTTGTACATCTACTATTTATCATAATGAATCGATGATGTTTAAATATATATGAAAAATTAAAAATTATATATAATTTTTAATTAAAAAGATTTTAAAAATTTAAAAATTTCAATGTTTCAATATTATAGTCACTAATGTCCTATAGATTTTTGAAAATTTCAAAGAAATTATATTATATTTTAAACACTATAATGAATTCATAACATATATCCATCATTCATGCATATAAATAAAATTAAGTTACAAAACTTAGGAAATAAACTTAAATATTTCTCAATTGTTGACAAAAAAATGTTTTGACTAGTCAAACTTTGACTAAACATGTTGACACATGAGATGTAACAATTTTTATTTACCCTAACAAAAAAGGAACGATCACATTGATTTATTAAAATTAAGAAAGCATAGATAGTAGTAAATGTAAAGAATAGTGCATGATTAACACATTCTATTAATGTACATTGAATTCATTTAGCTCAAAACAAGGGAGATGTGGAAAGACTATTCAAACCATATGACTACTAAACTTAAAATTAAAATCTATTTACCAGTCAAAAAAATTAAAAGCCACTTAGAAAAGATGCCAAAAGAAATTAGTAAAATATGCAACACAAAGAATAATGAATTAATCCTCTAAACCTTTTTGATCATCAGTATGAAAACCTTCAAAATATTTTAAATTTAATAAATTTTATTTAGTTACTTTAATCTTTAAAAAATTAATTTAACTTGCAAAAATAAAGCTAGGGTTATCAGAAATGGAAGATTCTTGGATGACATATTTCAAACTAGCAATACAATGTGTAACAATAAACAAATCAACATGCAAAATAAGATATTGAGTAGGAAAATTTGTTGCGCCTCACACCACAAAAAAATAAAAAATGAACAAACATTTTATTCATGAGAAAGGACCATAGACTTTGTTAGGATTAAATAGAGGAGACCCATACTGTTGCTCAATTGTGTTAATTTCTTACAACCCAGTTATAGATCAATTACACAATAAATTTACAAAAAGAAGTTCTATGTTATTTATAACAATTAATAGTCTAGGTTAATTAACTGAAATAAAATAGAGGAAGAAAAATAATAGAAGTCAAACACACATAGACAATAACACATATATACTTAGGAAACATTTGAGTATGAAAAACTTGCAACTGTTGGATCTTCTATTCATCCTTATGGAAGACTTTCTCTCAAAGCCTAATAGAATCCAAATTCAATACAAGTTTGCTACTACAATCTTACATATATAGATCAAACTCACAAATTTACAAATATTATTTTAAAGAATAAAAATAAAGTTTTTGCTAAATATCCAATTCAAGTTGCTTTAAAGTAAATTCACTCCACCTTCCAAGCTATAAAATAGAAAAATAGCATTGTCTCTTTGTGAGGAAGATTCTCTACACAACACCCATCTTATCCTTGAAGAATATATAAAAAAATTCTCCACCAAAGCCTTGTTAGTATATCTACTATTTGTTTTCCACTAGGAAAGTACTTGAGTTTCTCTATCCAATTCTCCACTCAATCTCTGATGAAGAAAACCTTCAACTACACATTCTATCAAGCTTCAATAGAAATAATAGATAATAAGATCACCATAACAATTATACATAAATAACTTCAGCCTCGCAATCCTCTCTCTATTAAGAAAAAAAATCACTAAATGTGCACTTGTGTTGAAAACTACCTTCGAAAGAATCTTAAAATAACATAGTAGAATGTATAAAAATTTCTATATATAAGAATAATTCTCTCTACAAATATCTTCCTCACAAGATATCTAGGAAATCTCTTCCTCTCTTGGAATTCTCTTTCAAACAATATAACTAGGAAATCTCTTCCTCTAAGAAATCACTTCCTCAAAATCTCCATGAAATTTCTTCCTCTCAACATACTCAGGAAATCTTTCCCCCTTAATATATCAAGGATATCTCTTCCTCAATGTCTCAATACAACTCATTCTTGCTCCTGGGATTTGAAACATGTAAATCATGTGCTAGAGAATGATCATTGTAGCCACCCTACAACCTATCTTTTATCAATCACTAGTTTCCATAGTCATTAAAGAAACTAGAAACAAAAACAAAAATAATGTAATTTATGTCATAGATCTTAGCTCTGTGCATAGAGTTCATACCTCTAATACAATGTTAATTTCTAATAACCCAATTATAGATCAATTTCACAAAACATTCACAGAAAGAAGCTATCTCTAATTTATAAGGGTGTGTCCAAGATCATGGTCAACCAAACTATGCCCTTAACTGGCAATGAAAAATCAGCAAATTAGTCTTATTTCAACTTGACATATAATTTTCAACTTGTTATGCACTTTCTACAAAAAAAAGTTGAGAGAAAATAATCTCTAGGAAATTGAATTTATTTTCTAGAATACTAGGCATTATTTGAAAATAATTACAATTGATTGATAAAAAAAAATGAATTTTAATGCAATAGTACAAAAAATCAAGGACAAAAATAAGAAATAGACATATGTCTGAGCACCTTAATCAAAATCAAATGATAATATTTTTCAATAATATTATAGATATAAGAAGTAGACTTATGCCTAGATGTGATGCATGTTTTAGGGTATTTTTACTCTAAATAATTAATTAATTATGAATTTTGTACTGTAGTATTTTTGGAATAAAAAAAATCATGTGTCTGACCACTTTAACTAATTCAAAACTCTACAACATTTTCCTTTTTTTACTTATTATAGAAGAAGCATAGAATGTGAAGAATCTTTTGGATTTCAAAAATGTTGTACCATTTGAAAGCTATAGTAAAAAACATAGAACTATTAATTGTGTACTTTTTTTTCATAGTGAAAAACATACATGCTTGAAGTAAAAAACACACAAGAATAAGTGTAAAATACATTTTCAGGACATTTTTAAAGTTGACCATGTAGGGTTGGTATCCAAAGATATACTATGTCTTATAATGGTATTAATTTTCTTTTTTCATATTAGGATGGGTTGGAAAAAACTTCAAATAGATTTTGAAATGCTTTGAGGCATTTCAAAACTACATATTTTTCAGATTGTCACTTTTTGGGACATCATGATCCTTCACATACCCATAACAACTGATTCTTTATGTTTAAATAATTGAAACTAAATAGTGGAAGAAATATAATAGAAGCCAAACACACATGTAAAATAACACAAATTTATACCTACAAAACCCTAGTCTTGAGAAAAATCTATAAATGTTGGATATTTTGTTCATCCTAACAACCAACTTTCTCTCAAAGTCTAATAGAATCCAAATTCAATACAAGTTTTTGATGACAATCTTACATATATAGAGTGTAGCTTCTTTACTTGGCTTGCAAGAAACAAATATTTTCTTGCTTTATTTGGCTTCATCTAATATATTAAATCACTTCACTCCACTTTCCAAGCTAAACAACAAAAAACTTTTAAAAAAAAATTTGATTAATTTAAAAACTTCTAAAATATAACAGAATGTTACTACTTGATGAATTCAACTTCATTTGATTTACCCAACCAAAAAAATAAGGAATTTGATTGATTTATTAATAATAAGAGAGCATAGACAATAATAAATGTAAAGAACAACCCATCAATAATATATCTCATTAATTTCCATTGAATTCATTTGACTCAAAACAAGGTAGATGCAAAAGCATTATAAGGAGTTTGATGGTATCGTCTATTGAGTTCACAAAAATAAAATATTAATAAAGCGGCTACTTTTTTCACAATTGATTCATTTCCCATATACTTTTATGTGGATTTTCTTGAATGGATCCGATTTCATGTAATTACAAGCCTCTAGGTTTTAAACATAAACTACAATGGAAGAGTAGAAGCATAGTGAAACTAATGACCTAAGCCATGAAGTGCAAAATGAATAAGTTAAGAAAAGCATGCTTTCCATTAACAATATAATATAAATATATGTTGGACATTTTGGAAGAGATCAGTTGTTCCAAGTTCTAATTGTTTCCTTGATTTAGGCTTTTGATGATTAGGACACCTTTGTCACCATTTTTATATATGATCAGGATAATTATTTTGAAGAATTCAGGAATAAAATGATGAACATGATGAGGATACCTAAATATGTGGTAGAAAACTATTTTGATGATATATGTTTTATGGTAGATACATATTTCATCTATTCATAGGCAATAATACCAAGAGTTGCATGGCTAAGGTCAATACAATAAAAAGTTAATGTTGATGAGGTTATGGAAAGAATCCCAAGGCTTTCAGTACCTATGAGACAACCAAGATGAAGATGTTTATGAAAACCAAAGTGCCCAAGATAGATAGGAAAAGAAATAATATGATCAAATATCTTGAGGGAAAACTTGGAAAAGGTCAAGTTTAGGTAGCTAAAGGAAAAGGAGAGGATGACAAATCCAATGAAGAAGATGAAGCTAAAGAATCAAAGGGAAAAGAGCTAGTCATTGCTAAGCCTAAGGAAACAAAATAAAGGAAAGTAGTGATTGTTCATCCAAAGGTAAAATAGGATCTAAATAAATATGTGAAGTAGGTTGTCACACCACCAGAGAAAGAGCCAAAAAGAAGAGTTATCACAAGATCAAAGGCAACTCAGTCCCCAGTTTTAAAAGAAAAAGGAAGCCCTATGAAAAAAAGGTTGGCTAAATCACAAAAATAATATCTTACCTAAGAACCCAAGGATAATATTAGTTGTGATACTTGATAAGGATGAAGAAGATGAAGAAATTGAGTCTGATGATCTAAGAAAAGTTCATATTTTTCACAAACTACCTTAGATGATTGTTGATCAAGTATGTGAAAAGATTAAAGAATTGGCTTGCACAAAAGTATTCAAGAAAATTAACTATGATTATTTATATAAGGATGATAAAGTGAAGCTTAAAAATATATGATGGACATGGTGATAAGGTTTAGGTATAGACCTACAGACTTAGGTGAAGGTATTCTTGAAGATTTGTATAATAAATTAGATGCTGAGTGGAAGTGGGCAATATCCACTAAAAGACAGATAAGGGAGACCGGTTTAGCACATACAATGCATGATTTGGGAAAGGCACACATCTCTATATCCCTAAAAGATTTTGTTAATAAATTTATACCAAAATAAATAGCATATAAAATTTTTAAGAATAAAGATCATGAAGTAGAGAAAGAGAGTATAATTATATGAAAGAAAGTATTTGGATTTCTTGTTCCATCAACTCAAGAAGAAGAAGAGGAAGAAGGGAGAATTTCAATAGAGCTAGAAGAGAAAGATGAAGAAGAAGTTTCTAAGATAGCATAAGAAATAAGGCAATTGGTTGAAGGGTGGGAATAACAAGATTTTTTAACTATAGAGGGAGAATTGACAAACGCTCAAATAGATACCTTAGATACCTCTCTACCATGCACCTATCCAATTTTGCTACAAATATAGGATTCTTCAAGGATTGATAGTGCAAGAGCTAATGGTTTTCATGTTACATAAGTTACTTCTATCATGAGTTTTGAGAAATCAAAAAAGGTAATAATTATGTTTCAACAATCTACTCATGTTGTAGGTGAGACACAAGCTAAGGAAGACAAGGACTCAATCGAGGAACCTAATAAAAAAGAGGCTATCTAATCTCTTATCCAAGATATGAGTGTTGTGTTACATATCAACAAGAAATATCATAGGTATAGACACTTGGACAAAGTGCTAAAGGAAAACAACTAAAAGTATCACTACCAAGTGATAACATCCCTAGGTCATAGATCGTGGCATAGAAAGATAACACTTTTAAAGAAACGATGAGTTTAGATGTAGTAGTTAAATACCTATGTATGATTTTAATAATATGATTTTGAAGCAAATGAAACATTTTCACACTCTACTAAGTTGCAAGAAAATGAAAGATCAGTTAAGAAGAGAACACAAAAAGAAATAGGTATTGAACAATATAAAGGATATTTTTGTTGATGCATTTGAGATTTTTGATGTTAATGATCAACATCAAATTTTGGATCAACTCATGTATATAGTTGAAAAGAATCAAATAGATTATATAGAGACTAATGATAATTGATGAGATGTTCTAAAAAGAAATTTGAGCACAAAGTTTTGGAGAAAGTCTCAATATGGTTTGCAATTATGTAGGTTGAGTTTTCTAACCTTACCACTTAGTTGGAATGAATTTTAAAAGTAATACATTCTTTGTATATGAAACTTTGTGATGTTGAGTTCTTCACATTGGAGAATAAATATTCTATTGATATGATATAGGTAGATATGTAGGCTTATACAATTTTGTTGGGCAAGAATGCAAGTTCATGATCACATTCTTATAATAAGTTAATGTTTCATCAATAGAGATTATCTGAGTTGATGGCTAGAGATGGTGGGATCAGAAATAAATTAGTTTCAATTCAATTTATGTTTTTAATCCATTTGGAGATAATTCAAAAGGAATTATATGTGGATGAGAATTTTACAAGGAAATATCCACATCTTTCAACTGTTGAGAGCCTAATTGATCTAGATGCCCATATGGAAATGCACATTTAAGTTACATGGAATCCACTAGAGAAAGATGAAATAGAGGACTTGAAGAAATTTTGGCCACTCAAAAATTTATTTTTGTTAAGTACCTACTGACCACTACAAATCCCAAGCCATAAGTGACCAAAAAAGTGGGAAATATACTCATCACACAAATCAAGGGGAAATCTACTTATGAATAGAACAAGGAGAAACAAGGGGGAAATGTCAAAATGAATAAGGATGAAAAAAGAGAAGAGATCATAAATAGAATTATCAAATGAGTCAACATCAAATTATGTAAACATGTATATATTGTATAGCAAAGATAATTTTTGAAGACTAAGTTACAACCTCACGGGGGGGCACTATTTTTGTATGGAAAGCTAAGTCATGACAAAGGGTTTTTGCCACTAATGTAAAAGGGGGAGATTGTTTATCTCTTATCCAAATTTTCCTATTAGTTCCTAACACTTAGTCATTTTTGAGGCAACATTAGTTTTTCATCACTATGACTGAGCCATCTAGAGAAGATCAAGCTATGAAGGACATGTTTCATATCACTACATGTCGAGATAGTCAAAGATTGTTAAGCACCCCGGTAGAGACTAAGAAAGAATACATGCTACTTAAAATAGTTGAGACAGAACAATGGAAATTTAATTAATGCCAAGTGAATCAACTTATGTTGAGCTTGTAGAAGTCAAGTGCCAGCATGAATTTTAGTTATGACCAAGTGTCAAAATATTCATTTGCTAAGTAAACTAGTTTTGACATATGAGTTTGAAATGGCTTGACCACTTATGAAAATCATTTTATCCAACTTCTACACAATATATAAAGATTATAGAGATAGATAAGGAGAAGATTATGTATTTTTTTAGATGGCATTAATCCCAAGAAAAGAATACTAACCAATATGAAAATTGAAAGGGTAAAATGACAAAAAGATGAAATGTGGATTGTTGATTAAGAGCTAGAACCCTCTACGATTATCTCTTTAAGGGATCTAACCATAAATTAGTGTGCGAGTGAGGAGAAGGAATGAAGGAGAAAAAAAGGTAAATACAAAGCAAGGAGGCTAAGTCAGATAGGAGATCAAACTGAGAAACCTAAAAATGAAGGAAAAAATAGAGAGTATATGATAAGAAGATTAGATTGATACATTTAAGAGAGGAGATCCATAAAAAAATTATAGAGAAAATTGAAGGATAAAGTATTGGATCAGTTTTGATAGATTGAGTTAGCAAAAAAATCTTAACAAAATGGTTTTAACAAACATATTTAAATATCCTAATAGATACCTTACTTTTATTGTAAGTGTAAAATCCTTTAATCAAGTTAAGACCTAATAGTCTTTAAAGATTTTAATAGAGAAGACCCCTCATAGGGTAGTTCATTAGAAGTGATCAGATTGTAGCCCTAAAAGGAAAACTTTTTTGTTGTTGTAGTAAATATTTGTGGGTTTCATCCCCACCCTAGATTTACCTTCACTTTGAAGTGTTTATGGGTTACCAAAATCTTTGTGTTATGTGTTTATGCTTTCATGAATGCTATTCTTTAATAAGACTTCATTTCACCATTACAATTTATGATTATATATGAGATCTAAGATATGAGATGGATTACAAGTGAATACAGTTGATTTTTTAAACAATGAATTTTTTCATAGATCCTAATTCACCACCCTGTCTCTCGGTATCTTATTTCCCATTAAGACTTCAATCAATACCAAGTTGTATTGAGAAATAAAATTGCAAAATCAAAGATGAATACCACCTTGAAAATGCCTTCTAGGATTATTTTCAAAAGTCATCATGAGTTCTTGGTTATGGTTGATAATGATGCAAGTGGGTATGCGCAAGATCCTGGTCAACCAAACTATACAACTTAACATGCAATTTTCAACTTGTTATGAACTTTTTTATCAAAAATTTGACAGAAAATAATCTCTAGGAAATTGAATTTAGCTTCTAAATTACTAGGCCTTATCTAAAAAATAAAAAAATTGATTGCTCAATTTTTTGAGTTCTAATGCAGAACAAAAATAAGTACACGTATGTCTGACCATCTTAACCAAAATCAAATGATAATTTTTTTTAATAAGATTATAGATATAAGAATTGGACTAATTCATGGATGTGACACATATTTTTGGGTATTTTTATTCTCAATAAATAATTAATTATTAATTTTCTAATATAGCATTTTTGGAATAAACAAATATCATGTTTGACCACCTTAACTAATTCAAATCTCTACAAATTTTAATTTTAATTTTTTTTTCTTATAGTAGAAGAAGCATATAATGTGGTACATCTTTTAGATTTTAAAAATGTTATACCATTTGAAAGTTATAGTTATTTTTCAATCAATGTTTCAATCAACACTTTATACATAACTCCATTAGAAAATAAGTAATAATTACTTACTAAACTTGTAATTTGACAAACATTACATTTATGAAAGGTAAGAACATTCTTAACAAACCCTTTTAATTTCATCAAATTTGGGTGAAAAAAAATTGTTAGCTACATGTTTGAAGTAAAAAACACACAAGAATAGGCCAAAAACATGTTTTCAAGACATTTTTAAAGTTGACCATGTAGGGTTATTATCCAAATATATGATAGGCCCTATAAAGGTATTAGTTTTTTTGTTTGGTATTAGGATTGGTGGGAAAAAATTTGGAATAGATTTTGAAATTCTTTGAGGTATTTCAGAACTATATAATTTTCAGGTCACCAATTTTTGGCACACCATGATCCTACACATAGCCAAGTATCTTGAATCGAAGAAAAACTAGGTATGAAGAGCAAGAATAAATGGTTGAACATTAAATTTCATTCATAAATGAATTTGAACCAAAACTATTATTTAACATTTCAATGACTCTTTAAAATAAGATACAATGAAACATGAAATAAATTATATTGGGAAATGAAAAACTTGCGAATAATTGCCTAGGATTGATGATAAAAATAACATAGGATGTAATCAGACATTTATATACATGCTTGATGAGGTATAAAATGTTGTAAGACACAATCAATTTTTTCTATAAAGCATATGAGGAAAATGATTTTTCTTTTTTGTTTTGGTGAAACATTTGCACCAATATATGGAATGTTATCAATTAGAATATTTTAAGCATATGGAAGTTATAAAAATTTCAATGTTAACATTAGATGGATGTAAAATCTACCTTATTGAATAGATAGCTTGAAGAAGAGGTTTATATGAAGTAACCCAAAGGTTTTGAAATATTTTAAGAACCAAATTATGTTTATAGAATTAAGAAGGCAATATATGGCATAAAATAGGAAACTAGTGTGTGGTACTATGTTGGATGCTCACTTATCCATACATGGTTTTGCTTGTGGTGGTGTGGGTAACACTTTTTACACTAAAGTTAAAGGGGATGAAATTTAAAATGTTTAAATTTATGTTGATGATATATTTTTTATTCAACTAATGATGATATGTTTAAAAGAATTCATCTATCATGGAATTTGAATGTAAAATATCTCTCTTAGGAGATCTAAACTTCTTTTTTAGACTTAACTACAAATGGTTATATAGTAGTATTCCCACTCTAATACCACTAATCTAAATTAAGAAATGGGTTGAAACAATAATTTCTAGTATGAATAAAAAACCTTTAGTATTAATATTCAATTGGGAAAAGCTCGAAAACTCAAAATAACTATATGCACTCTAAAAGACATCTTCTTATTTGAAATTGTAAGAATATATTGAATCATAAAAAACCAAAAGTCAACACAACCATGTAAGAATAAAAATTGAATACCTAGCTATAATAAAATTTAAAAATTGTATATTAAAAATTTAGAGACTAGGAATTTATTTATCCCAACTTGGTGGGGTCACAAATTTTGACTAATTACTCTACATTCAAAACTATTTGTATCATTGAAACAAAAAAAATCAAAATTTAGTTTTGGTCCCTAGAATAGTTTTCCTTTAGCACCCCAACTACAGTGAATGATAAAATTATCAACTTCAAATTTTTACTAGAATACATCCCAAAAATATAATTTAGTAGAAGCTAGAAAAAAAATGAAAACATAATGAAATTTTTGTATTTATTTATCTTTGACTTGATGGTACATTGACACTCTAGATTAGGGCATTCCAATGTAATCATGGTGCCTCAGATATTGGTATTATCATCCATAATTCTAATGTTGTTATTTTATTGGTAGTTTGTATGCAAGTTAGACAAGGAAGTAAAAAATAATTAGACATCAAAGAATTAGAATAAGGCTTAAAAATGTACCCCAACCTAAATATTCTTTATATATAGATAGAGGGTGATGCAATGCTTGTATATAATATTATTTCTTATGCATATAGCATTGACTTTTTCTATGTAGTTAGCTTTTAGTTGGTATATAACCATCATGAATCTACAATGCTAAAAATATAAGTTATCATGAAAGGATCCAATTATCTTGTAATGTACATGGCCAATTATCAATTCCTAGGGGAGTTATACATTGATTATGCTACAAAAGAATGTTAAAGAGACTTCTTTCTTGAAAAATCTTGTCATTTAAGCTCCTCTTCCTACAAACATCATCTGATGGTGGTACTAGTATTAGAAAGCACCACATCTCAAGGTTTATGTTTAATCTTTATTTTGGAATTCTTTAATACTTTGCCTCAATCAATTTTAACCCTCTACTTCCTAAGATTTGAATGATCTTTCTATGAGTCTCTTTCCTTCCCTAGGAGGTAATGTACTTATTTATTCCATTTAATGATCAAGAAATTTATCTTTTTCTTCTCCTTTGTGGATTGTATGAGGTTGTATTTGGGCCTTTATTTCTAATTCTAATTTTTTTAGTGATTGGGAGGCTTATCATACTTGTGAAGAATGGGCATGACTATTTGATGTAATATATTATATGTTGTGTGGAAAATTGGGGCTTAGGTCCTTATTTAATTCTCTTTTGTTGGTATTATAATAATTAGAAGACATATTTGTGTTTTAATTATCGTTTTGATTCCCATGTACTTTCCCCATTTTAATTTCAATAAATTTCAAAAAATTAACTTTTTTCACTCTCTTAATTGTTTAATAATATATATATATATATATATATATATATATATATATATAATACTATGGGAGGATTTAGTATATGTTCTTGTTTAGTTCTCTCTAATTACAATTACAATAATTGAATATTATGATTGTATTATTATTTTAATAATTATAAAGTTTTCATTTTTCAAATTAATAATATTTTTTTTAGATAAGCAAGAGGCCAAAGCCATATATTAATAGAAAACTAGTTATACAAACCCACTCAATGGATACTGAAAGGAAAAATATGGGCATTAGTTTGTGAGTACTGCCCTTTTTGAATCAAAATCATTGGAGATTACTTTATTCCTTAGTTATGGCATCTCTTCGTGTGACCTAAAATAGAATAGATAAACATCTAGCAAAACTCTATACTACTTGTTAGGAGGTTACAAAGTCCTAAGAAAGACATAAATCTACTAAAGATATTGAGATCCTAAAAAGATAGACATCAAGGAAACATCAAATATTAAATGAAAAAAATAAATAAACCCAAAATAAATATAAGAAAGTGATATAAGAGCTTTCAAAGGGAATCAATTACTGAAAAAGAAAAAATAATTTAAACACTTATGAGGATATCAAAAGTATGCCAAGTTATCATTGAATCTATTTTAGATAATAATTACTAAAGGGGACTAAAGTGAAGATTAATATTTTATTTAATTTATTGGAAGGGAGTTATCAATCCCCATATTAGTTAGCTCATCTACTCTCTTATTCCCTTCCTGATAAATGTGGTTAATTATTATTTTTTTGAAGCCTTTGCATTGTTCTAAAGCTATCGAGAGCTTTGCATCTAACCTCTAATTAGAAAGAGCTCCATTCCTAAGAGCATTTATAATTCTAGTTGAGTCTCCATATATTTCTAACTTATTTATTCCCAATTGTTTACATCACAAGTGTCCTACTAAAGTAGAAATCTATGCACATTTATTAGTGTTGTGGTTTCACAATGCACACCCCATTTCTCCTAGAAATGGGGACCCCTTTGTAAAAAAAATTTGTCTCCCAGACCCCTAGTCCAAGGCCTAGGATCATTTTGGAACTCCACCTAGAGTCTGGGTCCATCCCTAGCCCTCTAACTGAGAAAATCTAGTGCCAAAACTGGAAAAAAGTGAGTGATTAAGGGTCATTTGTGCTAAAAAGTGCACTAGCACACCTAGGTCACATGCACACCCATTTATAGTGTGCAAGTGCACTAAATATGCTAAGTGAGCACTTTTCTCCTTTGGAGATGCACACCTACACACCTTCAAAGGGTGTGCATTGAGCCTAGGCTTATATAAGCTCGAGACCCCCTCTCCCTTATTCATTATTCTCCATGCTCCCTAGAAGACTACACATCCACACATCTAAAGGTGTACCAACCTGCAAGAAAAAAAATGCAAAAATGTTAGGCACTAAGGTGCGCATGTGTGCACCTCTTCAAGGTGTGCATATTTGCACCTTTAATTTGCATTCAAAACCTAGATAACCTAATAAATGAATTTTAAAAATCTTAAACCACATAAGTCAAAGGCATGCACATACACACCTATCCAAGGTGTACATATGTGCACCTTTGAATTAGTAAACACTAAGGAAAGGTGTGCATGTGTGCACCTCCACAAGGTGCACACATGCACACCTTTCAAAGACTATGCATACACAAGGTTGTGCACATGTGCACCCCATAGAGGTGTTCATGTTTGCACCCTTAGCATAAAGCATGGGAAGACCAAAACCTTGAGTCCCCCTCTTTTAGCACATGCACAATGCATGTGCGCAACTATGCACAAAATCACCACTTAGGGGTCTTTAAGTGCACCTATCACACCTGTTAGCTTTCTGGGGGATTTAAACTAGTTTTTCAAGGTTTTGGTGTTTTGGGTTTGATTTTTTTGCAATTAGGGTTTTTTTAGGGTTTATGCTTTGAATTTTTGAACTAATTTTTTTCTCTTATGTGCTAATAAAATGGAATCCTCATCATCCTTATTTGTAGAGAATTTTCTCCAAAACCTATTGTCTTCAAGTTTCAAGGTGCACCAAATAAATCACATTTTTAGGATGGAGATTCAAAGATTAGAGATATTGAGTTGGGACACATCGATTGGAATGCATTCCTCATAATATGGAATAAGCCTAAAGAGAGGTTCATGATTGTGTCTACATTTATTTGATTTGGGTTGGTCAATGCCAAAAACTAAGTGTCTGGAGAAAGAGTTGTTAAGAGTGCCATAGGGGAGATAGTCATGGACCTTTGACCTAGGAATATTGAGAAATTATTTCATCTCCCTAGAGTTGATCAGTATGTAAATATAACTTATGATCGAGTAGAAATATGGTACTAGAAGAATGAAAAGAAAGCAAGAGAGATCATGTACAATCATCATTTCTGATTGATAGAACATTGATCAACCATAGAGTCAGAAAGGTGGAGATGAGTAGGGGATATATGAAGGATGATATTTCTTATGCCATTATACTTTTGAGAAGAGTCATGGGTCTACCGACAACTAAACATCTTCGTATCTAAATGGTCCATTTTATAGAGACCATCGAAATGGCTAAAATGCTAATTGATTGGGACACAATGCTAAGTGAAAATCTAGATGAATAGTTAGTAGGAGTTAAAGTGGACTCCAATTTTTATATGACATCATATTTGGTGTACTTATTGGCAGCAAGGACAACTAACTACCCATGACTTTACAAGAAAGGGAGCATGCAAGATGCTAATGCATGGACCTATGTGGTATATCCTTAGGTGGTAAAGAAGAAGATCTCAGATCAAAGAAAGGAGTACCAAATAGTGAATGATGCCTTTATATTTTCAGTCATCTAGTTTGTAGAGGGTAATTATGCTAAAAGGATGTCAATAGAGGCAGTAACAAGGATTGTAGAGATCCCCACCTACTACATCCAATTTGAAACATTCAGTTACCTAAGGGTAGCTGGTACTATAGTGAAGCCAAAGAAACTCCTGTGATATCTATCAAATAGGCTCATCTTATTGGAGATTGTTAAGAAACTCCCATTTGCATATGACAGAGTGAGAAAGCAGCATAAGAAGACATGGGCATGGCCTATTACTATAAGAGCATTTGAGGTCAAGTAGAAATAAGATATTATGAACTTTGATTTAGAATGGGATCAATAGATGAAGATCATTACTTAGATTAGTTTTGGTCAAAACTAGAGTCAGCCCTTAGGGCTTTTTTTGAAAAAAAAATAGAAATTGTCATATAAATAATTTTTTTTTTTCAATTCTAGAATTCAAATCCAATCAAATAATTCACACTTCACTTAGGAGGGAGGGAGTATTTTGCAACTTTTTTGTTTTCAAATTTTTGAAAAGTAATTTGTGACATGGGCAATAAAGGTAAAAGCGCAAGTAAATATTCATGAACAAGAACTGACAAATAGGAAGAAGAAAATCATCAAAAAACTTTAGCCAGATATTATAGGAGGCAAGGTATGTACATGTGAAATATGTTTTTTCCGATGCATATTTAGTTCATATAGTGTGCAATCATATTGTAGACTTCTTTTATATATATATAGTTAGGATTAGGATTTATCCAATTAGGAATATGGTAAATATAAACGTACGGTTACTATTAACTTAATATTAAGGGTTTATTGAATTATGAATATTTAGCAGTAGGCTTTATTAAATTATGAATATTTAGTCCTATTAGGTTTTATTATATATGGTTCTTAAATTATGAATATTTAGAATTAGGGTTTATTACATTATGGGTTTTTTTTAAAATTATTTAGAATTTGGGTATATTTTAATTATGGTGTTTTAAATTATGAATTTATTTAGGACTTAGTGAAACAAGACAACCTATTGAGGTTGGAGAAGGTTCATCCCAAGTTTAAACATGTATGTATGCACACATCTCTTGCAAGTATAATCTCTTTCTAGATTTCTACCTATGTAGAGGCAAACTTTATATCTTTGATTTTTAATTTTAGAGAAAAATCCCCAAGTACAAACTTGCTTGATTTTTTTTTTTATATCACACACATACAGTAGTAGATGATGAAAATGTTGGACATGAGAAAATTGAAGATGAAGTAATGGATATCAATGATGGACCATCTGAATGTTAGATAAAATTGTATTTAATAGTTCATTTGTTATGTATATACACATATGTGGACACTAAAGAAAATTTGTATCTTAAGTCTTTATTTTAATTTTACTTGCAGCCCGAGATCAAACAACAAATGAGAATGTTAATCTAGCTCAAAGTTTGAAGAGAAAAAATAATCATAGAAACATAGATTGTTTAATTGTAATGGATGTGAAAAAATTGAGAGAATATGCTAATCAACCTACACATACTACGAAGAGGAAATTGAATAAAAAGTCTAAAGAAATAATTTTACAATTTGAGAATCTTGATATAGTGGAGAAAACTCAACTATTATCAATTTCAAGTATTAAAGATGAATTAAAAGAGCCATTGAAACTATTGGGTATAGGTACAAGTGTAAAAAAGAGGAAGACTTCTAAACTACAAAAAGATATTGTTGAAAGTGTTAAGGAAGGGTTACACTCCATTGGGAAAAAATCTAGATCTATAGATAAATACATTGTATGAAAAGTGATATTAACATCTGTTTTAAATTAAAAATTATAGAAAAAATGACAAATATCTTCACTATAATCTCATATTGGGTATAGTTGAAAGATGATATTGCATTATTTAAAAAGGAGAAATAATTTGGATGATAGTACATCAAAAGGAAACTAGGCACTAATTTTTAGAGTTCCTCAATCTGAAAGGATTATGGAAACAATTAAGTACTTAGTCATTCAATTTTGGATTGATAATACTCGTCCTTAACCAAATAGAAGAGATATCATCAAGTAGAGGATTGGGCCTAAGGAGCATCTTCAATGTGCAAAAATTGGTTGGATCTCACACAACATGAATTATATCTCTCATTTTGTAATTTAAATCCTGACATAAAAATTGGACAAACAATGTTTGAAAGATTGAAACCCTATTTTGTGAAGATAAATAGATCTTTTGAAACATGTTGTTGTCAGTATCATGTTGAATTTGATTTGTACTATCAAGGGTTCAGAAAGATGATAGAAGAAAGTAGTGGTTCTCAAAAAAAAATTCATAAACAACTGAGCATATTCATAAGATCAATCTTAAATTAAGAACCAAATGATCATGCAATAGGTGAAATAGATTGCATAAGAGGAACTTGTGAAACATGTGGTAACCTAACCAAATTTCTTTTGAGAGATCAAGATATTGATATGACGAGGATAGTAAAATGTAAGAGATATAAGTACATAAAGTCATAAACAAAAGTTGAAAAATAATCAACAAGGTTAAAATATGTAGAGGATGACATACCTGCTAGAGAATTTATGTCAAATTTTCATAAATTGATTCAACCATATATATATCATGCTTTTTTTTGCTAAGTGGCAAGAAAAATAGTTTCAAACACTAAGAGAAACTTTCCCACTTCGGACAATTTTATCTATTGTTGACTTTGCAAAGAATTACTCATTCATTTCTAAAAGCCAACTTCAAGCAGAATACTACTACACAAAGTAGGTTACTATTATGGTTTAAGTGTCTTATCAACATGCACAAATTGATTTGGATGGTGTGGAAATTACAGATCAAGAAAAATTCATTAAAAAAGAGTATCACTTTTACATTAGTGATGATAAAGAACATGACACATTTTGTGGAACATTGTTCTAAGACATTTTTTTATTATTTGAAAAACAGAGGCATAAAATTGGAAAAACATTTTGTATGGTCAAATGGATGTGCAGTGATATAAATTCAAGCTAATAAGCAACTTGATGTGGTTGAATCAATCTACTAGTAAGATGAGCATGAACTATCAAGAGCTTCATGAAGAGAGGGCCATATGTTTGACAGGCATAGTGTAGTGCCCACCCATAGTTTATTTTTCTATTATATGTATTAAACTCTTTTATGCCTATTTCATGGATTTCTTAGTTTCAAGGATATTATTTCATAACTTGGATTATATGTATATCAATAAAGAATTACTTAGTTGATTATATTTCACATGTTGATTAATTATTATAGTTACTGGTGCATTAATGATGCTTTAATGGTTCATAGTTAATAATGTGATTATCTTTCATAGCAATGTTAGATGATGCTTTAATGGTGATTACTTCATATTCATAATGATGCATTATTTTATCTAATACTTATAATTATTATGTTACTCACCTCATACTTGCATGTGTATAGTGCATGTGTCTGTTTTATCTTTCTGTTTGTCATATTTGATGTGGTTAAGGGAGGGAGTCATTGTCACCTGCTAGTCATGATCTACACAATGTACCACTCCCTTCCATTGCCTATTTAGTTTAGATATGTATGCATATGTACATGTTCAAATTTTATGCAAGTTTGTAGGTACTGAGCATCGACTTTCCTAAATTACTAGGATGTGTGTGCCTTATCACAATAACTCGATGGTAAGAATGGAGAGATAATATTCAAGTCCAATCCCAGCCGTAGCCTCAATACTTATCTTGCAAGGAGGACATGTAATTGACTTTTCACCCTTTTTAAAACCTGTGAGTTTATATCTATCTATGTTGTTTGATTTTGAGTTTTGGTCTATTTTGGGAATATTTCTTTTATGTGGATTTTGCTATGTGATTTAATTGGTAAATGATTTAGTTATAATATTTGGGTTAATCATATAATTTAATACTATTTGACTAAAAAGAAAATATTAAAGTATGAGAATATTTAATTAATCAAAAACTAATTAAATATGTGTTTTAATTTAAAATTCTTAATAATTTAAAAAATTAGTTAAAGAGAATAGAATATGATGATATTTAATTAATTATTAATTAATTAACTATGTTCTTCAGTTTTAAAATTTTAATTTAAATATTTAATTTAAGAAGTTGGACAAAAAGAGATATTTAAAATATTAAAATATTAAAGATTTAATATTGCAAGTTACTATAATTATTGATTTAATAATAATTAAATTAAAGTTACATTTAAACAATGAGCTTTGATTATTATTAATTTAAATAATAAACTATGCTTTAATTAGTGCTTGCACTAATTAATAAGTGGAGGAAAAGAAAATATAAAAAAATATTTTAATTAAAAAATTCTTTAAATGTACATGAAAGAATTAAATTTAAAAGATTTGATTAAAGTTATAGTTTAGATATATTTATATTTATTTAATTTAATAATAATTTATTTAGGAGTTTTATTTGTAATAAACTCTAAATAATATTATTATTTAAATTAATAAATATTATATTAGAAACATCGCATGATTTAATAAGGGAGTGAAAGCTTTAATTTAATAAAGTTTATTTTAATTAAATTGCATAAAGTGTGTGCATAAAAATTAAAATATAATAATTAAAGACAAAGGGTTTTCGCATGATTGCATGATCAAAGCCTTAATTTGAGAGAAAAACTCTTTATTAAGGAAATTAGAGCTCATTTCTAAATACACAAATTTTGGGGAGCAAAATTCAGAATTGGATCAAAAGAATTATTGAAAGTTTTAGAGGGTTTGGATTTGCATGCAGTCACATATTGTCTCAGATTTTAGCTATGATTTTGAGGTAGGGTTTGAAAACCCATTGTAGAATTTTATTGAAAGATCTATCTACATTGTGTCTTCTTGGTTGTTTGCTTATTGTGTATTAATATTCTTATAAACCCCTTTCTAATATAATGAAATTTTTTATTATTGAAAATTGGAAGAAAATAATAAAATAAATAGTTAGTGTTTCAACTTTAAATTTGTCATTAGAACCATGAGATTATCATAAATTTTCTAAATATACATAAATATTATTCTTATATCTAAATAATTTAATTGCAAAATTTATTGAAAAAAAGGAAAAAGATTGATTGAGAGGAAAACATGTTATAACTAAACATGTGCATGCATGTGAAAACAAATATGCTAAAAATAGAAAGCTAAGTATAGTATGGTTACATGAATGTAAAAACAAATATCCTAAAAATAGAAAGCTAAGTATAGTAAGGTTACATGCATGTGAAAACAAATATGCTAAAAATAGAAAGCTAAGTATAGTATGGTTACATGCATGTGAAAAAAAATATGCTAAAAATAGAAAGCTAAGTATAGTAAGGTTACATGCATGTGAAAACAACTATGCTAAAATAGAAAGCTTAGTAAAGTTATATGCATGTGAAAACAAATATGCTAAAAGCATAAAGCTAAGTATAGTACAGTTGCATGATTTGAGAGATCAAAGACGTGCAAAATTACTAATTGCATGTGTATTTTTATTTAATTTAATTTAATTTTTCTATTTATTAATTTAAAAAATTAATTAATTAAAAATAAAATTTTAAAATTATTTATTAATTTATAAAAATTTAAATAAATATTATTCATTTAGTTAAAGTGAATGTTAGTAATATTAGTGATTCTTTAAGTCTAATTAAACTCTTAGTTGCATATAAATAATTTAATATTTCTTAATGCAAGAGGGAAGTTAATAACTAAATATTTATAATTTTATTATATTTTAAAAGAATTTGTGGTAGAGTTCACTTGGTAATCATTTAGTTAATAACTATTTGACTTGATGAGAGAAATTATAAATAATTAAATTAAATTTATAATTTTATCTCTAGTTGCATTGTAAATTAAAAGAAAAATAAATATTAATATTAGACTTAAATAAAAGTCATATTAATATTTTAGAAATTGAAATTAATATCAATATTTAAATATAATAATATACATTTATGTTATTAATTAAATCATTTATGATTTAAGATTATTTAACTTAATAACATGATAATATTGTATAATATTTTATATACACAAAAAGATTGGATATTTAAATACTTATTGTTTTAAATAAATATATTAGCATAAAAATTTATATTAACATATATATTCTTAAATTATTGCTAAACACATCCTTATGATCTAAATTAAATAAGAGAAATTGGTGGAACTAAATCATGTGGCTAAAAACTATGTATTTTCTAATATTCTATATATAGTCTTGTGATGTTTATTTTCTTGATAATTTTTCTTTGTGGGTTGTTCAATTGGCCAAGTTAGGATGTGAACTAGAGGCAGTTTTTAAGATTTCTTTTATGATTATTCGACTAGATGTCATGATGAACTTCATTATTTGAATTGAGATTTATGTTTTATGAGTTTTATGCTATTGAGTAATTTTGAGAAATTGGGTTTTTAGAACCAATGTTATTTTTTGGGTTGCTTGCTAAGGAACTAAATTCAATCAATATTACTTTTTATGGTATGAGACACTATTGTGGTTTGTGATTTTTGGGAAGGTAGTCTAAGTGCATATCTATGGGATTGGCTTGCAATGGGGGTTGGAGCCCAAAGTGGCTACCAATTTAACTCATTGTAAGTTGTGTAATAAATGATAACATAGTAATTAAAATATCTTGTCTAGCCCTTTTCTTTGAGATACACTGAAAAGATAAGTTAGAGATTTTTCCTCGTCCATTCCTTGAGTGCTTGTATAGACTAAGGATGAGATGGAGATGATACCTTGTGAGGTATGACTAGTTTCCTCGTCATCATGAGAGGGTATTCTAGTTCCACATAGAGTTACTAGGGGATCGGGGTCCTAAGAGACTGCCCAGGTAACTGTAGAGTTGACTCATGTAATGACACTCCATAGTATGTAGCCTAAGTCTCGTTTATGGTTTTTTTTTTTTCCCTCTAGTGGTGTACTTGTTGGATATTTCTTTTGATGGTGTATTTATTATTAATTGTTACTTATTAATTAGATGTCATTTATTTTTTACAGTTGACTTTTATTAATGAATGATCAGTTATTCATTGGTAGTGTTTTTTATTGTTGGAGTTAGTGATTGGTAGTTTACTTTTATTGATGACAATTTTTATCTATTGGTCATTGTGCTTATGACACTTGACATTGATTTCAAGGTGGTTTTATATTTTTTGTCATGGTATTTGTATGTTGACTTGGTATGAGATGTTAGTATTAGAATGAGTGTCCTTTAGATTTTGATTAACCCTTGAGATAGTTGTTGGCTATTAGGATTCCTTGCCTAGAATTATTTTATGATTTGATTATCTGTGTGTGTATCGTACATTATCTGTCCTGCATGGTGGGAGTGGGAGCCTAATTAGGTGACCATGTGGTTGGGAGGTAGTGTATTCTTACCATTTGGGTCCCCCTCAGATTGATGGATGTTGGATACTCCTTGATGCAATGGTACCTTTATCATTCTTCCTCTTATCTTGAAGACTTCTATTCATTTGATGTATCTATTTATCATGTATTCTAAGATCCTATGGGATATTGTATTTTATATTGATGTACTTGTATCTATTTTCACATACCCTATGACATGTGTAGTGGATGTTATTCATTAGATGTGCTTCTATATTATTATTTTTACTTATGTATTTACTTATATGACTATGTATGTGTTTATTCATTTTATGGTTATGGACATTGTAATTGAGACTTAAACTTATCAATAAAACTTTCTTAAATGTGACTCAACATGAAGGAACTCTTAAGGAATTGAAACTATGTTTGTAATTGCTTATGTGTATTTGATTTATATGTATATATTGCTTCCACATTATTGTTACTTTGATGTTGTTTAAACTTTAAAAATAAAAATTTGTTCAGTAAAATTTGTAACATATTAGGTTTATTTCTTCCAGGTTCCAGAGTAGGGCATTACACATAGTGGATCCTAGGTCTATACAAGAGCATCAGCTAGAAAGCTACCAAATCTACTTTGATAAGTGTAATCATGAGTAATTGGGTGTAACCTAGTTTGGTAATCACTGACATCAATAGCAACAGATGATTCATGTCCCTTTATGTTTTGAAACATAGAAGGATATGATGTAGACTTGGATATTCATTAAGAAAATCAATACCATCACCATACCTACATAGTGGACTAGGCCCATTTGCAGATTGTGGAACCTGATGCTGATAAGGATTATATAAAATTGATTTCATTTATTACATAAAATTTTCTAGGTTTGATTGTAAAGGAGGCCACCCTCATTGAGGTCCAATTTGGTAATTTGACCAATCAAAACAACGGATTAAATTTTAAAACATGAAAGTATAATAGTTACATATTATTAGTTATTTTTAATAATTTTAAAATATGATTTTCTCTAATTCTAATTGGTTAGAAAAATAATGTATCCCTCATAAAATATGAAATTTATATTTTCATAAGCTTCCATTCTTTTTAGAAATTTTTTTTATTTTCTAGAAAAGTCTTCACTTTGCAAATTTATGTTTTTCTATTGATATAAGAATATAAGAGTCCCCTACATACCAACTATACACTTTCTCTATAGAGCATAAATATGTAGAATAAGAGTCCCCTACATACCCACATGTATTTTTTTTGTACAAAAGTTGTTCAAGCTGGATGTGAGACAAATTTTAGCTCAACCGATCTTGATGTCATAATTTAGACCAAGTAACACTGAATATTTTTCAACAACACTAAAACCTTTGCATGATATCCACAAAATAAATTTGCTGAAATTTTTTTAGAAACTCTAAGGCTATTTTGAATTGAAGATACAAAGCAAAAATACTACAACTTTTAATAGCTCCTTACTACTATGTGGACTTATGTAAGATAAGGAAATTGTAACAAGCCTAAGAATATAAAAAAAAATGTACATACTGAAAAATTTATTATAACAACAAGGGAGTATATACAATCTAAAAATTGTTCATGCAATTGTGTACAACTATATAAATAGTTACATAAGTAAACTGTTGTAAAACTACTTCCTAACAAATAAATAAACTAAAGATATCCTCAAGGATTAGTTAGCATTATCCCCTTAATCTGAAGGGATGTTTATCATGCCAAGTAGCATTTAGAATTGTTCAAATTTAACACATCCTAGTACTTAGTAAAAATATCAGTAATTTGTTCTTTGGTGGAACAGTGTTTCAGCTGTATAGTTTTGGCCTTAACATGATGTCGAATCAAGTGATATTTGGTATTGATATGCTCGATTCAATCATAAAATTTAGGATTCCTAGCCAATTTAATTGAAAAATTATTATCAACAAATAAATTTCTTGAAGTTATCCATTTCTCCTTCAAGTCACTAAGAATTTTTTTGAGTAACACAATTTCTTTCGTATCTTGAGCTGCTACTACATATTCCTCTTGAGTGGGAATTTTTTTATTCTTTGATCTCCAAGTAATAGCAGCTGATCCTAGAGTCATCAAATAACCAGAAGTAGATAACCCATTCTATTTGTCACTATCAAAATCTGAGTCAAAATAGTCGATAAGATGGAAATCTGAAACTTTTGAATATTTTATGCCAAGATTTTGAGTTCCATTTAGATATTTTAAAATGTGTTGTGTTGCAACCCAATGCCCTTAACATGGTCTATGCATAAATCTAGACAAAATTCATACTAGAAAGGTAATGTTAGGACGAGTAGTGGTGAGATAAATCAAACTTCGAACAAGTTATCTATACTTGGTTGGATCTTCAAAAGCATTTCCTTCATTGGATGAAATCTTCAAATTTTGTTCCATTGGAGTGGAAACTGAATTATAATATTTCATGCCAAATCTGCATAATAACTCTCCTATAAATTTTTGTTGAGAAATAAAAATGAACTTGGGATTTTGAATGACTTCAATACCTAAGTAATAATGAAGTAATCCCAAGTCAGTCATATCAAAACATATTTTCAACTCTCTCTTAATGGATTCTATATAATCATCATTATTGTTAGTAATGAGAAGATCATCAACATATACAACTAGATACACAATTTATCTACCAATTTTCTAGACAAAGAGAGTTGCATCATCTAGACTAAAATGCTTGTAGCCTAATTTGAGGAGGTGCTTAGTTGATTTTTCATACCAAGCACGTGGTGCTTACTTCAAACCATATAAATATTTTACCAATTTACATACCTTTTGTTATTGTCCTTTGATAACAAAACCTTGAAGTTCCAGCATATAGACATCTTCCTTCAAATATCCATTCAAAATGGTTGTTTTTGTACTACCAAAGAAAACAATGCTCGAATAGTTCCCCACTTGGCCATAGGAGCAAAAGTTTTAGTGTAGTCAACACCTTCTCTTTGAGCATATCCTTTTACTACAAGTATTGCTTTGTGTTTGTCAAGTGAACCATTAGCTTTATATTTGTTCTTATATACCCACTTGCAGCCAATAGGTTTGGTTCCAATTGGAGGGTACACTAACCTCCAAGATCTATTTTTTATGAGAGCATCATATTCTCTTTGCATTGCACTTCTCCATGCATCACTTGTTGTTCCTTCTTGAAATGAAGAAGGGTCATCAACAACAGAAAAATTTAATTCAAAATCTTCATACCATTTTGGAATTTTCTTGGTATGCATTGATCTACAAATTGATTTCTTGGGTGTTTTATCAATCTCAAGAGTGTTTGAATTATATTCTTCACAAGCTGATTCATAATCTTTTTCAACAAGTTCTTCACAAATAATTTTAGATTTTTTAGAACTGTTATCTTCTCTTTCAATAGGTTCTTCACAAAATATTTCATATTCTTTAGAATTTTTCTCTTTCATATTATCTTTATTCTCTATAACTTTCAAAGATTGACCTATAAAGGGAAACCCCCCTTCAAGAGTTGGAAGTTCATTATCCCATTCAAAATAAAAATTTTGTGATTGAAATCTATCAAGATGAGAAAGTTGTTTGTCAATACTGTGTACATCTTTATAAAATTCAAGAAATATAGCGTACACCAAAAATCCTAAAATGCTTCGCACTTGGAAGATGTCCATGCCACATTTCATAGGGAGTTTTTCTTTGTAGTGAAACAAAAGGACTTCTATTCTTTACGTAGACAACACAAAGTGTCAAAATATGATTGAAAATATCATTGCTAATAGGGAGATTGTTGAAGAAGATTATGTGTTTCAATCATTGTTTTTTCATTGATGTCAAACCTACTATTTTCTGGTAAGACAACTACTTATAAGATTCAAGTAATATCACTTAGTTGATTGATGAGGAGGATTTAATTAATAAGATTTAACAAAAGCACCTAGAGGAAAGGTTGAGTTATGATTATGTAATGAAGTACAAGGATCAGTTAAGACAGTGATGACATGATGAATTGATAATCTCTTAAGGTTACAAATGTTGGCTACACTAAGAAAGTTTAGAAGAAAAAGTTGCACAAAGTTTGTCTACCAAGCTTGACCAAGTGGATAGTAGGTGCTGAGCAAACTTAGTACAAGCCGAGCAAAAAGTCAACTGGAGCCAAGTAAAAGCAAATTCTAGTAGATTTTGAGCAAGATAGTTGTGCTGAGCACCAGTAAACTTTAGCTAATGCCAATTAATTTTGTAGTTGATGTTAAGTAACACATTGTGTGCCAAGCATCAGAAGGTTAATAATATCGAGCTATTGCATTATTTTGAAGATCGAAGATTCACCAAATCTAAGCCAATAACTTTGTTTTCTTAAAATTTGTGAACCAGGAGGAAGATAAGGTTGATGAGCTAGTGTCACGGAATTTGATGTAAACCATTTTTAGGTGAATTCAAATGGATTCTAGGAGAATTTTTTATAAGAGATACAAGATATGAGGTAGATACATTGTATCCTACCTAATCCATCCAAACCCTAAATTAGATGATGGAGAATGAACGGCAAAAATATCTAATTTCCTATTTATGGGAATGTTTGGTCATGAAGCAAGGTTGTTATATGTGAGAACCTAGAGAGGAGAAGGAATTAAGGTTTTTGCTTCATCAAGTGACCCAAGAGAAGAGTCTACAATGGCATGTTAAGAAAGAAGGCTTAAGGAGATGAATGTTTGAAGGGTGAACAAGCTATTAGAGCTGCAAAGTATAAAGGCCAAGTAGAATGGAGGATTGAATAGAGATTTGTAATCTACAAAAGAAGTTATAAGTTGTATTAGATCAAAGCTCTACTGTTACTCTCTAACAATTGTATTAGTCTAGGGTAAATCCTTTGGATTAAGGTTGACCTAACAGTCATTTGTAAATCCTTTAATAGGGTGGCATTCCAAGTGACTGACCGAAAGTCCTCTAACAAGGCTTACTTCTAATATTATGATTGAAATCCTTTAACAAGGTCACATTTAACAGTGTGTATGTAACCTTTAATAGGATTGGCCTTTCATAGGCATCACTTTAGAAGAGTGAAAAAGAGTAGCATGTTACTGGTGGTTTTTCCCAAATTGGGTTTCCACGTAAATTATTGTGTCAAGTGTGTTGTGTTTCATGATTTACATTTCAGCTAGTTGATTTGATAGTAACATACAAGTTTTAGTAATTATCTAATGGATGCATGCATGGGTATGAATGTTTTATGGGTTCACTAAGTTGTGAAAAGTTTTTATTATACATATGGACCTTGGATAATTGATTCACCCCCCTGTAGTTATTCTAAACAATTCAAACACAAATAATTGCTTCTCCCCAAAACATTAATTTAACATTTTTTTAAAATATCATAGATATTACTATATTCAAGATTGTTCGATTCATACGTTCTAGTACACCATTCTATTGTGGGTTATAAGGAATGGTTGTCTAATTCTTAATACAATTTTCCTACAAATATTTCTCAATATCTTTAGAAGTCTACTCACCATCAATATCACTTCTTAGAGTTCCAATATTGAGTTGTGTCTCATTTTTAATCCACAAATGAAAATTTTTGAAGGTATTAAAAGCTTTGGATTTCTCTTTTAATAAATAAACCCAACACATCCTACTATAGTCATCAATAAAAGTCATTATGTATTTCTTTCCATTTTCTAATGGAAAAGGCATAGGCCTACACAAATATGAGTGAATGAGGGGGCATTCTAGAAGCTCTAAACATAGAATCATGAAAAGGTTGTTTATTGTATTTGCCTAAAATACAAGCATCACATTGAGAAATTTGTTTTGGGATAGTAGGAAGTCCTTGAATTCCATTTTTATTCATAATTCTGAGACTATCATAGTTAATGTGACCAAATCTTGCATGCCATAAGTACCTTTCAAATATAAAAATTTGTCATCTTCCACTCTAGTCATTACAATCACATGATCATAATCTCTTCTAATCTCAATAATATCATCAAACATATCAATTGAATGACCTTGTTGTTTAATATGCACAAGTGATATTAAATTTCTCTTCAATTCTGGAAGATAAAGAACATCAAAAAGTATGTAATTAGAAAGACCTAATAATTTGAGTTTGATGGATCCAATGCTTGAAGGTTTTAACTCAGATTTGTTAGCAAAATGTACTACTCCATCCACTTGATCATTGAATGTCTCAAAAAAATCTCTTCTAAATGTCATATGACATGTGGCTCCAATATCTAACAACCAATTATCATTCAAACTAGAATTTGAAGTACTAAATACTTCTTCAATCCCAACATTACATTGTGCTATAACATAATGTGCAAATTCAGAAGGCTTACCTCTGTCTGGTGGCTTCTGCTTCTTGTCACAAATTTTCTCCCATGGATTTCGATAAAGATTGGCACTATGGCCCATTTTTTTGCATCTATAGCATTGTATAGATTGCCTCTCTTTTTGTTGATAATCCCTATGTTGGTGTTGTGGCTGAGAATATTGTCTATCACCTTGATAATTTTAATTCCCCCTACCTTTAGATTGTCTTCTTCCATGACCTTTGTTGCTATTGTCATAACTGGAAGGCTCATCTTTGGATGTTTGCCCCTATTTTTTTTGTGCAAGACACAAAGTCTTAGCATTTGAAAGTAATTATTTCTTCCCAAATAATTTCTCTCTCTCTGCAATCTTCTCCACAAGTTTTTCAAACATTATGTCTTTCATATTTTCACTAGCTTGAAGAAATTCAGTATCATGAAATAAAGCCCTAATTTTAGAGGCTAACTTCATTAGATCATTATCTTTTATTTCAAAGTTGAATAAAATTCATTAATAATTGAATGATTTCAAGTTTTGAATTAGAATCATATAGATCTTTGAGTTTCTTAAATGTTGCAAATGAACTATTACAAGAGATTATATGTCTACTTACCTCTTTAGTAATGGAGGTAGCAATGAGAGAATAAGCCTTTTTGTCTTTACTCTGCTAGATGACGAGTTCCTTTTTGTTAGAAGGTTGCTCCGGCACTTCATTTTCATCTTTTCTTTCACAAACATCATCCCACAAAATATTAAAAATAAGAGTATTATTAACTTTTTGAAACCATTCATGGTAATTCTATTTTCCAAAAAGAACTACTCCAATGATTGAAATTAAAGAATGGATTGGAATCACAATTCAATCTAAATTTCTTTTCTCCAGCAACTTGGCTCTGCTACTAGAGAAGTGATGACACACTAGAGATTCTGGGCCCCTCCCCTTCGCTCTTTTCACCTCAAAAGAAGATAAAATAGATCTTGGTGGAAGACAGTGGGGAGGAGGTAATGAAAGAAAGGAGGAGGGCATGGAGAAACTTTAATACCCAAACAATGAAGATGGGGATTGTCAAGGAGATAATGAATCATCAAGTTCTTGAAGATAAGGAGGGAAAACTTCATTTTAAGGATCTCATAGACATTGCTTTGGTAGCAATTTCAGACAATGCAAGAGAGATAGGGCTCAACCTACTCAATAATGCCAAAAATAGTATGATAGACAACTTCTACTCAATTAAGTGGCTCTTCCATGAGATTGAAGAGCTTAAGGAGAAAAAGTGTCAGGAGGAAGGTCAAAGGAAGAGTAGCAACCAGGGTTTTCTAGCCAACTAGGAGGATCATCTTTCTAAGGTAGAGAAAAGGGTGCAAAGGATGGAGATATCAAACCAAAATCTTGCTAATCAAGTGATTGCCACTCTAAACACTCTAAATGAGAACATCAATAGCCTAGGTGAATCATTAAAAAATATGAGCATTGGTGGGGAAAAGAATGAAAGGTGTTGGAAATGATTGAAAAGATCATGAATGAAGAATGATGGAACTGGTAAAGAATGCTTTCAATCATTGTTTTGTCATTGATGTCAAACTTGCTACTTGTAGGAATGACAATTGCTTAAGTTATCCAAATACTATCAATTGGTTGATTGACAAGGAGGTGGCAATCAATATAATGTAACTAGAGCACCTAGAGAAAGGTTGAAGTTATGATGTTGTAATGAAGTATAAGGATTAGCTAAGCCATTGATGAAATAGTGTATTGATGACATAATCTAAGACACAGAGAATGAACACACTAAGACACATCAAAGATGTAAGGTTTAACTAAGTTCATTTGTGAGTGCCGAGTAAACTAGTTGAAGCCGAGAAAATTCTCAGTTGAAGCCAAGCAAGTTCAACTTCTATGTGTGCTGAGCAATATCATTCAAGTGTCGAGTAACACAGGATTGTTCAGGTGCTGAGTAACACAAGATTGTTCAACTGCCGAGTAACTCAAGAAATTTCTTCAGGTGCTAAGCATCAATAAATAGTAGTAGAAGCCAAGTAACCTAGTTAATGTCGAGAATCAGTAAACCAATGATGCCAAGTTGCTGCAATATTTCTTAAGTCAAAAGATTCGCCAAATCGGTAATGATAAGTTTGTTTTGTGAATTAGTTGGATGATAAGGATGATGAGTAGATGTCACAGAATTTTACGTAAACCATGCAAACCAATTCAAGGTGAATGCTGATGGAATTATCATGAAGTTTTTGGAAGACACAATTTGGAGGGAAAATAATATCATTCTCTCAGATCAAATCAAATTAATCAGTGGAAATATTTGAGTGGGAAATGTAGAACAAAACTTCTTTATAAGGAGTTACAGGTTAGAGACCAAGTGTGTGGGTTGGTCATAAGTGTGGTCTTGTGAAGAAGCCAATAGAAGGCTAGTGTGAAGTGTCAAAAGGAGGACACAATGAGGAGTAAGCACAGATCATCAAGACTCTGAGTTGATCAAGTGACCATAGAGTGCATTGACATAACGAGTGGAAGAACTCAAGGACATAGATCTTGAAGGGTGGACAAGTTGTCAGCATTGTAAGGAAGAAAAGCCAACCAAAGAAAAGAACTGAAGAGAGATCTTAAATCTGCAAGGTTAGAGTTACAATCTTTATTAGGTCAAACCTTTCTAATACTTTCTTACCATTGTATTAGACATTGAAATCCTACATTGCTAGGTTAGCTTAATAGCTAGGTGGATAAGCCTTAGGAAAAGGATAGAAGATTCCCAGGAGAAGGATAAGAGATCCTTAGGAGGAGGATAGAAGATCCTTAGAGAGGGATTAAAGATTCTTTTGAGAAGGTGACTGTAAATCCCATGGACTTGGGTGGGCCTAACAACTCTATGTAAATCCTTTAACGGGGTGACATTCTAAGTTGAATGTTCTTAAGTCCTCTAACAGGGCACACTCCTAACAAGGTGTAGAAATCCTTTAACGGGGTCACATCTGACAGTGTGTAAAGCCTTTAACAGGGTAGGCCTTTAACAGGGAAAACCATTAGAAGTGGTTGAAATCAATTGCGTAGTTATTTTGTGGGTGTCATCCCCACCCCAGGTTTACCTTCTTATTCCTGGAGGGTTTCTGGGTCACCAAAATCCTTTGTGTTATGATGTGATGCATGTTTACTTTTCATGATTATTTAATGTTCAACTACATGCATGATAATTTCAATTATATGCCATTAAGGATTTGACAAAAAAAAATTATTGGACATTATTGGACCTTGGATAACTAATTCACCCCCCTCTATGTTATTCTAAAAGAATTCTAACAAAAGGGTCAACAAGGATTCCAAGTAGATGAAGGGGGAAATGAATGCGATCATGGGCTCAGTGGAACATTCTACTAATCTAAACTAGGAGTGCACAACTGTGGAGATCCAAAGTGCTAATAAAGTAGTTGAAACCATGCAGGAACTTGATAGGAAGATTGAATACTAAGGATTTTATTTCATGTCCTATCCTTTTATCAGTTGCGTCTGTTGGTTTTTCCTTTCTGGCCATTGACCTATCTTTTTTTTGGCCTTATGTAGGTAGAAGTTCTAGATCTAGACTTTATTTAATATTATGCTGCGAGCTTTTTTGTAAAAACTTTTGGGTTTTAGGATCCCTGTAAAACCTATTTTTCTTAATAAAAAACTTGGCTTTGATATCACTATAATAGGCCAAAAGAATGTAAAAGAAAATTCACACACCGACAAATTTATTATAACAAGGGAATATATACAAACTAAAAACTGTTTAGGTAGTTATGTACAACTATATAAATAGTTACATAAGTAAACTATTGGAAAACTAGTTCCTAAAAAAAATAAACTAAAGATATCTTGAAGGATTAGTTAGGATAAATTGGCATGGAAAATGATGGCATCCAAGTTCTACCAAAAGAAATTATTCTTAGCAAATGAATCAACATCCATTGAAGCATGATGATGAATAAGCTCTCAAAAGAACAAATAATGAATCTACAATTTTTTTGTGGGCAATAGCATAGGCACTTTCTCTTCCCCTATCTTCAAAATCTGTGAACATTCAAAAACTTGTAATTCACTTCAAATGAATATGTCATTTAATCATATGTCGCAATACTGGAAACAAGCATGTGTTCTATCTATGCTTTGACATTTTATTATGGCATGGCTGGAATTCCCTTTGCCTTGTTAGGTCAAAAAGTCTCCTAAATAATTTTTTTTAAATAAATGTACTTTGCAACATTATTTTTGGGTAGTGTGTATTCTAAGTAGTCACATATGTTGGACATAGCTATCCTTCCTACAAACTATATAGTACCAATTTTCAAAAAAATTGAAAACATCATAGATTTTTCTAAAAATTTCAGCATTTGATCTTCATGATCTGCATAGTTTGTAGTAGAAAACAACAAAAAAATTGGCAAAAAAATCACTACATTTTTTTTAATCTGAAAAAAAAAAAAAAAAAAAAAAAAGAGTTTAACTTTGTTTTGTCTTTAGTGCATTTTGTCTAGAGATTAGTTGTCCCTATATTGTTTGAGTATTATATCAAAGATTCCATGTGCCCTATAATTGTTTCTACATTAAAAAAAGACAAAGACAAAAACTCATCCTCAATAGAAGATGACTTTCCTCTATAGATAAGTTGTTATGATTTATAGCACAAGTACAAAGGAAAGATATGAGGATATATTTTATTAAAGAATAACCATTGATCACAATATAAAGGAGGATTCAAAGGTTTGGTATTGATTACTCTTTAGGGAGAGACTCAATATATGGATAGTCATATGCATCACCTTATATAAAGAGGTTGAAATTAAAGAACTCTTAATTTAGAAATCTTTTAGAATTAGTTTTTCTTTTTAAATTTTTTATTTGAAGCATATGTATTTCACCTTTTGATTTTTGATTTTTAGATATATCAAATCAATTAAAATTATTATAAAATGACAAATATATTATACATTCACAATTAAACTTATTATAAAATGACAATTATAATAAAAAAATATTCACAATCAAATCTAGAAAGAAATTTGTCTTCTTGTGAAAAATCTAATAATGTTTTTGATTAAGTAAAACAAGTTTTACAGGGATCCTGAAACCTAATAGTTCTTACATAACACAACGCAATGTAATTAAAATGCCCAACAACAAAAACACAGCCAACAGAAAGAGGCCAAAACAAAAGACTGGCTAAAAGACAGGTTAAATGCCAACAAGAAAAATATAATAATGTTAACAAAACATTATTATTTATTTATTTATTTGATGAATAGTCCTTTTCTATTAATAAATTAATGTATACTAGTTACGTTACTTTTGTTTAAGGATATTTTCTATAACTAAATTAATATTTAATTCTATGTTTAAATACATTAATGATTATTTTATTAAATATATATCACTTATTTCATTATGTTGAAACTTATTTAAAATATATAGACTTCATATTTTAAAATAGTCTATTCGCAAATTTTTTTCATTTTTTTAAAAATTCTTTCACTGTGATGAGTTTTTTACACTATTGCTTAAGTCTAAATGCCTAAATGTGACATTTAATTAAACCTTGAAAATCTACTAAAACATAATATTCTAAATAAGGGATGTAGATTATTTTCATTCTAAAATATAAACATGTTTGTGTTACCTTTTGTAATGAAATGAAAAAGAATACTACACATTGTTAAGTAAAAGGAGGATACATAGTGAAAAATTTTACCAAATTTAGCCAACTAAATATAATTTAGGAAATATAATTAGTTGCAACTTTAAAATTTGAAGAGTGATAACCAGTTCTTCTAAAACCAATCAATGTTGCTTATAATTTTCCACAAAGAAACTTTTTTCACCTAGCCTCTTTGGTAGGTTTTTACACGCACTTTGAGGTTGAAAGAAATACATGATTTTTATTGCTTAAGTCTAAATGCCTAAATGTGGCATTTAATTAAACTTTGAAAATCTAGTGAAACATGATATCCTAAACAAGGGATGTAGATTATTTTCATTCTAAAATATAAACACGTTCTTGTTACCTTTTGTAATGAAAGGAAAAAGAATAGGAGAACTACACACCTTTCACAAGCCAAGCTTAATTGAATTAAACTCAATCATAGTAACAATGATCATAAAAGGAGGATACATAGTGAACAATTTTACCAAATTTAGCCAACTAAAAATAATTTAAGAAATATAATTAGTTGCAACTTTAAAAATTGAAGAGTGATAACCATTTCTTCTAAAACCAATCAATTTTGCTTATAATTTTCCACAAAGAAACTTTTTTTGCCTAGCCTCTTTGGTTTTAGATGTTGGAGGCCTTGCACACAACAAGACTTGATCCGTAGTGGGCTCTTTGTGAGCCTTTCAACTTCAATAGTAGACCAAGGGCCATTTGACAAAGAAGACATTCTAGATAAAAAGATGTTCAAATAAATTTTGACGAATAATGAATAGAAATAAATGAAATAAAATATATAGTCTTCCTAGACCAAAAGTACAATTTCAAAGATAATTATTACTAAATTTCAATACATTCTTTTTCATTTTTTATTATTTTTATTCACTAAATATAAAAAAATTATTTTCATTCTCTACATTTATTTTATTTAAAGTAATTAAAAAATTTAACATTCTATAATATCCAATATGGGCATACCATTTTTTAGTTTACATATTTCTAGAGAATGAAACAAGTCTATTTTTTTAATGCACCTTACAACTTGGATGGTTGCTATGTTTTCTCACTACTCATAGAGAGTACTAAAATTTCAAGTCAATGTGAAAGAAGTTCATCTACTTTATTAGATTATTCTGGAAATTGCATTAGCTATAAGAGATCTTTGTATTTGCAGAATAAGGTCACGTAGATTGTGAAATGTGAAATGGAAATTAGTCTATTAAGTATACTGATGCATCTTCTTATTATGCCTCTTATATATGTTATACTCGACTTGTGGTGTCTTGAAATTTTTCTAAATGATTTCTCAATGTTGCTACTAGATAAATTTATTAATGTATCAATCTATCTTTGATGTTATTTTCTTTCTTACATAGGTTTGAGTTACACTATAGATGGGTTTCTCCAAATATTGTTTACATTTGACACATTTTTGTACAATTTTAGAGAAGATCTAGCTAATTTCCACTGGCTATGGAATATTACCATTCATTTTTCACAAAAAATAATTATTATTAAAATTTATTGGTAGCTTTGAATCAAATTGAGCTTGGGTTGAATATAAATTATTCCAATTTTCAATTTTCCAATTCTGATTTTTCAAAGTTGTTGAATTTGAAATATTTTAGCTGGGCACTTATCTAAATATCTTGGAAGAGATAATGATATTCACAAGAAAAATAAAATCTCTCCCTACCATATAACATTCCATTCAACTTCACACTTAAATGTATAACTAGACACAACTCTTACCCCAATAGCCACTACACTAAAGACAGGAACTTTGGCATTTGCACCTCTTATTAATATAGATGTCACTTATACATCACCCTTTTTTGTGAGTGCAAGACATGTCATTTCATGGGCATGAGGATCCCTGTATAATTTGTAGTAGCCTTTAGTGCCAAGATTGCTTGACTTTAATTTTTTTTAATTATTTATTATTTAATTTTATGGAAATTGGGATTTCAAGAAATTATTCCTTCCTTGATATTTGTGTAACAATAAAATTTGATTCCTTTTCCATCAAATATTTTAATTTCTATTAGCAATCCTAACTTTTAGAGTCTCTCTTTGCTTCTCATTAAGCATTTCACAATTTCTACATAATCTTCATTCTTGCAACTTAAAACATTTAGTGGTTATTCCCGAATCAATAATAATAACTTTTATCAATCACTTGTAGAATCTTTTAAAAGAATTTTAATGTTTAAAAAATTTTGCATTTTGAATACTTAATGGTGTTTAGAGTAATATTTAAGATTTATGATTCTTTAACATCAGTAATATTTTTAATTCTTTTATATGTCATTGGTAATATTACAATAAAATAAAAAGTACAATAATTAAATATAAAAAATTGAATACATATTTAAAGTTGTTAAGATTGTTTCTACTTATATTTAGTTTTAGTACAATAATTAAATACAAAAAAATGAATACATGTTCAAAGTTGTTAAAATTATTTCTAGGGTATGTGCAGGATCATGGTCAACCAAAATATGGCCTTAAGTAGTAGTGAAAAACCAGCAAATCAAGGTTATGTTAACTTGACATGTAATTTTAAAGTAGTTATGGGCTTTATATCAAAAAGTTGTAAGAAAGTGAATGTAATTTCTAAACTACTAGGCATTATTTGGAGAAAAAATAATTTGATTTGTCAAAATTTTGTATTTTACTACAGTACTACAAAAATTTTAGGACAAAAATAAAAAGTAGCCGTATGTCTGACCACCTTAATTAAAATCAAATGATAATATTTTTTAGTATAATTATAGATTAAAAAATAGACTCATGGCTGGATGTGACACATATTTTTGGGTTTTTTTTTCCAAATAAATAATTAAATATGAATTTTCTATTATAACTTTTTTAGAATTAAAAAACTCCTTTGTCTAACCACCTTAACTAATTGAAAAATTTATCAAATTAAATTATCATTTTTTCTATACTAGGTGAAGCATCAAATGTAACAAACCTTTTGGATTTCAAAAATGTTATACTGCTTAAAAGTTATAGCTATTTTTCAATCAGTATGTCAATTAGCACTTTACAGACATCTTCATTAAAAATTAACTAATAAATACTTATTGAACTCAAAATTTGATAGCAATTATATTGATGGAATCTTGAGTGTGTTATAATAATAATAAAACCCTTTTCATTTCATTGAATTTTGATGAGAATAATATTGTCAAATGGCTACTTGAAGTCTGAATGTCATTAAAACTTGTCTCAGACACGTTTTCTGAGTTGACCAAATAGGTTTGGTAAATACCAAGCCTAATTGGGTAACCAATTTTAAATTGGGTATTCGCTACTAGATCGAGTACCTGATGTGAAATTAGGTACCCAAAAAGTGGTGGCAAAAATTGTTTCAAACATTCATAGCCCAAATTTTGGAGGGAAACCAAAATTTGGGAAGTGTGGGCATTATTATTATTATATATGATTATGAGGATTATTATTATTATATATAGTAATATATATGATTATTATTATTAAATATAAAATATTTATATATAACTATTATTAAATGATTATTATAAAATATAGCATAGTAATAAATATGATTATTATTATTACTAAGTATAATATAGTAATATATATGATAATTATTACTATTATTAAATATATATATATAGTAATATTATATGATTATTATTATTAAATATAATATTATCTAAAATATGTAGAAAGGGGTCATACGTTATCCTATGACCACTTTCGACCTGTTTGATCAAATCAAATAGGTCCCTAAGGGTCCTAGGACCCCTACAAACATATTTTATCATTAAATGCATCAAAAGGGGTCATAGGTTATCCTATGAACCTATGACCCCTTTCAATGCATTTGAATGAACCAAATAGGACCCCTAGGGACATATTTTATCATGAAATGCATCAAAATTGGTCGTAGGTTATCCTATGACCCCTTTTGATGCATTTGATCAAACCAAATAGGTCCCTAGGGGTACTAGGACCCCTAGGGACGTATATTGTCATTAAATTCATTGAAAGGGGGCATACATTTATTTTATGACACCTTTCAATGCATTCAATTGAACCAAATAGGTCCCTAGGGGTCCATATGTTGTCATGAAATGTGTCAAAAGGGGTCATAGGTTATCCTATGACCCCATTCGACCCATTTGATTGAACCAATTATATTCCTATGGGTCCTACGGACATATGTTGTCATGAAATTTGTCTTAAGAGGTCATAGGTTATCCTATGACCCCTTTCAATGCATACGATTGAACCAAATAGGCCTACGGACCTAATTAGTTTGATTGAATGCATGAAAAGGGGTCATAGGTTATCCTATGACCCCTTTCGACCCATTCAATCAAACCAACTAGGTTCCTAGGGGTCTCAAGACCCCTAGGGACATATGTTGCCATGAAATACGTCAAAAGGAGTCATAGGCTATCCTATTACCCCTTTCAATGCATTTGATCAAACCAATTAGGTCCCTAGGGGTCCTAGAACCCCTAAGGACATATGTTGTCACAAAACGTGTTGAAAGGACCTATGACCCCTTTCGATGCATTCAAACCAACCAAACAGGTCCCTAGAGGACCCCTAGGGAAATATGTTGACATGAAATGCATCAAAAGAGGTCATAGGTTATTCTATGACCCCTTTTGACACATTCGATCAAACCAAATAGGTCACTAGGGGTCCTAGGACCCTTAGGGACATATGTTGTCATGAAATGTGTCCCCTTTCGACCCATTTGATCAAACCAAATAGGTCCTTAGGGTTCCTAATACCCGTAGGGACATATGTTGTCATGAAATGCACCAAAAGGGGTCATAGGTTATCTTATAACCCATTTCGACACATTTGATCAAACCAAATAGATCCCTACGGGCAAGACCCCTAGGGACATATGTTTTCATAAAATGTGTCGAAAAGGATCATAGGTTATCTTATGACCCCTTTCGACCCAATCAATCGAACCAAATAGGTCCTTAGGGTTCCTATGACCCCTAGGGACATATGTTATCACGAAATGCATTAAAAGAAGTCATAGGTTATTGTATGACCCCTTTCGACACATTTGATTCAAACAAATAGGTCCCATGGGGTCCTAGGACCCCTAGGGACATATGTTGTCATGAAATGCATCAAAAGGTGTCATAGGTTATCTGATGACCCCTTTAAGCCCATTTGATCCAACCAAACAAGACCCCTAGGGACATATGTTGTCATGAAAAGCATCAAAAGGGGTCATAGGTTATCCTATGACCCCTATTAACTCATTTGATTGAACCAAATAGGTTCCTAGGGGTCCTAGGACCCCCTAGGGAAATATGTTGTCATGAAATGCATCGAAAGGGGTCATAGGATAACCTATGACCCCTTTCAATGCATTTGATTGAGCCAAATATGTCCCTAGGAACATATATTGTCATGAAATGCATTGAAAGGACCCCTTTCTATCCATTCAATCAAGCTAAATAGGTCCCTAGGGGTCTTAGGACCCCTGGGAACATATGTTGTCATGAAATGCATTGAAAGGGGTCATAGGTTATTGTAAATGTAAACTTGTTGATATAATGTAAGAAACAAAGATGATTTTACTTAATGCAATTTATGTGGAGGGACCTAAAAAATGATGATTTAATAGATACTAACACCAAACTTGCATTGTACCCAATGCCAAAAACTTGAGATAGGTTTAAAAAAAATGTTTTTACTTAATACTAACCATAGTGACACCCTTGTTCTGGCCACGGAGAGCTTCCATCATTCATAGCCACCCAGTAGCAAAGAGTCTCCAAGGTGCTCTAAGTGCATTTCAAGGTTGATCTTCTGAGGGTCGTAACTCAAAGCTCATGGGAGCTATTAATAAAATGTTGAAGCTATATGATGGTCATGCCGAGGCCTACAATAACTTATCTCATTTCTGAGAGATCACATTCTGGTTGGATTCGGCACAATGATCTTGCTTGATGCCAAAACTCGCAATGTGCCTCAGTTCATAGGTGCATCACTGCATAACTTTGAAACTGATGATCTTGGCATCGAATGATCAATGTCATTATCTCCTGATGGGAGGGCAAACCATAGTGACACCCTTGTTTTGGCCATAGAAAGCCTCCACCGTTCATGACTACCCTATACCAAAGCATCTAAAAGGTTTTTAAGTGTGTTTCGAGGTCAATCTTCTAAGGTTCGTAACTCAAAGCTCATAGGGGCTATCGATGAAATGTCAAATGCTATAGGATGGTCATGCCAAGGCCTATAATAACTTATCTCATTTATGAGAGATCACATTCCATTTGGATTCGGCATAGCGATCTCACTCGATGCCAAAACTCGCAGTGTGCCTCAATTCATAGGTGCATCACTACGTAACTTTGAAACTGCTGATCTTGGCATTGAATTGTCAATGCCATTAGCTCTGGATGAGCAGGTGAACCCTAGTGACACTCTTGTTTTGGCTATGGAGAGCCTCCATCATTCACGGCCACCCCATAACAAAGAGTCTCCAAGGTGCTTTAAGTGTGTTTTGAGGTCAATCTTCCGAGGCTCATAAATCAGACCTCGTGGGGGCTATCAATGAAACATAGAATGCTATAGGATGGTCATGTCAAGGCCTACAATAACCTATCTCATTTACAAGATGCTATAGGATGGTTTATTATTCAATTTCTTATGCATAGTAGCTTAAGGATTGTGGTTAATGACAATTTGGCAATTAAAGTTTTATGGTTTTTGATGTTTAAAGTTGGTATAGGATAGACTTTTGGGAGGTAACCTTTGGCTGCTCCTTACCTTTTTTGTACATCAAGGTTAGCGCCCTATCTTTTTGGCTGCTATCAACTACTTCAAAAACTCTAATATAAATACAAACCCTAACTATAACCACAACCCTAACCCTAATTCTAACCTTAACTCTAACTCTAACCCTAACCCTAACTCAAACTTTAACTCAAACTCTAACTTAAATTATATCCCTAACCCTAATCCTAACACTAACTCTAACCGTAACTCTAACCTTAATTATAACTCTAACCCCAATTCTAACCCTAACCCTAGTTTTAACCCTAATGCTAACTCTAACTCTAACTCTGACACTAACTCTAACTCTATCTCTATTTCTAACCCTACCCCTACCCCAAATTATTACCCTAACTCTAACTTGAAATCTAACCATAACTCTAACCCTAACACTAACCCTAATTATAACCTTAACCCTAACCATAACTCTAACCCTAACACTAACCCTAATCTTAACTCTAACTCTAACCATAACTTTAACTCTAACCCTAAACCTAACCATAATCATAACTCTGACTCTAATTCTAACCCTAATCATGATTCTAAATTCTAACTCTAACTCTAACATTAACACTAGACCTAACTCTAACCCTAACCCTACCCCTAACTCTAACTCTAACTCTAACTCTAACTCTATTGTAACCCTTGCACCCTAACTCTAACCCTAACCATTACCCTTATTTTAATCCTAACGCTAATCCTAACTCTAACTCTAACCCTAACCCTAACCCTAACCCTAACTCTAACCCTAACCTTCTGAGTGTAACATTTTAATTAACATTATCCTTAAATTAAAAAAAGTTATAAAAATTAAACACCATATTTAATATTCAAAAATAAAATGTGGAAGAATAATTTCATAGTAACTTTGTACAACCATAATTAAAAATTATTTAATAATTTAATGTAACTTTATACAACTATAATCTTATAGTAACCTTATACAACTATATTTAAAAATAAATAAAGAATTTAATACTAAACTTATGTGAGTGCCACTAGCTTATATATATAATGTTGAGAGTAATCATTCTCAAGGAGCCTATTTTAATAAATTCCAAGTGAGAAAAAATAACACTTGGATCTAATGAAAATAGACATCTTTACTCAAAATAGGCATCTTTACTCTCTCTCTATGTGTGTGTGTGTGTGTGTGTGTGTGTGTGTGTGTGTGTGTGTGTGTGTGTGTGTGTGTGTGTGTGTGTGTGTGTGTGTGTGTGTAAGCTAGTATATTTATAGAGATAACCTAAAATAGATGTGTCCTTCAATGAAATGTGTTTTCTATTGAAAAAAAAATAGAAAATTATGTAGGAGCTTTGGACATGTTCAATTGTAGTGTTTAGGTATAACTCATTATATAGCTTGTTAGTCCCTATCGTAAGACAGAAGACTAAAGTTATCAATTGCATGTAGAGGAATTACTTTGTAAGTTGGAATATGTGCTCTTCAAATAACCTCATCTTATTCTATAGTTTACAAAATATGATGATGTCATTAATATAAATTAATATTTTTCTATTGGTTGCTATTAATTTTTGTAGTGGTCTTTTCTTTTTTGGGTACACATATTACCTAAAAATTTAGGAAGGAAATTGTCATTTTGCAAGATACCTACATGTCTCCTGTAACAAATCTTGAGACATGTAATGGTAGCAACAGATAAACATTTGTTGAATGAGGTTTGTTTGCAAAAGGTAAAAATGCAGAGACATTTTTAAGAGTTTCCAATGAGTCATTTGTCCAATGAGAGGATTATGCTCTCTCTATTGTGTTTCCATTAGGAAAGGTAATTGTAGGTTGTAGCTACAATTTCTATTGGCTTGTCCCTTCTACTTACTAGAGAAAATTATCTTGTGAAAGGATAGTAATTTGAATTAATATGGGGCTCAAATTCAAGATAGAGGATACAACTCGTGGCACTATTGGAGCTAGCGATGGTGGTCAGAGGTTCGTGTTTCAATTTCCATTACACCCTCACAATGTTATCCCTAGCAAGAGTAGCTCCAACCAAAGCAATTTGATGTCACCATAGAATAGAAATGAAAATTATAGTAGTGGTAGAGACCATTCAATGTCAAAGGCAAGGCATGGTGATCTAGATTGATCATGTGTTGGTAGCTCGTAACTGGTAGGTAGCTCAATTTTATCTCAAGAACTTTTTAATGTCATACCAAGCTTCTTTGAAGAAATTTTTTTATTCTACTTGTGAGGAAATCTGATAAAGGTATGAGATTATTTGCATTTATGATATTGAAGCATGGGGTTAGGTATTCTTTGTATTGGGCATCTAACATAGCTTCAAAATTATTACTTGTTTTCAAGAGACTTCTTATGAGCACGACTAGCATTTATGTCTATCTTACTTAAAACTAGGTTTATAATTCTTTTTATTGTACATTGTCCTCAAAATTTGTGAATTTCTACAATCCATATGATTTCCATTGTTAAATTTACTCAATTTAGGTATTAGAAGAAAATCAAAAGAATTACATTTTTGAGAAAAAGACAAGAATTTCACTAATTTATTTTTAAGAGCCTTACATGTTCAATCTAATCTATGAGTTTACAAAATCAATAATTCCAATTTTTTTCCAATTCTTCAACCAAAAATATTGATTACATAAGTCTTAAAAAGTATCAAGTACTGAAAAAAATACCTATATTAATAACTTGTTATTTCTTAATGTAAATTTGTGAAAAAATTGGTGTCATCTTTTGTAATTTGGAATTGATGATTCATGTTCAATTATATGAAAATTCTTACATCAATATTTCAAAATTTATGTTGATGAATCATACTTGTATTTATGTGAGAAAATTGTGTAAACTTTTAGGAAATCCCATTCATCACCATACTATTATTTATTGAACTAAAAACTAAATAATTAAATACTCATTGAAAAACATATTGTGTTCAAATTTGTGGAATCTGTGGATCACTAGATAGATAGTTAATACCAATTGTATAGTTAGTTAGCTTATCACAAATGTGCTTTTATTTTGTACATTATAAAGTTACTTGTTTTTTTTTTTCTTATGACTCTGTCAAAAGTAAAGCGAATTAGCAATTATGTTTGAAACAAGGAACAAAGCACAGTTATATTGGTTTTCATAGAAAAAAGAATAATAATTTTGAATTTATTTATTCATGAAGATATTTAATATCTTCTTATTGTCTTTCAAATGATAATACAGATGAAAATTGCAAGAATTTGATAGAGTCTAGAATAATTTCAATATTCACATGTTCTGTATTCTTTCTTTGCAGGGAGTATTTTTGGTTACCTTGCTATTGGCATTTAAGAATATAGAGAAGATCATAATTAATGGACAAATTTAAGGAAAGATAGGAGATGATTTAGAATTTGGAAATAAGTTTAACTAGTGGGCATTTATGTGCTTTTTAGCAATTTCATTATGATTTCATCTGTAAAATGTGAAGACAATACAAAATATTTACATGGAATGTGACCTTTCGTAGCATTTACCCCTTGGGTGTTCCTCAGCAAACAATGATTTTTATAGATATCCTCCATGGTACATGTAATGACATTAGAGATTTTATAAGTCATTGAATTTTGTTCAAATTCTTGATATCTTTGGTTTTGTATTGGGTAGGGAATTATTATATCTGATATTCATTCAAATGCCCAATTTGTATTATATAAATTTCTCAAATGCTCAACAGAAATTACACATAAAGAAAATATCATGATTTTCAACAAAAAAGTAAACACATTTTTTAAGGAGATTTGCAATTTATGTTTTAGCATTCCAGATATTTATGTTTTCTTACTATGCTTGTATTTACATAGTTATGAAAATGTGATGATAGTTGGACTTGAATCATACTTCCTATCATTTTTTAAACATTTAGGTATTTTTTAATGGAACATTTTGTTTTCTCTATATATTTTTGCTTCAATATTAGTGATAATAAAACACATTCTTCTCCATATATCTTTGCTTCAATATTAATGATAATAAAAATACTAATAAAAAAAATTTATTGGTCAATGTAATTTGAGATTGCTATGCATTTTCATTTTTCTATTTATAATTGTTTTGTCCTCATTTATCTACAAGTAAAATGTGAAACCGAAGTACTATATGTGTTGACAAGGGTTGAGGATTGTGTCTTGTTTAGAATTAATGTAGACTTTCAAGTCATTTTTATTATTCTACATTATTTATAATTTTCTACACTCACCCTAACAAGAGCTAGTTGTTTAACCCTATCAAGGGAGTATCTTTATAGCCATATTGGAGGAGTCCCAAATAGATGTTGCTATGATAAAGTAGTCCCCTGATAATTTTGATGGATATTATATAGTTGAACTTGCATGCTGAGGACTAGTAGGTGTGAGTTGGTCATGGAAGAACACCAATATTGTGAGTTGCTTTCATATAATCCTACCCAACCGGCTCTCTACTAATTTGTATCAATGATAGAATGACTATTTTGCCTTTTACTTTCACAAAAGTAATACAAGTACTTTCATTTTTCATATATTCCTTTCCTATAGCTATGTTACATATTTTAATACATTCTCTTTTGAAATATATTATTTTGTCCTTGTATTATGCATTGACACTGATTTTAATTTTACTTTTGTTCATGTGGACCAGCGAAATGAACAATTTATCATACACCCCTACATAAGGCAGGGACTAGAGTTGAATGCAGCACTTAGTTTTATGAATTTTTTCACAATTCTCAAAGGTGAGTGACCCGGGTTCGATCCTGGCAATGGCATTTTGCATTTTATAGTTTGCTGTATATAATTTAATTTGAAAGACAGTAAGAAGATATAAATGAGATTTCTGAGATGCAACTAAACTGTTATAACTTAAAACTATTAGTTTTACAGATATAAAAACACCTTCCAAATATATTTTTCATTTACTATGGTACTCGGTGCAGCCATCAAATGAAGACTGAATTTTGTTGTTGGTACATTAATTCAAATCTGCTTTTGTTTTATTTGTTGATGTATATCACACATCTAACGTTTAAAGAGCGCGCGTAAATTTTCAAATTACAAAATTGAGTGCATTTTCTCACAATCGTCTCTCTTCCAACTTTTTTTTTTTAAACCATCAACACCACGGGGGTGTAATAAGAATTATTGGCTTTTATCATTCCCGCTCAATTCTCTTTTTTAAGTTCCCTGGATAAGTTTCTTTGTGAGTTGAGTATCAGTAACTAAACACTAAAATAGCTGCATTGAGATATAATTGCCATCAAATTTAAAAAGTGTACACCATGGATATTATGAAATCATTTAAATGTTGCAAGAATTATTTCTCTCTTCATGCAAGTCTCTGCCATTTTATTTTGTACAAACTTGATAAGATTCCTTGTATTCGTAGATCATGGAAGCAGCCTAAAATCACCCCTGCCTGTCATCTTCCTTTTTTAAGACAGTTTGGTAATATTTATGTCTTTCATTTTACATTTTGAAATATTAGTAATACTTACAAAAATTTCATATCTCAAAATTTCTAAATTCTTACTTCTTAAAAATAATATAAAATTCTAAAAAGTAATTATAAATCAACAATAATCTCATATCTAAAATTTCTAAATTCTTACTTCTAAGAAATAATATAAAATTCTAAAAAGTAATTATAAATCAACAATAATCTCATATCTCAAAATTTCTAAATTCTTACTTCTAAAAAATAATATAAAATTCTAAAAAGTAATTATAAATCAACAATAATCTCATACCTCAAAATTTCTAAATTCTTACTTCTAAAAATTAATATAAAATTCTAAAAAGTAATTATAAATCAACAATAATCTCATATCTCAAAATTTCTAAATTCTTACTTCTAAAAAATAATATAAAATTCTAAAAAGTAATTATAAATCAACAATATATGTCAATTTAAGAAATTTTCTAAGTTTATATTTTGCATACTAATATTTCAAATTTCAAATTGACAAAATAAATTTATATATTATATTTTAAAAATATTATCTATAATGAATTTTGATAGTTTATTTATAAATTAAAATCAATATTGTCCCACAAATTTTTAGCCTGTCATATACCAATACAACCATCAAATTTGAAGGTAAATCATGTGTTTAGATTCTCTAAAATCTCTGAGATTCTGAATCTATGTAATTTCTTATTTTCAATTTAGAGGCATGTATTTCTCAATTCTCACTTTACTCTTTCGGATTTTGGGATATTAAGTTTTCATCTTATGGTCAAAATTGAGTATAACACTTTTAGTATAAGAATCAGTCTTAGTTTGTGACGTTTACTTTAAGCCGTTGCATAAAATATTTACTCATTTTATGTAATTTCTTACTTCTCACTTTACTCTTCTAGACTTTCAAAGATTGTACATTTTCTAATGCCTAAGTTTTCATCTCATGTTCAAATCCTATTTTCTCTTAATTGGCTATTTTACTCTGGATTGAGAGGGGTAATCTTTTAATTACATTTAATTGAAGTTGGAATCTAATTGGAGCTTCTATTTTTGGTTATGTTATCTCCTCCCTTTCACTAGTAGGCAAGGTCCCATCACCATCAATATGTTCAAGTTTAAAAATCATTACACATCTATCATATATTACTATCCACTAAACTATTGCACCATATTTAGTGCAAGCATTAGTGTAGGAGACTTGAAAGATGATATTTTTGATAAGTGTAGAAGATATCAATGTGAGTTATGCACATAAATTGTAACATTGGATGCAGAAATTTAAAAATATTGTAAATATTTATATATATTTTTTAAATCTTATAATATCTCACAATCCCATATTCTTTGGCCTTTTTTTAATACTAATGTTTTTCATAAAGTAAATAAGTAATATTATTTTTCAAATTATTGTACATGGCATGTAAATTCAAGTATTTTTTTTGATAGATTTTCATTACTAAAAATAATCAATTTTTAAATGATCAAAACTCTTTGGTGTAGAAACCCTACCTTGATTCTTCCTGGACTCTTTGTGAACCATTCAACTTTACCAATAGACTATGGGTCTTTCAACCCAAATTGAAATATTTAATAATATCTAAAATATAAATCTAAAAAAGTAAACTAGATTATTTTGATCATGAAAAAATTAGAATTATTCTAAATGTTAAAAAAATACAAAATATTATTATGTCCAAAAAAAAAACTCAAAAAGAAAATAATAAATGTTTTTTTTAAGCCTAAGAAATTGTGTTGACTTTTGATTGTGCTTCACATTAATCTCTCTCCTGTATACAAACATTCAAAATCCTACTTACTTTTTAAAAAAAATCATACTATCCACTACTACCCAATAAAATGTAATTTGAATTTTGATTAAAATTGTTAAAAACTTGAATTCAATGAAGAATCAGCAACTAAAATAATTAATTTTAAAGTGATTAATCATAAAAATAGAGTTACAATCTTGAACTAACAAAATAGGATGTAACCATAATCATATAAAACATGATCAAATTATAGTTATAATATTTATTCAAACATTTAAATAAGTCATAATAAATTATAGATATTTGTGAACACGTCAGTACCATGTATTTGAAATAAATCTACTTCAATAAAGCCAAACTTACAATTTCTAGCAAGGGATTTCTAACAAGGGAGGATGTTAATCATCATGGTTTTCCTCTGAACAGTTGAGATGTGATGAGATCACTTCTCAAATTACCTCGGGTGTCTAATGCAAGAGCATCTTGGGTGTAAGAGCAATATTGCATCACCCAAAAAGAGTTCCTTTTTGTTTCTTGAATAAGGGTTGTCTCAGTGCAAAGTTGTTGTTTGTGAAGCTTGCTACTTAGTAAGTCAATCATAAAAGCTCAAAATGTCCTAATTTCAGAGGTGGATCTTCATCTTAGATATATCAGCCTACTAGTTGAGGCTTAGTGTCATATCTTGAGTATTGATGGAGTTATTGTGGATTTTTGTTGTGCAATTTTGGTATTAAAACCTTAGGCTCACTGTTGAAGACCTTAGAGGCCCTGGATGGGCTCCAAAATGGGGTCAACTAGAGCTTGCATGAGTCAGTATTTAAAGATCAAAAGCCAAGGATTGTGAAAAAGGGTTATAATAGCCAATTAAAGCAACATTTTGAATTTTATGGTCTTTCAAAGTTGGGTGACCAAAATTTCCAACTAAGTGTCAAAGATGTATCTAGATGACTCTATATATAATTTTAGGGTTATTCAGTCTCAAGGGTTAGGGTTTGATGTCTAGAAACTTCTTGGGTGGTGTAAAAATGTCTATTTAAGGAATGTTCGTACATTATCTAGAACATCTCTAGCTCATAGTTCATAGCTCTGTATTGCAATTTATTGTAAGGAAGACACCCATGTGGATTTGCATATTGTATTTCAAAATTCTATAATTTTTCATTTGTGGTGGAAACAAGAAGCCCATAATTGGTTCTCACAAATTGTTGATATTTCTTTGTTTATGTTATGTATTTGTGGTATTAAAGGGAGTAACCTTTAGCAAAATGGATTTCTTTTTGTATGGACTCAATAATTAGTTTTGATGTAGGTATAGATGTATAAAGACTGAGAGTGATGATAGTCTCTACGTAGTGATGATTCATGGTCATTAGAACCATGAGTGCTTGGTTTGTGATAATCTTGAAACCATTTCTGAGTGAGATTTGTGGTGATTGAAAACCACTTTAGTGTGAAGTTTGTGGTGATCCTAAAGCCACTTGTGTGATGTTTGTAAAGTTTTTGGTGTGTTTGAAACTACTTCATAATTGCAAATATCAATTAGGGGTAAACTGTGAAAACCCAAAGTGATTTTGATTTGGGGGAAACAATATGACTAATAGTGCTTGATGAGTGATTATAAATGGGTACCTAACAAGGCTTTATGATAGGACCCATCGATCCTTGACTATGGGGGGACATCCAAAAAAAATGGATAATTAATTAATGGGGGGATGTGAGCCATGTTAAATTAATTATCAGCACCAACTACCATGGTTGACATAAACTACCCACCCAACATTACATTGTCGTCATTCTTCCAAAATCCATATTAACTACTCAACATAAATATTATAGCTAACTTCTTACTGCAATATACTAAACATTAATGATGTATTTTTTTATAAATTAATAGATGAGGTTTTTGGGTTTCTCCTATGCCTTATTTTTTAACTATTTCCCTATTATTGACCTTTCCAAACTTCAACAACATAGATCACATCTAATCTTTAGACATGTCTTCACCTTCTTGACTACTATTTGACATGTATCTTAGGTTAGAGGAATAATTATAGTTAATTAATCAAAATGAGAGACTTCAATACTAATAACTACAAAGGAATTAATCTAATTTTTAAAAAATTGTAGCTATGATAAAAAGTGGTTAGCCCAAAGTATAATGGTGCTAGATAGTTGTAGCTTTTACTCTACACTTACAAAATTATCACTCTCTAAACTGTAAATCTTTTCTCTAGAGAAGAGAAACTAATATCCAATCTAACAACTAATACTTAATTTCACATACTACAATAATAGATGTATATAAATTTGCACTTTGTTCAAGAAGATTTTAGGTTTTGGACAAATTTCAAGTTTTGTCTAGAATTTATGATTATAAGTTTATTTAGATTTTAAATGGAAGTTAAATAATAAATTAAGGTTAATTTATTTTAAATTTTTAAAAAAATTATGGTTGTTAAGATTACGCTTATTTTATTTTTGGTTTTAGTAGATCTTAAATTTACTTATAATTAGATATATTTTTTATACATTAAATATTTTTATTATATTACTTTTACTTATACTTTTGACAATTTTCAATTGATTTTGACATCCACTCTATATTATCAATATGAAAGCTTTGAAATTAAGTATTAACATCCAACAAATCATCAAGAAAAGGTGTTCTAAGAAAATATATTAAAAATGTGGAAGCATATATACAAGGCACATGAACCACTTAAAGAATGTGCTCAAGAGATATTTCTTGGAAGGAAATGAATGAAGGGAATTAACAAACAAGACTTGTTAATTGTGTAGTCTCAAATGGCTACTAAATAGTTCAACAAAATTAAGAAGTTGTACAAATTGCTTCTAAATTTAATGTAGAGAATATGTTAGCAAAATTAAGTTGTTGTACAAAGTGCTTTTAAATTTAATGTAGAGAATTTATCTTTGAAACTTGGAATTTAGTGATTTCATGCCTTTATGTTACATTTACCCTTGAGATATTCACTTCAAAATGAACATATTTGACATTCTCTACTAAAATTTTGATTTCAAATTCTTTATTTTTCTTTTTTAAGATATTGTATTGTATCCACTTTTAATACAAGTACTTTAAATAATAATAATAAATTACCTTATTTTATATATTTTCAAAGATAATCTAAAATGGATATGTCCTAAAACAATAATAAAATTGTACCTTATTTCATATATTTATAAAGATGACCTAGAATGGATATGTCCTAAAACAATAATAAAATTGTACCTTATTTCATATATTTACAAAGATATTATTTCATATATTTACAAAGATAGAATGGATGTGTTCTTCATCGAACGTATTTTCTATTGCAAAAAATTAGGAAATTTTGTTGGGGGCTTTGGACGAGTTCAATTGTATTGTTTAGGTGTAACTCGTTATATAGCTTCTTTGTTTTTTTTGGAGTTATGCATTTGGAATGATAATTTATTTTACGAGAGCAATTATGATCTCCTCTCTTAAGATTGCCCGTTGTATTAGTTCTTTTAAAAAATTAACAATTTCCGGAAAAACTAATTCCCGGAATATAAAGTTTTTGCTAGCAGAAAGAACAATACCCCTGCTTTGCAAACTATTGTTCACTGAAAAGATTTCGTTAAAGTTCACTAAGACTCTGCTAAATAAAACTTAATTTCGAAAAATCTCAACAGTCGTAGTATAGTGGTGAGTATTCCCGCCTGTCACGCGGGTGACCCGGGTTCGATCCCCGGCAACAGCGTTTTCTATTTTTGAAAATTTTGTTTTTGTGACTAATAAATACAACTAGTCTAGAATAGAAATAATGTAGTTTACAGATTCAAGAGATTGAAGGAACCAATTGCAGAATCAGCAACTAATATAATTGATTTTAAAGTGATTAATCATAGAAATATAGTTACAATCTTGAACTAATAAAACAGAACAGAAACATATAGATTTAACCGTAATCATATAAAACACGATCAAATTCTACTTATAATATTTTCAAACATTTAAATAAGTCATAATAAATTATAGATATTTGCAAACATGTCATGAATAAACAAGTCTGCTTCAGTAAAACCAAACTAAAAATTTCTGATTAGATAGGAAATAAAACAAACCAGAGCCTTATTCTTTTTTATTAATTTTTACAGTAGCGATAATAATTAGAAAAATAATATAAATTGCCCCATTCAACCGTAAATACAGCAGTAGCCGACTCCTTTCCCACATTTTCCTTTTTCACAGCAGCTGGCCACGTCAGAACCTTCGTTGTAATCGCTACATTCGCTATCTTTCTTGCAGTGCTGAAAATCGCACAATGTTTTTGCTTCACCTAACAACACGCCCTCTGCCAATAATAATACTATTATTACTAACACTGGGAGAAAAAAAAAGTTGTATCTGAGTTCTTACAGATTGATTTAAAGGAAAAGTAAACTCAAATAAGGAACAACTCAAAATAGGCTAACCAATATATAACAAAGACTTTGTTCATACTACTGTGGTATATGAGGAACACACAAATCTTCTCATGTTTCCAATTGAAAACTATTTTCTATTCTGTCACCACTTAGTCCATCATAGATAACCAATCTGAGACATCTTTTTAATGGGAAATATCGATAAGAGTCTCTTAGATTTGCATAGTCCAAATAGTTCATTTCATATGTGTAAAATTGGCAAGACATCTCTTAGGTCTCACTGATATAAGTTCACCAAATATCAAAAGAGGGAAAACTTGGTGTTTCAATGGGTCATGTTACCCTAGTGGGAAAATGTTGGAGAAATAAATGAGATGTTTTATTGAAATGCATACACAAGATGTCATGGACATGACATTTCTCTTTTTCCCCCATATTTCGAGGTGGGATAACATGTTGTGTTATCTCTGTTACATAGTTTTGTAGGCTTCCTTTTTTTCCCTTGTGAAATAGGAAAAGTATTTAGGTTTTACCACATGGATATATATTTTGTTTGAGCGTTAGATGGTATGGGCTAGCATTATTTCCATTTTTTATCAAATTTTATCTTGTGCTTCTTACTGATGATCAATAGCCCTAGATTCTTTCATATTTTTGCAACAACTTGTTTAGGGTCCATGTAAAATGACAAAGTGAATGAATCAACGTTACAAGTGGGTTAACATGTTGTGTTAACTGCATCGACAATTTTCTGCCAGTGGTATGATTTAATTGTTTGCATTCATGACACATTACTAGAAGGTGAATATTTAAAGTAAAAATACTACTTTGGATATATAATCATGATGCTTGTGCAACCCCATTCCTATTTGTTGATTTGTAGGGATATTTATGTCCCTTGTCATCTACCAAATGTACTAACTTGGCCTTCATGTCACTTTATGGATGAATGCTCATGCAAAGATCACATCTTGATCTGAATTTCATTCATTTTTGTCTTATGTAATCAAAATCAACCTTGGTTGGGGTTTGAAGTCCATTTCTATATTGAGAGTCATGCTAGCTCTATAAAAATGTCTTTTGTTAATATTTTTTGTTCTTCTTTGATTCTCTTGCAATAGTTTGTGCTTTGTAGATGTAATTTCCTTACACCTTGTAGTAATAGAATTCTTAGTTTTACCTCTTTTTATCATTTTGGTGCCTAGTACATATTATTTTCCCAATGATGAATGTTTCTTTCTTATTTTATTAAGTTTGTATGTTTCATCTACTTTGTTATGAATGCTATATAAGTGAGTACATCTATCTTACATATCATCTTATTAGTTTTGATCTTCATATGAGTTTTTAGGAAATAAACTAGAGTTGATAATTGTGTTTTTTTTTGGTATTTTATTAATGTATAATACATTCATAGGCAGAGAGAGTAGTCAAGTTTCAATCTAGTGCATCACTGCATTTTCCTTTCTTACACTCCTTCTCCATTTTCTCAAAAGTCATAGTTTAGATGCACCCTAACTTTCTCTGAAGATTCAACCTCAAAGTGAAAGTCCCACACTTGGAGGTTTTTTCCATGTTTTACAAGGTTTTTTGGGGTTCAAGACTCAAGCATGGGTGCAAATATTTGTCATAAACAAAATCGTCATCTACATCAAAAATATATAATTTAACTCTTGAAGGATACAATGAGAATCCAAATCATCAAATCATCAAATAATTCATAAGCTTGGTCCATCACATAGAAAAACATAATAAAATCCTTTGAGATATTATCTATCTTTTCATTTTGTAATGCTCTTCTTGTCCCTCATAATTTAATATTAAAATTAGAAATATTTTTGTTAGAGTAAAGGGTTGATTTAATTTAATTTATTAGATTACCTTTACTCCCTACTTAAGATTTCTCTTTATGCACATGCATTCTCATTTAATTATTAATTATTAATTATTAAATTTGTCATTTATGTCTTAGGTTTTCCCTTTTAGGTTTTGTGATCTCCTTTTATAAGGAATGATCAATTGTATATTTCATTAATTTTTTGTCTGATAATATAATCTTCCACATTTTCATAATCAAACCCTTGCCTTCTCTTGTCTTTTCTTCTCTACGACATGGTCTTCCATGCAGGTGTCCTATTAGATCTATGGATTTGTATTGCTAAAATCCTTCATGGTATTAGAGTAGGATCTAGTGCAACTTGTTTGGATTTTTTTTGAAGCTATCAGAAGAATGAGGGTTTGAGAGAATCAAATCTATGATTTTAAATTTTTTATTGAAATAGGGGGTCACTAATTTTTGGTGCACTTTGAGAAAAAATAAACCTCAGTGTTGAGCTCACAGTGCCCAAAAACCCCTATTTTCATATAAAGACGTCCAATTTGGACATGATTGGAATCTAAGGCAAAAAAAATCTCCTAGGTCAAGTACATTTCCCAAGGTGGAATTTTTATTATTTTATTAAAAAAAGAAAAACTCTTTTTTTAGAAAGAGTTTCAAGAAAATTGCATTTAAAAAAAACCTTTAAAAAAAGTGTTTCCCTTTTTAAGAAAGGCATTACTTTTTTTTTAAAGTCATGCAAAGGTACATTGACATCAGTAGAGATCAAACATCATTACTATAGTAGGCATAGTGCTAATGTCATCAACTTTTGAGTTAAAATTTGACGGCCTTAAAACTATCATCAATTTTAATTTGTTTTATCATAAATAGAAAATTGTGGTTTTTTTGTAATATCTTGAGCATACAATATCAAAATTAGGCAAATGAGGTACCATCAAAAAGCTAATTCCAAGTGTGTCACATCCATGGAGTTTATTCTAGAAAAAAAAATTCTAGTATGGAAACCTATTTTTATAGTAAAATTCATATTATTGTTTTTGCATTTTAGGGGTGGAGGAGGGCGGGGTGGGGGGGGGGGGGGAGGAGAGAGAATAACTTGCTCAATTATACTCCATTTTTCAATCTACAAGAAGTGTTGGAAAGCTCTCTTTGAGGTCTTTCAAAATTCTCTATTATTTTCATCAAAAAAATTCAAGGTATACATGAGTCTCATTTGAATCCTTTTTTCTCTTCTCATTATATAAGCTTCCTTTCTAGCTATTGCGGTTGGTTTTTGCATTGTGAGGGGTGTTTTATATGTGTGTTTCTATAATTTACTTCAATAAACCAAAACTATATCAAAACAAACACCTTCTAAAAAAAATGTTTGAGACCTCTTCTTGTCTACCTCTTCTGACTCTACATAAATATCACATATGGAAAACCCTAATGACATGGCTTCTATATTCAAAAGGATTACGGTCTTGTTTAAATGACATGCAACTAGTTTTACAAAGGACCTTTGAGGCTATGTAGCATAGGAACAAGATGGATGAGTCCATGAAGCTGATTGCTTTGCAAGTATTTGACAGTTTGCAATTTCATCTTGATGGGTGCACTACTCCTTGAGATATGTGCACTAAGCTAGAGGGATTATTTCGTACAGTAAATGAGTTTAGGGCACTTAAGAGATAGGAAGAGCTTACATCACTTGTATCTTATGGTTTTCCATCCATTTAGGACTTTCTGGTAAAATTTAAACAATAGAGATTTTTTTTACATGGTTGTGGGAAAGTAAAGACTGATAAGGAGTGCATTTATCTATTTGTCAGAGCTTTGAGGAAACTTTCATAATTTCTCTTCTACCTTCCATTCCACTATGGATTCTTTGGGTCCAAGATTTTTCATGCCCACATTTGAGGTATTATGTGATCGGTAGACTAGAGAGAAAGCCAAGCTTACACAGTTGGGCTGCCCAACAAGATCAAAGAACTAGGCATTTGTTACTCAAACATCTACAGGGAAGCCAAAGTAGAAATTGAAGCCTAAAACAAATTTAGTTGGTAGTGGGAGTTCCTCCAAGCCATCTCCTAGATCAAATTCTTGGAAATCTTCTCTGAAGGGTAAACCTTCCAACTCTGGTGAGTCTTCCTCCAAGACTAAGAAGTTTATAGGTGATCCTTGTAGTTTTTGTGGAAAGGAAGGACACCCAATTTTGAGTTCTTGGAAATGTCTTGAGGCTATAGAGGAGGCTATGTAGCACCATAGTATTACTTCTCCAAAGCCACCTCCTCCTCCTTCAAGGAAATGACATGCTCTTTCTACATGTTCTTTGTCTTCTTTTGCTACTTAGAGAGTAGAACTTTATGGGAGATGGCCAATTGTATGATACAGCCTCAAGATGTGAGTCCTTCCTTTAGGGATAAAGCTATCAATTGTGCTAACTATTTTCAGAATTAGATTCCTTACAAGGAATTGCAACATTTGAATCTCAAGGAGGCTTGGAATCGTGTCAAGTCTAATGTTTCCACATTCCATATTTTTTGTAGTGAGGCCTGGGCATTTATTCCAGATGCACAACAAAAGCCATAGAGATGAAGAGTTGACCACTCATATGCCTTGGCTACTATGAAGATGTAAAGGCATATAGATTGTGTAATCCTGATTCCAAAGAGGTCTTTTTCAATGAGATGTCCAGTTTAATGAGCATTATGCTCCAATGGAGCCTCCATCACCATTTTCTCCCTCACTACCTAGTACTTTCTCCTCTTCTCTACAAGATTCTTTATCCTTTGAGGAATAATTTGATGATGATGCACCTTCCCATCCTCCCTCTAATGTTTTGTGAATACCCAAGTGGGCTCGTGATAATGTTGATGTAGCTAGACCTATGGGAGGAGATCCTTTATATTCTCGGTGTACTCATGCTCATACATTTTGTAATGGACTTTTGAGTCATGTCATTTCAAATGATTCATAGACTTTTTCATATGTGGTAGGACACTCAGATTCAAACATGGCTATGGATGAGGAGTACACTTCTTTAATGAAGAACCACACTTGGGATCTTTGTCCTCTTCTGATAGGAAGAAAGTTGGTTCAGTGTAGGTGGGTATACCATACCAAATATGTAGTAGATTTTTCTATTGATAGGTATAAGGCACATCTTGTTGTGAAGGGTGTTTCACGGGTGGATGATATTTATTACTCAAAGACATTTGATCCTTTCACCAAGATGAATTATATTCACCTTGTACTCTCTCTTGTAGCTTCTTAGGGATGGACAGTATTTCAGATGAATGTGAACAGCGTCTTTTTGCATGAAGACCTACATGAGGAGATCTATATAGAGTAACCTCACATTTTTATGCAAGACTCTTCTATGGTGTGCAGACTTTGGAGGTCCTTATATGGTCTCAAACAAACCCCTTAGGCTTGGTATGAGATGATGGGTTCCTTCTTACTTGCATCACACTTTACATGTTGTCATCACTATAGTGTGCATTCAGTGTCATGGAGTTGAACTATTGATACTTATGCTATATGTTGATGATCTTATCATTACAGATCTCTCACCCTCTATGATTCATAGTGTTCAGTGAGCTTTGAGAGAGTAGTTTGAGATCATAGACCTTGGACTTCCGCACTATTTTTTATGCCTATGGGTTGTTCATTCTTTAGATGGAATAACCATACTCTAGCGGAAATATGCTCTTGATATGCTTCAGAGATTCAACATTCTTGATTGTAAGCATGCTCCCACACCTTTCTAGTCAAGTGTTGTTGTATCTACCACTTACTCTACTCCTACACTAGATTCCACATTATATAGACATCTTGTGGGTAGTTTGTTGTACGTGATGCACACATGTTCTAGTCTTTCCTTTGTGGTTGGCCTTGTCTCTCAATTTCACATGAGAGTCATTTACAAGCTGCCAAACAAATTTTGAGCTACATTCAAGGTACTATATATCGTTGCATTCACTATACATTAGGAGATCATCACTTCGTTGGTTATACAGACTTAGATTGAGCTACTAATATTGATAATCGAAAGTCTACTTCAAGCTTTTTTTTCTTCCTTGGTTTTGGTCCTATCACATGTTCTTGCAAGAAATAGCACACTCACACATTATCATCTATAGAGGAAGAATATAAGGTAGTTGTGCTAGCTAGTTAGGAGGTTTATGGCTTCAAAAGTTGATGATAGAGTTTGGATTCCCCCCTAATAGTTACACCCTTCTTTGGTGTGACAATCATAGTGCTATACACATTTTGCATAACCCAATTGAGCATCAACAGATCAAGCACATTGATTTTCATATGCACTTCATCAGGCATTTGATTTAGGATGGCTCTCTTAGCTTGGAGTGAATTTCCACTATTGAGCAGGTTGTAGACATCTTCACTAAACCTTTTGCATCCCCATTGTATCTTCAACTGTGTTCTATGCTTGGGGTGGAGGAAGTTATCCTTGGGGGGTCTCAGTGATGAGTCATTCCTTCCTCTATTTATTTTAGCATTCTTCTATCTCTTTTTGGAGTAGGGTTTTATCCACATGGTTTTCCCTATTTCTCTATTTTACAGAGATTTCATTGTGATTGGGTGCCTCTCCAGGCCATGTTACCAGGACCCAAGTTTGCATTCAGTATTGTAGTTTCCTTACTTTATCTTGCATTGTTTGTATCTATATTGTTGCTCATCTTAAGGGGGATGTTAGAGTAAAGCATTACTTTCATTTCATTTATTAAATTACCTTTTCTCCCTATTTAATATTTTCTTAAATTATGCACATGTATTCCCATTTAATAATTAAATATTAATTTTTAAATTTCATTTACCTTTTAGGGTTTCTCTTTTAGGTTTTGTGATATCCTTCTATAAGGATTGATCAGTTGTATATTTCATTCATTCTTTTTGTCTGATAATATAATCTTGCATATTTTTAGAGCTAAATCATTACATTCTCTTGTCTTTTCTTATCTATGATATGTTCTTGCATGCAGGTGTTCTATTGAATCTGTGGATTTGTATTTCTCAAATCCTTTAGCTTTCAAATCTTATTAACTTACAATTATCCTTTATAGACTTGGATTTTAATTCTCTCCTATTATAGAGCTTATAAGTTATTAGTTCTTTTCTATAAATCATTTGAATGATGCAGTTTCCTTTTATTTGTTTTATTACTTATAAAATTAGATTTAAAAACTTTCAAATTTAAGGAAAATGTCTATATGAAAAACTACAAAATGAGGATGATATGACATGTTTTCTCACCCTATAGCATTTACCTATTAACCTATTTCTATTTCACAAGGAAAAAAGTGACACCTTGCCAAGTTGTAAAAATAGGATAGCATGGCATGTTAAAATACTAAAGAAGATAATATGTCATTTTAACCCATTATGATAGAATTCAACCCTTGGAAAAAATAAATTTGATTGGTTGTCTATGATGTTTCAATGATGGAAAAATTAACCAATAGTACAAGACATGTAAAAATTATATTAAGGAATACTTTTGAATCTTGATTGTTTGAAATTGAAATTGGATCTATAAAGAAACGCTAATTGGTCCAATTTTGAGTATAGATATTAACCAAAGACTACTTAGAATTTAAGATTGGGTTTTTTTTTTTTGAGTATAGATATTAACCAAAGACTACTTAGAATTTAATATGTCATTTAAATAACCCATTATGATAGAATTCAAACCTTGGAAAAAATATATTTGATTGGTTGTCTATGATGTTTCAATGATGGCAAAATTAACCAATAGTACAGTACATGTAAAAATTCTACTAAGGAATACTTTTGAATCTTGATTGTTTGAAATTGAAATTGGATCTATAAAGAAAAGCTAATTGGTCCAATTTTGAGTATAGATATTAACCAAAGACTACTTAGAATTTAATATTGGTGTTTTTTTTTTTTTAAACTTTTATAATCACCACCCATACTAATGTCATCATTCTTGGATTTCCCAATCAAATTCTAGCATTTCTTTCTAGCACATGAATGTTTATTAGTCTCATATCATGGATGGATTCATTCAATAACCACCTCATGGAAAGTTTTCTTTCAAATATCTTGTTAGAAATAGAGAATATTGAGGAAGGGTTAGCGATTGGGTGGGTGTGCTTTAGTATTCTATCACTTTAGCCCAAATACATAATTTAATACTTAACCATATGCATATACAAATAAATGAACTGAAAAGTAAAGTATACAATGCCAAGAAACTCTAACACCATGATTTATTTTAGAGGAAACCCTAGCCAAGGAAAAATCCTAGTGGGGATGGTACCTACAAAAAGGCACTAATATAAAAGTTCTTCATTAGAATACCTGACCCTATTAGGATTCATTGCATACATTTAGTACATCATTCCTTGTTAGAGGTCTCAACCCTATTAGGAGTTGTAACAAAATAGATCTCATTTCTCATAGAAAGATATAGATCTATATTACAAGTAATAGATACAATAACAAAATGAATATTTTGATATTAGCTATGGCTAATTAGTCCTTTGTAGATTGTGCATTTGGTTCTGCTAATACGACAATTGATTGCATCTAACTATAGAAATGTCATAATAGTATCATACATAAATCTCTGATATCATGTGCATATCAATAACATATTTCACATTATCAAATTCCCTTCTTATATACCCTTCTAATTATATGTATCTAGTTGGCCTGATGAAACATGTAAACATGTATCCAAAAATTATTATCAAATCTTGTTAACTGAGGGTTAAAATATAGGATGCCATCCCTACATTTCTAAGTAATTGAATTGACAAAGAAATTCAATTCCTTAGGCAAAAATACCTTATCTCTAACTCATAGTTTATATTCTACGATATAGACATGTCTTCATGTTAAATTAAACCAAAAAATATGCCAACCACTTAAAATAATTACATCATATATAGACTACATTCTATCATAATACAAATATTGTGAAATTAATACTTACCTAGTAAAGCTCTCTGACTAAAATGGTACCACTGCTAATAGCATTCTTGAATTATACTTAGGTATTTTTTGCATTCAACAAAAACCAAAATTGTACATAAGTCCACCTAACCTTACCTTCATGTAGAATTTTCATAAATTAAAATATCCATGCCATCATATCTAACTACTTTCCAATAATGTCCCCCTTTTCATTAATGACAAAACTTCATGAAAATTTGACAAAGTGTTAAAATTGTTAGAGCTTCAAAACTATCCAAAAACTTAACCTAATAAAAAACTTAATCAAGATGTCCATACTTTTACCTCCTCATTATATACTTTCACTTTCTTGATACTATACTTTTCTTTCTATTATTTACAAATTCTTCACTAATATAACTCCCCCCTTAACATTGATGGAAAAGGTGAGTAAACTATGTACAAGTAAAAAATTTAATACCTCAAAAAAAATTCATATCAGCTTCAAAATATCTACAAAGTTCCTTCTTAGTGTGTCAATCTTAGTATCCCATGTCTTCTTCATGTTTTTATCCACTTGGATAACTCCACAAATTGCATATGTTGAAATATCTTCTCCTTGGAGATTTGTAAGCTTGAAAACCTCATAAGTCTTCTTAGAAGACTCCAAAAACTCTAATTTCTTTTGCATTATCTCTAATTTGAGTGTTAGAAGACTTTTCAATAATGAGAATATATTCAATACTTTGTTTGTTTCCCTTTGTAGGAGACTCAGAGCATCAAAACTTTACTAATAGTTTTGTCCATATCAACCACATTCTAGTATGACTTAATAAACTAATTTGTTATCTTTTCTAACATATCTAAATCATCTTTGATACATTTGGTGACATCCACAATATACTTTATAGATTTTATAGAAACATCCTCTTATCTCCTTAATGCTTTCATCAATCACTTGAATATCATTAACAATGTTTGCATACACCATATGAAATTGTTCCCTTTCAAATTCATGTTCTACCTTGGTCTTGGAAAACTCGAGAAGTGAATTGTAATGAGCATCAAAGTCTTCTATCACACTTGTCAAATTTTCAACAACATTGTTTTTTTCAAAATAAATTGTGATGGAAATGTCTTCTATAGTCTATCCAATACTTATTCCAATATTTCAATATGGCTTTTATATTTCTTTCCCAATCTTTCCTTTTCTTTTACAAAATTCATTAAAATATCTTCATTAATATTGTTAGATAGTAAAGTCCGCCAAGATAACTAAGAGTGGGGAGAGTGATTCAATTATACAATTAAAACAACTCTCAATATTCTTATTAATTCTAAGATATGTAAATAGTAGATGCAACAACCGTAGTAAGATAACCATGCACAATAACACTAGATTTATTGATTAGAGGGAAAACCTCGGTGGGAATGATACCCACAAAATGATGTACTAATATAAATGTTCCTTGTGAAAGGATAGACCCTGTTAGGAGTAAATGAAATACATTAAATACATAGCAGTCCCTATTAGGAGATTCTAACCCTATTAAAATTTGTTCCAACCCTATTAGGAGTTGTTTAGGAAGATAGATGGACCCACTGTCCAAACAATTTTAGTACTATCCTCATTGAATAAAACAATGGTACATCAACACAATCAAACAACAACTTCTCTTCCAAATACAGTTCCTTGTTTGCTCATTGTGCCTCAACTGCACCAAACACGTATTTGATCAAAAGATATTCATTATTAGGTTTATTGGATCACACATACAAGTTCACATGCTCCCATTACAAAAATATATGCACTGGATGAATTTAACCAAGAAATCATATTTCTTTTATACCAAGTCCTAAAAAATTATCAAGTTGGCCTTGAGGCTTTCCCAATTTAGAATAACAACATAGGACCCACTTTAGATGTTATATTTACATGTTACATTACAATATTACATCATTTTACAATCATACATAGATTTTCAACTCATGGTATTTTTAACTCTTCACTCGATGCTCATCCAGATGTGTGTGATTAACATCAAAATCTTCATCATAGCTTCTACCTCTTTTTAAGTTTTCATGACCAGATTCTATCTCTATTAAGAGATACAATCCAAACAACACTAACTGCTACCGAGTAACTCTATATGAATATTGCCTTCACTAAATCAATTATTTCTTTGTCTAGTCTTTGTATTTTTGTATGCACTCTTAACTATAGCATGTAGACACTCAATATGAAATCTTCTCAACTGTGCATAATCTCATCCTCATTCCTCAAACCATCTGAAACCAAACTCTATCTATTGCTTAGGTAGTCTTCACATAGTAAATAATATGTTGACATTAGTGATAAGCTCTACCATGAATGCAATAGACAACATCTAAATCATTTCTCCAATAGTGCTAGGATACTCCCCCATAGGAATACCATCAAAATTCATGGTTAACAATCTTCCTCTCTCACATTGATCAAAACATAGATGAAAAACATATAAGATTCATGAATACCAAATGTCTTTTAGCTACAATTCCTCCCCATCGATGTTGTCCATGAATAGCATCTGTACTATAACCCACATGCCTAACCTTTAGAAGGTATAAATCTCCCTCATACATCAGCATATTTTCAAATCATCTTCATCAATTAATTCTCTCCTTCAAGAACAACTCTCTCCCAAAGGATAAGCTCCTTTGAATCATCTTCCCTCACTAACATCAATAAGCATACTTCATGTGTTACTATGTCCCATAAGATATCTCAAAATATTCATATCAAAGGATTTTTTTCATGTGTATTTCTCTCTTATTGACATCAATGACAAAGGTATGTTAATGTCAATTATCTTCATAGGGTATGTAATAATCTCAATTGTCCAAAGGTGCTATCAAATACCATTACCAAGAGTCCTTAAATAGTACTTTGTACCAACTACTCAAAAGTAGGTTGGGGCGTAACCACAAGCATATCTCTCAAGTACTTAAAATTGTCCTTTTATAAATATTTCTTCTATCTACTCCTTTTTGCTAACATATTTAGGTCCAGTCTCTTGCTCTATAACTTTCTCTCTCAAAAAGTGATATTTAATGTGTGTGTGTGTGTGTGTGTGCACGCGCGTGCGCGCTTTGTCTTTGAATGTAAAACTAGATTCTTTGACATCCTCATTGTACTTGTGTTGTCACAATATATGATAATGGGCTCTATAACTCAATCCCAATGTGTTCTAATATTTATTTCATCCATATAATCTTATTAAAATTACTTTTTCTACCACATACTCTACTTCTATCATACTCCATGAAATACAATCATGTTTCTTACTTAACCAAGAAGCCAATCTTCCTCCCAAGAAGAATGCTCCACCACTAGTAGTTTTTCTTTAATCTACACTTCCTACCAAACATGGATCAATGTATGCACATAAAGTAAAATCATTTGATCTATCATATCATAATCCAAAATTGGGTGTACCCTTCAGTTATCTAAAACTTCATTTTACTATTGTATAACGTGACTCTTTAGAATTAGCTTGAAATCTTGCCACAATTCCACCTACATTAGATATATCAAGTCTAGTGTGTATTGCAATCCACCAATCACAGATCTATACTTTCTCTTCTCAACAATAGGGGTTTCATCTTTGCTAAATAATTTTTGACTAGTTACCATCGGTGTTCCAACAGGTTTGCAACTTTCCAAACCAATTTTTTTTAACAAGTTTTTAATATACTTAGCTTGTGATATGAAGATACCATCTTTATTCTGAATAATATACAATCCCAAGAAATACTTCATCTCACTAATCATACTCATCTCAAACTCTTTCTTCATCTCTGTTGCAAATGCTTCACTTTCTTTATCATAACCTCCAAATATTATCTCATCCATAATTACTTCAACAATTAGTAAGCTATTGTCAATCTCCTTCAAATACAAATTTCTATTAGCATTATCTTTTGCAAATCCCAAACTTATCAAATACTTATCTAATCTCACATACCAGGATCCAGGTGCTTGTTTCAATCCATACAATGATTTCTTCAATTTTAAAATAATATCTCCTTTATCTATCAAAGGAAAACCATCAAGATACTCAATATATACCTCTTCTTCTAATTCTCCATTTAGAATTGATTTGACATCCATTTGATACACTTTGAATTTCTCGTTAGCTATTCCCTCATCTTTTTTCTAAATGCCCACTTCGTTCCAATAAATGTCTTATCCTTAGATCTAAGAACTAATTCTTATATATTGTTCTTTTCAATCTGATCTAGTTCTTATTTCAAAACCTTATTCCAAAAATCATCTTTACTAGTTTTATTAGCACTTTTAGTTTCAATCTAAGAAATCAAACATAATTCTTCTTGTACCTTGTTTCTTGTAATAACTCCTCTACATTTTTTACCAATAATCTGATTTGCAAGGTGATTCTTTATCAAGTTTATATTATGTGTCACTACTTCAACTTTGACTTCAATTCTAGGTTTAGATCTTAGTTCTTCTCTTTGTTCTTCTCTTTGTGCTTCTCTCTATATTTCATATTGAAACTTAGTTTCAATCTCATAAAATAACTCTTGATCAAAAATTTCACTGTTAGGCCTTGGATTAATCTCTTCATCAAAATTGTAATCAAGTATTCTTTCCTAAATTCTAAACATATCATCAACTCTCACACTTGCACTCTCAACAATATTTGTAGTTCTCTAATTAAAACATCTATATGCCTTACTTTCCAATGAATATCCAAGAAACATACCTTCATCACACCTTGAGTCAAACTTTTCAACATCATCATCTCTCTCACTGGAACATTTACTTCCAAAGATGATAATAGTGCTTCTCTAGCAAGCATATTGAACATGAATACATCTTTTTTATTTTCATCACAACCTTCAAAATTTTCTTCTTCAATCACATCCTTTTTTCTCTTAGTTATCAACCAATAACCCAGATGCATGCATAGAAAATGTATCTTCATCTTTCCTTTCCAACTATCATAGTTAACTCCATAAAATTTGGACATTTTTTTCTAAACTGTTCCATATAGATCTCCATAAGATATTAAGCTTTTCCTTCAAGGATCTAATGCTCTGATACCAATTGTTAGAAAGTAAAGTCTACCAAGATAACTAAGGGGGGGCATTGTGAATCATGTATTCAATTAAAATAACTCTCAATATTCTTATTAATTATAAAACATGTGAATAGTAAATGCAAAAATCATAGAAAGATAACCATACACAATACTGCAAGATCTATTAACTAGGGAAACCATTGTTCAAAGGGAAAATCTTGGTGGGGATGGTACCCACAAAATGATGTACTAATATGAATCTTCCTTCTAAAATGATGGACCTCGTTAGAGTCAATGAAATATATTCAGTAAATGTCAGTCCCTCCTAGGAGACTTTGAATCCATGTTAGGGTATTCCAACCCAGTTAGGAGTTCTTTAGGAATATAGATGAATTTATCATCCCAATAGCTTCAATACTATCCTTTCTAAATAATAAAATGGTACATCAAAATTATCTATCAATAACTCTTTTCCAAATACAATTCCTTATCTACTCACCGTACCTCAACTGTACCAAACACTTCTCTGATCAAAATATATTTGTTTTCAGGCTCACTAGATCTCACATATAATTTTGTATACTTCCATTACACAAATATCCCCACTAGATGATTTCAACCAAATAAATAGTCTTTCCTTAATACCAAGTCCTAAAAAAACCTATTGAGTTGGCCTTGAAGCTCTCTCAATTTACAATAATAATAATATAGGACCAACTTAAGATATTACATTTATGCAATATCCCTCAAATAATATAGATAATATATATGGGATTCCTAGCTGATTATTACACACACACACACACACACACACACATATAAAAGATAAATAATAGTAAACAAGTGCAAATTAATAAATATTAAAATAACCAAATAACAAGAAAGGTAATACTAGGAACTATAACATCAAATTATAACATCCCTAAATAAAATAATAACAAATGAATGCCATACACCACATCAACCTATAAATCAAAGGATGAGATCCTTGAAATGTGTGCGGCTAGTATATATGGGTAAGTGCACCAAGTTATGGTGCCAAAAGGGGGTATAAGTGGCCACTTTCTTTTTTCTGAAATCAACAATTTTTGAACTTCAATAAGAATTTAAAGATAGTTATGCTCAAAATTTTAAGATATGACAAAAACAAAAGTAGTAGTCCTTTGAATCAAGTTTCTAAACTACTTTTTTTTTTCAAAATGGTTTAGTTTTAGGACCTCAAAAAAGGGGGCCATAGAAAGTGGTATTGTTTTTTTAGAAAAAAAACATAACATAGTGCAAAGTGTTTTTGATTAAGTAAAACAAGTTTTAAAGGGATCCTGAAACCCAAAAGTTTTTACAACATATCAAAAATATAGATATTCAGAGAAAAGTCCAACATCAACGAAACTACTTAACAAAAGCCAACCCTAGACAACAAGCCCATGGTCAGGAAACAAAAAACCAACAAAACTAGAACAAGAAAAAACCAGCTACACTAGGAAAGAATGAGATAGCAACAAAAGCACTAACTATCAATTCTCTCTATCAAGAACCTATAGGGACTCTATAGCTTCTTTGGTCTTCCTATTGTCCTCGTCCTCCTAGTCCTAGTTCTGAGCATCCACCTAGTCCCTAATTTCTTTTGAATCATCCTCATCCTTCCCAATTTCTAGGCTAGTCTTCTCCATCTTTTCCCCACCGAATCCAGCACTAATCAGTGATTCACCTAGGCTATATTAAAGTTTTCATTCAGAGCATTCAAATTAGCGATCACCTGATTTGCCAGGTTTTGGTGGGAGAACTCCATCCTTTGGACTCTTTGTTTAACCTTGTTGATTCTATCCTCCCGGTCTGCCCTGTGTTCCTAGATGTTGAAGTGCCATTGGCTTCCACCTTGGCTTCTATCCTGTTCATTGTGTCCCTGGTCACTACCAATTTTTTGGTTACCATCCTAGCTTCTTCTCCCCTTAAGTTCTTCAATTTTATGGAATAACCATTTGATAGACTGGAAGTTGATGCTATTCCTAGTGTTGCTCAAAAGGTTAGGGCTAGTTTCCCTTGCATTATTAGAGATAACAACCAAACCAAGATCAATGAGATCATCACAGTGGGTTTTTCCATAAATTTCCTCCATCACTTGAATATTCAAAGGCTCCCTAACAATCCCCAAATTGGTTGTATTCGAATTAAAATTCCTCCAAGCCCTCCTCCTATTTTTCGTTGTCACCTCCCCACTCTCTTTTACCCCAAAATATCTATAGATAGGGAGGAAGTGGGGCCAGGGAAAGGAATCTCAGGGATCTGGTCTTTGGTTTCTAAAGCCACATCTGCTTTCATTTTCTTAGGATTCCCTGACACGTCAGTTGAATCCTCCACCTCCTTTTCACTTTCCCTCCCCTTCTTCTCCTCCTTATCCTCATCATCCCCCTTCTCCACTTCCTTTGAGTCAATATCCTTTTCATCATCATTATCCTCCTCCTCCTCCTGAGGCTCAAGCTTGGGGGGAATGGGGGGTAAACCTTTGGGGCTCTTTCTGTAGGGAATGTGGGCAGAGGGTTTCCTTTCTTCTTTAGGTTTAGACGAAACAATGTCCTCTTCTTCTAATTTTATGCTCTGCACATCCTCTAAGTCTAAGCTCCTATTTTCCTTGGATACATACCCAGTATCACCAAGGGATTTTCCCATGGTTTGAGACTTCAGATACTCATAAACTAGGAGGAGTAATCCCTCATGAAGAGTTGGGTTAGCGGTTGGTTTCCTCTTGAAACCCTCAATACCCTTGCTCATGAAGGTGAAGAGATAACAAGGAAAAAAAATTTTGATACCATCCCTAAAGTGATTAAACAAGACAAAATGATGTGTTCTTATCCTATCAAATCTGGGGTCCATGGAAATATATTCAATGATAATCTTGAAAACATACCTCCATAACTTTTTAATGGACTCCATCTCATAATACATCTCCACCTTGATAAGCTTATTTAGCTCCTTTTCATCCTTCACAAAAACTTTGACAATGTTCATCAACATTTTCTTATCTCTGAAAAAATTACACCCTTCCAAAGGGATTTCCGCAACCCGAGCTATCAATTTCACATTGACATGGTGGGTTACCCCTTCAATTTTGACTCTCCCATTTTTCTAAGAATCCACCATAATCTTGGTGATCCCCACATCAAATCCATGGAGCTTCTCTAGGAATCTAGTGATTCTACCCTTTTCCAATTTATGCCAAACCTTCAGTTTCTCCTTCCAATTCCTTGCCTCTCTCGATGGCTCCCTCCTGATTCTTTCCCCCACCATGGTTTCCTCTAAAACAATAAGCCCCCACCTACTCGAAAACATTTTCAAAAATACCAGTATTAATGGTAGTATTCAAAACAACCCTTAAAGCATTCCATCTGTACATGCTATTATATTTTTAAAAGAGTTTTGCATGATTTTTATTAACTCCCCCTCCTATGTGCAATCTTGCAAATCTTTCGATTATTAATTTTGGATTTTTCTAGTACTTCCCTAGATGCAATCTTGCAGAATTAAATTATTCACTGCCACCGAAAACATGTCGCTAACATGCCATGTCATCTTCACATTATTGATGACCACTTCATTAGCAAACCAATCAGTAGCCAAGTTGGCCTCCCTATACACGTGGCTGATATAGGTCTTGTTGAACTTTCCCTAGTCAGACTTTAATTCCTCGATCATATTTGCAATGGTCCAAGAAGGCATAGAGTGACCATTGAGACAATTGATGATGTTTAATGAATCCCCCTCCAACCATAGTTTCTCAATCCCAAAAGTCAAGGCCAATTTAACAATTTGACTGGCAGCACTAGCTTCAGCAAAGTGGTTTGTCTGATGTCCTAGCGGGTAGGAAAAAGCTACAACTCCTCCACCATAGTTGTTTTTGATAATGCCTCCACTGCCAGCAAGACTTGGGTTCCCTTTAGCGGCCCCATTAAAATTAGCCTTGTACCAATTTTCATAGGGGAAAAACCACCTGGCCTCCTGTCTTTTCCTATCCCTGTCCATTTTCCTTTGTCTGCTTTCCCACCTTCAATATTTCCTTCCTTTGTGGTGGCGAAGTTCTGCTTTATTAATCCTTCAATTTTCTCAGCAATGACAAACTCAAGGGATTCCCTGTCTCTGAAGATTCGATTATTCCCTTCTTTCCAAATAACCCCGCAGAAATGCGAGAGGGACTAGGAGCCAATTAATTGGGTGATTAAACCACCTTTATGTGCACTCCTCCATCAGCTGAAGAATTCTTGAATGTTGACTAGGAGCACTAACTAACCCCTAAGTCCCTTGTTAGGAGGTTCCAAACATTGGAGGAATAGGAGCAATGAATGATTAAGTGATTAACCATCTCCAAAGAATGCTTGCATAAACTGCATCTATTGGGGATAATCTAGCCTCTCTTAGCTAAATTATCTAGAGTAAGGATTTTGTCTTGGAGAAAAAGCCAGAAGAATATGTTGATTTTTGGGGTAAGGCCAAGGATCCATTCCTTAGCCCAAATGGGTTTTTCCATTCTATCCTACAAAAAAGTTCCCAGAGGCAACAAAATATTGGTCATTCAAGTTACCTCCCCAGATGACTTCATCCCCCTTGTTATTTATTAAAATAGCATTCAAGTTAGTCATCAAAGAATTGAGTTCCAAGGAGATCATAGATAAGTCCTACCATCCATTACCTATTCTATAATCACTGACTTTTAGACCATATCTTCTTATGCATGGCTCTACCCATCTACCATAATTGTGGTGCTCAATAAGAGGTCCCTAGCTCATCCAGTCATCCTACCAAAATAAGATATTCTCACCTTTGCCAATTTTCTATTTAAACTTGGACTTAGCCAGGGCCATAGCCTTTAGGATCCCATTCCATATGTAAGATCCTTGAGGAGTTTCAACATAGTGCAAAGTGTTGTCCCCCAAAAATTTTAACTTTCTTTTTGAAATTCTTTAATCGCTCTAGTCAAAAGTTACCTAATTCCGTGTAGTTTATCCTAGATTTTTTGGGCAATTTTATAATACATATTTTTTTAATAAATTTTGCAATTGGACACATCCCAAAAATGTGAAATATATCTGTGATCCCCCTAGAAATGATGAAGACTAATCTAAAATCAAAACTTCTTTTTTGAAAAGTGTGTAGAATGGAGTCTAACTTCTAAAAAACTAAGTTGTTGCAAAATTTGATCAATGAGCTAAAATATATACCCCAATTAGTACATGTTGGTTTTTGACAAAAAAGGGACATACATTCAAAAGAAATTATAATTGAAAGGCTTAAAATAGTTCAAATTTGAAATAAATTATATGGTTAAATAGCTAACATAGAGAGCTCCAATGTCATGTAACCTGATTTTATCAATGATCAACCATAAGGAAACTTGAAGGAGAGCACAAAAGAAAAATCAATCATTTTTTGTATGTTTTCTACAAAAACATGTCTTAGACCAATTTAAAGGCTTCAAACCTTTGGGTTGGATCCCCAAGGAAAATCCAAGCCTTAGGCTTTCTATGATCCAAATTTTTAAATAGTATGTGTGTGCCATAGGGTGTGTTGTTTATGTAAAGCCTTTTTAAATTTAGGCTTACATTGCATGTATGCACTATAGTGCACACACACTTTGTAAGCCTAAATTTCAATAGAGAGGGAAGAAGGGAGGGAAGGACAGAGGGAAGGACAAAGGGAGAGAGGGTAGAGTAAGAAAGAGAGAGAGTAGAGGATGGTGAGAGAGTAGGAAATGGGAGAGGGTGGGATAAGGAGAGAGGGAGGGATAAATGGAGAGAGAGAGAGAGAGAGAGAGAGAGAGAGAGAGAGAGAGAGAGAGAGAGAGAGAGAGAGAGAGTAGGGGATGGGAGAAGATGAGATGGGGACAGAGAGAGAGGGGGGGGGATTGGAGAGGGAGAGAGTAAGAGAGAGAGGGAGAGGAGGGGATGAGAGAGGGTGTGATAGGGAGAGAGAGAGAGAGAGAGAGAGAGAGAGAGAGAGAGAGAGAGAGAACTGTGTGTAAGAAATATATAGTATAAGGGAGGAGTAGGAGAGAGATTTAGCTAGAGAAATAGAGAGAGAGAGAGAGAGAGAGAGAGAGAGAGAGAGAGTAGGGGATGGGAGATAGTAGGATAGAGAGAGAGTGTGAGAAAGGATGGGACTAGAGGGAGTGAGAGAGAGAGTAGGAGATGAGAGAGGGTCTAATAGGGGGAGAGAGAGAGAGAGAAAGAGGGGAGAGAGAGAGAGAGAGAGAGAGAGAGAGAGAGAGAGAGAGAGAGAGAGAGAGATGTGTGTGAGAAATATATAGTATAATATAGAAGCGGGATATAGATTTAGCTAAAGAAATGGAGAGAGAGAGAGAGAGAGAGAGTAGGGGATGGGAGATGGTGGGATATAGAGAGACAGAGTCACCCATTAATGTTTTGAGCAAGCGTAAGCCATTATAGTGTGACCCACAAATTTTGTCATGGACTCCAGCTAATGCTCATTCAGACTCATCCGTCTCTAAGCACCTAAGGAGAATTCCATCTAGACCCATCCTATACAAGTTACAAGAGAGAAGGTCATTTGATAAGTCTTTCAACTGGTCATGGACTTTCTTTTAGGGTGAGTTGAAGCTAGGCAAGGTAGTGGTTTTTTAGATTGGATTGTAGACAATGCAACACAAGGGCATAATAGACTCATTAGATAAAACAATGGACTTTAGACTTTACCTTGTGTATTTTTTAATTTGAACCTCTTTGAATTTTGAGATTCTCACAAAACTTGTGTTAAATCAAGGCTTGTTGATCCATGTAAAACAAAGATAAAACCATGGAACTTTTATAACAAAGCCTCATATCCAGATCTCACATAAACATGTTCAAATGTAAAATTCTATAATATACTACATAAGATTCTAGTTCCATGGATTACCTCAACCAAAAAAGTACAAGTTCATGGATTTAGCATCTAATTAAAGTTATATCAAATCATTGAAAAGGGAAGAATTGGTAGTAGCCTCCAAGTGTAAAGTTAAGAGACACACCATGTTGAATCCTAGATGCAGAAAATCACAACCAAAAAATAAAAAGCTATGGGATACATCTTGTAAAAACAAAGGTACATTCCCAATGTGCCTAAAAAGGTTATAGTTAGACATGGTCTCCAATTGTAAAACTGTCTGCAACCCCACATTCTTACCTCAATTGACAAGGTGCAAGTCCTAGGATGAAGCATTTAAGCCAAACTATGTCCCCAATGTAGTTAAAAATTATATAACTGGAAAATGCTTCCAACCAAATAATCTCTTGTAACAAAACACATTTAAGTTTGCATGTGGAAACAAGAGTTGGGTCCTAGAATGCAACATCTAAACTAAAGCACATCCACAATGTTCTTGAAAAGGGTACAATTAGCCATAGCCTACAATTTTAAGCATTTCATACTCTAGGTAAGAAACTACAAATCCTTCCCTATAATCTAAGTCAAAGATATGCCTCAAGAAACATGTGTATAAGAGGGCATATGTCACATGTGCTCCACATAATGTGTGACAGACAATTGAACAAAATGCATTGCAATGGAAATGAATCACAAGCTTCCTAACAATTAAAACCATGTCAAAATAAATTATCCAATAATTATTTAAATCTACCATTCTATATAATTCTAATGTATAATTTAACCTAAACAAAGCACAAATATCCCTTTTATGGAACAATCTTCCACATAAGCTTCTTTAAAATTGTGACATTACATCTAATTCAAATGTGTTAACTAAGTTGATTCACTATCTAAACTAGACCAACACAGATGGAAACCCTTTAAATGGTACTTGATCTCATCCACAAAGAAGCAAGCTCTGAATCAATACAAGGAAGACCCCCACGATTCCTCAAGCTCACAAAACAAGCACATGCAAAAGATAAAGAAAGAGTAATCATTAAGCCTTCTCTATGCAAACCCCTCAAATAATGGTGCCATCCGATAGAGTTCTAAGGGCAATGGAGGGATATGCAAGGTCATATGGATTGTTTCTTGGGTGCTAATTGTCGGCTAGATCAAAGCAAAATTAAAATAAAAAATTGGTAAATTCATGTGCATGTAGCTAGCAGAGATGAAGTTCATGTAACTATCTGACATTTTTCTGGTGGAGCAAATTTTCTCTCCTACCACTTGCTTGGCATGTCCCATCAAATTTTGCAGTGTGAGACATGATGCTTCAATGGGAAATGCCCACAATATATAGCCTATTGGCTAAATATGCATAAAGTTTAATTAAGAAAATGAAATATAGCATATGTTGTTTACATGCATCATTCATAAGGAACCATTCAAGAAGTGTAAAAGAGATGAGTCTTATCAACTCTGTTGTTAAATTGGTAAAATTACACTTTAGAATTTGCATCAAAAGAACTGAGCTCAGCCTACATATTAGTTAAGGTCTTTTTGAACTCAAGGTTATCTTGGTAAAGGACTCATGGATGAGATTATGAAATGTCTTTTACTAGTCAAAAAAAAATTATTAAATTCCTTAAAATCCATTTTAAGGTATAACAATTCACCTCTAATCTATTTTTTGTATTGATTAGTTAGGGTTTCCAACTTTACACAAGACTAAGTGTGAATTATGAGATACTAATTTATGGAAAATTTTAATCTCAAATTTAGTTGCCTACAAGGCCCTGCCTTGTATTGGGAGAGGTAGGCAGTTATGCAAAGAGTATTATCTCCAACTATGTCCATCAAATATTTAAAAAGGTGAAATATGATTCACATGTAGTAAAAAAGAATGAGATTCCCAATCCAAACATTGTGTAATAGCATAATTTTCAAAGTGTTTTCCTACTCCTCTCACATTAGAATTGACAATGTCGACATCATAGTAGATAACAGATAAGGGACAAGCTAATCTCCATCCAAAATGTACTAAAGACAAAACAAAGTCAAACTTTTTTTTTACGTAGTAATTTTTTTCCAATTTTTTTGTTGCTTTTGACTACAAATTATGTAGATCATGAAGATCAAACACTAAAATTTTAGAAAAACCCATTATGTTTTCATTTTTTTGAAAATTGGTCAATTGTACAGTTTGGATGGAGGATAGCCACATCCTGATAGATAATGTAATGCCCTACCAAGGGATCCAAAAGAATTAACCTAAAGTTTTACTAGGTTTGGCAACCATTTATTTTTTTAAGATAACATATAATAACAAACATAAATAGCGGAAGCAATAACATACAATCATTCATAAGCAAACATAATAGATTACATTCTTTAAGGATCCCAAGACGTTGTCACATTTAAATTTAAATAATACTAAGTCTAATAAATACCACATCCACATGAAAGAATAATTACAAGACCAAATCCATTTAAATAATATACATTTTTTATGAATGCCACTTGGCAATAAAATTCAGAATGCACAATCATCTACTATACATGTCATAGGGTATGAAAGGCTAAAAGAATATACATTTATAAAAATAGATTATATCATCCCTTTTAGATCCATGAAGAAAAGTACAATACAATAATTGAAATCATCCATCATAAAGATATAATCATCCATCATAATATACAAAGATAGAATGAAATGCAATGCAAACAAGGAACTTCGGCCATGGCATCAACGAACAGATCTCAATGGTAAAAGTAAAAAGCACTACAACCCAACCTCATGGTAACCCAAAAAGGTCCACTCCCACCACACTAAGGAGATAGTCTCAAGTCCCAAACAGGATATCAATCCCAAAATCAAAAATAATATCTAAGTCAAAGAAACCCTAAAAGTAATCTAACTCAAAGGTTCCAAGATAAATCGACATCTAGACCTAGAGGTAAACACAGACACGTAGTGAATCTACTATGTAAGTGGGCAAGTGTCATTGCAAAAATCAATGCTAGAGTTACCCTGGTAGTCTAACTTGACCCCAGCCCCTTAGTGTCTCTATGTGGTACTAGTATCCTTTTGTACTAACAAGGCAATCTAACGATGCATGGTCGCAACCAAGCATTCTCTCTACTCCCATCCTAGTGTGTACTAGCACTCGAGGCATGGACAAGAGTAGACAAAGACTCTTAGATTAGGTTCATTTTATTCCCATTTAGTGTAATGTTTTCACTTATTAAACAACTTACAATGGGTTACCCTAGCAACCACTTTGGGCCTCGGCCTCCATTGCAAGCCACTTCACGACATTACATATAGATAACCTACCCTAAGCTCATAAAATCACAAATCAAAAAATCATAGAATTTCCCATAGTCATATACAAAGGACCAGAAAACATCAAAAGATAATTCACAATAACCCATCAGTTCTTTACAAGCAACTAGAAAGCATCCCAAAAATACTAATCAAAGACTCAAAAAGGTTAAGTCAAATATGTCATAACATTCATCTCATTATCCCACAACAACACTGAAAGCAATAACAAACAATATAACCAAACTCATCATAGAGCATACCAAACACATTACCATGGTTGACTTTAAAAGATCAAGATCAATTCATCATAATATCACAAACACAGAACTCCCAAGCCTCTGGCAGATGTCTTAAAACTAATCATCACTCTAGTCAACCCAAACACAAAACATAGACAACATACAGATAACAGTGTAGTTCCATAATTTGGTTTGATTTGAAAATACATAGTTGAGTTAACAGTAAGGTTTAAGTATTTGTTTCAATGTATGTTTCAAGTAGGTGAGATTCACAGTTTACCCTTACAATTTAACTCATTTCTAATATTTGAATAAAATGCACAATTACCCTTATTCGATTATAAGTCAAATATTCTAAATTAATTTAAAGGTATTTATTTACTGAATTATTAAAATAATAATTATCGATTTTCAAACAAAATCATTACAATTTTACTAAAATCAATAGTATTAATAATAATAAAATAAATCTAAAACTTCATTAATTAATTTCCATTATTAATTAAACTTAATTAAACTAAATTTAATTAAATAAAAATAACTATATTAACGTTCATTAATTATTTATTATATTAACTAATATTAAATGATAATTTTAATTAATAAATAATAAACTCTTAATAATAAAATTAATAATAAATATTATTAATAAAATAATAATGAAATTTTATTTTATTTTTAAACTTTATAAAGAAATAAATAAATAGAACCTATGAATGCATGGTCGCAGGCCTACTGCCATGGCAACCCTGCTACCATGACACCAGGCGTACCTGGTGTTCATGGCAGCAGGCCTTCCATGTGGCCTTTAATGGCCACCGACACCTTGTGCTATCGTGCGGCCTTTAATGGCCACTGACAGCCTGTGCTTTCATGGAAGGTATATGGTGGGAGGTGGGGGGTTTGACAGCCCCATCTCCCCACCAAATTTTATATATATATAAAGAATAATAGCACCCCCCGCCCCCCCCCCCCCCCCCCCCCCCCCCAAAATATATATATATATATATATATATAACACAATTTCTATCCATACTCTGATAGGAAAATTACAACAAACCAATCAAATTTTCAGTTTAAGATTTTGATTTCATTTCAAACCCTTTCTGATTTAAAACTAATTTCTTTCATCTATAGAATGAGGGTTTCCAATAGTTTCAAGCCTCACATATATAGAGAAAATAATATGAATGCCAATAAATTCAGATGGAAGACTGAAAGATTCATTACAACGAGATCTAGAAAATAATTCAACAACCATAAAGAAGACATGAAATACAAAGAAACATAAATTGTTGGGTGAATAAACACGAGGATCTACCTAGCTTTGATGCTAATTTGCGAACACCTGAAGATTGTGAGAGAAATCTCTTCTCTCAAAACCTTCTCTCTGAAAATTCCCTTTTCCAAAATTCCCGGTCCCTGAAAAATGGACCCTCAAATGTTGATAAGGAGTTCTCTCCTAAATTTGGGGCACTAATTGTGATATCACCCCAGGGAACTCCTTGATCACAACTTTTTAACTCTTTATTATCTTTTTTGAAACTTTATGCAATTTTAAATATCTTTAATGATTTAATTTTCTCTCTTTTAAATTAATTTATTATATTTTAATCTCATGCATTATAAGATTTATGCAATTTAATTAAAATAAACTTTATTAAATAATTGCTTACTCTCTCTTAATAATTTTTTAAGCATTTTTAATACAATATTTATTAACTTAAGTAATAATATTATTTACCATTTATTTAAAAATGATCTCCTAAATATATTATTATTAAATTAATTAAATATTATTGCGCTCTCAAATTAGAACTATAATTTCCTCTTTAAATTTTAATTATTTTTATTTAATTAATTTATCAATTAATTAAAAATAATTAAATATTGAAATATCATAATAATTTTCTGTTAAATTAAATCATTAATTAATTTTTTAATTTGACTTAATTAATTGAAAGATCACCAAAGACTTATAAGACGAAATACGAAAACTCACCATAGAATACCACATACAAGATCAAACTCAAGTGTTATAATCACAAATTTATGTCATATGACGAATTCGAAAGGGTAATCATCTTAGATACTTGTCCTAATTTTCTAAGACAATTGGTTTGAAGTTTTAGGATTTGGACTCAAGAATTTGTCTCCCCTCTCTTACCATTGAGATATTGTGATAAAGTATGCTCATTCTAGCAATTCAGGGAAGTCAATACCTGGTACTTGTAATCTACATAAAATCCATGCATGTACAAACACATATATTCTAAGCTAAACAGGCAATGGTAATAAGTGGTGCATCATGTAGATCCCGACTAGCAAGTGACTATGACTCCCTTCCTTAACCACATCAGAAACATCATACATAAAGAAAACATACACACACATCATACACATGCAGTATGGGGTAAGTATCCATAAGAAAACACGTATAAATAATCCATCTAACTAATCATCATCAAATAATTGAAATCACTGTAATAATCATTATCAAGGTACAATCATGAATACATAAAGTAACAAGTACCAAAGTAGTCTCATCATAAAATCAACTGAGTATGAAAAAAATATCTGATAATCTGAAAGATAATGCTATTAATCATTAAGCATAAACTAACCTAAAAAAATTGGCACTAGTAACAAAATGTAAACTAGGGGCAGGCACTATAGATAATGGGGATTTTTTTTCCAAAAAATGGATACTTTATATTTTGACATAGCTTGAATTACTATTTCGAAATTTGCTTCAAGACATGAAGCTTACCTAATTACATTGTTGGGAAAAAAAATTACTAATGCCAGCTCAACTTGCAAGTCTGATAGAAAAGAGTAGTACAACTATTGTGTTCATTTACAAGCAAATGATTTGCATTACATGGAAAACTACCAAGGCTCCATTAGCACGTTCATTATGTGCAATACATTTTGTCAAACAAACAACTATGGTTGTGGCTATGGTGACAACGGAGGGGGTGAAAGCTTTCGAATTTAATTTTTATTATTTTTCTTAATAAATTCATTTTTTTTCCTTACTTTTTTTTTCTAGCAGTCAATAGAAAAATAGATAGCTAGGCTTTTTAGATTTTTTAAATACATATAAATTTATAAAGTTTAAGAAAAATATCTATGTTTGAAAAAAATCAAATCTCATTGGTAAAAATAATTGTCATTATGCACTTCATGAAATTCCTTACAATACATATGATTTTTAGTTCATGCCATAAGGTAGGAGACTAAAGTTTTCAGTAGCTTCCTCGAACATTGTGCATTCTTCCTTTAACCTATGGTCGTTAGAAAAAATTTGCTATTAAAATAAATTTTTTATTTACTTTTTCTATTTTTCCATTGGCTATGAGTTTTATTCCTAGTAGTCTTTTTAATTTTTCTGTTAAAAGATTATGAAAAAATCTGGAAGGTGTTGGAAATGTGTGATGTTGCATAAAGGTTGCATGAAGTTTGGTAGTTGGCTAGTGTTAGAGATGGCAAATGTTAATAGCATGCCTTTTTAATATTCTATTTAGGGTCTACTATCATTTTTAATCACTGTTGTCCATAGGCAAGGACTAATGATTCGCAAATGTTTTCCATAAAATGCACTTGCAAATTATATCTTGCAAACTTATCATCAATTTTTCCATTAATATTTCTAATTTTCCATTGGTCGAAGGCTTTATTCTCGGTGGTCTTTTCCTTTTTTCAGCACCAAAAATTATGCAGTAAATAAGAATTCAAAGGATGTGGCAAGCAGTGGCAATTGAATAATGCATTGTAGCCAAATTGTAGCCAGGTGCCCTCTACAAACTCTAGATGTGGTGTGTGCATGTAACCTAGCTAATCCACTTCTATTTACCTAATACTACAACCAAATGAACACGATCTTCACTTTTAACATTGTTGTCTTCGCTTTTAACATGTTGTCTGCAACTTGAATTTGGGTTCAATTTTCATAGGTATCTTTGTTTATTATTAGTTGATAGTGCATTCTCTTTCAGTTACTTACCCTTCTATTGAATACAATTTCTTTTTTCCCAGAGCCTATGTACAAGACTTATTACTGGTTTTATTTTGAATATTTTCTATGTTTCTTGCAAGCTTTGACATTCCATACATTTCGTAGATATTATATTCTTGGATTATCATCTCTTCTCATTCAAATCTTCTACATCAAAAGTCAATGATATGGATTACTATTGATTTTTTTAAATTGATTTATCTCTAGCAATCTAAGATTTATTTAAACATAAAATCATAGAGCATCTTGCAAAATCACTGTGTACAAAATCCCTCGTGCACATATCCTGCAATCCTTACATTACTTTTAGTCAATATGTCTAATAGTTCATGTTCTGATGAGGATTTCTCTATCTGCGGTAAAATAACTTTATTTATTCTCCAGGAATTTTGATTCCTGCAATTCCCCTATTCTTCTCTAAAGGCTATCATGTTGATTTATGCAATCCCACTGTAAATAAATTTTACCTACAAACCAAAGGATCAGGTGGGTTATATGTCAGTTTTAATGTACTTCGAAATTGAACTTACAATAGAATTTATTTTTGAGTTGTTTCGAGTGCTTAAGATTTGTGGGTGTTGGAGAAATGATACTGGTATTCATGGTTTTGGATTTGTGTTCCATTCTTTGATGCTTAGGTAAACTCTATTATGGAGAATTTGGGTTTAATTACAGATTTTATTCATTTATATTTTAGATCAAACCTAAAAATACCAAACTCTATAATTTATTAGTAGAAAGTTAGATGTTCTAGAACATGAAAGAAAATGAAAAATGGATTCAATACATTACTACGATAAGATAATTATGTTTGTATTTCATTTTGAAGGGTCTTTTTCTTTCATGTGTTAAGTATGTTCACAAGGAAGCTTGACAAGGGATTCATAGAAATCATATCATTTTTTCTAATAAACATTGAAGCTGGGCTCAATTCTATGAATAATGAAAAAATTGGTACTATAAATTTAGGTGAAGGTTGCAATATAAGCAACTGCAATTAAGTTATTAAGAATTAATTTTATGTTTTTAGTTACATTGTTATCTAATCTTAGCATCTTGATTACTAAAATAGATATTAATTTTAAAAATATTAATTTGAACACAAGACCCTACACCCAAAAAATTCTTCAAGGTATCAATAAAATTTCAAACATTATATGAGCTAAAGAGACATTTGAGTCTACTAAAAATCAATTTTTAATATCTTTTTTCTAGCATGACAAAGAAAAATGTTTTTGTAATTGTTATGATTTTTTTTTTTTTTAATGCTTTTTTTTGTAGTTCTTATGATTTTTTTTTTTTTTTTTTGTGAATGTTTGGTTGTTCTTGAACAACTTTTCAATAGAAATTAGTGGAAGTTTCATTGCAAGTCACTCTGCTTTTCCAATGCATGACTATGAAAGGAACAAATCAGTGGTGAAGACCTGGAATGGAATGCGTACTACTGAAAATTTTGTGGCATATTTGATGCACATAAACAAGGAATTGAATCAGGTATTTTTAGAAGTAGTTATCATGTCTATCCGATGTCACTGCTTAACTTTGTATTATTATAATCTGTGTTGTAGGGTTGTGTAGTATTTCCATCATGCTGGTTTAAAAAGTGGGCTTTTCCATCAAGAAAGTTTCCCATTTTGCAGATCTATGATCCACTCAGAGTCAAAGGCATGGTACACAATGATGGTTTCTTTTATGTATTTAGCATCAATAGGAAATTGGCATTATATGCATGCTCCAATATGCTTTGCTAATTGAAAGCTCAACATAGACGTTTGGATTTTTTTTCAATAAATTGATCCTTTTAACGGTAGAAACTGAAAAATATTTCCACCAAATTATGGCCCTCTTATTTAGTCCAATTAAAATGAATGTTCGAGTTTAAAATTTCATTTTCCCATTGGAAGAGCTGCTTTTTCCTTATGGTTTTTTTATTTTCCTCCTTACAAAAATCTGCAAATAAAGCAGCATGGTGAGTAATGGCAAAAGGATATGTTACAATAGGCTGCAAGCTTTGAACATTGGGATATAATATCTGTTCAAGCACAGTATTCAAACAAGAGCTCTTAGCGAGCTGTAGTCCCTTCCTTTAAGCTTAGAATGAGAAAATATTGTATTTTTTAGAAAAGGTATTTTGCAATTAGAGTGTCAATTGTTATTAATCTATTATTTTTTTTGTTATTAATTAATTTTTATTTAAATAAAGTTAATCTTTCTTGTAAAATTTAGAAATCAATAAATTTATAAAATAGTAGTTTTTTAATGAAATGGTAGAATGAAAATGATTTATTTTTAATGAAATAATAGATGTTTAAAAAACAGTAATCAAAAGTTCCCATTTGTGTGATCTTATTATTGGAATGGCTAAATAAGCAAGTCATATATCTATTTTACTATTGGTTCCTAAAATTTGGTCCCGAAAATTGAATCACCTTAAACTCTCACAAATGAAAAATAATTTACATTTCAGAAACATAAACACAAATAGAAATAGTGTACAAAATAGTTAAAATAAAATTCATAAAGAAGACTTAGAATTTACTTATATTTATATATATGTATATTTCAAATCATTCTAATATTTCAAAAATTAAAGATTAAATTTATTTCTTAATTGAAATCGCACAGTTGTATTCATTAGATTATAAATTATCAACACAAGATTTTATTCAAAATATTTATAATAATTGAAGAGTTCAATATTCTCTGAAAACATACTTGATATGTCTTAATCTGCAGCTTGCCAAATGGAAAGATAATATAATAGCCTGGTCCAACGTGTAGCTTCCCAAAGCACACAGTAAGAGCCCTGCACCACGTATCCAGTGTACAAATTATAATATTTGCTACGCCCTCACGGGACATCCCTAACTTACATGTTTTGTACGGAAATTAAAATGAAATTGAATTTCTGGTGAATTTGGGGATTCATTCAGAATGTATCTAAGTTTAATAGAGAACACTACAAAGTGAGTACGGTTAGGCTGCAAAATTACTGCGAGATGAGAAGATAATTTGCTACTCGGAATCTTAAATCTTTTCTTCTGTGAATTTCTGTTGATCTTTTTTTCATGATTTTAAAATGGAAAATTTGGCACATACTTGCAGATGTCGATCAGCTACAACTCAAAATGTTAGTTGGCAACATAATATTTGGAAGGCGTTGCATTATTGTTATCGAAGTCCAATGTCGGTGGTTCTCCGCAGCCAAATCAATCATACCTTTTTGCCACCAACATTCCTCAAGCTCGATGCGAAATAAATGCATCTATATCCTGTCTTTACTAGTTCTTACTTTTCCTAAATACTCATAGGCTGGTTGGTTAAAATCATAACCTGGTTTTCAATTTCATCTTCTAATTTTGGTCAAAAATTCGAAGAAGTTTCTTCCAACAAAAAGGTGAAATTCGAAATTAAAATCAGGTTTTGAATTTTATTACAATTTTTTTAATAATATTGTGGGGTCCACGGTATATTCATCTTCCGTGTCAACCAAATGGACCATTAGCTTTCCAAACCACAAAACCAAGATTTCGAAAACATGGTTATAAGATAACTTGGTTATGGCAGAAATTTATCTTCCCCAACCAAACGGGGCCTTAGCCAAAAAGAAAAATGAGAAATAGGTAGGGAAGGAAACGGAAACATTAGTTCACTACCTTATATAACACAGAAATTAATAACATATTAATACTATTATTTTTTTATTGTGAACAAATTTTAATTGATGCCTATTTTCCTCTTGATTGCACACCATAGGGATGATCTCTAAACTAGTTTGGGTAGACATGATTGAACGTGGATGGTGAGAGATCTTATTGGTATAATGTTGTGGGTTTGAAGAACGAAAATGAGAGGTTGGTTAGAACATCTTATGTTTGCAATTCTCCGTTGCAAGGATTTACAGCTTACTTGCCTGTGGATGCCCAATTAGAACAATGAGCATAGTTCACTCAATCGGATCCCTCGTGACTATTACAGTTGACTGGCAAAGGCTGATAGCACTAGAGAGGAATGCAACTGGCAAGGGAAAGGAGAAGAGAAACCAATCCTGATAATCCAGTCCTTGCACCCTAGCAATAGTGTAACCTTTTGTTGGCTAACACTTAAACCAAGATCTTGGGACTGTTATATAATTGGGGATAAGCACTAAACCAGTACACTTCATGTGAGTGCTATGTTGATCCTATTATGATTCTATCTTTTCATGTGTCACCTACAAACACACATTATTCCTACGTTGTCATAGGCGGGGACTAGAGCTGCACGCAGCCCTTGTTAATGATGAAATTTTACCAGAAAAATAATATTTATATTTACATCACATTTACAATAATATCACACTTCTTTGTCCAATGTTATAATTTATAGCTACTTTCTCTGGTGTACAGAACTCAAATTCCTCTGCAAATGGGTACTCTTGATCTACTTCGACTCATCAAAAAAACGCAATCTTCGAAATCTCCTAGAAGAACAGCGGCTTAACGAGCACCTTGGTAAATCTAAAATAAATTTGGACGATGTTTTTGAATTTGAAAAATGAAAACAAAATATTCTAACAGTTTACTTGCATATTCATCGTATATTCATTGTTTTCAATTAAATTTAATGCAAAAAAGTGGTCATCGCCGTTGCCGGGGATCGAACCCGGGTCACCCGCGTGACAGGCGGGAATACTTACCACTATACTACAACGACTGCTATATTTTTTAAAAACTCAACCCGAATTCATTTTGACAAGATGTTCTTAGCGGATTTAAGTTTTAATGGCGCCGCAGAACATATTCGGCAAATCTTGGCAAGACCCAGTTTGCAAAACTGAGGATTGTATAATTTTTCACAAGGTACTAATTCAACGTGCAATCTCAAAGAGAGAAGATCATAATCAGTCTCCTAGATTTAAAAACATCATAAAATAAACACGATAGAAAACAAGCTATATAACGAACTACACCCCAAAAAAAAAAAAAACTGAGCTCGTACTTGGCCAGGCTTATTATTATCTGGAAAGCTTAAACATCAAACTAAGCTGTGTTATATTTAAAAATATATGAACTAAGATGAGTTTAAAAAAGAAGTATAAGATAATATTTTAACCTTGATTGGCGTTTTATTAAATTATTAATAAACCTTTAATTTTATCTTATTTTGAACTTTGCTTTAGGGTTTTATTACTACATTACAAGTTTAAAACCATTTAAAAGCTTTGAGAATGGTTTGCAGGATTTGAAACAGTGCCCTCTAGTTTATCCAGATAGAAATAAGAAATTGACCTTTTCGTTTAGTAATTTATCTCCCCTAGTTTTGTATAATTAATTATAGTTTTATGGACTAGTTGAAAGTCAGTTATTAGTTTGAAATCAAAATTAAATTGTTAAAGATATCGTTGAAAAGAAGCGTGACTGTTTCTAATTTAAACAATTACTGTTCTCATTTGGCAGTGGGTATGAATGGATTCTGAAAGTTTGAGGTTTGCAATCACCTGTCGTTGAATTATAAGTTTAATCTTAGGTCTTTAATGAGGTTTAAGGGGTGGAGATTAGTGGTGTATAATTTAGAGTTGCTCTTTCGAGTTAAGCATTGAAATTCTGATGTTACAGGGGAGTGCTATTAATTTCAGTCTGAAGTACGAGATCGAGATTCTAAATACTCATTTTGTGTTAGTCGATCTTATTGATATTTGGGTGGTGAAAAGTTTTTAACTCCTTACTTGTATCTGTGTCTGTGTGTATACTTCTTAGATAGATGGTAGGTTGGTGTTTAACCTGCTCTATGAGTGGTCATACAATTACACTAATATCTATCATAAAATATCCTCTTGTCATAACTTTAAATTTCATAATTAGTTTGTCATAAAGATTGCAAAGGTGTAAAAAGTATGTGCTAATATTCAGATTCATGATGCTTTGAAGATCTCTGGTAAATTCAAATTATCTAAGATCTTTATTATCTGAGATTCTAATCGGTTAGAGATTTCTTTGATAATTAGTAGTGGATAACATATATGATATATAGTCTCCTCTTTCTCATCTCTTGGAAACCAATATACAAGATTCTGATGAAAATAGAACATGAATTTTAAACCAATCTATTCAATGGGAAATAGAGCACGGGATCAAGCATAAAACTAGGCCTTTGATATTTAAAATACCTTTCTTTATATATTTATAGCAGAAGTCTTTACAAAGATCATTTTGAGTTATATTATCTATGAACACTACAGACGTGAATTGCAAATGTCAAGGCACAAAGATCACCAAGGACAACTAGTTTAAGGCCAACAAAGGGAGAGATGGAATGGAAGACACTATCAGAGATATTAAGAAGGAAAATGCAAACTACAGAGATCACTAGCCATAAATCCTTAATAACGGGGAAACTAATGTCATCATGAAAAAGTGACATGAGTGCACCAGAGCTCCGTTTCTTTTGCTTGACTTGTTAAAGTTGGGTAACACAAAAAGTCATAATTGAAGACTTTTTCTCCAATTGCTCCTAACTTTATTTACTCCTTCCAAAGTAATGATAATTGTGTTGGCAAGATGTATTTTCTGCAGTTGTTTTGTGCCTATTTTGAACTAGGGTTTGTGTTTATCCATGTGAAAGTTTCCTTAAATAAAAGCTCTAGCAAAGTGGGTGGAAGCTCTTAGATCTTTATATCTTGAAGTTACTTTTTAATCAACTAATGTGAGGATCACTATATGTGAGGTGGCACTCCTTTTTCTAAGTGTCTGACCACGTGAAATAATCTTCTATTAATAATTTCTTAAGGAAGGGTTGTCATACCATGTGTTTGGCCCCTTTTATTTCCCTAGTTGCTCACAACTTTGTTTTAAGCTATCTAGCTGTGGTCTACACACATTTTTAATATTAAAACCTTAGTATATAACTGATTTTCCTTTTTTTTCCTGTGAGAAAGGTGGGGACATGATCCAACGGTTAGCACATCTTCGCGAGGCCTGATAGAGATCATATAAAAAAAGTGGGTGTGAATATGTGTTTGATCACGGGAGAAAGGTTTTGAATATCATTGCATTGCTGGTTGAGAGATCGATGGCTCTCTCTTACTCGCTAGCCTCTCTCTCTTTCTTTGTGAAAAAGCAAGATCACACAACATGGCAGGGACATGTCCAGTCATAAGCATTATTATCGCTTTCATTAGTCCACGTAATTCTAGCATAGATCAGGCTTGGTGGTTCTGAAAGCACAAGCATCAAGCAAAGGCATTACGATGACGCCATATGGACTTGGGATGATCGAACGCACTTCACAAATCAACCCATTATTTTAATTAGACAGCTCTCACTTCTTTATGAGAATCTCCCTCCTATATGAAAAAGCGAGATACTAACGCATGTTCCATTTACTAGCGGAGTAATTACTCAGTGGGATTTGACAAGTCAACTGGGACCAAACATTATATTGGACCACATAGATGATGTCAGTGGACCTGAACGCAGTCGTGTACATAGTTTTCTCTCTTCTGCTTTTTGAAAAATTGAGATGCTTCCACATGTCCATTTTGTGCATAAGGAGATTCAAGTCACTTAACAAGGAGATTTTACATGAGTTCAAATCAATGGCTAGGACTTAATTGTGGAATAAAGGAAGATTCACTTTTGATGAGTAATCTTAAGGGAAGATGAAAGGTCCACGCTTTCTTGCACGATATGATAGTTATCTGGTGAAGAAGCGAGATGCGAACACGTGGATTACTTTTCTCTGGAACATGGAATTTTCAAAGGAGCTTACAAGGTACTCTTGATTCTTATTGGATGAATAGCAGGTCCTAGGTGATGATGAGGATGGTTAGTTAGGGTCATACAGAGATGATAGTTGTCTGATGCAAAATAAAAGAAGATAAATGATAGATATTCAAATTTTGTACTATGACTAAGGAATAGTCTTTTCTACTTGACACTGGGGTTATTTTTCATGGTAATGGTTTTAATACCACTTTGAGAGAATTAAATTTGTCACTTCATTATTTATCATTACAATAGTGCATTCATAATCCAGAGTTACAATCATTTGCGATAAGAGAGCTCACAGCAAAATTTAGGCAAATTTTTTCAGCGAAAAAGAGAAAGAACAAGTAATAGAACTCAATCTTCAAATCCTAATTTGATATTCTTACAAAATTGAAGTTCTGGGTCTCTCTAGGATTTTGAATTATTGTTAAAATCCTAGTTTTCAATTGGCAAACCAACATAGAACCCTAGTGGTCTTAGTAACCTTAATTTGTAAGGATGACACCCAAGAAGTATTCTAGTAAACTCAATTTTGATGATAGGCACTTACAAGAAGATTTCATTTACCAATTGCTCCTGTCAAAAGAAGGTAGGGAAGCAATAGGGGATTGGAAAACCCTAAAAAATGAAGTTCTCCTAGTATTAAAAGATAAATATAGCAATATCCATGATTGACATATGCCAATTAAGGGTGTAGATGTATATAAGAGATGGTACAGTCAAGCTAATGTTGGAATCCCTTTATATAATGTGTGGCAATATCACCTAGGAAAATTAGTCTTTCCCACTATCTTTCTGGATATTGACTTATTGTAAGAACTTGCAAAAAAATATGACCCTATCACACACAAAATTATGGATGTAAATGGAGAATTTTTACTAAGTATAGATGTTCAATCCATTAGGAAGTCTTTCGATCTTCATCCACCCCTAGATGTGAATAGTGAAATTGACGTCAAAATATTTGAAGATGCCTTCAACCAAGTTGGACTAGATATGCAATAGAGCTTGATCCCTCCTTTCTTAAATGATGTGGATGCAATCAAATTAACACCTGTAGCTATCTCATATATTATAGGTAATATAGAGCACTGTGATGATATATTGGTTAATACACACACTGCTCTATATTAGGTGTTAGGGTTGGAAAATAGAGGAAAATTTAGTAAATCAGCTATGTCAATGTGCTTGTGAATCCAGAAGTAATGTGGTAATTTATAATTTTCCCCAATACTTAGAAGCAAGAATTAGTTAAGGGTTGGCAGCTTTTCATAGAGGAGAGATAACATATTTAAGATGGTAATCAATTCTCATGCATATGATATGTTTTTATAATAGATATTACTTTGTTGATCATATGTATAGGGAGTTTGTGAGGGATGATGATACATTACCACTACAGTTGTGGTCAACTATCTTGTTAGTTGATTAGGACTAGCCCAGTTTTACTTTGTTTGAAAATTAGTTTGGAATTTCTCTCTAAAGAAGAATGTTGCCCTTTGTTAGAAACTTGTCTCTTATCATATAAGTAGGCTTAAGACCAATTATTTGTAATGTTAAGCTAAAGATATCTCACCAATGGTGAGATATTATTTCTATCCTCACACAACTATTGTTAGAGTTTATGGTTTCATTGGAAGACCTCTTGTAATGTTGAGGTATGCTCCTTTGAGGATTGGATTTTTAGAATTCATGAGGTGGATTAGTATGCTCCAAGATACTGACTTCCTAGAAAAGGCATGTAAGGGGACCTTCTTCCCAAACCTCATAGTTTTCCATCATTTTGCAATGATAAAAGGAGGGCAAAAGGAGTTGAACATTTCAATTCCTCAAACCTTACTCCATGGAGTTTAGTTCCAAAAAAATAAATGATATGGAGGGCTTTTGTCAAATTTTAATACATAAGATAAATGTAACACCAAGGGGTAAGCATGAATTTGATTTCCTAAAAGACATCATTAGAAATGATAATGAAATTGATTCTCAAAAGAAAAAGAAGGGAAGATGGCATGCTTTTAAGGAATTGTTGGAGCATATTCATAAAGAGGACCCAACATATGATCCTTGTCAGATGCCAAGACATGGGCTTAGAAGCTAAGGATAATATTTGAGAATTTTCAGGAGTGTATGATACAATGAGTGAGAAACTCAGCAGAGTCAAAGCATCAAAGGTCACATTCATAGAGGATGTTGAAGAATTAGATATGTTGTTAAAATCTTCTGACATGATTGTCGAAGAAGTAAGGGGGGAGAAGAGACTAATATAAGAGTTAGAGCCTCAAGAAGGTGAGTCTGTAAAGAGAATTAGAACTAAGGGGGGCTTAAGGCTACACCATAGGAAAAGATTTTCTAGAAAGCTAGTAGAGCCAGTGATCTTGGAAGGTCAAGAGGTAGAGAACTCAACTAGAAAAACCGCTTCCCCACAGTTACCTAAACCAACTACTCCACCCTCACCCTCAGGGAGGCATCATGATTTCATGCTTGAAAATAGGGGAACCCCTAGTAGTATACTACCTACGCAAGATGTGGATTAGCAAGGTGAAGCAAATATTCTTGAAGAAAAAGAGGAGGAAGATTGCCTTTACATACCAAAATAATTACTAAATGAAGGACTCCTCCAGGTACCAAGGATACTAGTGTTTAATATCACCACCCAAGAGATCAAAGGACTCTTCCCTAAGGATCCAAGAAAAGAAACTTGTAGAGAAAGATGATGATTTTGTTAAATTGGTACCTTTCAAGAAGTTTCTATCACAACACTATAGGTTAGAATATCATCAAAAGATAGAAGAAAAGAAAGTACAAATACCAAGTGTTGATGTAGAGGACCTCATTCAAGAAATTGAGGTAGAAATGATGAATAGGTTTGAGGCCCTTATCCTGGAAGAAGGAAGAGATATTATTGAGAAATTAGGAGTTTTGTTGTTACCAAATGTCAATATAGAAGATGGTGTGGCTTTTGATTCCGTAATGCAAGACATGAGATTGATAAGGCTAAATATTAAGGAATCAGATAGGCCAACAACAAGCATGTACTATAGTGAGGACTTAGCTTCCTTAGCTACTTGGTCCTTCTCATCCTCTACTTATGGGAAGTTCATATTTTTTTTGCCTATGAAACTCAGTCAAAGATAACTACTAGTCTAACAACTAAAGCGAGTTTATAAGAACAGAGAGTGATTGAGATAGAAGAAATTAAGCCTCCTAGTATAGACAAGCTATCATGTGTAGATAGAGAAAGTTCTTCAAGGCAATTGAGTATTGTGCCATTTACATTGAGAGCTACCATAGTGCCACTCCAACTGATTCCACCCAAGGAAGGAAGAGATGTTAATGCTTTGATCAAGGAGGTGGTTGATCTATAGTTATAATTTGAAAATTAGAAAAGCATCTTGGTTTTGATAAAGAGGTCATTATTTGGACTATAATAATGCACTTGCATGAGAAAATTAACTCTAGAATATTTAAACTCCACCAAGTGTGTGAGTTGTTATATCTATCAATCAGCAAACTAGAAGATGATAGAACTTTGGCAAAACCAACATATCAAAAGTGGCTTGACATAATATTGAAAATAAAGAAAATTGAACTATATGTGAGAGTGGATCCTAATCCTCCTTGAGATGCCATGCCCATAGTTCAGATTATCAAGTCACTAAAGTACTTTTCATTTTTCCTTGATTACATTAAGAATATGTCAATGGAGCTACAAGAAAATTTAGAGAGTTTCTTGGACACATTAGTGACACCAATTTTGAAAGAGGGTAAAAGTGTGAAGGAATTCACTAAGTGGAAAAATGAAGATATTTTCAAGGTAAATGACGTGGTAAAACACACAGCCTAAGCTATGAACATGACACTTTTTCAAGAGTTTATTTCAAAATTACTAAATTCTTGGGTATTTTATGAAAACTTTGAGAAAGAAGTAACACAAGCCACAGTAAAGCGTAATCCATACAAATAGTTGGAAAATCATATGCTCAAGAACAAATGGCCAATAAATGATAGATTTGAGGAGTGGGTTAAAAAGGTACATTCCTATTGATGATTCCGACAATGAGGGTCCACCTGAGCAGCAATGATTTTGAAGATATTCTCTTTTGGAAATAATATGTGGTTAAGGAGAAGGAGCATCTAGTCATGTGATCTAAATCTATCACATCAGATTAGGTTATGTGCAGGATCATGGTCAACCAAACTATGCCCTTAAGTGGTAGTGAAAAACTAGCAATTCAAGGTTATGTCAACTTGATGCATAATTTTAAAGTAGTTATGGACTTTATATCAAAAATTTGTAAGAAAAGAATATGTAGGAAATTGAATTTAGTTTCTAAACTACTATGCCCTATCTAAAGAAAAAAAATTGTTTGGTCAAAATCTTGGATTTTAATGCAGTAGCACAAAAGTTTTAGGACAAAAATAAGAACTAGGTGTATGTCTGACCACCTTAATGAAAATAAAATGTAATATTTTTTAATAAGATTCTAGAAATAAGAATTGCACTCATGCCCAGATGTGACACATATTTTTGGGTATTTTTATTCCAAACAAATAATTAATTATGGATTTTCTACTTTACCATTTTCAAAATTAAAAAACTCTCATGTATGACCACCTTAACTAATTGAAAAAAAATTCAAACTCATTTTTTTCTTTTTTATCCTTTTAGGAGTAGAAGCATAGAATGTGATGCATCTTTTGGATTTCAAAAGTATTAAATGGTTTGAAAGTTATAGTTATTTTTCAATCAATATTTCAATCAGGACTTTGTAGCTAACTCCATTAGAAAATAAGTTACAATTACTTACTAAACTCATAATTTAACAGAAATCATATCGATGTAAAGTTGAGAATGATCTCAAGAAATCCTCTTTGATTTCATCAAATTTGGATGAAAAAAAAGTCCTTGGCTACATAGTCGAAGTCATAAGCATATAATAGCAAGCCAAAAACATGTTTTTGGTGTTGACCATGGAGGGTTGGCACCTAAAGAAAAACCAAGCCTAATCAGGTATCCATTCCTAAATCAAATACTCATTCCCAAATTGAATACTCATTCTCAGATCGGATACCCAATTTTCCCAAAAACAAAAATTTAATTTAAAAAAAAATTAAACTTTTTTTTAAAATTAAAAATTAATTTTATACAATTTTTTTAATAATAGTATGACCCATTTTTAGGATCCTTAGTATGTTTTTTTAAAGGCTAGGACCCTTAACCGTACAAATAATGGTTCCAAAGGATCAAAAGGGGTCATAGGGTACCCTTTGACACTCTTTTACCCATTCAATCACAATATGCATTTTTATGGGTCCTATGGCCCCTTTTGACCAATTTGATGACATTAAGTGTGCTTAGCAGTCATAGAGTACTCTATTGCCCCTTTCAACTCACTTGAACACATGATATATGTTTCTAGGACCCCTAGGAATGTATTTCCATGTTTAATGGGTCAAAAGGGGTCATAAGGAACTTTATGACCCTATTAAACCCATTCAAACACATAATGTATGTCCCTAAGGGTCGTAGGACCTCTAGGGGCATATGTTGTCATATAATTCGTTGAAAGGCATCATAGGGTACTATCTAACCCCTTTCAACTCATCTGACCACATGATATATGTTCAGAGGGGTCCTAAGACCCCTAGGAACATAGGTTTTGGGTCATAGGGTACCATATGACCCCTTTTGACCCATTCAAATACATAATGTATGTCCCTAGGGGTCCTAGGAGCCCTAGGAACATATGTTATCATATAATGGCTTGAAACAGGTTACAAGGGACTCTATAACCCCTTTTGACTCATTCAAACACATCAAATATCTTTCGAAACACATGTCATATAATGTGTAAAAAGGGGTCATTAGGTACTCTATGGCCCCTTTCGAATCATTGTAACACACAATATATTTTTCCAGGGGTCTTAGGACCCCCATGAACATATGTTATCATTTAATGGGTGAAAGGGGTCATAGGGAACCCTATGACCCCTTTCAACCCATTCAAACACATGATGTATGTCCCTAGGGGTCCTAGATAAATGATGTGTTCTAATGGGTCAAAAGGGCTCATAGGATACCCTATGACCCTTTTAAACCCATTACATGACAACATATGTTATTAGGGGTCTTAGGACCCCTAGGAACATACATGTTGTGTTTGAATTGGTAGAAAGGGGTTATAGGGCATGCCATGACACATTTCGATCTATTACATGACAAAAATTGTTCTTGTGGGTCCTAGGACTCCTAAGGACAAACATATTGTGTTCAAATGGGTTGAAAAGGGTCATAGGATAACCTATGACCCCTTTCAATCAAATACACGATAACTTATGTTCATACGAGTCATAGAGCCCTTAGGGACATACATGTTGTGTTCTTGTGGGTAGAAAGGTGCCATATGGTATCTTATGACCCCTTTGGATCCATTACATGACTAATACATTTGCCATCGATTTGCGATGGCTATGTTTCGCAATTACGACACAAATGTGTCACCACTGCGATAGTAATAGACGTCGTTGTTTTTTAGTTGCAAATTATGACATCTATCCTATACTGTCACAATTATGACGCATATTCCTTGCTATGCCACCACTTTATTATGACATCAACGCCGTCACAATTCTGGTGGGTAACATCGCAATTGTGACAAAAACCCTAGAAATTGCGACAACTGTTGACCACTCTATTGTGGCATCAACACTATCACAAATCTTGTGGCCAATGTCGCAATTCTGACATCCTCCACAAGAATTGCGATGGCCGTTGTCATCGCAGCTACAGCAACATCTTCATAATTCTTGTGGAGATGTCATAATTGCGACGTTGGCCACAAGATTTGTGATAGTAGTTGTCGTCACAGCTATAGCAACACCATCACAATTCGAGCGATGGGAGTCGCAATTGCAATAGAAATAGAGCAAAACAAAAAAAAATGTCCTCGGTTATATTCAATTGCCAATACTTGCCCATACTGACCACCCTTGTCAATCAGTGGTCAATACAGTTATTCTTTCGTATAGGCAAGGATTGCTAGGCTAGATTGAATTGAGAAAGAAGGCACTAAAAACACATTACAAGAAGAGTTGGAGTGCAAGATTGATAACATAAGACAAAAAGTGGAGTTATTTGTATGAGGAGAAATTGACTCGAGATAAGTGTATGAGGAGACAATCTCAATTTGTTAAGTGTATGAGGAGACAATCTCAATTTGTTGACCCAGGAAGTTGAAGTGAAGATGTAAGGTCTTCAAACAAATGAAGATCATAACCCAAGTCTTGCTCAGGTTCACCACCAACTGGCATTGGTAGCAAAATGAGGCCAGTTCATCAATAAGCCTTTGGAACCCCTCTCGAGAAGAGGCCAAAAGGACCACATCATCTACAAATAGGAGAATGGAGATCAGAACCCAATGCAAGTAGAAGCCATCCTTGGGGAGCGAAGCCTCATGGAGGGAGACCTCAAGCTCATCAATATAGATGCCCAATAACGTAGGGGAGAGAGAGCAGTCCTACTTCACCCTGATGGTGTTTTGAATCGGATCTAAAAATCCCTCCAGAGTCCTAAATCTACCAAACATTGTCTCGTAGAGTCTCATAATCACTATCACTAGTATATCTAGAGTACCAATGTCTTTGAGTCTCTAAAAGAGAGCCCCCTAAGGCTTTGATTCAAAGCCCTTAAGAAAGTCTATGAAACAATAGTAGACTTTTGCAGTACAGTGTCGAGCCTCCTCAATAGCTCACAAGGTTAAAATATGATCCATAGTCTAATAATCTGCATGGAATCTCGTATTTCCTCTAGCACAACACTATCACTTGTCAAGTTGTCGAGTAAGAATAATGTTCAAAACTATGTGAAATGTCCCTTTTCTGATTTTGCATGATATTTCAAGCCTCAAATCAGATATTTAAAACCAAAAAACTAATATCCGAAAGATCCACCAAATTTCTCAAGAAACCCCAAATCGGGTATGCCGAAAATTGTGCCAAAAGCTTCACAGCTTCACCTATTATTAATAAATCTGAAAGTGGAAATTTTTACAGAAATTTCAGCAGCATAACAGCCTAAAAAATGACATTTACAGATCCATATAGCCTTTACACAACATTTCTCAAATGTAGGACAAAAACTATGCTCATCGGGCTCCCGAAATTAACACAAAAATGCCCGAAAACACCACAAAAACTCTAATAATCTATCTCAAAAGTTTAATCACGTACCAATACATAAATTCAGCTCTATTTTAACACCTTAAAGTCTGAAATACAGCAGCAACCCAAACTGATATGAAATACTCAACTGAAAACACCAAACTCGTACAAAAAACACACCCAAAAACTCACAAATCTGCACTGTTCAGCACAAAGGAAAACTCTGTATGAGAATGCACATGGAATGGCTTCAAAATCCTGTCCTTAACCTTCCTGGAAACCTGCAAACTCCCATTCTTGGGTCTCCCTGGAAACCTGTAAACTCCCGTTCTTGGGTCTCCTTCTCCACAGGTTTGGCAGCCTCTGAAGAATAACAAAGAAATGAGCAAAATCAAGTTCTCCTCCTCCCCAAAATGCCTCCAAACCCCGTAAAAGGGGCCATAACCATAACTCACGTCCAAGAGAGGTTAATGAAACATATTTTAATAATAATTTCATTTATTAGTCCAACGGTTTCCAAAGATTAACCCCCCTTTTTCCGAAACTTCACTTTCTTGGGCCTGCCTGTCTTAGCAAAGATTATTATTTTTTTATTATTTGAAAAGGGGACATGACAAGTCCTCCCCTCCCCAAAAATTTCTTGTCCTCACGCAATGGCTGAACAATAAACCAATCAATCCACCTGGATCCCAAATGTAGTCATGAACTATACTACTACCAATTAACACAGGCTCTTGCAATATCCTCTGCAATATGACCAAGAGGAATCCATAATCAAATTGACAATTATAGCTCAACCAAACTCCAAAATCACCACCACCATAGTAAAAAACCCATGAGACACAAACTCTTAGAACATCAGAACCCAAGTAAAGTGGAGAAATCAAACTACCAACACAGTAAATACCATCAACGCATCCCACTGGCCTATACGGAATGTACAATCCAACTCTGCAACAATGGTGAAGGCTCTCGAATGAAACTGTACCAAGTATGGAGAATCCACACACTGTACAACTCCTGCAGTCAACACAACTTTCCAAATCACCGACCACTATCTCATAACCATAACTCCCATGCACTACTGATGGTGAAAAGACATTACAAGATAAAGAGTAAGAAATGGAATCCAAACCAAATTTGTCTGCCATCAACTCCTCAGCACAAGGATCAAATGCTAACTAATGTACATACCCTGCAATATAATGTTGATAAAAAAAACCAACCTCAGTCAACAGCTCACCATGAAGAAGTGATACAATCCACTGTGATTGATCACCAGCTAAGTCAAGAGATGTCATAGCCAAAGGAGTAGAATCAATAACAACACCTGCTAAAGCATCACTCCAAAACTCCTGCTCTAAGTCATGTATTATCAACCTGTCAACTGCAGGACCTATCACCATGTCATGCCCATCACAACTCTCATCCAGAGGCATCAAACTATCCCATAACTGATGATAAGCACTAGGAACCAAAGTACATCTCTGTATCATCATCTCATCAACATGGTCATCAAAGGTAGATTGATGAGCATACCTCACAGTGTAATGCTGATAGAATGCACCAATCTCAGTCAGTGGCTCAGACTGCAATCCAAATGTAACTAACTGCAATCGATCATTAACCAAGTTGGAACTGACTACTACCTCTAAAGACATTGCGAAGGGAGTAGTTTTACTAGTAGGGACCATGCCAACTATCAGCTTACCAACATCACACATGGTCTTTGATACAACATCTCTAGTCTTCGTGCCATTAGTACTAGAGGTCACCACCATGTCAGGCACACCACAAAAATCTGCTACAGCACCCAACTCAATTGAACTTGACTCTAGTGGGAATGAACCTGATATGCTAATGTTACTATCAAGGATGGATGCATCCCCATCTCCACTGTCTCTAACAATCTTAGCCATGGACATCCTTGGATCACCAAACACCCCAGCTTGTGACTGTATAGAATCAGGTAAAGACTGTAGTCGCTCTAAATCCATGGTCAACTTAGCCAAATGAAACTGTGACTCCTTGAAAGCCAATTGTGTACTCTCAAGAATCTCAGAAGTCACCTCAAGCTACTCAGTAAGCTCACTCACCTCATCTTCCTTGGCCAACAATGCATCATATGCTGTACTGCCCCACTCCATAAGATAATCTCTGTCGGCTACCAACTGCATATAATTCTGTCTCAAAATCCGAATAGCCTCCCATAAAGAGTGGAACTCTGTCAAGGAAAGATAATTTCCTCCCTGCTCATCAGTAGTAGGAGAACCCCATCCATAAACTGCTAACAACTGACGAGCAGCATCGAAATGCTGGCAAGTGATAGCAATATCTCGGTCACTAACTCTCAACTGATTAGACACATGATGGCACTGGCTTGATTGTCTCCTACAAACCTCCTCTAATGCACTATCTAAAGGAGTATCCTCAAAGTTACTAGTCTCTAGAGTATTACCATCCATATCTTGTGAATCAAATCTAAAGCTCATATCAATATACGGAGTATCAAAAACATTAGCACTGCTGTCCAACTCCTCTGTACCCAAGGAAACTAAGTCTTCAAAACTGCCCACTACATCCTCCTGGATGTCATCAATGCCAATATGATCCTGGGACTCATCTGTACACACTGCCAAATATGAAATATCATCAACACATTCCAGCAAGTATGGTCAACTAGATATATGAACAAAGCCCAACACCGGTGTATAAAAACTAATACAAACATCGGATAAGCTCCTGGCACAAGAAAAGACAACACCGTGCAATCTGTTAATCAAATCCATGGTAGCACCCAAACAATCACTGCTACCAAAAAGTGTTAATGATTTACAGTCAACTGAACCCCAAATGCCAATATAAGAATCTCGAGTCCATATCTGTAAACTAGAATTAGCTGGTAACTCAAGCAAAATCCTGACTTGAGTAATATGACCAATACTAACTAACTCCACATACTTGTCATGATGAGATAATGTAGTGACAATATTGTCTTCACACACCTTCAGCTGGCGGGATAAATCATGTGAAGTACTACTAGCCTCAACCTCATGTGACGAAGCATGTAATTGTGCCTAGTACTCTCTCTCAGAAAAGTCATGAATGCTCAATGTCTGCTCATCTACACCAGGTATCTCACCATCATGCACAACAACATCCTCATAATCATCATCCTTGAGGTCAAATCTATCTATCACTCTTTGACTAAAATCATCAAATGTAGTTACCTGATCATGACCTTGAGTAGTCATTCCATGATACCACCAATCATAGGCTGCATCTTCCAAGTGTAGACTTGCAATTTGAACAACATCACTCTCCTTCATGGGGTTAAGTGTGAAGAAGGTCTGTAATTTTTGTAGCCATGCTCTAGCTGAAATTTTATTTGTTCCATCAAAAGTAGGTGCTATAAACTTGCTTATTTTATTTTTGAGCTCTCTTCCACTTATGTCATGCTCCCTTCTGTACTCTTTCTTGGGCATCAAAGTGTTCATCATATCCACATATTCTCTAAAAGGAACTGAACCATGAAAGTCATCATCTAAGCCATTATAAGTAGCTCTTAATGTAATCAAGTTACCTGTAACCTCTTCCATAGGATTAATGGCTGGATTTGGTACTGGTGGCTCATCTGCAGGAAAAAAAATAGTTTTGGTTGATTTAGATGGTGTGGATTTCAGATTTCTTGGCTCCTCTGAAGTGCTTCCTTTCTCATTAATAGATGCAACTCCTTGTAGTTTTTCTGTCAATATTCGCAAAGCCTCTCTAGTTTCTGCCAAACTATCCACTGTTTGCTTCTGAGTATTTTGGATGTCTTGGAAGAATTTCTTTGCCATCTCATCTGGATCAGCCATACTTTTCCCTTCCTTGGATTTTGTACTTTTACTTTCAACTGGAGGTTTGATCAAAATTTCTTTATTCTTTTCTCGCTGCAAATATCTTTTTTCTCTTTCACTTAGTTGCATGCAACCATAAATTTTGACATTCAGCTGATTAGAAGCAACATGCAACCACCAAATTCACCAAGAACTAACATGCATATGATTAGAAGTAGAATGCAACCATAAATTTTGACATGCAAGATTTGGGTAGTTATGCAAGATCTGGGTAGTTGTCAAAACTAACATGCAAGATCTGGGTAGTTGTCAAAACTAACATGCAAGATCTGGGTAGTTGTCAAAACTGACATGCAAACTTCTACAACCACCAAATTCACCAAGAACTAACATGAAAATGATTAGAAGTAGAATGTAACCATAAATTTTAACATGCAGCTGATTAGAAGAAACATGCAACCATAAATTATGACATGCAAAATCTGGCTAGTTGTCAAAACTGACATGCAAGATCTAGGTAGTTGTCAAAACTGACCTGCAACTTCTACAAACCCTCAGGCTAGCAAGATCATGACTCTGATACCACTGAAATGTCCCTTTTCTGATTTTGCATGATATTTCAAGCCTCAAATCAGATCTTTAAAACCAAACAACTAATATCCGAAAGATCCACCAAATTTCTCAAGAAACCCCAAATCGGGTATGCCGGAAATTGTGCCAAAAGCTTCACAGCTTCACCTATTATTAATAAATCTGAAAGTGGAAATTTTTACAGAAATTTCAGCAGCATAAAAACCTACAAAATTCCATTTCCAGATCCGTATAGCCTTTACACAACAGTTCTCAAATGTAGGACAAAAACTATGCTCATCGGGCTCCCGAAATTAACACAAAAATGCCCGAAAACACCACAAAAACTCTAATAATCTATCTCAGAAGTTTAATCACGTCCCAATACATACATTCAGCTCTATTTTAACACCTTAAAGTCTGAAATACAGCAGCAACCCAAACTGATATGAAATACTCAACTGAAAACACCAAACTCATACAAAAAACCCACCCAAAAACCCACAAATCTGCACTGTTCAGCACAAAGGCAAACTCTGTATGAGCATGCACATGGAATGGCTTCAAACTCCCATCCTTAGCCTTCCTAGAGACCTACAAACTCCCGTTCTTGGGTCTCCCTGGAAACCTGTAAACTCTCGTTCTTGGGTCTCCTTCTCCACAGGTTTGGCAGCCTCTGAAGAATAACAAAGAAATGGGCAAAATCAAGTTCTCCTCCTCCCCAAAATGCCTCCAAACCCCTTAAAAGGGGCCATAACCATAACTCACGTCCAAGAGAGGTTAATGAAACATATTTTAATAATAATTTCATTTATTAGTCCAACGATTTCCAAAGATTAACCCCCCTTTTTCTAAAACTTCACTTTCTTGGGCCTGCCTGTCTTAGCAAAGATTTTTTATTATTATTATTTAAAAAGGGAAAATGACACTATGGCATAAAGCTTGGAAAAGGTATGCCCGATCATGATGGTCCTATAGCTGTCGGGGTCTGATGCTAGCCCAAATTTGTGAATCGGGTAAATCACATGCCTCGACCAAGAAGCATGGAAACTAGTACACACCATCGTATTGAAGAGCACTGGGAGGATGGGGCACATAATCAGAATACCAATCTTTAAAAACTTTTTGTCGGCAGCTCTGCTACATCTCATAACTCTGACGGCCTTACAAACTATAGATGGAGTGAAAAGATGGCAATGGGTGGGGAAGGTAAGATGAGTGGGTCGTTGACCAAGGATATCATAGAGAGTAGAGGCATGGGAAACCAAGGAGTTCCAATCAAGGGTGGAAGGTAGGGGAGGATGGCGAAAGAACAAAGTGTGCCAGAAGGATTTTGGGTTGTGGGCAAGCATGTCGCAGATGGATCTACACTGTTAAGCCACAAATAATCACTTCCTATGATGAATAAGGCGATGATATCAAGAGCCCATCTGAGTGCACAAGGGGGAATGGCCAGAAAAAGATGCATGCAAGGAGTGATGGAAAGACTTACACCCAGCGTCGAACCAAAGATTAATAGGACATGATTTTCGACTAGCAAAGCCAAGGGGGGAGGAGATGTGGTGGGGTATGGAGAGGAGAGTGGACTCCCAGATACCATCAGCAACTTGATCAAATAAGAATGAGGCCTGGGAGGGATTAGTAAAGCAATTTGGGGGGATTAGTAGAAATAAAATTATACCACTTGTAAAGGTTAAACAAACCAACATATTAAGAAAAATAATTCTAAGTAGGACATGCTCTATTAGGATGCATCTAGTTTAGAAGCTTATTGATAGTGTAGGAATATGTACTATGTTTACCTTCTCCCCACAGGTTGAGAACTCCTTATAGAGGTCTAAGTAGTCTTTCTAGTTCTTGGGACATGTTGGATTGTAGCTATGACACTCATATTAAAATCCTTAAATGTAGATAATTTTTCCTCAAAACAATCACTTGTTCGGAACACATCCATACATGATTCATCTATTGTTCTTGGTAAGGTTCTTCTTACTTGAGTTTCTTGCTTCACTTTCACCTCAGGTTTAATCCTCTTTATTCCTACATGTGCTTCATTTTCTCCATCAACAATTGGATGTCACTAAAGTTTTTGATTTTCTCCATATTACTTGAGTTTCTTGCTTGAGCCTTTGATATCACTAATATATCCCAACTCAATCTCCACAAAGAAAACAATAACTTGCAAAGAAAAATTGAACAAAATATAAATGGGAAAATTGATTCTCTTTTGGACAAAGGTATGCTACTATAATAGGAGTACAAGGCCACAAAGGACATAGAGTATAGTTCATCAAAATAGTGGACTTTGAAACTCTAAAACAATAAATAATAGCTCATCACTTTTACAACTCTAAAACAATGAAGAATAACTGATTATTATGGTAATAAGACATCAACGTTACAACTCATAATAGAGAGAGTATAATTATGACTGTCAGTGACAATATGCAAAAGATGCAGTGACCATTGAACCATCAACAAATAGTGGCATTGAACATCAAACTAAAATACATATGCAGTCATGTGCTATAGAAAAAATAATCTAACCATCGACACTAACGACATAGCAGAGATAATGTTTGAAAATAATGGTCATGGCAAGCAAGTAGGCATGTTATTTTACAAAGGCAAAGGGGTACGAGTATGTTGTGATAAACCCAAACCAATGTTACTTGAGTCACAGTGATCAATCTAAATATAATTTTGAGAAATGTGTTAAGGAAATACTATAGTAGTAAACTTATGAAATACAATGAAGTCATTGATGCATCAGTGATGATAGCACTAGGGCAGCATGCTATTGTAGTGGTAACATGCAGCTATAGGAGTTAATGCACTCATTGAGCAATCCCAAATCAAAAGAAGTCATCAACAATAAAAGAAACATTAATTTAATGAATATTATTGATATCTCATGAAAGGAAATTGTGTTGTATAAAGTGACATGACAGTATAATGGAGGTGTTAGCATTGATTAATAATATCATTGGCAATTGCAAGAGATTATTCTTTAATGAACTATGTAAGTGCACTGCCTTGAATGACAGTCAACCATGTTTATAGTTAATATTGATAGTGATCAACAAAGTCATATATTATGACAATGTCACAAAATATGCCATTAAAATAGAGATGGCATAAAACCCCAGGATTTACTCACTAAAGTATTGTGCTAAGAATAAATGAGCTTTTACAAAAATGATTAACTCATTAACGTATCATGCTAAAAAACAATGAGCCTTTACAGTACACAAATAAACAAATAGAAATCCCAAAGAATTTGTTGTAGATTTCTTCAAAATGGAGATGCATGATGGTTTACTAAGTAATAGCATACAAATCAATTATGTCTTGGGGTAGATAACGTCTTCCAAAAGACAATCAATGATAAGAATCAAGTAAGGTATTGTTATTAAAAAGTGCAGGGATAGAAGGTGTTGATCAAACATTCTGAGATTAAAATGAACTTGCCTCGTGTTCATGACTAATGGCTAACATCTCCCCTCAATCTAGCTTGTATATGAGAATCTTTCCTCATCTTTCGTAAATTTTTTGATCTTATAATATAAAGGGAGTGGTTCTCAAGAATAAGAAACTAGTGATTAAAGAAAACACATAGTTATCAATAATGATAAGAGTCTATACGTCTCAAATAATGAGTTAAAATCCAATTCACAATGATAAAAATTTATACTTGACATGAAAGAACATGTCTATAAAACTGTTATTTAGTCATAAATTTATTACAGATTCATAATATAGAATACCCAAAATGGATTCACTCTAGATGCATTCTTCACAAAGTTAATAAGATCAAAAGAGAAAATATTATCTCTTAATAATATGATATTTCCATTGACATTCAGTGTCTTCAAATTTTAAACTCAACATTTATCGTTTGTAGTGTCAGTTTATTTTTAGCATGAATAAGACATTGAGACTAATATAAACTGAACTCAAGCAAGAATCAAGTCCAAAGGGATTGTGATGACCTGGTACAAAATACTCTTCACCGTATTCCAAAAAATAGCGTTCTAAAACAATTTAGGGTGCACCTCTGAGAGCAGGACCTAGATTCATATCTCTATTACTAAATTCAGGAGACTAATTAACAGTATTTGAAATCTTGATTAGCTATAAAAAGTTATTGTTTGCTGGAGACAATTGAAAGATTTTCACCATTCTCCCCATAACCTCCAATTGCGTAAACAAGACCATCCAACACTGCATAAGAAAATTCATAGTGTGCCACATTCATTTATGTTAGTTTGCTCTGTCCAGCACACAGTCCAGTACCAAGGGCTTATCAATCTGGCATTTCCTTATGCCAGAATGGAGTTAAAGCCTAAAGATATCTGAAATCCAATCATCTCACAACCTTAAAACTATCTCATCTAATTGAATTTAATGCCATAAAACATAACTATTTATCTGATTTTAGTTACATTCAATTCACCATAATCAAACCTTTAATTAGATTTTGGTACTCCTGTGTAACCTCTCTAATCACTTACAAATGGGCTATTCTAGATGTTGGTATTAGAAATAGCATGGATAGACTAATCCAATGCCCAAATCTTACCAATTAACACTACTCAAATAAGAATGAGATTCAATTAAGTCTTACCTTGATCATGTCCCTGATATTGATGACCAGAGTAGATGGGTTTAACAGGAATCCATTCACCATCATTACACATTTGTAGCCCTACTATTTCATCATCCTGCAATAAAAAAATCAAAGCATATCCATCTGAATGAGGGCTTATGCCTAAACCCAGATCTGGTCTTGGGCAGGGTCGGTAGTAATTCAATCTCATTCTCTGTCTCATTTTTCCTCACATGTTAAGAAAATAGTTTGGTGGTAGCCCAAGATATTTAGATAAGAGGCAAATAATTTTGTTGCAAAGTCTTTGAATTCAAAGAGCATATTGATCCACAGTTAATTTGCAACAAATGGGCAGCATGATTTGAAAAAAAAAATGAAAATGATGAAAATCAGATGGATAGGAACAGAGCTAATACACCAAGAAATTATTTTGAAATGGACTGTAAAAACTTAATGATGTAGATGTGCTTTTCATACCTACAGCCATTAGAGGCCTAGGATAGCAGAAGAGGCAAAAATAGATTTTACATAATTTTTTATCAATATGAATTAACAAAGATTTGGGTACCTGAAATTTGTTGGCTTTGTTGGCCAGAAGTCCATTTTTCTATCCTGTGGGGGCAGAGTAGTCAAGGATGTCATATCCACCCAGTCTAGTACTTGTTCATCAGAGATTAAAAAAGCCTGGCCATAGCCTTCAAGCACTTGATGAGGAATTCCATGATTCATAGCCTGTAATAGAGATATAGATATCATATTAGTGAAGCAAGCAAGTTAGAAGATTAAAAATAATATGGAACCTGACCCCTATTCTACAACATAATTTATAGTCAATGTTGAAGGTTACCCACTTGAAAAAATCCCCATCCTGACATGCAATGCCAAGCTTTTCTAATTCCTTTTGCCTATAAAGATATGATTCTCCCAAAAAAATGCCCATATCAATAATGAGAATGTCCAATTGATGAGTAGGAACGGCATTTGGGCCCTCTTTCTCTGATCTGATATACCTTTAGGGGAGGCTGTGAAGGTTCTGAGATGCCTAATTCATGAACAATAGGAATTGTACCATCAGAGAGATCAAATATCATAACTGAATTAAACATGATAGTTTTTCAATCTAAATAAACCACCTTATGAGTTCTAACCCCTCACTCTCAAAATTCTGAAGTTCCATCAGATGGATTAAATACCAAGGTAAAATATTTTGTTTATTATTATATGTATTAAATTATATATTTATTATATTTTGTTATGAATATTTATTTAGATTGGTTAATTTTTAGTAAAAGTGAAAATGGGTGGAATTTGAATCTTGATGGCTAGTACAATAATGATACAACTTAATCATCACATTATACTCAAAATTTAATAATTAAATTTATCTTTTATTTTTTAAATTAAGCTAAGACAATCAATCATTTTTACTTGTGTGTGTATATCTATATGCATATTTATGTATATTTATATATGTACATGCACATATTAATTGGAAATAATTACATTCTCAATAGTATCACATACCTTGCTATACTCTCTACTCGTGTAATATTATTTTTCTTGTCAGCTTTATACTTTCCATCCAAAATAAGAGCCTACCACTTAGCCTCAAGAACATAGGGTGGACACTCATACCTGGGGTTATCCTGTAAAAAAAATTTGTACTAGTCCCTAATATACTTCAAACATAAACCATCTTTTTCAAGGAGCTTGTTTCTCTCGAATGCATGAGGTCCAAAGAGTTGGGTCATGCTCTCTATAAGATCATCCTTCAACGGTTTGTCTTGGTTACTCCACCTTTTAAGTAAAAAAAAAACATGTTAGACTCATAAATGAAGTGAAGCTACCTTTAATATAGTTCAAGAAATGGATGAAAAGAAAAACTATTCTAGCAATGATATGAAATCAAAATAGTGGTTTGGGATTTTAGTTAGGATATAATGTTCCACCAGGTACACAGGGTGGGCCCGAATATTTGCAAACACTCATCACCAAGTTTTCTCCAAAAAACATCATTCCCTAGAAAACAATCATGGGATCATTAGTCGATGAAGAGTGATCAAAAACTAAATTACTATTATATCACAATAGAATAATAATAACTTTAAAGTACCTGGAACTTTGGCTACTTTTAATGGAATGCCTTCATCGTCATTGATGATCAATATGACATCCTTCACCATTCCTGTACTAGGAACATAGGAACATCTAGGAAATGATGATGCAGCTCCTATTGCAAAAAGTTTCATAAGTTTCATAAGTCTTTGTCCCAAATTATAAAAGAACAAATGATAATTGATGTTAAAAAGTTGTAAAAAAAACTATTTGTTGCTGTCACAAGAGAGAAAAAGAGGGATTTGTGTACCAATAGACGGTGCAATAGTTGATGCTTGTAAGTTGCATGTTATTGACTCAGCAGTCGAAAAGAGATTTGTGGTTGTCCTGAATGGAGGCGGAATCTTCATAGGATTCAATTTATTTGAAGCTGAAGAATAAAATTGTTAGAGCATGCATAAATATAGAACATGTGGACTAGCATGGACAAGATTGTTAGAGCATTAAAAATAAGGATTGGTCGAGCATGTATTGTCAATGATTATGATCATTCCTATATATATTCAGTGGAAAACACAAGTGGGGAACATGCGATCTACCTGAACCACCTGCAGCACCCTCATCATGGGAACGGGACTCGAAATCATGCAAAAAACTCTATAAAGACAACACATCCATATTTTAATTAATGCCATAAAAGAGCATAAGATAAAAACCATTATTGAACTCTTGTTATAATTAAAAAACTCATTCATACTTACTTTTAAGGTTTCAGAGTTGTGCAACAATTCAGATCCCCTATCTCTTATTTCCTGAGTAGTAGGCTTTATGCTTGCCAAATGTATAATTTCTCTGCCAATTTTCTTTAGCAACTTTTTAATTGAACTAATCAGGTCATTGGTCTATCTACTAAATCAATATAGAAAGGGTCCTCCTCAGGGGGGGGGGGGGGGCTACTGATCAGGGACTGTAGGTTCCTTTCCCTCCCTCTTACCACTGGCCCTCTATGACAACAATAGTATTAGTATTATCAAAATTACTCCAAAACAATGAAGAAAACAATATTAAAAAAATAACATTTTTCTTCTATCTAGTTTGCACAATTACAATGAGTTTTACCTGCTCATGTGTAGATGAGCCGGGAACATTGCCAACATCCCCTCTGGGCGGTTGCTCCATATTGTGCCCCTGTGTCAAAGATCAAGTATAAAAATGTTAGCCAAAAATTTATTGACTAAATGGCATGTTGGAGTCATTGATTAGAAGTTTGTTCAATAGTATGTACCCCCCCATGATAGCAGCCTCGTTTGTATCTATGCGGTTCAAATTTTAATCAATAAGAAGCTCTTCCCCTACACATATTGATTTTATTGCACAGATGAATACACAATTTCCCTCACGTGCCTCAAATATGCAATTGGGTTGCTTTATAGTTGACCCAGGTCATGTACTATTTATAAAACCCGCAATATTCCCTATTGCTTTTGGCCTTCCGTCAATGTATATAGCCACACTTTTACTTTGATTATTGTCCTGCTATTGTATATAATTTTTCGAGAGGGCATACCTACACATACTTTTTTTTTATTGAACAATATGCATCCAACTTTTGTAATAGTAACATGGTCCAACATACTCCATCAATTCAGAAACTTTGTTGTAAGACACCTTTATGCCATCCATAGAAAATAGGCCCAAACCATGTAATGATGATGGTGCTATGCGATATATCCTCTCGTTAACACAAAAATCAATGTTTATTGGAGGAAGTTCCTTGGGTACCCAATGTTTCTATAGATCTTGGTACCTCAAGGGCAACTCGATGTCGCCTTTTGTCTCATCATCATAAGAACATGACCCCCCTTGAGCAAGGAAAAATTTCATGCATTTATTGAATTTTCTTCTAATCCTTTGACCTCTAGTTAATCTCCCTATTCTAGATAAACTGCATGTCTCACTTTCCTCTTCTATTCCTATATTTCCCTCACTCAAGGAAGACACTTATGAAAAATACCTATTCGTTGGTACCTACAAATGGGAGAGATCTTAGAAGACATCAATATCACTATTGATAAGTGTATTGAATAGATTGTCTATAAGGAGTATTGACTTATACCTGTCGACCCATGAGACTGTGTGGGATGCTCTTGAAAGGGGTTCAGTTTCCTGCAAATGTAATTCAATTATTATGAGCATAATCACATCATAATCATAATCACATCCATCATAAGAATCACATAAAAATTAAAAAAATTAAAAGGTACATGATATAACACTTAAATTAGGCTCACATTATAAGCCTACTAGGGAAGTAGGCCTAGCGAAGGGCTAAAACTGGGTTTTTGTATCAGCTGATGAGTCGAGGGCTTAGTCACCTTGGGGACATGCTATTTGAAGTTTTTTGATGTTTGTGGAGGTGGAGGAAACACCTAGTTAAGGTGAAGTCAAGTTTGGTACCTATTGAGGCATTGTGAGCATTTGATAGTTTGTTGATTAGATTGCTTAGATGAATCCATTGGATGGATTGAGGGACATTCATGGGATTATTCATAAGATGTAGAACCTAAGGTGGCATAAGGATTTGGTGTGCACTCTGATAGGTTATGGAGTTGGCTTGGATCAAGGATAGGGATCTTATGAAGATGCTTGGTTGGTGTTGTGAGAACACTATGGAAGTCCCTCTTGCTATGAATCATTGCAAGTCCACCTAGGGTCTCTGCATCACCTATAGAGGTAGAATTATTAACCAACAAATTGGGTAAGCACTTATATTATGTTGAAACTTGTAGCTTTTAAATAGATAATGAATAAACTATGTAACCATATATATAAGACAAATATATTTCTATCAAGAAATGAATATTAAATAGATTAAGGATTGATGGCATACCTCTAAATTCCATCATCATCATCCTCATTGTCATCATCATCATCATCATCATATTTCCTTGCATGTTCTTTATAGGTTGCATTGAGGTGGGGAATAGAGCAGGGAGTAAGTGTGATACCTAAGAGCTTTAATAAAGAGAGGATAACTACCAATTTTCAAGTTTGTAGTGTCATCTACCACGGACTGTTTTACAAAATGTATCTGCTACAAAGAGACCCCACTTGAAGGAAATCTATGAAGAGTTTATGAGAACTCTTAAACACTTGATAAGTAGGAGATAATTTCCACAGCAAGTCAAATCAAATAGTTAAATCCTAATAGCAATATCACAACTCTTAAACACATTTTGATGGAATTCTCTCACTGCGTTGGGATTGCATAAATCGAAATGATAACCTTTAAGAGAAAACTAAATGAATTGGTAAAATAAGAATTCTTGTGAATAAATGAAACTATTTTATCTCAGAGAGAAAATAGTACAAAGAAAATGTCCAAGAATTGCAGGCTATGCAGACAACAAATTTTGCATGACAATCTATGATTTTAGGTATAAATAATTCATATGATACTAAAATTCGTTGTTGAGATTGTTAGAGAAAAATTATTTATAAAATGTCTAGGAAATGTCTGAAATGCCAAAGCTTGGAACGGAAAACCTCTTAAGAAAAACATGGAATTTTTTTTTAAACAATGCTAGTAAAAGGTCTTTTATGCAGCCCTCTTAAAGGCTTGGGAAAACATAGCGATGTATTAGATATAAATTAATAAACAAAGGTACCTATGAATTGAACCCAAAGTCAAGTTGCAAAGAACAATGCAGTCAATTTATAAGCCTTCTTATTGTGCCGACAACATCTTTTCTCTGGAAATTGGCCTTCGCAATTTGGATGTGATGATGCACACTGTGACTCTATCTCATCCACCCTTGGGGCACTCAACTTTGCATGATTATTCTTATCTGCCAAATGGGTGTCAAGATTGCAAGTACCAAAAATATTTAGAACACAAGACATGAAAATGAAGAGGACTATCAATTCCTTAACGAATGTCATGTCCATTGTATTCGCAGTTCAAAAACTTGTAAAGAATCAAATAAGATGTTTTCTCTACATATTCAAAGAGGAAAGAAATAGCTTGGACATTAGAATTGTTTGTAACTTGAAGGCTTAGACTTCTTCTAATTATAGTGAGTGACCTATGTGAAAAGCAAAGACTACATTCCCTTAACTGCTCGTGACTAGGGTTTATTACCTATTACGTTGGTGCATCTTTAGGGAGTTCGACCAAAAAATTTGCACAAGAAGATTTTAACTTCATAAATTTCCTATCCATACCTTTTGCCGCAGACTGCAGAGATGGATTCTGAATGTAATGCCCTGGTTTCGCGCCACAAACCGTAGAGATGCATTCGTAAATATAAATTACCCAAATGACCAATGCACTTTTTGTTTTTTTTCCTTATATCCCGTTAATGTCACAATTGTGATGTTGTCAGGTTATAATTTTTTTTTAAAAAAGCCAAAAATGCTTTGCATTTGCCCACTGTTGCAAATTGAAGTCGCAAATGCACCCCTAATGTATTGGTGCATGAAAACATATATTTAGGGTTCCTAGGACCCCTAGGGACATGTACCTCTTATATTCCAATGGGTAGAAATGGATCATAGGGTATCATATAACCCCTTTCAACCCATTACATCAGAACATATGTTCCTAGGGGTCCTAGGACCCTTATCATCATGTGTGTTGCATTTTAATGGGTCAAAATCATATGACCCCTTTCAACCCATTACATGATAATATATGTTCCCCTAAGACCCCTAGGGCCATACATGTTGTGTTTCGATGGGTCAAATACCCTATGACCCCTTTCAGCCCATTACATGGCAACATATGTTTTAACCCCTAGGAATGCATGTTGTCATGTAATGGGTCAAAAGGGTCATAGGATACTCTATGACTCATTTTGACCCATTGGAACATAGCATGTATGTCTATATGGATCCTAGGACCCCTAGGAATATATGTTATCATGTAATAGGTCAAAAGGGGTCATAGGATACTCTATAACTCATTTCTACCCATTGAAACACAATATGTATGTCCTTGGGATTCCTATGACCCCTAAGAATGTATGATGTTGTATAATGGGTTGAGAGGGGTCATAGGATATCTCATGACACATTTGGACTCACTGGAACACATGTATGTCCCTGGGGGGACCCCTAGGAACATAGATTGTCATATAGTTTATTAACTTAGGTTACTAATATATATAATATATATGATATATAATTATATAATAATATACAATAAGTACTAACTGTATATAAAATAATTATATAGTAAATAATAATTATAATTATTTAATACTCTATAATAAATTTTAGTAACTATATATAATAAATTTTATTAACTGTATATAATAATTTTAGTAATTTTTAGAATTAGAGGATTTGAAGAAGAGATTTTGATAAGTATGAGGTCCTTATCAAGTATTGATTACATTCACAAGGTTAATATGAGGTCTACATTTTCCTTGTGTTAGATTGTCAAGAAATTGCTCTACAGATTAAAAGTTGGTTAGTGAGTGATTCAAAGCATTCATCCAACCTTGCATAGAATCAAAAATAATATTCAAGAATCTTTTATTTTCAATGCTATGTTATAGATCTAAAAGTATTTTCCTATACTTGCTTTAGGGAGCTTATAGATACAAAGGGTTAGTTATTTTTCATTCTTTTTGCTATCTCTAAGTTAGAAGACTTGAAGTCTATTGTTTGCTAAAATTGGATTAGTTTTCAATAGTATTATATAAAGGGAGTGGTGATTAATCTCAAGGCACACACACCTAAATCCTGTAGAATATGAAGGGAAGATGACTAATTAGCCTTATCAATTGGTCCTATTGGTTTGATTGGAAATATTTTTCATGGTTTTTAGTTAACTCCTAAGTATTTTCCACGTCACAAGAAGTAATTGAAATCCTATCAAATCATAAGCCAAACAATGTCTTAAGCTATCAAAGGCTTATTAGTAGATTATGTTTGATAAGACTTAGTTTCTTTTATGTAATTATCAGTCTATTGTATTATTAAGACTAATGGCCTTATTATCTTTTGATGAGGACTTATATAGATATCAAATTGAGCTATTGTATTATTTTGATAAAGTCCTTTCTTAGGGTGTTGTATAGTTCATATGTTATTAGTTTGATTTTTTTTATTTGTTTAAGATTAGTTTTGAATTTTTATGCGTTGCATCATTTGATTAGTGTTTATTTGGAGTGGTGAATTCTTATAAATGTTAATCCCTCAAGTGTTAGTTTTTGATTTTCCAAGTCTTATGTATTTATTCTTTAGTGTGAAACAGGGGTGTTTTATATTTGGAATTTGTTTATTTTTTTAAGATTTTTTTTGACTTTTAATGCATTGCATCATTTGATTAGTGTTTATTTGGAGTGGTGAATTCTTATAAATGTTAATCCCTTGAGTGTTAGTTTCTGATTTTCCAAGTCTTATGTATTTATTCTTTAGTGTGAAATAGGGGTGTTTTATATGAGTTATATGTCTCTTTGTGATGTTTTTAGTGATTGGGTTATTCATATCTTAACTATTAGTATAATTTGTTTAAGCTATTTTGTTACTATCATTTTCCTTCTGATTATTTTAAAATGATGTATTGTTTGTCTTAATGGTGCAGGAGCACCTAGGAAGACAAGAATACTAGGCCAGAGTTTATAGTATGATCTATTTTATTTTATTTTGTTCATTCATGATGTATTAAGTAAATTTTATTCAATGTAACTTTGAAAGACAAAATTGTAAAAGTTGTCAAATATGTAAGTAAATATTGTCATAAAATTTGGCAATATGAAAAATATGATGCAAGAGAGAAGGTGAAAGGTCATAGGAGTATTTGGATGGTTTAAAACTATTTAAAATGTTATAAATACCATGTATTGGTCATTCCAAATCAGAATGAGAAGGAAGAGAACATTTTGGTATTATTTTGTACATTCATTCCTAGTTATTTTGATTGGTGTTCACTATTTTTATGTCATTTCAAGGCCTTTTACAGATATTTATGACCTAGAAACCATATATAAGATATATATTTAGATATTAGGATGAATTATCTTCATTATCCTTTTGGTTTGGATTAATTATATTCCGTTTTGAAGAAGTTATGCATATTTTGGTGAAAGTGGTTATTTATAGATTTTGGATTGCCTAGCAGAAGTCATGTTGCAGAACTTGGTGCTCATAGATATGAATGATTTATGATCTCTAGATAGATTCATTGGAAAGATATAGGAATAACACTTCTTTTCCCTTTAGTTTGGATCATTTTTTCTGAATATTTGTGGAAGTTATGAATCTTTTAGTAGAAACTAGTTTTTGTAATATCTTCAATGGAATTGTAGGCACAACTTTGCATGAATAAAATGATTTATGAATTTTAACAATTAATGGCTTAAATATTTGGAAATTAGACTCATGAAGGATTAATATGAAAATGGTTTGGGATTATTTGGTTTTGGTTTGTGAAACATATTGGGTAAGTGCACCAAGTTGTGGTGCCAAAAGGGGGGTATAAGTGGACACCTTTTTCTTGAAATCTGCAATTTTTGAACTTTAAAAAGAATTTGAAGATAGTTATGCTCAAAATTTGAAGGATGAAAAAATCAAAATTCATAGTCCTTTAAATCTAGTTTCTAAACTACTATTTTTTTTTTCAAAATGGTTTAGTTTTAAGTCCTCAAAATAGGGGGCCACAAAAAGTGTTACTGTTTATTCCAAAAAAACATAACACAATACAAAGTGTTGCCCCCCTAAAATTTTAACTTTTTTTTTTGAAATTCTTTAATCGCTCTAGTCAAAAGTTACTTAACACTATGTAGTTTATCCTAGATTTTTTGGGTAATTTTATAATGTGTTTTTTTTAAATGAATTTTTCAACTAGATAGATCCCAAAAATGTGAAATATCTATGTGCTCCCCTTAGAAATAACTGAAAACTAATCTAAAATCAAAAAAAAAAAAATTCAAAGTGTGTGGAATGGAGTTTAGTTTCTAAAAAACTAAGTTGTTGCAAAATTCAATGAACGAGCTAAAATCTATAGCCCAATTAGTACATGGTGGTTTTTGACAAAAAATTAACATAGATTCAAAAGAAATTATGGATAAAAGGCTTGAAATAGTTCAAATTAAAAATAAATTATATGGTTAGGTTGCTAACATAGAGACCTACAATGTCATTTAACCTGATCTTATCGATACCCAACCACGAGGAATATTGAAGGAGAGCACACAAGAAAAATCAATCATTTTTTGTATGTTTTTGGAAAACACATCTTAGACCTATTTATAAACTCCAAACCTTTGGGTTGGATCTCCAAGGCAAAACCAAGCCTTAGGCTTGGTTTTAATGCAAAGCTTTCAGCACATGCACCCTATAGCATGCATGTGCTATAGTGCATATGTCCTACTAAAAGCATTTGAATTCTCAATAGCATGCTAGCACTATAGGGTGCACACAATATTGAGACCTAAGTAGTGCAGAGTTGCAAAGCATGAGTGAGAGAGAGTGGGGGGGTGGGGGAATGGCTATGTGTGTGAGAAAGAGAGAAAGAGATAGAGAGAAAGTATGGGATGGGAGAGGGGAGAGAGTAGGGGATGGGAGAGAGAGGAAGTGACAAAGAGTATGGGTGGCAGAGAGAGTACAAGATGGGAGAGAGGAAGTGAGAAAGAGTAGGGGTGGAAGAGAGAGTACGGGATGGGAGAGAGAGGAAGTGTGAGAGAGTAGGGGTGGTAGAGAGGGTATGAGATGAGAGAGAGAGGAAGTGTGAGAGAGAGTAGGGGTGGCAAAGAGAGAGTACGAGATGGGGGAGAGAGATTGAAAGTAGGGAATAAGAGAGAGAGGAAGTGTGAGAGAGAGTACAGGGTGGGAGAGAGAGATTGAGAGTAGGGGATGGGGGAGAGAGAGAGTAGGTAGTGGGAGATGGAGTGGGAGATGGAGAGTGAGAAAGAGGAGGATGGGAGTGCATGTGTGTGAAAGAGAGAGAGTAGGGAATGGGAGAGGGGGGAGACAGAGTAGCTTGAGAGAGAGGAGGCAATGGGAGAGGAAGTGGGAGAGAGAGAGAGAGAGAGAGATTGTGTGTGTGTGTGTGTGTGTGTGTGTGTGTGTGTGAGTGAGTGAGTGAGAGAGAGAGAGAGAGAGAGAGAGAGAGAGAGTAGGTAGTGGGAGAGGGAGTAGGAGAGGGAGTGCAAGTGAGAGACAAAGTAGGGGATGGGAGAGGAGAGAGGGGAGATGGGTGTGTGTGTGAAAGAGATAGAGTAGGGAATGAGAAAGGGAAGAGAGAGATAGAGAGAGAGTAGGGGATGGGAGAGAAAGAGATTAGGAAATGGTAGAGGAAGTGGGAGAGGGAAACATAGGGGGGATCAGAGTGTATGTAAGAGAGAAAGTAGGGGATGGGAGAGAGTGTGAGAGTGTGAGAGAGAGTAGGGGTGGCAGAGAGAGAGAGTGATAATAGTAGATGGGAGAGAGAGGGAGAGAGTGAGAGAGAGATAGTAGGTGATGGGAGAGGGAGTGGTAGGGAGAGAGAGGGGGAATGGAAGTGTGTAAGGGAGATAGAGAAGGGGATGGGAGAGAGTAGATAGTGGGAGAGGGAGTGCAAGAGAGAGAGGGGGGGGGAATGTGAATGTGTATAAGAGAGATAGAGTAGGGGATGGGAGAGAGTGTGAGATTTTAGGAGAGAGTAGGGGGTGGCAGAGAGAGCTCATATAGGATGGGGGGAGAGAGGGACAAAGAGAGAGAGAGAGAGAGAGAGAGAGAGAGAGAGAGAGAGAGAGAGAGAGAGAGAGAGTAGGGGATGGGAGAGAGTGTGAGAGAGTAGGGGATGAAAGAGAGAGAGTGAGAGGGGATGGGAGAGAAAGTAGAGAGGGAGAGAGAGTACTTGAGAGAGAGAGAGAGAGTAGGTAGTGCAAGAGGGAGTGGGAGAGGGAGAGAGAGGGGGGGATGGGAGTGTGTGTGACAAATCTAGAGAGTAGGGGATGTGAGAGGAGAGAGAGAGGGGGGATGGGAGTGTGTGTGTCTATGAAAGAGAGAGAGTAGGGGATGGGAGAGGGGAGAGAGAGAGTAGGGGATGGGGGAGAGAGAGTACATGGTGGGAGAGGGAGTGGGAGAGAGAGAGGGGGGGGAATGGGAATGTGTTTAAGAGAGACAGAGTAGGGGATGAGAGAGAGTGTGAATGTGAGAGAGAGTAGGTGGTGGCAGAGATCTTGTATGGGATGGGAGAGAGAGTGAGATTAGGGGATGAGAGAGTGTGAGAGAGAGTAGGGGATGGGAGAGAGAGAGAGAGAGAGAGAGAGAGAGATAGTAAGGGATGGGAGAGAGAGAGAGAGAGAGAGAGAGAGAGAGAGAGAGTAGAGAGGGAGAGAAAGAACTTGAAAGAGAGAAATAGTAGGTGGTAGGAGAGGGAGTGGGAGAGGGAGAGTGAGACATATAGGGGGATGGGAGTGTGTATGATAGATCTAGAGAGTAGGGGATGGGAGAGAAGAGAGTGAGGGGATAAGAGTGTGTGTTTCTATGAAAGAGAGAGAGTAGGTGATGGGAGAGGGGAGAGAGAGAGTAGGGGATGGAGGATAGATAGTAGGTGGTGGGAGAGGGAGAGAGTGAGAGTAAAGGATGGGAGAGAGTGAGAGAGAGAGAGATTAGGGGATGGGAGAGAGTGTGAGAGAGAGTAGGGAGAGGGAGATAGAGAGAGGGGGATGGGAGTGTGTGTCTATGTCTGTGAAAGAGAGAGAGTAGGAGATGGGAGAGAGAGTCAAAGTGTGAGAGAGAGTAGGGGGTGGCAGAGAGAGAGAGAGAGTATGGGATGGGAGAGATAGAGTGAAAGGATGGGAGAGAGTGAGAGAGAGAGAGTAAGGGTTGGCAGAGAGAGAGAGTACAAGATGGGAGAGATAAAATGAAAGGATGGGAGAGAGTGAGAGAGAGAGAGTAGGGGGTGGCAGAGAAAGAGCACAAGATGGGAGAGACAAAGTGAAAGGATAGGAGAGAGTGTGAGAGAGAGTAGGGGATGGGAGATAATATCTATAGAAGAAAGAGTTTAAGGGATGGGAGAGGGGGGAGAGAGAGAGAGAGAGAGAGAGAGAGAGAGAGAGAGAGAGAGAGAGAGAGAGAGAGAGAGAGAGAGAGAGAGAGTAGCAGATGGGAGAGAGAGAGAGAGAGAGACTAGGTGGTGGGAGAGGGAGAAAGAGAGGGGGGATGAGAGTGTGTGTAAGAGATAGTAGGCGATGGGAGAGAGTGTGACAGAAAGTAGGAGGTGGTAGAGAGAGAGAATAGGATGGGAGTGAGTGAGTGGGTGTAGGGGATGGGAGAGAGTGAGAGAGAGTAGGGGATGGGAGAGAGTAGGGGGATGGGGGGGAGAGAGAGAGAGAGAGATAGTAGTCAGTGGGAGAGGGAAGATGGGAGTGTGTGTGAGAGATCTAAAGAGTAGGGGATGGGAGAGGAGAGAGGGTGAGAGACAGAGAGAGAGAAGGTGGTGGGAGAGGGAGAGCGAGAGAGAGAGAGAGAGTAGGATATGGGAGAGGGGAGAGAGAGAGATTAGGGGATGGGAGAGGGGAGAGAGAGTAGGGAGAGATAGAGAGTGATGTGTTTTGGCATAGTGCATACGTGCTTTATAGTACGTATGCACTATAGTGTGTATGCACTATGTAAAATCACCTAAAAATAGTCAAAAAGAAACTTTAAGGCCCATTTCATCCATTCTCTACTTTTGGTCTATTGTGCACTCTATTATTCTGACAGAAATCATGGGTTTCAACATAGAAAACACTATTTCAACACTTTTTGAAGCCAGCAAACACCAAATTAAATCATTGGATAGACGATTTGAAGATTTTTTGAATATTCCTTGTATAGAAAAGATTAGTGCAATCCATTTTAAATATTGTTTGATGATATATAGATACAAATTTGATTATAATTTGACATGTTGTTTAATATATAGTGAATTCATTGAAAATAGTATGTTTGAATGAAATGTTATTTCGAAATCGTTAGAAATTTGACAAGTTGTTTGATATATAGTGTGTATTCATTAAAATAATTATAGTATTTATATGCATTTGAATAATTTTTAATTTACACATGTTGTAAGTAATTTAGATGTTTGAAAAATTTGAAATGTAGAAATCATCATCATGCCAAGGAAGAAACCAAAAACTCAAACAAATGAAGATAGGGAGAGAGATTTGGAAATTAAAAGAGATAAAATGAAATTACTACGTGAACAAAGAAAATTGCAAAGAAATAATGAAGAATTGACTTTCAAAGAGGATCAAGAACCACTGGTACAAAGAAACAAAGAGGAAGAATTGGAAAGACAAAGAGAATGAATGAGACTGTTACGCTCAAGAAGACAACTGAATTGTGGAGCCACACCATCTTCCAATGTTGGAGTCATATCATTTGCTACACCATCTTCCAATTTTGGAGGCATATTGTCCACTCATGTTGAAGAGACACTAATTTTTAGATCCAATGATGTACACACTCCATCATGTCATGTTGAAGGCACAATATCAACACATCAAGTAGGTGATATTCCATCTTTTGTATCTTATTACCAAAGCACATCATCTTTGATTCAAGTTATGCAATACACTCAACCTTATGTCAATGTTCACAATGTTGAGGAAATTGAAGAGATTATAACACCTTCTAGAATTTTTTTTAGAAGACCAAAATATTTCATTGATATTGATACTAACATTTTGAAATCAATTCCTAATAAGATTAGCAAGCATACTTGTCAAAGAAAAATTAATTGTATGTGGAGATTTTTTTTGAAGAATTAAATATTACAAGTCAATGCCAATTATTTTTTGAAATGATGAGGAATTTGAAATTTAGGCCTATCATGAAGATTATTGGGCTAAGAATGATGGATGATTCAAATGAAAAAAACATTGTAAAGAATCTAATGAGTTCTTATGACAAATTGGGTTCTAAATCACACACTGAAGATAGTAATATCACAAGACGAGTACTTACATTGAAAAAAGTAAGTAGCCAAATGAAGAAATCTCAACTCATGACAAAGACAAGAAAAATATTAAAAATTGGTAGAGGTACTCTAAGGAGATCCATGCTAAGGCATGAGAGATTGGAAGATCTAATAAAAAATGAGTTATGGACATTTAGCAGTAGACTACCACAAAAAGATAAAGAAATTAGTGAAGCTTTGAAATCATTGATCAAAGATTTTTGGAAAAATAACACACGTGTTTCCCCTAATCTAAGAGATGTTGTAAGAAGAAGAATTGGTAGCCAAAATCACGACCCACATGTGAAACATTTTTTGGACTCAACTCAGACACAATTTTTCGCAAAACTTATTGGTATGTATCCTCAAATTTGAATAAGTCAAAGATTTTTTGAGATGGGTAAACCTTTTTATGTAAAGATAAATCACATGTGCACAACTTGTTGTTTTAGCATACATATTTAATTTTCTAACCATTTTGATTTTTTTAGGCATATATGTGTGTTTTTGCATTTTCAGTTTGTTTTGCAGAATTGTGACATTAATGAGCCACCAAGATCTTCAATGGAATTCATATCCAACATTTTATGTGAAATAGGAGGCGGCCAAACATTTTACAAGACATCATGCTTGGATGGTATGTGTTTATTTTGTGGTTCTTTACAACTTTTATCAAATTGTCAACATATTGATAGTACGCATGCAATTGGAAATGAAATAATAGATTACAAAAAATTTAAGACAGTGACATATGCTCTAAAAGATGGGAAACATGGTAAAAGATGTGATATGGTCATTGAAAAGATTCTAGTGTATGAGTTCATGAAGAGTTTTTGTGAAAAGCTTATTTACAAGTATGCAAGGCATACCCATAGAGCTCGATGGTTGGATTTACAATTCAAGTTGTGCAAGGATACGTTTCCACTAGATTCCATTATTTTGGTTGTAGATTTCATAGAGAACTACACACTACAACCACAAAATGAGGGGCAAGCAAAGTATTATACTTCTCAATAGGTTTCCATATTTGTTCACATAATATTCATGCATTCACCTACAAGTATAGAGGATGACAAGAAGATTTTGAGGGAGTACCATTTTTACATCAGCAATGATCGATCACATTCTAAATAGTTTGTACATGGTTGTTTTCAACTATTTTATGGAGATTTGGCTAACAGGGGCATAACATATTGTCAGCACATTATTTTCTTAGACAATTATGCATCTTAATTCAAGAATGCATGAATGTTCTAGTGGTTGAGCAGGATTCACAGGTTGTGTAGAATTCAATATATGTGGAATTTTACAGAAGCTAGTCATGGAAAGGGAGAGCACAATGGTAAAAGTGCATGCATCAAAAGAGCCCTAGCTCATGAAGAACTAAAGTACAAAGATGGAGCAATATTGATGGATACAAAATCCACTATCCAATGGTGTAATGGTACAATGGGTCTAGGTAAAGAAGGTGAGTCTATGGTTCATAGATTTTTTTGGTTGATAGATAATACTGACATTGCACCATATCAGGATTGTTGCACACTAACAGCATCTAGTGAGTTACACTCTTTTAGAAGCTCTGATGCAAGTTCATGGACTATCCACACACAAAAAATGGCATGTTATTGTCCATCATGTGCAAAGGAAAATTGGGATGACTAAGTCAACTAAATGGGTGGACAAATGGGATATATAGGTTTTAGACCCAATTGACACCTATCGTCACCCACAAGGACTAGAAATGGTAGAGATGGATTTGTCTATTAACTTTGACCGCTTGTCAGATCTAGTGCAACCTAGTAATATATATATTTATATATATTTCTAATTTCAATATGTAAATTTATAACTTTTACCTAAGTATTTTCTAAATTAATGACTGCATTTTTTACATTTGTCACTGCAAGCCATGTTTTTGTTGTTATTACACTTGAAGACAATGAAGAAGGGACAAATTATTATTTTTTTCATTACGTCCAAGCCAAACAAAAATTGGATAACTTGGTTATAGATGGTGAAGGTTTAGAGTACCATGTTGGTGCAGTGGTTGTAATTGGCACATGGTTTAGATGATATTCTATGAAGAACCCTAACTTGTGGTTATTCGAGGATTGGCAAACAAAGAGGAAGATTCTTCATTATTCAAACCTTGTTGTCGCATCAAATGTCCACTTGATAAAATATGGTGTAAAACCACATAATAAGATTCTTTGGAAAGTTTGCGAGTCAGACCATGAGCCAATACTTGAGACATTAAAATGTAGAGCAAATCTAGTTGGCTCATTAGACTAAATAGGGAGAGAGGGAGAGAGAGAAAGTGTGATCAATTCCAGGATCCAAATACAATGTTCCAACCTCTCACTCAAGACTATCCACATGACAAGGTGGGTATTGTAATTATGTGTGAGTGATGAGATAAGTTTAAATCACAGATTTTATATTTTGATTTATTTAGGATCTAGATACATTATTTGAATTTATATTATATTCTTTAATAGGACCCATTTTTAGATTAGTCGTTTGAATAAGTGGAAGTTTAGAATTTGTTGTTTAGATCAAAATGTAATGAAAGAACATGAAAATTTTAGAATGTGAATGCTTTGTGATGTAAATTCATGATTATGTGCATGTAACTAGAAACTTCAAATTGGCGAAAGCAAGGATACAATGGGAGAAGTTTTCAATACTCATCAAGCAAGGGTTATCATAAAACTCAGAAAGCAAGGATTTGTACAAATGGATAATTCTTAATGACAAGCCAAATTCAATTTTTTTCATTCTCAAATTTTAGTGGATTAATCTTATCTTAGATTTTTTACTGTGCTAATTCTTCATTTGCAAGTCACCAAAGAAGAGGGCTAATAAAGTCAAAGCACCAGCGATAAGGGGTGAGATGCCAAAATCATCTACGAAACAATATTATCAATTCGCATCCTCAATGTTTATTAATGCTTTTTGTTCAAATACCATTGTATGTTAATCATCTTATGCCTAGGACTGAAGAGGATCACAATCATCAAAAAGTAAGAAGGAAAACAAGTCTCAATCTGATGACAATGGGGCAGTTACAGATATAGCTCTCTCTAAGGATAATGTTGATCAGCTAATGTATAAGTTGAGAGAACCAAAAGACTTTTGATATTTTGATATTTTTGGGATGTTGTTTAAAATAATGTCAACACTTGATGAAACCAAATATTATGAGTGGAACTTAGTATTTTTGTATAAGCATGTCTAGATCCCTAAAAATAGTCAATGAAAAATACATTTAAAGAGGTTTCTTAGATTGTGCACATTAAATATGTCCATGTCAAATTTTTTGAAATTATTCCATACTATGATTTTGAGGTGACCATTCAATTAAGCAATAAAATGATATTAAAAAAGAGGTGCAAAATAGAGATTTCTCATGTTTTTCTTCTCTTGTGTGCATGTGGGATAGTTTTACTTTTGTTTATTGTGTGCTAGACCAGTTCTTTCTTATTGATGACACAACCACTTATAATAATGATGCATATAAAATATTGTATTCATTGGTACCCTTTCACTTAAAAATCATGCCACATTAATGAGGTTGGTCAAGTCCATTTTTATTCTTTTTTTTTACATTTGCCCAATAAGGCACTCAAATCGAGGTTTCTTCATTTTCTTTTTTTGGGTGTGGGGGGGAGTTGGGTGGGGTACATTAAGATGGGTTACCAAAAGCTGATGGGCAGCCAACATGCTTTTATTATAATTCCTTCTATGCATGTTTTGGCCCATGAAAAGATAATTATTCAAATTACTATATTTAACTTGCCTTATAACTCTTCCCTTCAATATCTATGACAATATTTTCCGACATGTTTGTTGTACTCTTCATGTTGTAAATAAATTGAAACAGATTAAGTGATGCTATATGCATTTGAAGCAAGGGACTCATTTAACCCCAAGTGCATAGAAGGGTTGTTAGGGAATTTCCATAAGCACAAACTAAGGATGGAAGATATATGAGCTAATTGATCAAATGAATAATATGAAGTCTAATGAAGTTATTCACACCTCAATGCTCATCAAATGAAGATCGAATGCATTGCAAAAATGTCATATGAAGTGAGATGATGGAAAAGTTCTTGAGCTTGCCTATGGTCAAAATAAAATTTTAAAAAACCAATCCCAAAAATGGATTGGAACACTAAAGCACTCAAGACTAAAAAGGATAAAATGAACAAATTAGTTGAGAGGAGTGAAAGATATTTGAAGGAAAAGAAGAAGCAACTGAATCTAGAGATGGGAGAATCTTTAGAGGGTAAGGTGAAGGAAGAAGAGTAGCAACAAGAACAATAACAAGAAGTGCCTCACAAAGCAATAAACACAATGGAATACAAAGAACTTTAAACAACTATTAAAGAAAGGAAGAAGAAGAAGCCAAAAATTGACTTTTTGTATTGAATGTTGACTCAAAAGGATGTCCCTCACAAGTCCCAATAGTCTATCTCATCCCAGGGCCCCTTCATGCCATACAAACTAAAGATGATGAAAAACCTCCAAATATGTCACCAATTTGGGCCTTGGATGCTTCCAAGTACAAAAGCCTCAAATTTCTCATAAACAAGCCTCAAAACTAGGGCCTCTCAATAAACTACCTTCCACACCTTTCTAGGATGAATTGAGGATGGATACACCATTTATTTGATGTTAATAAACTCCTCAAACCATAAAAATTATGCCACCTTCAAGTAGATATCTCACTGCTACTCCCAACCATCCACTTCCATTAACCCTTCCACTACTCTTTTCGGTGATCACCAACCAAATACCTTTCATCTGCACATTAAAAGTTAGAAATTATATTGTACATATCAAGGATCAATCACTCCATGAGAATCATATTTTTATCATTCATGGAGGGATGATCTTTCCATTAAATTAGATCAAAATTGTGAAGAAAATCTAAGGGATCTAAGGAAGTATAAACTATAACAGATCAAGACCAAATAGGGATATCATCATATACATGTGCAAGGAGTTCAAATGACAAACCTTTGGTATGTAAACTCCAAAATACTATTTTTGGTTTTAAACTAAACTTGACTATGCATTTGACTTATTTATCCTGAAAATGCAGAATGCATGGAGATCATGTGCATGCACTGATTAGTAGACTTTGGGAGTTGAGCTTCACTTCAAAAATATATGAAGAACATGCATAGGTATAAGAAACTTCTCAAATTTCTTAACATACCCGTCACCTTTAAAAATAGTTTCTTCAAAGATAATACAAGGCATTTCACGAGACATTGCAATGATCCTTCATAGCACTACCTTCCTAAGTGGCTCATGATGGAGGTTATAATGTTTTAGAATTTTAGGACTAGTTTCAAGTTGATATCAGCCTAGTTGTAAAGGCTCGAGACTCATTGGTGTTTCTATAAACCTTGAGTCCTTAAGAATGATGAAGAGGTTAAGTAATCCTAAGCACAATGCTAATATCAACCCAATAGGATAGGTCTTACACCTAAACTTCTACACTTTGACACAATAGAAACACAAATGGATCAGCATTAATCCATAAACTTGACACCTAGCAACATGATTCAACACCCAAGAAATGGTGGATCTTCACAAATTAAGACTCTTAGCATGTAAAGGGAATTCGATATATCAGAAAAACCAAAAAAACAAGGCCATATAGAACTTGAACATGAGTTCCATACTTCTGTCCAAATAATGCAGCACTTAGCATTAATCCATGCAACTTTGAACTTGACTCAATGCTCCAAAAATGATGGATACTTACAAAAAAAGTTGAACAGCATAATAAGGGATTCAATATGTCAGCAAGACCCAAGAATCAAGACCAAACAGTGTGTTCAATATGAGTTTCATGGCACTATTTGAGAATGTAGCAATTAAGGCTACTAGCCCATCCAAGACAAAATGTGCAATAATTATAAAAACTTCCAAAGGACCTCCCCAACTAGTTGGAATTCTAGATACCCTTTATGGATTTTGCTAAACCTTCAAAAGGACAAGTGTTGCAACCAAATATAAGTCCTCCAAAAATGAACTGTCATACGGGCCTTCCAAACTCCAATCAGCACATGAACTTGCTTTCAATCTCCAAACACTGGTGCAAAGCACCTAATAAAAATGTTTTGTTTGTTTAATGTAATAAGGCCTTAGGATTGATTAATAAAATTTCCTCAAGGCTATCCACTCATGTAATGGATACAAGACCCTAAGGTGTTAATATGAACTTGGGCATCATTTGGTCCAAAAGGTGGAATTTTTTGTTTATTTTATGTTTTTTAGGATAGTTTAGGTGTTTTGAGTCTTAGAATAACATTTAAGAATGGTTAGAATTGAATTAAGAAGAAGATTTGTCAAAATGGCAAAACTTGCAAAAAAATTGCAAAAGTTGCATTAGCAACTTTCGCAATACTTTGACAACTTTTTTTAAAAACCACTCTAAATGGCTAAAACTACCATGGGGTGGTTCTACCTATTTGTAATGGCCTATAAAGGCTCTAGAGACTTGAGGAGAGAGATAACATGAACAAATATATGTACTTTCTCTTTAGAATCAATGAAATCTTCTATTTTTGGACCATTTTGACTAGTTTTTTCGTATAGTATGACCTACAATGATTGGGAAGTCAAAACTTTTGTACTAATTTGATAGCCTTGCTTATTTATGAAGTTTTGGTTTTGATTTTAAGTGTTCATCAGTCAAGACAATTCCTAGTTTCAATGGTGAAACTCCCAAACCATACAAAGGACCATCCAATGTTTTTACATCACTAAAAACCCTTCAACCACTCCTAGAGGATTGCAAAAGATTAATCACAAACTCTGCTCCAGCATCAAGTTATGCCCACTTTGTGTCACACTCCTAAATGGCAAGTTTAGGCTAGGTTACAAGGAAAACATAAACAAATGGGCTCACAGACTTGGTTCAACCCCTTGTATCTCTTATACACCTTGAATTTTTCCTTCTACACCCTTCACCTTGCTCAAATCAGTCAACTTGTGAGTCTGATCCTTCTTTTTCCTTCAAAACTAGACTAGACATAAGACTATGTTCAGTCTAGGGCTTGCTGGCAAAAATAGGTGCCCTACTCCTATAAGCCTACAACTCTTCCTTCTTAAATATCCCTCTCCTAACTTGTATTTCACAAAGTGGCATTGAAATCCCACAGTGGCTTTGCAAGTTAGGAGGCCATCTTGCTGAAACCCTCAAATTTAGGGTAAATCTAGGTAACCTTCAAAAAAAATTCTATAACTTTTGTTCTATATAAGATAAACACCTCAAACCAAATGCAATAGAATCCTCACTCAATCCTCTATCCAACTATATGCAACTTGTGCCACTCCCAATCTGTACAGGCCGTATAGAATTGAAAAAAGGTAAAAAAGGTAGAAATTCTAAGTTTTATTCACCAAATGTTGTCCACTCATCTGTACAATGACCTTCCCCATGTTTGGAGACCTTAAAAAAGTTCCTTCCAATGGTTAAAACTTCCATTTGGATGGTTGGAAGATCGTATAAGTTCCTTTTTTGAGTTTGACAAAAAAATTTGCTCTTTAGCAACTTTTTGCATTTTGCAACTTTCTTGCACTTTTGCACTTTTTTACAAACCTTTAATCCAAAGGTGTCTTAATGACTCAAATCAACCTAAAAAATCCTAAAAATATCAAAATACTCAAAATCAGAACTATTATGACTCCTTGGTTACAAATGGTCACTTGGTTGTTCAGAGAAAATGGCAGAAATTATGAGTTTTATTCAATGTTTGTTGTTCACCCATCCGTACAATGGGTTTATCCTCTTGTGGAAACCTTAAATAGATGTACTCCAACTATCACAACCACTTATAAAAACTAACACTAATCAACAAGAACACTAAAATATTGAACTCAATCATAACAAAAGATAGAATATTATACTCGAACTCATGAAAAACACTAGGTCATTGATCAAGTTGATCACATATAAGTACTGATATCTCGTATGGTTGGATAGCTTGTGAATATTATTTTTGTTACACTTGGAATGAGTTTCTAATTCACTCTACAACTTAAGATATTCCTAATTTACTAACTGATGTCCCCATTTTGTGCCATTACCTAGGGTTTTATCTATTTTCCCTCATATCTTTAGATTCCATGATGGGAAATTAACAACCCTTGGTGGAATCTGAATTAGGACAATTTTTTTTATATTCCTTTTGGTTTTAGGTCAAAATAATGAGGCTAGAGAGAAAAACTTGATGCCCTAGGCATGCAAGATCGATGTGCATGCTAGAAATTCATAGCAACATCTTCCATAACTTCTTACAGAGAAGGTTTTGAGGCTTGAAAATTGGTATGTGGTCATCTAAAATGATCCCCCTCATGTTCCAATTTCTAGATTGATGTTTTTCTCAAGGGGTAGGGTACTTCCTTTGTTAATGGATGCCTAATTGCCTACATTCCTAAGTGAGCCTTAAAAAACTCAGTTGTTGCATACTTCTCTTGAGATCCCAAGGCTTTAGTATGTTGTATAAATCTAAAAAGGGTATCCAAATCAGTGATTATTTTCTTTGGTTTGTGAGGAGATGTTTGTGATTTTCCATGTTCAAGGCCACAAGCCTAATCTTGAGTTTGTGAAGCAACTAGCCAATGAAAATTGCATAGTTTGAATCTAATGTTGGATTCATGTTAGTTTGGACCAAAATAGACCCTTTCCATGCTTTGAATTCAACCCTAGTCATTATTTTTATTTGTGGGGTTTTGTGTCAAATAAGCCTTGTGATGCCCTTAAGAACAACTAGTGATTAGTTGTCTTTGTAATAGGTTTTCCTTGTGATTGAGGATTCCTAGGAGTGGTTGGGTTTCTTAGAAGGTTATAAAGATCCTTAGGTTCATTACTTTAATTTTTATGCATCTTGGAGTTAAGATGTCAAAAATTGCAAAAAATTGCAAAAGTTGTCAAAGCAAAATTACAAAAATGCTGACAGATTTGCAGGAGTTTGGGAATTTGTGAAGGGTTGAGCATTTGGAAATAATTCATTTTACTATTTCCAAATTTTTTCAAGTCATAGAATTGGAATCAAGTGAAAAATGTAAACATTTAACTTTTTGTGCAAAGTTACATTGTTGAAAGTTGTAAAAGTTGCTCAAATTTGCAACTTATTGGGAAAAGGGTCATGGGATTGAACTGTCTACTCCATTAGCTTCGGGTGGATAGGTAAATCCTATCCCCAACCTTGTCTCATCTTGTTCAGAACTTGAATGTTCTTGAGCATGCTGAACCAAAATGTCCCTAAACGTCACTAAATGGCATAGAGTTGTGATCTTTGATAGGGCATATCTCAGAGCTCGTGTGAGGTATGGATGAGATTCTAGTTCCTATAGGACCATTTTTTAGAGAACTACACTAACCTCTCTCACTTTTTTGAGATCATACTCCATTTTTATTTTGCGATACCATCTCGGGTGATGCTGAAACTTGTAGTGTTGGCAAGTACAAAGTTGCCAACTGCCAAATCTCTCTCACCTATCATCATGGGATTGAACTATCTACTCCATTAGCTCCAGGTGGCTGGGTAAACCCTATCCCCAACCTTGTCTCATCCCATTCAGTGATCGAACATTCTCAGGCATGCCGAACGCGAATGTTCCTAAGGGTCACTAAATGCCATAGGGATGCGATATTTGACAGAGCATATCTTAGAGCTCGTGTGAGGTATGGATGTGATTCTAGTTCCTATAAGACCATGTTGCAGTGACCTACACTAACCTCTCTCTCTTTTTGAATATTATACTCCATTTTGATTTGGTGATGCCATCTTAGGTGATGCTGAAACTTGTAGTGTTGGCCAGTACAAAGTTGCCAACTGCCAAATCTCTCTCACCTTTTGTCGTGGGATTGAATTGTCTACTTTGTTAGCTCTAGGTGGCTGCCAAGTCAACCATATCCCCAACCTTGTCCCATCCTAGTGAGCACTTGAACATTCTTGGGCATGCCAAATCGGAATGTCCCTAAGGGTCGCTAAATGCCATAGTGCTGCACTAGTTGACAAGGCATATCTTAGAGCTCATACAAGGTATGGATGTCATTCTAGTTCCTATAGGACCATGTTGTGGAGACCTATAATAACCTCTCTCAATTTTTAGATATCATACTCCATTTTGATTTTGTGATGCCATCTCAGGTGATGCTAAAACTTTTAGTGTTAGCCAATACAAAGTTGCCAACTACCAAATCTCTCTCACCTTTCATCGTGGGATTGAATTGTTTGCTCTGTTACCTCTAGGTGGATAGGTAAACCCTATCAAAATGAATAGTTTTAAGGTAAATGATTAAAAAAATACAATTAGTGTACAACATTCATGGATATTTCAGCTTGGATATGTGTTGCAAGATGAGTATAGACCTTATGTCTACAATTGCAATACTTTATGTAATGATTTGAGTAAGTTATAGATGTTTTAGTAAAGACTAGTTGCAAGCTAGTGATAGAGAAATATGTCAGGTATTGTTACTATATTTTGGTTATAATTTGTTGGTGACCTAGAATTAAGGTTTGGGAGTGTAAAGCATGGTAGAAGACTTGGAATAGTGCATGATTTGGGATTTGCAATTCATTTGCTTTGTGTTGTGATGATCACCAATGTGTGGCATACAAATTACTGCTTCTAGGAGCTAAGGGGATGGTGTAGTGTATTGTTTGGATTGGCAAGTGTTAATTGATAAGTAGGAATCTAATGAGTCCTAAGTGTTCTATTCATTCTCATGAGAGATGGGTTCATGCAAACTACTACTCATGCAACATGGGTCAATGAATTTGACTTAGAAACAACATAGTTGAATCTTGATAGAAATATCATAATTTGACATGTTGTGGAATATATATGTACTTATCAATTAACAAGCTTAAGGGGATTACTAATGAATGGTTCATAAGACACAACACTTGATGGAGCTTTTATAAATGGAGTTGAAAGAAGGGTGGTTTTAACCATGGAAGAAACTTTTTAGTTAAGCACACTTGAGTTGGTGTAGTACTAGGATGGTTGACCTCCTAAAAAGTATTTTTACTTCACCTCTCTAAGAATTTGTTAGATTCAATGAGTGCTAATTTTTCTATTCATTATCATGAGAGATCAATTTTTGTAAACCACTACTCATGAAACATGGGTCAATGAATTTGTCTCAAATACTACACAGTTGAAATTTGATAGCAATATCACAATTTGCCTTCTTGTAGAAATGTCTCCTAATTATCAATCAATGAGCTTAAGGGTAATTCTAATGAATGGTTCATAAGGCACAACACTTGTTGAAGGTTTTGTAAATTGTGTTGCACGAAGAGAGGGTTTAACCATAGAGGAAACTTTATAGATAAGTGTGCTCAAGCGAGAGTAGTACTGGGGTGGGTGACATCTTAGGAAGGCCATGTACCTCAAATCTATGAGAATCACCTAGATCCAATGAGTTCTAAGTGTTCTATTTATATTCTCAAGAGAAAGAACCAAAGACTGGTTGGGTAGTGAAGAGCATGGGCATGGGTGACTGCCCCATGTAGAGAAGTAAGATTTTTCTCCAAAAAAGGATAATTTTTATGTTTGATATCATCTATTGGGATGATTTTAAGTATGTTTGATCCATTTACAAGATCTAGAAAGATTGGGAGATGAGTTTTTGGGAAAGCCCTAGGGTAAAGGGCCTAGAAGTGAGGATTTGGTGAAAGGGGATGTAGAAATGCTAGAGTGACAAAAAAACATTTGAAATCCTTTCATTTGATTCATATTAAAAGACTTTTTGAGGTTGTTAAGGTTCCAAAAAATAAGGGGATATGAGTTGCTTTGTAAATGGCCACTAATTAGGCCTAGTTGTGTAACTGAGATAGCAAGATTTGAGAGATACTTTCCAAAAAAACTATATTTGAAATTTTGGTATGTTTTAGAAGGGGATAAAGGTTATTTGGAACACTAAAGGTTTTGGGAAGGTCAATGGAAAATTTTGGAGAAAACTAAGAATTACTGTCTGGCAAGGGCTAGTTGAGTCAAGCCTAGAATAGGAAAAATTGGGAAAGTGTAAGAGATGAGTTGTTGGGAGGTTGAAAGGAGTTGGAAAATGTTAGATGGAATTTTTTGAGATAACTCAAGGTTTTGGGGTCATGATGTGAAGCCTAGGATGGGTTTTTGTATGTTGGAGGCACCAGGGTACACTAGGTGCATAGGTAGCAACGTGGGTGTTTTGAAGACAAACTTAAGAACTAAGTTATAACCTCCTAGATATGGTTGTGGAAAATTATTACCAAGTCAAAGAATTCATCTTGAACCCTAGTAGAGTTAGATTCCTTGGGTAGATTCCAAGAGTACAAAGGAATCCTGGAGTTGAGTTGTGATTCCTTGAGGAATAGTGGGAGCCTTTGCATCAGGTGCAGGGCTTAGGATCTCTTCTAGGGACTATTTAAACACCAAATCTTCCTTTACCTATAAAGGTGGTATGATGCAGAGTCCTTGAAAATTCTTCATGAAGACCTTGAGTGCCTTGAGTACCCTGCACCACACACACACACACACACAGATATATATATATATATATATATATATATATATATATATATATATATATATATATATATATATATATATATATATATATATATATATATATATATATATATATATATATATATATATATATATATATATATATATATATATATATATATATATATATATATATATATATATAGCTTAGGATCTCTTCTAGGGACTATTTAAACACCAAATCTGCCTTTACCTATAAAGGTGGTATGATGTAGAGTCCTTGAAAATTCTTCATGAAGACCTTGAGTTCTTGGAGTACCCTGCACCACACACACACTCACACACACACACACACACACACACACACACACACACACACAAGTTATTTAAAAAATAAAATAGACTAGTAGTAAATTTAACTTTCTTGTAAGTTTTGTGGCCTATCTACACCTAAAGAATCAAAGACATCACAAGTCTCAATTTTTAACACAAAATTGAAGCACATACATTTCATTTTCAATTCTTCTAACATCAAATATTTTGATATATCTCATTGATTAAATATATGAATATTCTATATTAACTCAACAACCAAGTTCTTATAAGTTCCCAAACATCACTACTAGAAATGCATGCATAAGTTCTCATAAGTAAAAACCATCATAAATATATGAACAAGAATTCATTATAAATAATTGAATCCATTATTACAATTAGATAGCATAAAAATCACATAAGCATACCAAGGAAAATCATCTTGATATACCCATTCTTCTTTATTGCAACTAAGCATGTGTACATATACATATTACAAGGAGCCAGTAATCATTATATATCATGTTTTCATATTCTTCTAACATTTTTCTCCTCCAACGTGATCTCTATACAAAATGAAATCATAAGTATTATATCATAGTCATCATACAAAAATATGATGTTGCAACATCTAGTCACACCCAAAAAAGGATGCAAAATTGGAATGTGTGAAGAAAGATCATCCAAGGCTCTTGAAAAACTCTACAAAAATACTCAATTGATAAAATACTTTCCACCAAACCATGGAACCTTACTACCCTGCTCCCCTAAGCTAGGAGATAACACAAGGCCCCGCACCAAGTTCAAACATAAGAAAGGGTATAAAATAGCTATTTTAACACTAATAAAGTTTATTGCTGATCAATATTGTATCAAAAATTCAAACTGATTAGGTATTGAATTAAACTTGATAAACATATGATAGAGAAGGAAAACTTTAAGCATGAACAAGATCATAAATCACATGACGATGACATATTGGAAATGATAAACTTATGCTTAAACAGTGATAAAGTTCATTGTTAATCAATATTCTATCAAAGTTTCGAACTGATTAGGTATTGAATTTAATGTCATACATGAAAATATCTAATTTAATGTCATACATGAACATATCTAATTTAATGTCATACATGAACAAACATATCATATATTAATCAATCATGTCATAAGTCTAATAATGTCATGCATCACATAAATATCATACATCAAATATAAAATGGCATATATACATCAAATGTATATCAAATATGTCCATTGACATAAAATCCAACATATATGTCCATTGATGCCTATACATGTATATGTCTATCAACTATATCTTCTCTTTCCCATGAGGGGAAGGAAACAAATCTTTAGAGGCCTTCGATCGTCGTGTGGAGGGAGAGGGTGGCGATGATGGGGTCCTCCTCACAAGCTCGCTTGTCCTCTTGTTGATGCTCTTCTCTAACTCGAGCTGATACAAAAAAAATAGAAATGAATCAATAATTATTATACATTGGAATCAAATATATGTACACACAAAATTAATTATTTTCTTACCACCATCATATAGTAACTCTGCAAGCCCACCTCGAATGCTCATGGATGATCAGGTTGGACAAGACCCTACAACAATTGAATCAATATAATCACTTATAAATAACATTAGAAATGTTGATACTAAATATTATAAACAACAACTAAAACCAAGAAAATTCTTTCATACGTCGGTCAATGGCTATGAACTAGCCATAGCTATGGCCACTCCACGATCAACAGATTGTTAGAGATGAGGAGGAGTGTCTGCTATCACGAGTTGCATGTCATACAATACACGTTACATGTAACATGTAACATTAAACATGAAGTGAATATAATCAAATTAATTAAATTAACATGAAACAAGTGTACCTCTATGAAGCTCATATGATGTCTATGCTCCGAGTCCATAGTAAATGTCAACAGTCCTATAGAGAATTGATGCACATGCATAATTTTTTTTGTCAATTCTTAATATGATTACTTAATAAATGTATGTATTAATTTAAAGGATTGAATCAATACATACCTCTGGACTCATGGACGAGGCAAAAAATGGGGCCGAGGGATTGCTACTAGGCCCACCAACACTCTAACCCTGAATTTTGAGCAATGTCAATAGATGCTAATTAATTAATCATTCACTATAAATATAAAATGTGATCAAATTAGTAAATTATAATTGTAATTTACCTGTGTGTCAATGCCAAATGTGTCACTCTGGAACTAATCAATGATGAGCCCATCATCTGCACTATCTCCAACATGAGTGCCAAATGTGCATAAGGATCTGCATGATGTACACATGTGACCCTGGCACATTGAAGGTTCCCCCTCAAATAATGGACTCGTGTAATGGATGAGTGTCTACATCGAAGCATTAATGGTCCCTAGAGCACTGGCCTCTACATGTTCCTTCACAACTGAAGGAATAGTCACATGCTCACCCTGTGGCTTGACCACAAGTGCCCTAACTACATTAGGGTCACGACGTGCCCTCAGCCTCTCAAATGATGACCCCCCACCTCTACCCTAGGAGTCTAATATATCAAAATAATCGAGGATCTCCCCAAGGACAAACTCACAATACAATTTCTTTAAAAAATACATGGGGACCTTGTGATTGTTGCAAGGAGGGGCATCAAAAACAATCCACCATCTATCCCAAAAATTATTTCTAATAGCATCGTTTATGCACCAATGGATGGGGAACCATTTAGTACCCTCTCTAATAGTATTTTGTTCACCGAGTTTTCTAAATAATGCACATATTCTACCTTTTGGTATATCTTTTTTTTTTTTAACATCTTGATATGACAATTTATTTGCATAAAATCTTTTTTGTTCATCCATCGTAATCAGCTAAACCTCTAACTAACCACTAACTAAGGTTATTTTGGTCTTAATGGATTCAAGAGACGATGCCAATTGAGCCCTCATTGGATTGGTTTGTCCAAATTCTTTCAAACGACCAATGGGTCCTTCTAATTCAATTTTGCCTCTTTCAATTTCATTTCATTTATTATATTTTTTTGTGTGCTAGGTGAAGGTCTTGCAATTGGTTCAGGCTGTAGAATTTGTTTTTCTTCTTGGGGAGGGTTTTGGTTTTGATTTTTTTGAGGGTTTTGAGCTTCTTAGGGATTTGCTAGTTGATTATTGATATTTCTTGATAAAAAATCAATTAAAATCTAAAGAAAAAATGTAAAAATCCTACAAAACAATATATAAAACATATCAAGCAATGCAAAATGAAATCTAGATCACATACGGTGTGGGCATGCTCATGATCTCAAATTTTGCTGGTGAGGAGGCATATTGGCAAGGCAGGTGCTGAAAAGATTTGTTTTCTCCAATTCACATACGTGTTGCTATTGGAGGAAGGTTTAAAATAGAGATAAAATAAATGGGTTATGAGTATGCAGCCCATTTATTAAATTTTACTTTTTCTAAAGTAGGTACATGCTATAGCGCATACGCACTATAGCACGTATGTGCTATTCAAAAATGGAAAAGTTATACCCTATTATATTTATTATGTAGGGTTACATATACCCGAGTCTCAATACAGAGACCATAAAGTGTAAAGGAATAGTTGAATTGGGCATAGCTTTGGATATGTTTTAGAGGGACTAATTTTTAACAACTCCTCCAAAGGATTTGGTAGGAAGGTGTCAAGAACAAAAGTTATGAATAAAATAATTTGATATAGAAATCAGATTATGTGAATGGAGATATATTGATAAACTTGTTGAAGCATATTGTGTTTTACTTCATGAGATGCCTCTAAATCATAAATATATTGAATGTATGTTGAAGGGATCAGCATGTATCCCACTAATTAGTTGATTTGTAAGATACTATGCATCAAATTGGTATCAAAGCTCAAAATATTATGAGCGTGTAGATAGATGACAATCTATACTAGACAATGTTAGGTATTTTGATTCTTGTTGCGAAGTTACTTGGTTGTGGGTATAGGTTCACTTGTTGTAGATAGGTGGACATGGACGTCTACCAAAAGAGCCATAGGAGATGGTCCATTGTGTGTCACCAAGAGACTAGGGAGAGAGGCAAAAGAGGACTCCCAGGTGAGGGACAAAAGTTGGTGTTTGTAGCTACATGGAGGAGTGAACTTCAGATGAGAGATGCACCTTGGAGGAAGCTAACATAAAATCTATAGATAGGAGTCACATTTGAACTAATAAAAAGGAAGTAGTGGAGAAATCAATCCAGCGATGAAGACAAAGAGGTAACAAATTTGTTTACAAATTCTCACCAAAGCATTTCCATGGGACATGAAAATTTTTCAAACTTGGGAGTATGGTGTAGGAGCACCTAAGAAGAAAAGAATACCAGGACAAAGTTCATAATATGATCAATTTTATTTAATTTTTTTCATTCATGATGTATTAATTAAATTTTATTCAATGTAAAGTTGAAACACAAAATTGTAAAAGTTGTCAAATATGTAAGTTAATATTATCATAAATGTGGCAATATGAAAAATATGATGCAAGAGAGAATTTGAAAGGTCATATGAGTATTTGGATGGTTTCAAAATTTTTAAAATGTTATAAATACCATGTATTGGTCATTCCAAATCAGAATGAGAAGGAAGAGAACATTTTCGTATTATTTTGTGCATTCGTTCCTAGTTATTTTGATTGATGTTCATTGTTTTTATCCCATTTATAGGCCTCGTAAAAATATTTAAAGCCTAGAAAATATATATATTAGTTATATATTTAGATATTAAGATGAATTATCTTCATTCTCCTTTTGGTTTGGATTAATTTCATTATGTTTTGAAAAAGTTATGCATATTTTGGTGAAAATGATTATTTACAGATTTCAGATTTCCTAACAAAAGTCATGCTGCAGAAATTGGTGCTGACAAATATGAATGATTTATTACCTTTAGATAAATTCATTGGAATTATATTGGAATAATACTTCTTTTTCCTTTGGTTTGGGTCATTTTTATGAAGATTTGTGGAAGTTATGAATCGTTTAGTAGAAACTATTTTTTTAATATCTTCAATGGAGTTGCAAGCACAACTTTGCATGAATAAAATGATTTATGAATTTTAAGAATTAATGGATTAAATATTTTTAAATTAGACTCATGAATGATTAATATGAAATTAGTTTGGTATGATTTTTTTTTGGTTTGTGAAAGATTTTATATTTGTTATGCGGGGTTACATATACTCTTTCTGGTTTATAACAGCAAATATGAGTCTCAGTATAGAGACCATAAAGTGTAAATGAATTGTTGAATTGGTCTTATCTTTGGATATGTTTTAGAAGGACTAATTTTTAACAACCCATCCAAAGGATTTGATAGGAATCTATCAAGAACAAAAATTATGAATAAAATAATCTGATATAGAAATCAGACTATGTGAATGGAGATATATTGATAAACTTGTTGAAGCATATTGTGCTTTACTTCATGAGATGCCTCTAAATCATAAATATATTGATTTTATGTTGAAGGTATCAGCATGCATCCCACTTATTATTTGATTTGTAAGATGCTCTGCCTCACTTAATCATTTATAGCATATAGTTCTTCATTGCTAGCTCCCTTATTGGTTAAATGGTTTTCCTCTTCTTTTTCTTCTCATAGATGTGTTGAATTGTAGAATTTCCTCAAATTTGTCAATGAGGGTTAGTGCTTATTTTAGTATGGAACAAATTTTCTTGTTTAGGGTGCTTCATTTTCTAATTATATTTAGGATTATTTGTGAATCTTTAAATAATCATTTTTTTAATGCCAATTTCTATACCTAGTGTTAGACCTTCCATTAATGCTTCTTATTCAACTATATTATTTAAAGTTTCTCCTAGATGTTTAGCTTGTTTGGCTAACCATTTTTCCTTGTCTAAGTGAATTATGCATCCTAATCCTATATTGTCTAGGCCTCTGGATTCTCTATCAAAGTTTAGTTTTGTCCATCCTTTTTTAGGGTCTTCTGTTTGTATTCTTCTCTGGCTTGTTTGTTTATATTTAGATAGATTAATGGAGGATTGATTATATTTTTCCAAAAGAACTTCATTATGCATCCCAATCTTCAAATGTCCCTTCTTCTTTATTTTTGTTTCTAAGATCATTATTTATTACTTCAATAATGATGGCTTCTATTTTGTTGAGCGATGCTAAGAACATTTTTTCATTAAATAATATTCTCCTATTCCTTTCCTTCCATATTTCCTATAGGAGTATTAAAGAGGAGATTTTCCATAAGTTATTATAAAATTTAGTGTGTACAGATTTGGGCCATGTTGTGAGGAGCTCCCATAATTTTTTAGGTAGAGTTATTTTACAATTTATTTTTTGGCATAAACTTTGTCAGAAGGAGTTGGAAAAGGGACACTAGTATAGAAAATGTTTCATTTTTTCAAAGTCTTTAAAGTAAAGAGGACATTTTGAAGGCCCCTTAAAACCCATTTTTCTAAATCTATCTATAGTTGGCATTCCTTTTCATATTTCTAGCCAAAGGAGGATACTAGCTTTAGGGAGGCAAGCTTGATCTCAACAAAGGTTATTATGACCCCTTTCAACGAATTCGATCAAACCACATAGGTCCCTAGGGGTCATAGGACCCCTAGGGACATATGTCCCCTAGGGACATATGTCCCCTAGGGACATATGTTGTCATGAAATGCACCAAAAGGGATCATAGGTTATCCTATGACCCCTTTTGACCCATTTGATCAAACCAAATAGGTCCATACAGGTCTTAGGACCCCTAGGGAAAAATGTTGTCATGAAATGTGTCAAAAGGGGTCATAGGTTATCCTATGACCCATTGATAGGTTATCCTATGACCCCTTTCAATGCATTCGATACAACCATATAGGTCCCATGGGGTCCTAGGAGCCCTAGAGACATATTTTTTCATGAAATGTATCAAAAGGGGTCATAGATTATCTTATGACCTCTTTCAACCCATTTTATCCAACCAAATAGGACCCCTAGGGACATATGTTTTCATGAAATGTATCAAAAGGGGTCATAGGATTCGACCCATTTGATTGAACCAAATAGGTTCCTAGGGGTCCTATGACCCATAGAGACATAAGTTGTCATAAAGTACATTGAGAGGGATTATAGGTTATCCTATGACCCCTTTCGATGCATTCGATCAAAATAAATAGGTCCCTTGGGGTCCTAGGACCCCTGGGGACCTATGTTGTCATGAAATGTGTTGAAAGGGGTTATAGATTATCCTATGACCCCTAGGACCCGTAGGGACCTATGTTGTCTTGAAATGCATTAAAAGGGGTCATAGGTTATTTTATATGTAAACTTTTTGATTAAATGTAAGAAACGAAGATGATTTTACTTAATGCAATTTATGTGGAGGGACCTAAAAAATGATGATTTTAATACATACTAACACCAAAATTACATTGTGCCCAATGCTAAAAACTTGAGAGAGGTAAAAAATAATGTTTTAACTTAATACTAACCTAGTAAAACCCTTTTTTCAACCATAGAGAGCCTCCATCATTTATGGCCACCCCGTACCAAAGAGTCTCCAAGGTGCTCTAAGTGTGTTTCAAGGTTGATCTTCTGAGGCTCATAACATAGAGCTCATGGGGGCTATTGATGAAATTTTGAATTCTATAGGATGGTCATGCCAAGTCCTACAATAACCTATCTCATTTATGAGATATCAAGCACATTATTTTTGGATTCAGCACAACAATCTTGCTCAATGCCAAAACTTGCAGTGTGCCTCAATTCATAGGTACATCATTACTTAACTTTGAAACTATTGGTCTTGGCATCAAATCACTAGGACCATTAGCTCCCAATGGGAGGATGAACCCTAGTGACACCCTTGTTTTGGCCATAAAGAGCCTCCATCATTCGCAGCCACCCCATACCAAAGAGTCTCCAAGGTGCTCTAAGTGTGTTTTGAGGTTGATCTTATGAGGGTCGTAACTTGGAGCTCATGGGGGATATCAATGAAATTTCAAATTATATAGGACATTAATGTCAAACCCTACAATATCCTATCTCATTTCTAAGAGGTCACATTCTATTTGGATTTGGCACAACAATTGCACTCGATGCCAAAACTCATAATGTGCCTCAGTTCATAGGTGCATCATTGTGTAACTTTGAAACCATTGATCTTGGCATCGAATCATCAATGCCATTAGCTCTAGATGAGTAGACAAACACTAGTGACACTCTTGTTCTAGCTATAGAGAGCCTCCATCATTCACGGTTACTCTATACCGAAGAGTCTCCAAGGTGCTCTAAGTGTGCTTCGAGGTCAATCTTTCGAGGCTTGTAACTTGGATCTTGTGGGGGCTATCAATGAAATATTGAGTGCTATAGGATGGTCATGCAAAGACCTACAATAACCTATATCATTTCCAAGGTGCTCTAAGTGCATTTGGGGGAGTGAACCATAGTGACATCTTAAGGGATTGTAGAGATAATTTCAAATTAAACATATATGATAGCATTTCAAATTTAGTATATATGATAGCATTTCAAATTAAACATTACATGAGAATTTGATAATAAAGGTTGTTAAAATATTATTCACAAATTATTGTATATGAATAGAATGTAACAAACATGATCAAAATGAATGATATTCCATAAACATGAATAATACACATGATCCACAATAAATTGAACAATACTATACTAAATTAATACGTATATCATTGTGCACATAAATGAAAAAAATATATATCAAAATACATGTATCCATAGACAAATTATGTAGATATATATCAAAGTTTATGCAGACAAAAATTATCCATAGGATGGTCATGTGAAGGCCTACAATAACCTATATCATTTCCAAGGTGCTCTAAGTGCATTTGGGGGAGTAAACCATAGTGACATCTTAAGGGATTGTAGAGATCATTTCAAATTAAAGGGTATGTGTAGGATCATGGTGTACCAAACTATGGCCTTAAGTGGCAGTGAAAAACCAGTAAATCGAGGTTATCTCAACTTGATACATAATTTTAAAGTGGTTCTGGACTTTATATCAAAAAGTTGTAAGAAAATAATCTGTAGGAAATTGAATCTAGTTTCTAAAATACAAGGCCTTTTCTGGAGAAAAAAATATTTGATTGGTCAAAATTTTGGATTTTAATGTAGTACTACAAAAATTTTAGGGCGAAAATAAAAAGTAGGTGTATGTCTGACCACCTTAATCATAATCAAATGATAATATTTTTAAATATAATTTTAGATATAAAAATTAGACTCATTCCTGGATGTGACACATATTTTTGGGAATTTTTATTCCAAATAAATAATTAATTATGAATTTTCTACTATACTATTTTCAGAATTAATAAAATCTCATGTCTGACCACCTTAACTAGTTCAAAAAAAAATCAAAATTAAGTTTTTTTTTTTTTTTTCTTATACTAGTCAAAGCATAGAATCTGACGCATCTTTTGGATTTCACAAATCTTATACAGTTTGAAAGTTATAGCTATTTTTCAACCAGTATGTCAATCAACACTTTGTAGCTAACTCCACTAGAAAATAAGTAATAATTACTTAGTGAACTCGTAATTTGACAAACCTTACATTTATGAAAAGCTAAGAACATTCTTAACAAACCCTTTTCATTACATCAAATTTTGGTTTAAAAAAAGTCGTCAGCTACATGCTTGAAGTAAAAAACACATAAGAACATGCCAAAAACACATTTTTGGGATGTTTTAAAGATGACCATTTAAGGTTGGTATCGAAAGATATAGTAGGAATTATAAAGGTATTAATTGTTTTTATTTAGTATAAGGATGGGTGGGAAAAAAGTTGGAATAGATTTTGAAATTCTTTGAGGCATTTCAAAACTATATATTTTTCAGATCGCCACTTTTTGGCACACCATGATCCTGCACATACCCTAAACATATATGATAGCATTTCAAATTTAACATATATGATAACATTTCAAATTAAACATTACATCATAATTTGATGATAAAGGTTGTTAAAATATTATTCACAAATTATTGTATATGAATTGAATGTAACAAACATGATCAAAATGAATGATATTCCATAAACATGAATAATACACATGATCCACAATAAATTGAACAATACTATACTAAATTAATACGTATATCAATGTGCACATAAATGACAAAAATATATATCAAAATACACATATCCATAGACAAATTATGTAGATATATATCAAAGTTCATGTATCAAAGTTTATGCAGACAAAAATTATCCATAGGATGGTCATGCGAAGGCCTACAATAACCTATATCATTTCCAAGGTGCTCTAAGTGCATTTGGGGGAGTGAACCATAGTGACATCTTAAGGGATTGTAGAGATCATTTCAAATTAAACATATATGATAGCATTTCAAATTTAACATATATGATAACATTTCAAATTAAACATTACATCAGAATTTGATAATAAAGGTTGTTAAAATATTATTCACAAATTATTGTATATAAATTGAATGTAACAAACATGATCAAAATGAATGATATTCCATAAATATGAATAATACATATGATCCACAATAAATTGAACAATACTATACTAAATTAATATGTATATCATTGTGCACATAAATAACAAAAATATATATCAAAATACATCTATCCATAGACAAATTATGCAGAAATATATCAAATTTCATGTATCCATATACAAATTATGCAAATATATATCAAAATACATAGATCCATATACAAAATGTGTATGATCATGCCATCAAAATGTGTATAATATCAATGTTTTTGTATACAATGTGACATATGCCATCTCAAAATGTCTCATAACACATCCTATGAAAACTATACTATCCTATGTTGCTGGTGGATGATCAAAATGTAGCCTCTTTGTTGCACTAGGTGGATTGGATGCCTCTTACATAAACAAAAAAGGAAAACCAAAAGTTAGATTACTAAATTTATATGATTCTATGTATCTAACATTAAATTACTCAAATGCATAATGATCCTTTTTTAATGAATAATTGTAATATTAAACTTTCATCATAAATACCTCTCTCGTTGACCTCCTCCATCAGTTAGGAGTCCTCTCATATGACCTTGGCAATGCTTGAACCTTGTTGATTGTGGCATGTATATGTTCAAGTATGTTTGTCAAATAAATCTACAACTTAAACTATAATATTATAATTCATAGAATGCTAAATTTATAACATATAATCAAGATTTTGAACTACAACTTACCTCTCCTGACTCCTATTTTGGATATAATGGTTGTGTTAGCAAAGATACAAAACTCTAGCATCCAGCCTCCCATGCACTAGGTGTTTTGAATGAGATACAAAATACTAGTTTCTGATATCACGATAATTATTTTTAAATTTATTTATGAAAATAAGGAACATAAAAAATAAATGATACTTATACATACGATGGGGCTCTCACTGCAAATGGAAATACTAGAGGGTCTATGACATGGAATCTACCTAGACTCATCACTAGTAGCCACACCCTATACAATAAATAATGTAATTAAATTTCATAGCTACAAACATTTTACAAGAATGCATTGATATTTAATCACTTTAAAAGCGCCTAATTTGTCTTTCCCTTGTCAATTAGTTGTGCCTCACCCCTTGCACTCTGCCCCCTCCCCCTTTGCCCACTAATAGGTGATACTTGCAAAAGAAAAGAAATATTAGAAATCATATACACTCTCATATCAAATAGAAAAAATAATGAGAACATAAAATAATATATGGTAGATGTCTCAAGGCCAAATGAAATAGTTCAAAGTGTGACATTATCAACTTGTCTAAGCTCCTCTTCAGTTATCAACTAAACATAAATGAAGATCACATACATGCACATAAGTTAGTATGGGTTAAAATTAATCTATTATAAATATTAACTCTAAATCACATATGTCATAATAAAAAATGTATACATGTATTGACATAAAAGGATTCCATGCTTCTGAATCCTTATGTGTCCCTCCTCTCTCATGTCAAGGTTTGTAGCCTTTGTATGTGCATCTGGTGTATCCTCCTCAAATACAAACTAATACTCAAAAATACCACCTATGGGACCCAAAAAAATATTCTTGCATGTAATGCAAGTATGGGGAACACAAACATGTGATGAGATTGTTGATGATAAACTTGCACCAACATCATTAACATGGGGAGGAAACATTAACCTAGCCTAGGATATCAATAGGCTACTCAATCTATGGATGGCTCTAATAGTCTAAGACCTAGCCTCTGCAATAGTATAAGGATGCTGCACTAGTGGAGGGGGGAAGATATCAGTAGAGGGGACAAAAGTGTCAGGTTTCTTCTACTGGGAAAAGGGTCTATTCTGAGGAGCTCCTCCTCCTACACCCATGTTGGGCCTCATGCTCCAATAGTTCACCTTGAGGTGTAACATAAATTCGGCATACAATATTTTAATGAAATAGAATCGCACCTCTAAATCATTGTGTGGAGAGATGTCATAAACCATCCACCAATGATCCCAAAAGTTTGCATGCATAGCCTCACTTGTGCACCATTGAATTGATAATTTGGACTTTGTGTGTTCTACTTGTTTACCAATTTTTGAGTCTACAAAAATGCTAACTATATCATCTTTAGTTATATTTAGGGTTGCAACCTCATCAAAGTCCAACCCATCATCAAGCATGGCATGCATTTTCTCACACCAGTGAAGAGCAACATTTTATTTATTGGTATCTATTTCAATATTATCCACTATGGTGTTAAGCATGGATAACATGGGAGCTAATGTGGGCATATCGTTATATGTGGTCCGTAGAACCCTCAATTTGACAAGATTTTCAAATATTAAATCCTCAATTTGAGGAGGGTTTTGAGTGGGTAGGAGATCATTTGGTGGATATTTTTAAGGAGGTACAAGATCATTTGGTGGAGGGTTATGAGGAACACTATTTCCTGTCTCAGTATCATCATTTGAGTTAGCCATACCTGTTAATTTGTAAAATATAATTTATATTAAAAATAACCTAAATTTCAACAATTTCTATTAAAAAATCCTAATTTATAAAAAAATTTATTTAAAATAACTAATTTATAATCATATTCACTCAAAACATTTTATTTTTTAAAAAACTTACCTTTATCTGATACTTATTCAGAAATCCAATACTCGAATGGAGCTCAACAATAAAACAAAAAAAAGACAATGCAAAATAGCTCTCAGGTTTTTTTATTGAGGGTTATGAGGAACATTATTTCCTATCTCAGCATCATCATTTAGGTTAGCCATACCTATTAATTTGCAAAACATAATTTCTATTAAAAATAACCTAAATTTCAAAAATTTCTATTTAAAAAAATTTATTTATAACAAATTATATTTAAAATAATTAATTTATAATAATATTCATTCAACACATTAAAAAAAACAAAACAAAAATTACCTTTTTCTGATACTCGTTCGGAAATCTAATACCCAAATGGAGCTCAACAATAAAACAAAAAAAATACAATGCAGAATAGCTCTCGGGTTTTTTTTTTTAAATCTATGCCACTCGTTTATGGTATCTAATTTCATATCAGATACTCGATATGATACCGGGTACCTGATTACCAATTGGATACTGTGAAAGGCTTGGTCCAAATTTTTACCCTTGGTATCAGGATGAGTGGAAAAAAGTTTGAGAGGATTTTGAAATGCTTTGACGTTTTCAAACTCCACTTTTTTGACATCACCACTTTTTGGCACACCATGATCCTGTACATACCCTCTACTTATATTCAATTTTAGAATATTTATAATAAGAAAAATTTATTTAAATCTTAAATTTTCATTTAATAAGATACACATGTCCTAAGTATTCTTTTTTTTTTTTCTCTTTAGTTTCATTTCAAGATTTATATAAGGTCATCTATTGAATGATAAACAAAATTAATAACTGGACTATTTTAAAAGATAAAGCATGTGTAGAAAATTCAAAGTAGACATTTTTGCTTCCTAAAGGTATGTTTCCTAATTTGGATTACAAGCCTGCAAAAGAACCTACAAAAACTTGTGGTCTTGGAATTATTTAAATAATGATTATACATATGAACTTCACTAGTTCTCTTACAAACCATGAAATAGGTCATTTTAATAATTTATCAATATTCCCTAGAACAATGAAATCTTTCTTTTTAAGATTCAATGAAATATTAGTATTACTGAAATCTTGCGAAATGGATTTTTTCTTTCTAGATTCCCCCACTACTAAAGTAATTGGTCCTCCCAAAAAAAGCCAACATTTTTTAAAACTAAAACATTGTGGACCCATGTAGGCTAGGGCCCTTGTTCAAACAAATTTGAAAGGTACTTTCCCAAACTTCATCAAAGGAGACATGACAATATAAAAATGGATTGCCCATGTAAGAAAATATGAAGAAAATGACTCAGGTGATTATCCAATTCTTATTTCTTGGCTCAACCATCACCCCCTAAATGGTCTATTAGGAAAGTGACATAACCCTTAGGAATGTCCTCTCTAGGTTAGACAAACATCTCCCATGCTCATCTCTAATTATAGAAATCTTATTCCAAGCTTGTCCCATTTCGGTAGAGTTGTTTAAAATTTTAGTATTATTATCACCTATGTTTTCCTAGTCTCCCCTTGATTTAAATTTTATATAGAATTTTTGAGGGAGAAGAGATGAAGAATAAGGTAGACTAGCTTGTATGAGAGGAGAGAGGATAAACTTAAGAGAGGTCAGGAATTACTCTACTACAAGATCTATGATTAAAAGAGGGTATTATGGTGTAGCCTTATGATTTCTAGCCTCAAAGAGAGAACCATTGTTAATTGTGTGTTAACAAGGAGGAGGTTCTAAACCACTTATTTTTATTGGATAACCTTGTGGCTTAATGATGCTTTAAATTATGATGGCGATAGTATAAAGGAGGGGTAAACACAAAAATAATGAAGGATTATTAAGCATAACAATGGGTTCTAAGAATGGTGGGATATCAAGAAGATGAGTGATGAGTGAAGGCTTGTACGAGGAAGATATGTGCACTTAGACCTATTCAACACAAGGTGCAATGATTACTACATTTATAGGGAGAGGAGTAATGAATATAGATGATGAATGAATAACCATATAAGCAAGAGTAGTGTAGGAAGTGGGGATGGATGAAGATGTAACAACAAACATGTATTTCCTAAAGATTTATTCTTGGTGTATTTTTATTTCTTCCAGTCCATGACCCTATCTCTCTTATACATTATTTATGCTCATGCACAAGATGATTTTGACATAGATGGAGCCAAAGATGGGGAGATAACACAAGAGAAGGATTAACTCGTTCCATCAACCTAATGTGTTATACAATCAAGCATAAGTATCCTCCCCCTATTTTATCTTTGAGAAGATGGGGTAACTAAAGGTTTTCAGATAATTTTCAATGACTACTTGTAGTACATAGAATGGGAATAGATCAACTTAATTATAAGCTGGACCCAAGAAGTATCTACACTATGAAGGTCACCCAAAATTCCATTCTTATTAGGTCAAGTCTCAATTATCAACCAAGGCCCTATTTTGTTTGATCAATATGTTGTATGTTTGTTGTAGGGGAATTAGTAATCAAGCCCATATAAATGACCTTAGGAATAAATATTCACTTTGTACAATAATTTTAATTTATTATTTAAATATTTATAAAAAAATTAATTTCATGTTATGGTTATACTATCAACAAACATTGAGGTTGAGACTAGAGAACTTATTTAAGTTAAACTATAATTACTACTTTAGACCTTTTTTCTTTTGTTACCTAGGAATTTTTTCTTCTAACTTGGTCGAAATAATAAAACTACTTGTGTCACCTTTACACATGTTCAAATAATCACTTAAGCATTGAAAACATATATTTGATAATATTGAAAATGATAACATTTTCCCTATATTGCTTGCAATTAGTTCATTATTAGAAAACTTTTTATTCCAAAGTTTTTTCTATAGAAAATAATAGCTTTACTATTACTTAGACCTTTGAAGGGTGCAAGGGTTATTCCTATTCTCATATATTTATTTATTATTATTTTCTAGATGCAAAATACCTACATCTTGTTTCCAATGTTAGTTGATTTGGCAAGATGGACTCCATTTATTTTTTAGTTGTAAATGGGTTATTTTTCTTTAGCATACCCTATAAGCAAGAGTAGTGTAGGAAGTGGGGATGGATGAAGATGTAACAACAAACATGTATGTCCTAAAGATTTACTCTTGGTGTGTTTTTATTTCTTCCAATCCATGACCCTATCTCTCTTATATATTATTTATGCTCATGCACAAGATGATTCTAACATAGATGGAGCTAAAGATGGGGAGATAACACAAGAGAAGGATTAACTCATTCCATCAACCTAATGTGTTATACAATCAAGCATAAGTATCCTCCCCCTATTTTTTCTTTGAGAAGATGGGGTAACTAAAGGTTTTCAAATAATTTTCAATGACTACTTGTAGTACATAGAATGGGAATAGATCAACTTAATTATAAGCTAGACCCAAGAAGTATCTACACTATGAAGGTCACCCAAAATTCCATTCTTATTAGGTCAAGTCTCAATTGTCAACCAAGGCCCTATTTTGTTTGATCAATATGTTGTATGTTTGTTGTAGGGGAATTAGTAATCAAGCCCATATAAATGACCTTAGGAATAAATATTCACTTTGTACAATAATTTTAATTTATTATTTAAATATTTATAAAAAAATTAATTTCATGTTATGGTTATACTATCAACAAACATTGAGGTTGAGACTAGAGCACTGATTTAAGTTAAACTATAATTACTACTTTAGACTTTTTTTCTTTTGTTACCTAGGAATTTTTTCTTCTAACGTGGTGGAAATAATAAAACTACTTGTGTCACCTTTACACATGTTCAAATAATCACTTAAGCATTGAAAACATATATTTGATAATATTGAAAATGATAACATTTTCCCTATAGTGCTTGCAATTAGTTCATTATTAGAAAACTTTTTATTCCAAATTTTTTTCTATAGAAAATAATAGCTTTACTATTGCTTATACCTTTGAAGGGTGCAAGGGTTATTCCTATTGTCATATATTTAGTTATTATTATTGTCTAGATGCAAAATACCTACATCTTGTTTCCAATGTTAGTTGATTTGGCAAGATGAATTCCATTTATTTTTTTGTTGTAAATGGGTTATTTTTCTTTAGCATACCCATTAGATGTAAAATTAGGTTGGATACAAATATTATTTAAAGACTTTAATTCTTTAAATAATTTTAAATGCCATCCCTTGTCTCTCAATTTTGCAAATGTCAATTGTTGCTTTCTAAAGTGTTATCCCTCGCAATTTATGTATTGTAATAGTCCATGACACAGTGAGTATGAGTTGCTTAAGCTTCCTAATGTGATGGGAAAAAATGGAATGGTCTTAAAATCATGTTAATTCAATGATGGATCATAATAATTATCAAAATTTATGATAACATACATGGGGAAAATTGTTGATTTATAACCTAGCTTGTAAACAATGTCAATAACCTCTCTAAGAGCTCCATTAACATTCCTTGTATCTAACCATATATTCTCTATATAACCATGATGTTTTGTCGTTATCAAAGGAGTGCTTATTTTTCTAGCTATTCATCATCCACAATATTATTGTTTCCTCTTATAGAATACATTTTTGTACTCAATGCAACCAATGAATTTTAAGATTTCAACATGTTCTTATTGGGTACTTTTATAAAATTACTAGTTGGAAATAGGTGTTTGGGACCATCAAATTTTATATTTTTAGATGTTATCAAGTGTATGTAATTTGTACAAATTATTCTTTAGTACTTTTGGAACACCTTATGTTGGATTTTTATCTTGGATATTTTGTAATATTTGATTGAATTGCTCTTCTATGGAGCTCTCCCCTACTTGCCAAAAAATGTTTGCAAAATGAAAATCATTATGAATTAATCCCAATGTAATAATTTATCATTTAAATGCAATTTATATATTTTTTTATCCATGATAAATGGTAGTTGGACCAAGTCAATGATTAGTATCATTGAAACTCCACCAAAATATGCATGTAATCAATGGGGAAAGGCTTCAGCATTGTCAACTTTGAGAAGTATGTTTGGCACTTTTAAGCTCATATGATCTATAAGTAGGGTATAATTAATATGTTTTAATCTCTAGTTTTGTAATGTTTACATCTCTTTAATAGAGATTTTGAGCTTTGATGTATTGTTGAACAATGTATGTTAAATGTAACAACCCCTATTGGGGCTAGTATTAGTAACTAGATTTTTTGTTTTGATATACATATTTTCAATACCTCTTGATATAATAAATTAAATATGATTTTCTTGTACCTAAAGTCCCCTATAGCATCATGTATAGTGTTTTACTAGAGAAACCTCTTTGATGATTATCAATAATTTTGAGTGTTAGCTTTTTCTCTTATGATATGATAGAGATATCAGTCATAGATCTTGTTGGCATAGATTCATCATACACATTCATCTTATTTTCATTTATAAAATGTTTAAAAATTTCATAAAAGTATAGTATAATATTATTTATTTCTTGTATCAAACTTGTACTTTCCAAGCATGTCAAGGTTGTTTAGAGATAAAATACTTGTTGGGCACATAAAAAATTAACCTTATAATTATACTAACACTAATCTAAAGTTTAATAAAAGAACCAAGAACAACTATAGGCAGAGTACTACCCCAAAAAAAACCTTAACCATAATAATAACATCAACCCTCACTCTAACTCTAACTCTAGCTCTAATTGTAACCCTAACCCTAATGCTAATCCTAAATCTAATCCTTATCCTAAACCTAACCCTAACCCTAACTCTAGTTATACCCCTAACCCTAACCCTTACCCTATATAACACTACCTCTAATATAAATAAAGTTAAATTTTGATGTGTCGGTCATGATGGGTAGTACTATTGTGGGGGGTATCCTCCAAAATAGCATGGGAAAGTTTGTGGCTACTTATTTAGGTAACTTTGGTGAAGGTTCTAATAATAAAAGCTGAGGCAATTGCACTTCTCTAGGGTTTGAGAATGGCGAGAACTTGAGGAGTCACTTACCTAATCATAGAGGGGGGCTTTATGCTAATCATCAAAGCCACTAAAGGATAGCGCAAATGGAATTGGTAGATTAAAATCATTATTGATTAAATACGAAGGATGATGGAAGATTATCAAGATATCTACTTGGCACATATATATTAGTAAGGAAACAACATGGTGGATGACCTTGCGAAAGTAGGCCATGGTGCCATGTGGCTAGTGGAATGGGATGATGCCAGTTTATTGCCATCATCAACTCAAATGGTGATGGAAGGGGAGTGTACCTTTAATAATGACACATGAAATATCAAATTAGGTGGTAGGTCTCCTTTTCTACACATGGTCATGGGAATGTAACACTTAGTAAAGGGGTTTTTTGGCATGTTTGGATGTTGATTAACATTTATGTTTTGACTACTGTGAACATTGATGAATGTAGTAAAAGGATACAAAGGGGGAATTTGGCGAGATTTAAAGATCAATTTTTTAATTATCATAAAGGCATGTTGTTTAATTCCCACAATTGGTATAGCTAGCAATGACCATTTGAGGATGGAAATAATCTGCCCACATGTACTGTTTCGAGAGATTTTTGGTTTTTTGGGAAACATTGTGGATTCATGATGACTATGCAATGCCTTTTCATTTTCTCCATTATGGCATGCCATTTTATATTTTGCAACTCCAAAATTTGGTGCAAGGCTATGTCGTTAGAAGAGTTGGTTGTGGACCTGGGCAATGATATGGGCACTAGCAACCATATTGAACCAGTGGGTGTGGAGGAGTGTATCAACAACAATGAGGCAGCAATGGTCTACTTGCAAGATGGGGACTTTTACCTTATATGGAGGGCATGGTTAAACATAATGGTGTCATATCATTGCAATTCTATCAAACTTGGAAGGATAGAAAAGTTACAGTTAATGGCATGAGTTTTGAGATTTTTGAAGAAAACATTATAAGGGCTAGGGATTTTCCACTAGATGGAAAGAAATGACGAAGGCAAGCTAAGATCAATGAGGAGGGGATTTTTCAAAAATTCTTCATATATAAGGAGGAACCAACAAAATTTCATGGTGAGTTTTTGTAGGCTACACTCCCTAAGCCTTGGGATACCATTTTCTACATGATTATTAGATATATTACCTTGGAGGACTATTGTAGGGTATTATATTACTATCATTTTCCTATCCTGAATCATTTTTAAAATATTAACCTTATCTCCTTTATGTTTCTATTACTACATTCACTAGGGGATAGTATCTTTAAGGCTAGAAGGAAACATAACGAGGGGAAACCCTTCTACCTTATCCACCAGGGCCTAATGAATAAACTTTTCATCCAACACCTAGCTTAGAATCCCACTCTCCTACTCAACCCCCTACCCTGTATCACCCCTTAGACCTCCTGGACCCTAGCCCTAGCTCTACTCTTAAGAGGCTCAAGAAAGGTCATGCCATTGAGGTCAAAATTAACCTTGAGGTTATTATTGAGTTAGATTTGGATTTCAAGAAGGGCAAGAAGTGTTCTAGGAGAACTAGCAAGCATCTCTAGATGGAGAAATTCAAGACCCCCCCCTCCTACAAAGTATGAATCTATCTATGGCTCCTCTAATAGTGAGGAGAAACCTGCTAAAAAGAAAAAACACCACCAAGATATCAAACATAGCCTTAGCTCTATCAAACCTTCTCATGTCTCTAAAACCCTGGAAGCTACTCTAGTACATAGTAGGGAGGAAGACATCACTTCTCCTAGGAAGGGTAACCCTAAGGTTACTAGGAAGAAAGGAAAACATAGTCACACCAAGATATGGTTGGAGAGGCCTTAGATGGTCATGAGGGACCTGGCGGATAACCATACCACTATATGCCATAAATTTGAAACCCCAGTGGAATTCTCCACCAAGGTTATGCACTTCATAGCCACAACCCTCTACTTCCTACAGGCTAACAAAGAGGAGCAGGACCTAGGAAAGACTACTAAGACAACCCCATCTATTTATGGGTTCTTGGTGGTAGATTGGCTGAAAACCATTCAGGACAAACCAATGAAAGTAGAGGAGGAGGATACAATAGGGGAAGCTTATGAGGAAAAGAAGAATGGTAACTAGGAGAAGGAGGAGAGCATCTAGCCCAGGTTCTATTATGTTTTATCTCTATTTTTATGATTATGTTTCTAAACTTTGCAGCCCATGGGGTTCTTTGGACTATGTCAATTAAGTGGACCAATAGCAACGATGCTTTTAAATACTACTAATTTATTATTTAGTTTCTTATGCATATTAGCTTAAGGATTGTGAGTGACAATTTGGCTCTTAAATTTTTATGGTTTTTGATGTTTAAGGTTGGTATAGGATAGACTTCTGGGAGGTAACGTCCAGCTGGTCCTCAACCTTTTTTATAATTCAGGGTTAGCCCCCCATCTTTTTGGCTGCTATCAACTACTTCAAATACTCTAATCTAAATACAAACCCTCACTATAACCATAACCCTAACCTCAATTCTAACTTTAACTCTAACTCTAACCCTAATCCTAACTCAAACTTTAACTCAAATTCTATCCCTAACCCTAACACTAACACTAACTCTAACCCTAACAGTAACATTAATTATAAATCTAACCCCAATTCTCACCCTAACGCTAATTTTAACCCTAATGCTAACTCTAACTCTAACTCTAACCCTATCTCTAACTCTATCTGTACTTCTAACCCTGCCCCTACCCCAAATTCTTACCCTAACTCAAACTTGAAATCTAACTCTAACTATAATTCTAACTCTAACTCCAATTGTAACCTTAACCCTAACCATAGCTCTAACCCTAACAATAACCCTAATATTAACTCTAACTCTAACCATAACTTTAACTCTAACCCTAAACCTAACCATAACCATAACTCTAACTCTAATTCTAACCCTAAATATGACTCTAAATTCTAACTCTAACTCTAACATTAATGCTAACCCTAACCCTCACCCTAGCCCTACCCCTAACTCTAACTCTATCTCTAACTCTAATTGTAATCCTTGCACCCTAACTCTAACCCTAACCATAACCCTTATTTTAATCCTAATACTAATCCTAACTCTAACTCTAACCCTAACCCTAACCTTAACCTTAACTCTAACCCTAACCTTCTGAGTGTAACATTTTAAGTAACATTATCCTTCAATAAAAAAAGTTATACAAATTAAACCCCATATATAGAATTAAAAAATAAAATGTGGAAGAATAATTTTATAGTAACTTTATACAACCATAATTTAAAAATATTTAATAATTTAATGTAACTTTGTACAACTATCATTTTATAGTAACCTTATAGAACTATATTTAAAAATAAATAAAGAATTTAATACTAAACTTATGCGACTACCACTAGCTTATATATATAATGTCAAGAGTAATCATTCTCAAGGAGCCTATTTTCATAAATTCCAACTGAGAAAAAATAACTCTTGGATCTAATAAAAATAGGCACCTTTACTCTTAGAGTAATATATATATATATATATATATATATATATATATATATATATATATATATATATATATATATATATATATATATATATATATATATATATATATATATATATATATATATATAAGGTAGTATATTTACAAAGATAACCTAAAATAGATGTGTCCTTCAACAAAATGTATTTTCTATTGAGAAAAGTAGAAAATTATGTTGGAGCTTTGGATGAGTTCAATTTTATTATTTAGGTGTAACTCATTATATAGGTTGTTAGGCCCTATTGTAAGACAGAAGACTAAAGTTATTGATTGCATGTAGAAGAATTAGTTTGTAAGTTGGAATCTCTGCTCTTCAAATAATCTCATCTTATACTATAGTTTACAAAATATGATGATGTAATTAATATGAATTAATATTTTTCTATTATTTGTTGCTAATTTTTCCAGCAATATTTTCTTTTTTGGGTAGATATATTACCTAAAAAAATAAGGAAAATGTCATTTTGTAAGATAGCTACATGCCTGTTATAACAAATCTCGAGACATGTAATGAAAGCAATAGATAAACACTTGTTGAATGAGATTTGTTTGCATTTAATGAGGTGTATATCATTTCAACTATTCCATACATAAACTCCCATGAAAGCAAAAGGTAAAAATGCAGAGACATTTTTAAGAGTTTCCAAAGGATCATTCGTCCAATGTGAGGATTATGCACTCTCTACTATATTTCCATTAGGAAAGGTAACTGTAGGTTGTAGATATGTTTTCTATTGGCTTGTCCCTTCTACTTACTAGAAAAAATTATCTTGTGAAAGGATAGTAATTCAAATTTATATGGAACTCAAATTCAAGATAGAGGATACAACTTGTGGCACTAGTGGAGGTGGCAATGGTGGTAAGAGGTTCATGTTTCAATTTCAATTGTGCCCTTGTGACAATATCCCTGGTAGGAGTAGCTCCGACCAAAGCAATTTGATGTCACCATGGAATGGAAATGATAATTATAGTAGTGGTAGGGACTAGTCAATGTCAGAGGCAAGGCATGGCAATCTAGATTGATGGTGTGTTGGTAGCTTGTAACTGGTAGGTAGCTCGATTTTATCTCAAGAACTTTTTAATGTCATACCGAGCTTCTTCGAAGTAATTTTTTGATTTTACCTATGAGGAAAACTGATAAAGATATGAGTTGATCTGCATTTATGATATTGAAGCATGGGGTTAGGTATTCTTTGTACTAGGAATCTAACATAGCTTTAAAATTATTACTAGTTTTCTTACGCAAAAAGAGACTTCTTATAGACACGACTAGCATTTATGTCTATCTTCTTTTAAACTAGGTTTATAATTCCTTTTATTGTACATTGTACTCAAAATTTGTGAATTTCTAGAATCCATATGATTTCTATTGTTAAATTTATTCAATTTAGGTATTAGAATAAAATCAAAAGAATTACCTTTTTGAGAGAAAGGCAAGAATTTCACTAATTTATTTTTAAGAGCCTTACATGTTCAATCCAATCTATGTGTTGACAAAATCAATAATTCCAATTTTTTCCCAATTCTTCAACCAAAAATATTGATTACATAAGTCTTAAAAAGTATCAAATACTAAAAAAAAAATACCTATATTAATAACATGCTATTTCTTAATGAAAATTTGTAAAAAATTCGGTGTTATCTTTTGTAGTTTAGAATTGATGATTCATGTCCAATTATATGAAAATTCTTACATCAACTTTTTAGAATTTATGTTGATGAATCATAATTATATTTATGTGAGAAAATTGTGTAAACTTTTAGGAAATCCCATTCATCACCATACTATTATTTTGAACTAAAAACTAAACAATTAAATACTCATTGCAAAACATATTTTATTCCAATGTGTGCAATCTATGGATCATTGGATAGATAGTTAATACCAATTTGTATAGTTAGTCAGCTTATCATGAATGTGCTTTTATTTTGTACATTATAAAGTCACTTGTTTTTTTTCTTATGATTTAGTCAAAAGTAAAGCGGGTTAGCAATTATGATTGAAACAAGGAACAAAGCACAGTTATATTGGCTTTCATAGAAAAAAGACTAATAATTTTTAATTTATTTATTGATGAAGACATTTAATATCTTCTCATTGTCTTTCAAACGATAACACTGATGAAAATTGCAAGAATTTGATAGGTTCTAAAATAATTTCAATGTTCACATGTTCTATATTCTTGCTTTCTAGGGAGTATTTGTAGTTACCTTGCTATTGACATTTTAGAATATAGAGAAGATCATAATTAATGGACAAATTCAAGAAAAGATAGGAGATGATTTGGAATTTGGAAATAAGTGTAACTAGTGGGCATTTATGTGCTTTTTGGCAATGTCATTGTGATTTTGTCTATAAAATGTGAAGACAATACAAAATAATTAAATGGAATGTGACATTTCGTAGCATTTACCCCTTAGGTGTTCCTCGGCAGACAACGATTTTCATAGAAATCCTCCATGGTACATGTCATAATTTATAGGTAATGACATTACAGATTTTATAGTTCATTGAATATTGTTGAAATTCTTGCTATCTTTAGTTTTGTATTGGTAGGGAATTATTATATCTGAGATTCATTTAAATGCCCAATTCATATTATATAAATTCCTCAAATGCGCAAACAAAAATTACACATAAAGAAAATATCATGATTTTCAATGAAAAATAAACACATTTTTTTAAAGAGATTTGCAATTTATGTTTTAGCATTTGAGAAATTTATGTTCAAATTTATGTTTTATTAACTATGCTTATATTTGCATAGTTATGAAAATATGATGATAGTTGGACACGAGTCATACTTCCTATCATTTTTTAAACATTTAGGTATTTTTTAATGGAACATTTTGTTTTCTCTTTATATTTTTGCTTCAATATTAGTGATAATAAAACACATTTTTCTCCATATATATTTGCTTCAATATTAGTAATAATAAAAACACTAATAAAAAAAAAAATTTGGTCAAATTGCATGCATTTACATTTTTCTATTTATAATTATTTTTTCCTCATTTATCTACAAGCAAAATGTGAAACCAAAGTACTATATGTGTTGACAAGGGTTGAGGATTGTGTCTTGTTTGGAATTTATATAGACTTTCAAGTCATTTTTCTTATTCTACATTATTTATAATTTTATATACTCACCATAACAAGAGCTAGTTGTTCAACCCTATCAGGGGAGTATCTTTATAGCCATATTGGAGGAGTCCCAAATAGATATTGCTATGCTAAAGTAGTCCCCAGATAATTTTGATGGGTCTTATATAGTTGAACTTGCAGGCCAAGGAGTAGTAGGTGTGAGTTGGTCATGGAAGAACACCAATGTTGTGAGTTGTTTTCATATAATCATACACAAAGGGCTCTCTACTAATTTGTATTGATGATAGAATGACTCTATTTTGTCTTTTACTTTCATAATAGTAATACAATTACTTATTACTTTCATTTTTCATATATTCCTTTCCTATAGCTATGTTACATATTTTAATACATTCTCTTTTAAAATATCTTATTTTGTCTTTGTATTATGCATTGACACTGATTTTAATTTTACTTTTGTTCATGTAGACTAGCGAAATGAACACTTTATCCTAAACCTCTACATAAGGCAACAACTAGAGCTAAATGCAGCCCTTATTTTTTATAATGTATTTGGAAGGATATTTTTCTTTAGAGAGCTGATATGATCTCCTCTCAAAGATTTCCCATTGAATTAGTTCTATGAATTTTTTTACAATTCTTAAAGTAAAGAGATTAAGGTGACAAAAAGAGAAAATCTTAGTAGTTGTTGTAGTATAGTGGTGAATATTCTCTTTTGTCACGTGAGTGACCTGAGTTTGATCCTAATTTGAGAATAATGACTAGGTAGGTATATGATTTTCATCAAATTTAAAAGGTTTACACCATGGATATTATTAAATCATTTAAATGTTGCAAGTATTATTTCTCTCTTCATGCAAGTCTTTGCCATTTTATTTTGTACAAACATGATAAGATTCCTTGTATTCATAGATCATGGAAGCAACCTAAATTCACCCCTACCTTCCTTTTTTAAGATGGTTTGGTCATATTTATGTCTTTCATTTTAAGTTTTGAGATATTAGTAATATTTACAAAAATCTCATATCTCAAAATTTCTAAATTCTTACTTCTAAAAAACAAGATAAAATTCTAGAAAGTAATTATAAATCAACAATATATGTCACTTAAAGAGATTTCTAAGTTTATATTATGCATACTAATATTTCAAATTTTAAATTGAAAAAATAAATTTATATATTATATTTTTAAAAATATTATCTATAATGAATTTTGACAGTTTATTTATAAATTTAAATCAATACGATCCCACAAATTTTTAGCATGTCATATAGGCTCAAAAGTAGAAAAATGACCCATATGACCATCAAATTTGAGCCCTACATGGAAGACTCTAGGAACCAAAACAACTATAATAGAAATAAAGCAGTTCACAGATCGATGAGAAATGATGTGTTTAGATTCTCTAAAATCTCTAAGATTCTAAATCTATTTAATTTCTTATTTACAATTTAGATGCATGTATTTCTCTATTCTCACTTTACTCTTTAGGGTTTCAAAGATTGGACATTTTAGGATATTAAGTTTTCATCTTATGGTCAAAATTGAGTATAACACTATTAGTATAAGAATCAATCTTAGTTTCTGATGTTTACTTTAAGTTGTTCATAAAATATTTACTCATTTTACGTAATTCCTTATTTCTCACTTTATTCTTCTAGACTTTCAAAGATTGTACATTTTCTGATGCCTAAGTTTTCATCTCATGGTCAAATCCTATTTTCTCTTAATTGGCTATATTACACTAGATTGATAGGGGCATTCTTTTAATTACATCTAATTGAAGTTGGGATCTAATTGGAGCTACTATTTTTGGTTATGTTATCTCCTCCCTTTTTCTAGTAGACAAGGTCCGATCACCATCAATATGTTCAAGTTTAAAAATCATTACACATCTATCATATATTACTATCCACTAAACTATTGCACCTTATTTCGTGCAAGCATTAGTGTGGGAGACTTGAAAGATGATATTTTTCATAAGTGCAGAAGATATCAATTTGAGTTATGCACATAGATTGTAACATTGGACGCAGAAATTTGAAAATAGTGTAAATATATACTTTTTAAAATCTTATAATATATCACAATCTCATATTCTTTGGCCTTCTTTTTAATACTAATGTAAGTAGTGTTAGTTTTGAAATTATTGTACAAGGCATGTAAATACAAGTATTATTTTTTGATAGATTTTCATTAATAAAAATAATCATTTTTTAAATGCTCAAAACTCTTTGGTGTAGAAACCCCACCTTGATTATTCGTGGGCCCTTTGTGAACCATTCAACTTTACCACTAGACTAATGGTCTTTCAACCCAAATTGAAATATTTAATAATATCTAAAATATAAATCTGAAAAAGTAAACTAGACTATTTTGATCATGGAAAAATTGGAATTATTCTAAATGTTAAAAATATACAAATATTATTATGTTAAAAAAAAATCCCAAAAGGAAAATAATAAATATTTTTTTAAGCCTAATAAATTGTATTGACTTCTTATTGTGCTTCACGTCCATCTCTCTCCTATATACAAACATTCAAAATCGTACTTACTTTTAAAAAAAAGCATCATACTATCCACTACTACCCAATAAAATGTAATTTGAATTTTGATTAAAATTGTTAAAAACTTGAATTCAAAGAAGAATCTTTAAAATAAGGAACCAATTGAAGAATTTTCAACTAAAAATAATTGATTTTAAAGTGATTAATCATAAAAATATAGTTACAATGAACTAATAAAATAGGATTTAACCATAATATCAAATTATGGTTATAATATTAATTCAAACATATAAATAAGTCATAATAAATTATAGATATTTGTGAACATGTCAATACCATGTATTTGAAATAAATTTTCTTCAATAAAACCAAACTTACAATTTCTAGCAAGGGGGGAGGTTAATCATCATGGTTTTTCTCTAAACACTTGACATGTGATGAGGTCACTTCTCAAATTACCTCAATTGTCTAATGCAGGAGCATCTTGGGTGTAAGAGAAATATTGCATCACCCAAAAATAATTCCTTTTTACTTCTTGAATAAGGGTTGTCTGAGTGCAAAGTTGTTGTCTATGAAGCTTACTACTTAGTAAGTTAGTCGTACAAGCTTAGAATGTCCTAATTTTAGAAGTGGATTTTCATCTTGGATATATCAACCTACCAGTTGAGGCTTAGTGTCATATCTTCCATATTCGAGGATTTATTGTGGACTTTTGGTGTGTAATTTTGGTATTAAAACCTTAGGCTCATGGTTGAAGACCTTAGAGGCCCTAGATGGGCTCCAAAATGGGGTCAACTAGAGCTTGCATGAGTTGAGATTTGTAGATCAGAAGCTAAGGATTCTGATAAGGGGTTATAATAGCCAATCAAAGCAACATTTTGAATGAACATATGGTCTTTCAAATTTGGGTGACCAAAATTTCTAAATAAGTGTCAAAGATGTATCAAGATGACTCTATATGTGATTTAGGGTTAATCAGTCTCAAGAGTTAGCGTTTGATGTCTAGAAACTTCCTAGGTGGTGAACATCTCTAGCTCATAGTTCATAGCTCTGTATTGCAATTTATTTTAAGGAAGATGCCAATTTGGATTTGCATATTATATTTCAAAATTCTATAATTTTGCATTTTTGGTGGAAACAAGAAGCCCATAATTAATTCTCACAAATTGTTGATATTTCTTTATTTATGTTATGTATTTGTGGTATTAAAGGGAGTAACCTTTAGCAAGATGAATTTCTTTTCATATGGACTCAATTCATAGTTTTGATGTAGGTATAGATGTATAAAGACTAAGAGTGATGATAGTCTCCACATAATGATGCTTCATGGTCATTAGAACCATGAGTGCTTGGTCTGTGGTAATCTTGAAACCATTTCTGAGTGAGGTTTGTGGTGATCAAAAACCACTTTAGTGTGAAGCTTTTGGTTATCCTAAAACCACTTGTGTGATGTTTGTGAAGTTGTTGGTGGGTTTGAAACTACTTCAAAATTGTAAATATCAATTAGGGGTAAACTGTGAAAACCCAAAGTGATTGTGATTTGGGGGAAACAATATGACTGATAGTGCTTAATGAGTGATTGCAAATGGGTACCTAACAAGGCTTTATGCTAGGACCCATCCGTTCTTGACTATGGGGGGATATCAAAAAAAAATGGATAATTAATTAATGGGGGGCTGTGAGCCATGTTAAATTAATTATCAACACCAATTACCATGGTCAACATAGACTACCCACCCAACATAGCATTGTCATCAGTCTTCCAAAATCCATAGTAACTACTCAACATAAATATTACAACTAACTTCTTACTACAATATACTAAACATTAGTGATGTACTTTTGTATAAATTAATAGATGAGATTTTTGGGTTTCTCCTATGCCTTATTTTTTAGCAATTTCCATATTATTGATCTTCCCAAACTTCAACAACATAGATCACATCTAATCTTTAGACATGTCTTCGCCTTCTTGACCACTATTTGACATGTATCTTAGGTTAGAAGAATAATTACAGTGAATTAATCAAAATGAGAGACTTCAATACCAATAACTACAAAGGCATTAATCTAATTTTTAATTATTTGTAGCTATGATAAAAAGTGGTTAGCCCAAAGTATAATGATGCTAGATAGTTGTAGCTTTTACTCTACACTTAAAGACTTAAAGAATTATCGTTGTCTAAAATGTAAATATTTTCTCTAGAGAGGAGAAAGTGATATCTAATCTAACAACTAATACTTGATTTTTAATACTTAATTCCACATACTACAATAATAGATGTATATAGATTTGCACTTTGTTCAAGAAGATTTCAGGTTTTAGATAAATTCCAAGTTTTGTCTAGAATTTATGATTATAATTTTATTTAGATTTTAAATGGAAGATAAATAATAATTTTAATTTAAATAATAAATTAAGGTTAATTTATTTTAAATTTTTAAAAGCATGGTTGTTAAGATTGCACTTATTTTATTTTTGGTTTTAGTGGATCTTAAATTCACTTATAATTAGATATATTTTTTATATATTAAATATTTTTATTATATTACTTTTACTTATACTTTTGACAATTTTCAATTAATTTTGACATCCACTCTATATTATCAATATGAAAGCTTTGAAATTAAGTATTAACATCCAACAAACCATTATTGAAAGGTGTTCTAAGAAAATATATTAAAAATGTGGAAGCATATATACAAGGCACATGAACCATTTAACAGAATGTGCTCAAGAGATGTTTCTTGGAAGGCAATGATTTTAGGGAATTAACAAACGAGATTTGTTGATTGTGTAGTCTCAAATGACTACTAAATAGTTCAGCAAAATTAAGTAGTTGTACAAAATTGCTTCTAAATTTAATGTAGGGAATCTATCTTTGAAACTTGGAATTTAGTGATTTCATGTCTCTATGTTACATATACTCTGGAAATATTCACTTCAAAATGAACATATTTAACATTCTCTACTAAAATTAAGATTTCAATTGTATTGTTTAGATGTAACTCGTTATATAGCTTGTTTTTTCTGGTTATATATTTGGAATGATAATTTATTTTACGAGAGCACTTATGATCTCCTCTCTTAACTTCTTTAAAAAAAATTAACAATTGCCGGAATATAAAGTTTTTGCTAGCAGAAAGAACAATACCCCTGCTTTGCAAACTATTGTTGCCTCAATAGATTTCGTTAAAGTTCACTAAGTTATCATGAAGAGCAATTAATTTTGGAAAATCTCAACAGTCGTAGTAGTATAGTGGTGAGTATTGCGGGTGACCTGGGTTCGATCCCCGGCAACGGCGTTTTCTAATTTTGAACATTTTGCTTTCTTGACTAATAATTAGAGCAGAACCTGTAGAAATAAATCTTGCTCTAAAATCTCGAGATTCTGAATCTAGGTGATTTCATATTTACAATTTAGAGGCATATATTTCTCACTTTAGTCTTATGGGCTTTCAAAGATTGGACATTTTCTGATAATGAGTTTTCATCGCATGGTCAAATCCTGTTTTCTTTTAATTGGCTATTTTACTCTGATTGTGCTTCACATTCATCTCTCCTGTATACAAACATTCAAAATCCTACTACTTTTTTGAAAAAAAGCATCATACTATCCACTACTACCCAATAAAATGTAATTTGAATTTTGATTAAAATTGTTAAAAACTTGAAGAATGTTTAAAATAAGGAACCAATTGAAGAATCCGCAACTAATATAATTGATTTTAAAGTGATTAATCAAAAAAATATTGTTACAATCTTGAACTAATAAAACATAAACTATAGATATTTGCAAACATGTCATACCATGTATTTGAAACAAATCTGCTTCAGTAAAACCAAACTTACAATTTCTGATTAGATAGGAAAACAAACAAAACAAACAAACCAGAGCCTTACAAGATAAACAAAACAAACCAGAGTCTTATTCTTTTTATTAATTTTTACAGTAGCGATAATAATAATTAGAAAAATGATATAAATTGCCCCATTCAACCGTAAATTAGAAAAATAATGTTGTGTAAGCATATTTATTGAGTGGATTCCAAATGCCTTCGCCGGCAGTTTGGACTATTATTCGTCGCCGTCTGTTTGGAAAGTCCGAATATCAAATATTACTTTCTTTCCTTTGGAAATTTAATAATTTTAAACTGTCGGATTGCCCTAGATTTTTATGATAAAAAAATGTCGTGCGTGCAATTTTAATGATGGTGCAACGGTGCACAGTATAAAACTACCGCCATATTTGGCTGAGCGATAGATCTATTCGTCCGGCCGACCGCGCAAAATATTCCATTCTTCTTGAGAGATTTGACCAAATTTTAAACCAAATATTTTTTTATGTCTTATATATGTTCCCCAATGATCTAATTTAATTAGTTTGCGGTTTTGGCTGTCATGCTTTGAGTTAATTATCTTCTTCCCTGTCTATATATGAATTTTTTTATAGGATTATTTTATTTTATATTAAACTTACAAATAATGATGATTATTATTGTTGATATTATTATTATTATATTATAAGATTTTAGTACTAATCTATTTATATTTTTAAAAAAATTACGTCAACTATTGTAGGACTAATCAATGTAAAACATGACTATAGTTCAAAAATTATGATATATTAGTATAAGATATTTAGATAAAGTTTCATATAAATAGCATTACTTTGTATGTTCTCGGACGATTCGTAACAATTAGTTTTTGTATATATTATGGTTATGGTTACTCGTAAATTAGACATTGGGATACTCTAGTTTGCGGGTTTTCAAAATTAAGAAAGGGATAGGTTAAGTATGTATTGTATCTGATTTTTAGTTGTTTTATAGTATTTTATTTTGTGGGTCAGACCTTATTTTCGGTTGCTTTTTAATTTCAAAAATATTACTCTGTGCTACCAATGTGGTTTGTAATAGAGATTAATGGAGTATAAAATAAATAATAAATAAATAGATCACTCACAATCTCAACTACAAAATCCATAACTACAAACCTTGAGTGCAACAAAAACATAAAAACATGATAGAATTTGAGTGTAACATCCATAATTGCATGCCTTGGCGCATGCCTTGGCCAAGGGACTATAGAAAAAAAAAGTTGTATCTGAGTTCTTACAATTGATTTAAAGGAAAAGTAAACTTCAAAAAGGAAAAACTCAAAATAGTGCAATCAATATATAACAAAGTCATCGTTCATACTACCGTGGTATATGACAAATCGTCTCATGTTTCCAACTGAAAAGTATTTGCTATTTTGTCACCACTTAGTCTATCATAGATAACCAATCTGAGACATTTTTAATGGGCTAAAATCTATTGTAGTGAGTTAACATGTAACGTTATCTACGACTAACCTTCATTTTACCCTTCACTTATAGGTTGATATTGATAAGAGTCTCTTTGAATTGCATAGTCCAAATGGTTCATTTCATATGCATGATATTAGCAAGACATCTCTTAGGTCTCACTGATATTAGTTCACCAGATATCAAAAGAGAAGAATTATTGTTCCAATGGGTCATGTTACCCTAGTGGGAAAATGTTGGAGAAATATATGAGATTTTTTACCAAAATACATATAGAAGATGTCATCGACAAGACATTTCTCATTTTTTTCGATATCTCAGGGTGGGATAACATGCTGTGTTATCTTTGTTTTACTATTTTTGAAGGGTCATTTTTGTCCCTTGTAAAATGGAAAAACTAGTTAGGTTTTACCACATGGATATATTTTGTTTAAGCGTCAAATGATGTGGGCTAGTACTATTTCAATGTTTTATCAAATGTTATCTCCTACTTCCTAATGATGATCAAGGACCCTAGATTCTTTCATGGTTTTGCAACAACTTGATCAAGGTCCTTGCAAAATGACAAAGTGAATGAATCAAGGCTACAAGTGGGTTAACATGTTGTGTTAACTGCTTCAACAATTTTCTACCAACGGTATGATTTAATTGTGGGCTAGTACTATTTCCATGTTTCATCAAATGTTATCTCGTGCTTCTTAATGATGATCAAGGACCCTAGATTCTTTCATATTTTTGCAACAACTTGATTAGGGTCCTTGAAAAATGGCAAAGTGAATGAATCAAGGCTACAAGTGGGTTAACATGTTGTATTAACTGCTTCAACAATTTTCTACCAGCGGTATGATTTAATTGTGGGCTACTACTATTTCCATGTTTTATCAAATGTAATCTCTTGCTTCTTAATGATGATCAAGGCCCCTAGATTATTTCATGTTTTTGCAACAACTTGATTAAGATCCTTGGAAAATGACAAAGTGAAAGAATCAAGGTTACAAGTGGGTTAACATGTTGTGTTAACTGGTTTAACAATTTTCTACTAGCGATATGATTTAATTGTTTGCACTCATTATACATTACTAGCTTATATATACCTATATATATAATACGTCAAGAGTAATCGTTCTTGAGGAAGCTATTTTCATTTAATCCCATGGTTATTTTCTTAATTGGGATTGATGAAAATAGGTGCCTCGAGAATGATTACTCTCGGCATATTTTATATATGTATGTATGTATGTATGTATGTATGAGCTAGTGGCAGTCACGATGGAACATGAAAGCATTTCTTAATTTTTTTATTTTTAATAAGGTTAGTATCAAATTTCTAATTAATTTTTAATTGTACTTGTGTAAAATTACTATAAAAAAATCTTCAAAATTTTATTTCTTAATTCTATATATACGGTGTTTAATTTGCATAACTTTAATTTTTATTTATTTTAAGGATATTGTTATGTAAAATGTTATAGTTGGGACTAGAGTTATGGTTAAGATTAGAGTTAGGGTTAGGGTTAGGGTTGCAGTTATGGTTAGAGTTACGATTACGATTATGGTTAGGGTTAGGGTTAGAGTTGGGGTTAGGGTTATAATAGGGTTAGGTTTAGCGTTATAGTCAAGATTATCATTAGGGTTATGATTAGGTTTACAGTTAGAGTTAGGGTGAGAGTCATGGATAGGGTTAGGGTTAAGGTCTAGGCTTACATTATAATTATAAAAACAATATTCAAGTTAGAAAAAAGATTTGATCAATGCCACGAAAAATGTTGGAATTACTATTAGGGCTAGAATTCTAATTATAATCAGATTTTAAAGTTAAATATTTGGATTTTCTCAAGGTTATGGTTAGGTTTAGGGTTAGGGTTAAGGTTAGGATTAACATTAATATTAGTATTACAATAAGGATGTGGTTATGGTAGGTTAATATTAGTGTGGTAGTGAGGGTAAATCATATAATTAGGGTTTATGGCTCAATGATATATATGTTTAGGGTCATTACAAATCTAAAGAAATAGATAGGTTTGGGGCTAAGTTTGGGACATTATATGTTGTGTTAGGCTTCTAGAGCTTAGATAAGGAATAGGGTTGTGATTTAGGGACATGGTTAGAATAATGGTTTGTTTTAGGGCTTACATGGGGTTACCTAGTAATAGTTATAATTAGGATTATAGTTAAAACCTCTAAAAATGAGATTAGGCTTATGTTTGTAATTAGGTTTTGGTTTGGCATGTAGTTAGGAAGAGGTTAATGATTAGGGTCAATTTTATGGTGATAATTATGGGCATGGCTATAATGTAGGAATATAGTTTAGATTTTTGTTGGGGTTTACACCATGGTTAGGTTTAGGGCTTGCATTTGTATTATCGTAAGGTTAGGATTATTATCGTGAGTAGGATTAAGTTATGATTAGTGTTAAAGATAAGGATTGATGGTTTAGATAAGGGTGGAAGTCAAGGTAAGGATTGGAATAATAGTTACAATTAGGATTATGGTTAAGATTTACTATTAGGATTGAGTATAGGGTGATAGTTAGGGTTTATATAATGGTTGGGTCTAGGATATTTTGCATATGGATACAAAAGAGGGCTATGTGAAAGACTGTGATAGTTTTATGGTTTAGAATTTGGTTAGAATTAGGAGTTTCATTATGGTTGAGCTTATGATTATTATTCTTATTATGATGAATGTTAGGATCACGATTATGATTAGGGTTTACCTTCAGTTATGGTTATGGTTAGAATTATGTTTAGGTTTAGGATATTTAATATGGTTTTATTGTTTAAAGGCTATATAATATATGGGCTTAGGGTTAGGCTTAGGGTTTGGGTTTGGGTTTAGATTATGTTTACGGTTGGAATTTACACCATGAATATCATTAGGGTTAGAGTTAGGATTATTATATGATTACTATTTTAATTTGGGATTTAGGATTAGATTCAAGGTTGGGATTATTATTAAAGTAATATTTTAGGGTTAGAATTAACATTATGATTATGGTTAAGCTTAGGATTAAGATAATATTTTTGGTTATGTCTGCAATTATATCATTTTTAAGGATAATGATAGGGTTAGAGGGTCAAGGTTGGGATTAGGATTATGATTAGAGGTATCTCAGAGTTAAGATCAAGGTTAAGTTTTGGGTATGGTAATGGTTAGTTCTAGGGTTTAGGATTTAGGTTCTAGAATTATGCTTAGGGTATTATCTTATATCCTCATTAGGGTTATTTTATAAGGTTTAATGTATAATTATGTCTTCTTACATATTCTTGTCTTATGTTCTAATAAATTTTGAGACAACAAGTTATGATTATAATTAATGTTAAGGTTAATGTTAGGTTTGAAAGTAAGGTTAGTGTTAGAGGTAGGTTTAGTGGTAGAAATTGGTGTAGCCATAAAGTTAAGGATTAATATTGAAATAACGATAGGGTTACTATATGACATATAAATTGGGTCAAAGACTAAGTGTAAAATTAATTTGATTTAGTTTTATTAAGAACCTTGTCTTAATTTCAAATCTTAATTATTTTGGAAGCTAATGAAGAACTTATCATACTTCTAACTCTATGATTAGGATTTCCCTAGGGTTAAGGTTATGGTTAGAATAATGTTTAGTTTTAGGAGATTTATTATGGTTCTATTATTTTGAGGCTATATAAAAAATATGATTAGGGCTTGGGTTAGGGTTAGCATTTAGGTTATGTTTAAGTATAGAATTTACACCATGAATATCATTAGGGTTAGATTTAGGATTAGTGTTTTGAGTTAGGTTTTAGGGTTAGGGTTAATTTTTTGATTACATAAAAAATATGTTTTAAAAGACCCGAAATTTTTTAACAAAGTATCAGAGAAACGCAAACATAAAAGTTCCTAGATAATAAAAGGCCTCAAAGAACAAATAAACCACCATAGAAATGGAGGACAAAGTATAGTTATGCACTAAAAGAAAGCAAAAGTAAATAAAAAGTAAAACTCTCAGATAGCTACAAAGTCTTCAACAGGTTCACAGCTTGATCTGCTAGAATGTTAACATTCTATAGAAGCTTTCATTTCATCCATCTTTTTTGCTTCCACTCCTTTAATCTTCTTGAAATTGGCCCTTGTGCACTTGCTTGGGCCTTGGTCCTCATTCACAACATGGGAGTCTTGGCCTTTACTCTATTCCATCTTGTTCAGCAAGGTATTGAAATTATCAGCGATAATCTTCAAAATACTGCAATTTTGATCTGCCAATTTCTTGATTATTTTTTCCATGTTACTTACTCTAGCATCTAGACTATCCATCCTTTTTTGAATATCTCTGCTTAACTGATCAAGGTTCCTATTTTTGGTTTCAATTGTTGGCACACACTTCATCAAGTTTTTTACCTCTTCTGCATTGCCAATAACCTCAAAGAGCCTATCAATGTGTTGACCCAGGATTCGCTCGCCCTTGTCATCTTGTTGAGATGATCAAAGTCCTTTAAAAACTCACCTGCATTTTTTATTTAAGGGCACCAACATCCTTCATAATTGACCGTAGGTTACCCATGATTCCCTTATGGAACCCTTGTTCATCCTCTTGCATGTTATGTTCAAAGTAGTCCTCTTGCTCCTCCTATTTTTTCCTATCCAAGTCCACCTCCTTGAGATCATTGCCATCACCTGCACCCTAAGAAAATACCTTTTTTCCTTTTCTTTCCATCCTCTTAATTAAAGGTTTATCATCAGAGGGGATAGAAACCCTTTTCGCATTCTTTCCCCTATTTCTCAAGACCTCCCCTATGGTTCCTCTCTTCTGAAAGCCCTTTCTTAGCTCCTCCTCATAATCACTATCTTGATCCAACTCACTCTGCTTTCCCTTCCTTTTCTTCTTTGAAGAGTTTCCTAGATCCTCTTTCATGTTCTTCTTTAAATCAACCTCATCGAGCTCATCCTCGATATCCTTATCAAAATCCTCCTTAGAATCATTGCCCTCAGTCTCATAATCAAGCAATTTGTTACTCTACCTAGGCCTATCCACCTTTTTTAACTTCAGCACATTCATTATTAAAACCATTAACCCCTCATGGTGGGCATGATCTCCCTCAAGATCATTTTGAAAGGAAAGAATATAATTACCCAAAGATTATCTTAGGTAAAAAGGAAAATTTATCCTTACCCCATGCCTAAAATGGTTGACTAACACGAAATGGTGACTATAAATCTTAGTGAAGTGCCCATCTAAAGTAAGATACTCAATAACCACAAACATAACAAATCTCCAAGGGCGTGAAATGGAAGCTGGGCTAAAGTAGGAATTACCTATTTTCACCAGTCTATTGCATTCTTTACTTGAATCCACAAACTCATCAACTGATTGATCTAAGATCTTCTTGTCTTGGTAAATTAATACTCTCCATATCCAGCCCTGTAGCTTCAGCTATGATGTCTTTATACAACTCCATCCTTTGATTCCCCACCAGAAAACTCTTGTCTTTCCAAGTCTTTGTGAAATGTTAGGTAATGGTAGGGTTGCTTCCTTTTAATTTTTCCATAAAACAAGTAAAATTCACTTGCTCCAGTATATCTCATATTTCCTTCTTCTTCCTTCACTCTTTGCAACTTTTTGGTTCATTTCTTTTTCACCTTCCTCCCATCTTCTTATCTCTAAGACAAAGTTTCTCTATTCTTAGAAAAACCCTGTACAACAGAAAATTGTAGTCTATATTGTAGCCAAGGAAATTTATGAGAAAAAAACCCACAATCTATGTGGTATTGATTGGTAATACACTATCCTTCTCATAATAGCCCAATGCTTCCCAATTTTGCCCATATAATAATTACTCCTTCGTGGCATATTCATCATTAATGAAACACTTTTTCTTGCTTCCAGCTTTGTCATGTTCGATTAGTAAACACCCCTCAATAGGTATGACATCATTGTGGTTCCATATTAACTTTTCATCACTCTTGCATACCACATTTGTTGCCCAGTCAGTAGCTTGATTTGCTTCTTTGTAATTATGAGTGACAACACAAATTTCAAAGGAATTGATAAGATCTATGGCCTTACCTATAATATTATTAATAGTCCAAGAAGAATTAGTAACTTTATTAAGATAATTAATAAAATTAAGGGAGTCCCCCTCAAGCCATATCTTATTCAAATTCATACTTTTTGCATAGTTAAGACCATAGAGGGTTGAACTAGCTTCTACCACATGGTTAGTTTGAACTCCAATAGGAATAGCCATTCCACCCACTCTGTTCCCATTCAAATTCCTAATGATGATACCACAGACAGCAATTCCTGGGCTGCCCTTTGAGGCCCCATCAAAATTTATCTTATACCAATCCATCAGGGTGCAATCCCATCTAGCTAGATTCTTAAGGTTAGGACAATTTGCACCAAACTGATACCATTTAGATTCCAGTTCTGAAACAGTAATTCTTCCCAATCATTATGAGGTTGTCGTCCTTTTCCACTGCATCTGATATTCTCAATCACCATATTCTTAATCTTACAAAATACCTGATCTGGATTAGATTCAACAACCCTAAACACTCTATCATTACGTTCCTTCCAAATGCTCCATCATTAGGGTTAATGTTAGGATTATGATTAGAGTAATATTTTAGGGTTAGAATCAACATGATGATTAGGGTTAAGCTTATGATTAATATGATAGTTTTGGTTTTCTATGGTTATTTCATTTCTCAGGATAATGATTGGGTTATTGTTAGGTTGAAGAATAGGGTCAAGGTTAGGTTTAGGAAAAGGATTAGAGATATATTATAGTTAGGATCAAGGTTAAGTTTTGGGTATGGTCAAGGCTAGTGCTAGGGTTTAGGATTTAGGTTAGAATAATTGTTAAGGTATTATCTTATATGATCATTACAGTATATTTTTTTAAGGTTTAATGTATGAAAAACATTAAACCTTAACTCAACAATCTAGACTACAAAATCCATAACTACAAACCTTGAGTGCAACAAAAACATAAAAACATGATAGAATTTGAGTGTAACATCCATGATTGCATGCCTTGGCCAAGGGACTACAGAAAAAAAAAGTTGTATCTGAGTTCTCACAAATTGATTTAAAGGAAAAGTAAACTTCAAAAAGGAAAAACTCAAAATAGTGCAATCAATACATAACAAAGTCATTGTTCATACTATCGTGGTATATGACAAATCTTCTCATGTTTACAACTGAAAACCATTTGCTATTTTTTCACCACTTAGTCCATCATAGATAATCAATTTGAGACATTTTTAATGGGCTAAAATCTATTGTAGTGAGTTAACATGTAATGTTATCTACGGCTAACCTTCATTTTACCCTTCACTTATAAGTCAATATTGATAAGAGACTCTTTGAATTGCATAGTCCAAATGGTTCATTTTAGACGCATGATATTGGCAAGACATCTCTTAGGTCTCACTAATATCAATTCACCAGATATCAAAAGAGAAAAAAAATATTGTTCCAATGGGTCATATTACCCTAGTGGGAAAATGTTGGAGAAATATATGAGATTTTTTTACCGAAATGCAAATACAAGATGTCATCAACAAGATGTTTCTCATTTTTTTCCCATATCTCAGGGTGGGATAACATGTTGTGTTATCTTTGTTTTACTATTTTTGAAGGTTCATTTTTGTCCCTTGTGAAATGGAAAACTAGATAGGTTTTACCAGATGGATATATTTTGTTTAAGCATCAAATGATGTGGACTAGTACTATTTCCATGTTTTATCAAATGTTATCTCGTGCTTCCTAATGATGATCAAGGACCCTAGATTCTTTCATTGTTTTGCAACAACTTTATCAAGGTCCTTTCAAAGTGACAACATGAATGAATCAAGGCTACAAGTGGTTTAACATGTTAACTGCTTCAACAATTTTCTACCAGCAGTATGATTTAATTGTGGGCTAGTACTATTTTCTTGTTTTACCAAATGTTGTCTCATGCTTCTTAATGATGATCAAGGACCCTAGATTCTTTCATATTTTTGCAACAACTTGATTAGGGTCCTTGAAAAATGACAAAGTGAATGAATCAAGGCTACAAGTGGGTTAACATGTTGTGTCAACTGCTTCAACAATTTTCTACCGACAGTATGATTTAATTGTGGGCTAGTACTATTTCCATGTTTTATCAAATGATATCTCCTGCTTCTTAATGATGATCAAGGACCCTAGATTCTTTCATGTTTTTGCAACAACTTGATCAAGGTCCTTGCAAAATGACAAAGTGAATAAATCAAGGCTACAAGTGGGTTAACATGTTGTGTCAACTACTTCAACAATTTTCTACTAGTGGTATGATTTAATTATGGGCTAGTAGTATTTCCATGTTTTATCAAATGTAATCTCTTGCTTCTTAATGATGATCAAGGACCCTAGATTCTTTCATGTTTTTGCAACAACTTGATTAGGATCCTTGCAAAATGACAAAGTGAATGAATCAAGGCTACAAGTAGGTTAACATGTTGTGTTAACTACTTCAACAATTTTCTACCAATGGTATGATTTAATTGTTTGCATTCATGATGCATTACTAGCTTGTGTGTGTGTGTGTGTGTGTGTGTGTGTGTGTGTGTGTGTGTGTGTGTGTGTGTGGAGAGTAATCGTTCTTGAGGAAGCTATTTTCATTTAATCCCCTACTTATTTTCTTAGTTGGGATTGATGAAAATAGGCACCTCGAGAATGATTACTCTCAGCGTATATATATATTTCTTAGTTGGGATTGATGAAAATAGGCACCTCGAGAATGATTACTCTCAGCATATATATATATATATATATATATATATATATATATATATGTATATATATAAGCTAGTGGCAGTCACTATGCAACATCAAAACATTTCTTAATTTTTCTATTTTTAATAAGGTTAGTATCAAATTTTTAATTGTACTTGTGTAAAGTTATTATAAAAAAATTCTTCAAAATTTTATTTCTTAATTCTATATATACGGTGTTTAATTTGCATAACTTTAATTTGTTTTTATTTTAAGGATATTGTTATGTAAAATGTTACAGTTGGGAGTAGAGTTATGGTTAGGGTTAGAGTTAGGTTACAGTTATGGTTATGATTATGGTTACAATTAAGATTATGATTATAATTAGGGTTAGGGTTAGAGTTGGGGTTAGGGTTATGATTATGGTTACAATTAAGATTATGATTACAATTAGGGTTAGGGTTAGAGTTGGGGTTAGGGTTATAATTAGGGTTAGGGTTAGCATTATAGTAAAGATTATCGTTAGGGTTATGATTAGGGTTACAGTTAGAGTTAGGGTGAGAGTCATGGATAGGGTTAGGGTTAAGGTTTGGGCTTGCATTATAATTATAAAACAATATTCATGTTAGAAAAAAAGATTTGTTCAATAACATGACAAAAGTTGGAATTATTATTAGGGCTAGGATTCCAATTATAATCATATTTTAAGGTTAAATATTTGGATTTTCTCAAAGTTATGGTTATGGTTATGGTTATGGTTAGGGTTAGGGTTAAGGTTACGATTAACATTAATATGAGTATTACAATAAGGATGTGGTTATGGTAGGTTAAGATTAGTGTGGGAGTGAGGGAAAATCATATAATTAGGGTTTATGGTAAGGATTAGTTTATGGGTTTATATATATATATAAGCTATAGGTATATATAAGCTAGTGGTAGTCACTATGCAACATAAAAACATTTCTTAATTTTTCTATTTTTAATAAGGTTAGCATCAAATTTTTAATTGTACTTGTGTAAAGTTATTATAAAAAAATTCTTCAAAATTTTATTTCTTAATTCTATATATACGGTGTTTAATTTGCATAACTTTAATTTGTTTTTATTTTAAGGATATTGTTATGTAAAATGTTACAGTTGGGAGTAGAGTTATGGTTAGGGTTAGAGTTAGGTTACAGTTATGGTTATGATTATGTTACAATTAAGATTATTATTACAATTAGGGTTAGGGTTAGAGTTGGGGTTAGGGTTATAATTAGGGTTAGGGTTAGCATTATAGTAAAGATTATCGTTAGGGTTATGATTAGGGTTACGGTTAGAGTTAGGGTGAGAGTCATGGATAGGGTTAGGGTTAAGGTTTGGGCTTGCATTATAATTATAAAACAATATTCATGTTAGAAAAAAAGATTTGTTCAATAACATGACAAAAGTTGGAATTATTATTAGGGCTAGGATTCCAATTATAATCATATTTTAAAGTTAAATATTTGGATTTTCTCAAAGTTATGGTTATGGTTATGGTTAGGGTTAGGGTTAAGGTTACGATTAACATTAATATGAGTATTACAATAAGGATGTGGTTATGGTAGGTTAAGATTAGTGTGGGAGCGAGGAAAAATCATATAACTAGGGTTTATGGTAAGGATTAGTTTATGGATTTATATATATATATATATATATATATATATATATATATATATATATATATATATATATATATATATATATATATATATAGGGTCATTACAAATCTAAAGAAATAGATAGGTTTGGGGCTATGTTTGGGACCTTATATGTTGGGTTAGGCTTCTAGAGCTTAGATAAGGAATAGGGTTGTGATTTAGGGACATGGTTAGAATAATGGTTAGTTTTAGGGCTTACATGGGGTTACCCAATAATAGTTATAATTAAGATTATAGTTTAGACCTTTAAAAATGAGATTAGGCTTATGTTTGCAATTAGGTTTTGGTTTGGCATATAGTTAGGAAGAGGTTTATGATTAGGGTTAAGTTTATGGTGATTATCATGGGCATGGCTATAATGTAGGAATATAGTCTAGATTTTTGTTGGGGTTTACACCATGGTTAGGTTTAGGGCTTGCATTTGTATTATGGTAAGGTTAGGATTATTATCGTGATTAGTATTAAGTTATGATTAGTGTTAAAGTTAACAATTGATGGTTTAGATAAGGGTGGAAGTCAAGGTTAGGATTGCAATAATAGTTACAATTAGGATTGTGGTTAAGATTTACTATTAGGATTGAATATAGGGCAATAGTTAGGGTTTATATAATGGTTGGGTCTAGAATTTTGCATATAGATACAAAAGAGGGCTATGTGAAAGATTGTGATAGTTTTATGGTTTAGAATTTGGTTAGAATTAGGATTTTCATTATGGTTGAGCTTGTGATTATTATTGTTATTATGATGAATGTTAGGATCATGATTATGATTAGGGTTTACCTTGGGTTATGGTTATGGTTAGAATTATGTTTAGGTTTAGGATATGTAATATGGTTTTATTGTTTAAAGGCTATATAATATATGGGCTGAGGGTTAGGCTTAGGGTTTGGGTTTGGGTTTAGATTATGTTTAAGGTTGGGATTTACACCATGAATATCATTAGGGTTAGAGTTAGGATTATTATATAATTACTATTTTAATTTGGGATTTAGGATTAGGGTCAAGGTTGGGATTATTATTAAAGTAATATTTTAGGGTTAGAATTAACATTATGATTATGGTTAAGCTTAGGATTAAGATAATATTTTTGGTTATGTCTGTATTTATATCATTTTTAAGGATAATGATAGGGTTAGAGGGTTAAGGTTGGGATTAGGATTATGATTAGAGGTATCTCAAAGTTAAGATCAAGATTAATTTTTGGGAATGGTTATGGTTAGTTCTAGGGTTTAGGATTTAGGTTAGAATTAGGCTTAGGGTATTATCTTATATCCTCATTAGGGTTATTTTATAAGGTTTAATGTATAATTATGTGTTCTTACATATTCTTGTCTTATATTGTACTACATTTTGAGACAATGGGTTATGATTATAATTAATGTTAAGGTTAAGGTTAGGTTTGAAAGTGAGGTTAGTGTTAGAGGTAGGTTTAGTGGTAGAAATTGGGGTAGTCATAAATTTAAGGATTAATATTGAAATAACGACAAGGTTATATATGACATATAAATTAGGTCAGAGACTAAGTGTAAAATTAATTTTATTTAGCTTTATTAAGAACCTTGTCCTAATTTCAAATCCTAATTATATTGGAAGCTAATGAGGAACTTATCATACTCCTAAATCTATGATTATGATTTCCCTAGGGTTAAGGTTATGGTTATAATAATGTTTAGTTTTAGGAGATTTATTATGGTTCTATTATTTAGAGGCTATATAAAAAATATGATTAGGGCTTGGGTTAGGGTTAGCGTTTAGGTTATGTTTAAGGTTAGAATTTACACCATGAATATCATTAGAGTTAGAGTAAGGATTAGTGTTTTTATTTGGGATTTAGGGTTAGGGTTAATGTTTTGATTAAATAAAAATAGGTTTTAAAGGACTCGAAACCTTTAACAAAGTATGAGAGAAACACAAACATAAAAGTTCCTGGATAATAAAAGGCTTCAAAGAAAAATTAAACTACCAAAAAAATAGGAGGCTAAAGTACAACTATGCACTAAAAGATAGCAAAAGAAAAGCAAAAGGACGGCTCTCGGATAGCTACAAAGTCTTAAATAGGTCTGCAACTTGATCTGCCAAAATGTTCATATTTTCCACAGAAGCCTTCACTTCATCCATCTTTTTTGCTTCAAATAATTATTACTTTATTTTTATTATATTTATTTATATAAAATATATTAGTAAAATATTAATTATAGTTCAAATAAAGACATTTTTTTCAATTTTAAATCAAATAACAATTAATTTAAAATAAAGAGCATTTTCATTTTGTTGGAATCATGTTGTGCTTCCAAAGGTAGGTTTCTTTGCATGGCTTGCATTAAATCATAGGATATTGACTAGTGATAGATTGAGCAGATTGCACATTGCCCTGTCATTTAACTGCATTATTTTGTAATGAGTGTGAAGAATCAATGGATCATCTTCTTATTACATGTCCATTAGCTAGTCAATGTTGGAGTTACATAATGAATAAGTTAAACTATAGTACTCCACTCCAAAATAATTTATGGGACTTGTTTCAATCTTGGCTAGTCCTTTACCCAAATTCATTATTTGCAAATCTTTGGAAGTGTATACCAGCATCAGTTCTATGGACTGTTTGGTGGGAATGAAACAAGTGCATTTTCTAAAAAGAAGTATCTACAATAGACAAAGTTTAGGAGGGAATTGAGAGAGTAATATCAGAAGTGACTAACATGAGTCTGATAAATTGTAAATTTAATCATGTCGTTACTTCATGGGACTCTAAAGTGATTCAAAATTGGAGGCAGTTAGTCATTCCCAATGGTTGGAAAATTAATAACATAACATCATATTCTATGTCTCGAAGGAAGGTTTTTTGGAGATCCCCATCTGAGAGATTTTGGAAATTGAATTTCGATGGGACATCTAGAGGCAACCTCAAAAATTCTAGTTTGGGGGCGTGTATCAGAGACTTTCATGGAATAGTAGTTGCTATTACAATTTCCCCTTTACCTACTGGTACAAAGATCATGGAAAAAGTTCAAGCTCTACTCACTAGCCTCATTCTAGCTAAGCAAGATAATTATCAAATGTTGCATATTGAAGGATATTCTTCAATAATTATAGATGCTTGGATACATAGAAAAGTATACTCATGGAAATTAAAGTATATCTTCAATCAAGTCTTGAGGCTTCTAGATGAATGTCAAGATGTTTGCATCTCTCATACATTTCAAGAAGGTAACCAAGTAGTTGATTACCTCTCAAATTTGGATTGTGGTGGGTTGTTATTTTAATCGTTACACCAATTCTCTATGATTGAAAAGTATGATGTTCTTAAAAGATTAATAGAATTTGACAAGACAGCTTACTTGGGTCTGCATCATTACTCTGAGCACGATTTGGTATATTCAGTTTATGCTGAATTATTAATCAATGGGAGGATCATCTATGTTTTGTGTGGAATATTTTGGCACTTATGCTTACATCTGGAAGTATAAGTTGTAAACTTTTCAAAGGACACATCTTATGCGATTTTCACATGGCATTTCTGGCGTGAAACTAAATGTAGATTGTCACCTCACATTAGGCTTATATGGATAGGGATTTTCCATATCTGCTAATAAGTGCTTTAATCATTGCATACTTCTCTAGATTATTTATCTGGCTCTAATCTACACTTTCCCCATTTGTTATGAAAATGTCAAAAGCAGTTGATGTCTCTGCTTCCTACGAAGTTTTGCACAACCAACACCATCATTTGTTGCCAAAGAATTATTGTATATGGATTCCTCTGAGGTTTGATGAAAATGTGTTTCCATCTGATGTGGATGATGTTGTGCTCAATTTCATGTTTATTGTTCATTCCCCTATATTTTGGAGAGCTATTAGACAAGTTATTGGAGAAGAATTCATGGTCTCTTTGGCACCGCATTTCTTATATCCTTCGAACATGGTTTTCATCTTCCTCTCCAGTCCTATGGATTTGATGCAATCTCCTCTGCTTCTTTAGTCACTAGCTCACAAGGTAATATGGCCTTATTTTATTGTTGATAATAAACTATCAGTGGCTATGAAAAACTATGATCTTTAGAGTGTTATGGATCTAGTAGGGGGGTTATTTTTGCATTCATAATTGCTTCACAAGCATGAATGTTTTGTTATGTTTGAAGCCCTTAAAAAGGAAATTGACAAGTGCAGCTCTTCCCAGATGAAAGGTGCACTGCAGGCCACCTCCTGTGCTTTAAGTTTTCAGCTAGAAGAGAGAGTAAAGAAAGTTGGGTATTCCCTCTTGGATTTGCAAAGGTTTTCAAATTTTCTTCACAGTCAGGGTTCAAGTATGGGGACTTTGAATTTTTTAGGCTGATGAATGGAATGCTTAGGATTCTCTTGTTGCACCAGCAATACTATCATCGCATAACACAATGCAATACTATCATCGCATAACACAATCAAATGTGGTGTGTTGTAGTTGGGACCCTAAGAGTGCTCATGGTTGGGGCTAGTCTTCAACAGAATGCACGTCTACATGTGTGCAAGGTGTTACAAAATGTGGACATAACGAAGATAGGGTGGACATGAATGATAAGGTAAACAAGGGTTTTCGTGGATGTGATGATATGGAGGACTGAATAGTGAAATGTGTTTCAATTTTTTGTTTTTTGCTGGATAATTTCTAAATTTGAACATCGGATGTGAAGGTAATTAGTTTTTTGAAAATTGAAAGTGTATTCTTGGGAGGTAGTTGATACTCCTTACTATACTTTTGATATGCTTTCAATGGTGTTCAAAAATTCGACTTTGGAAACTATATCGATGTAATTAAAAGGGATGTGGATGGGTTTTCTTAGTGATTCTTTCCCAGTTTACCTATTTGAATCAGATTTATATATAAATATTATAGTGGCTTACCACTTTTGCCTAAAACAAAAAATGATTAATTTAATTTTTAAAATGAAAACAAAAATAATAATATGAATACATATCAATCATTTTATTTTATTTTTCCTCTTCGCATGAAAATCATTTAAAATTATACAATTTAAATAAATTCTATCTTTTCATTTAAAATTATACAATTTAACTAACTTCTATCTTTTTCAAATTCTAAATGAATAGTCAATAAATTTTAAAATAATTTCAATTTTAAAATCTAGATATTTAAATATGTATGTGGTATTAGAAGATAGAGTGTCCTTTTATTTGAAAAAATACAATTTTCTTTTTTTTTTTAGCTTTTGAAAAGTCAATTCAGGTATAAATAAAATCCAATAGGAATCTAGAATGTTTCTAATTGTTTTTAGCAACATTTCTATTATGTTTGTTTGTATTCTTTTCATACAAAATCATTTACACTTGTAAAATCTAATATTTAAATAGAATGTTTCTAATTATTTTCAGCAATATTTCTATTATGTTTGTAGTTTTCTCCTACAAATTATTTACACTTTTAAATTAAAAGTAAATTCTAATTTGTTTAATAATTTAGTAAATATTTAAATATGTAGGTCTTATTAGAAGAAAGAGTGTTCTTTTATTTGAAAAATTAAAAAACTAATAAAAGTTATTTTAAATGTCTAAGAAAAATTACCATTATATTCTATTTTTTTCCTTTTAAAAAAGTCAATTCTTAAAACTAAAATCTAGTAGGAATAGAATAATTCTAATTGTTTTTGGCAATATTTCTATTATGTTTATAGTTCTTTCATGCAAATCATTTAAAATTCTCAAATCTAATAGGGATAAAATGTTTCTAATTGTTTTTAGAAACATTTCTATTATTTTGTAGTTTTTTCAAACAAACCATTTAAAATTTAAAATTAAAAGTAAATTATTACTCACCAAATAAATTACATTAAAGCTCATTAAATCAAATATCAACTACCCATTTGTTGTTAGAGGAGAAAAAAAGAACTATTAAATCAAATCACAACTTGGTACTTTTAAATCTTTGATCCTCTTACAACTACTACATGAAAGAAAATGAGATGTCTACATACAAAATATGATTCAAGGTCAACTACCAAATTTGGAAGCATTATCATCCACCCACAATTCTTGGTTATCGATTCTTTTAAATTATGCTTAATTGGTTCTATCGACAAAGAGAATGTGAATCATCAAATCCAAACATATGGAATTGGTTTAGTGATAAGTGGAATCCCAATCATATGAAACCTGAAACTTGCCACTATACATATTGATTCTTTAAAATAAACTTACCGTAGAATGAAATAAAAGATAACAACTCCATTTTCCTATTTTGATTAGCAAAATAATCTATCTTGAATCAATTTGAAAAATAATCTATCTTCAATCGATTTAACATTGGACGCAAACCCATCTAAGTAAAAATCGATACCCCTTAAGATCGATTTTAGAAAAAAAACTCATATTATATTTGGACTACAAAGACAACAGTCAATTGCTTTCCTTTTCTATCCAAATCAAAATTTGAAATGTATAATTGATTCAAATTATAAGAAGACTATTACCAATCATAGGAATCTCATAATAATAGAAATCTTTCATAACTGATAGTATGTTTGAATAGGATTTTCAAACATCAAATTGATACCAAACAGTTTGTCTCAAACAAAGCATATGAAATTATGCAACTTGAAAGCAAGCAGGCTAAAATAAAACTAAACTTTGAAACTATATTGACATTTCAATTGATCTTTGGTTGTTGATAGCCAAAGTAATCCATAGATTACATTATTTTCATCCTCTAAACTGTTAGCATTTGGAACCATTAGAATTCTTAAATACATCATATTGGTTATTAACCATTCAAATTCCCTAAGGGCCCATTTGTTTCATAGAATTAGCAAAACTTGGTTTTGATTTATCTCCCAAATTCATGAAAATCACTTTTTTTTTTTGAAATCAGGAAACTAGTTGGTCCCATTTGTTTCGCCTAGAAGATGAGTGGGAAGATACATCTTTTGCATTTGGTTTGTGAAATTGGAATTGAAATTAGGCATTTTTTAATTTTTTAATTTGACAATGAATTGAATGTATTTCATTTCTTTAATAATTTGACAATGATTTGATTGTATTTTTACTCCATTAACTACTTACCAACCTTAATAATAGAAAATAAAATCTAATAGTTATGGAAATATATTGGCTTCTCTAGCCTGATGAAGAACACCCTCCAAGTTTACACAAAAAGAATCATTCACAAAACCATGAGAATTTCCATTGTTCATGTAAACCATTTGAAAAATAATCTCAACAATTCTCTCCCTCATTCTCCTCTTCCTCTCTACAAAATATGTTTCCTGGACATCCTTAATTTGCAAATCACCATTAACGACCTCTTCTTTAGGTATAAGCATAGAATACAAATATGAAACCCTACAAAGATGCCGAGTATATTGGTAGTAAGCCAATTGATTCTTGAAAAATATCAGAATACAATAGGCAGTCAAGTCATCAAATGTAGACCTTCAAGTAGGTGAATTGTCTGGAGACTACAAAGAAAATTCCATTATTAACAATTTCTTAAAGAGTTGAACAGACAAAAGTAAAATGGTAAAAGTTCAAATGGTATAATGGCATAACAAATTAGGTTAAAAATCATTAGACATCAAAATTTAATAAATTTTAATTTCTTTCCAATCCCCAAAAAGTAAAACTTGGAATTCAATTCCCAATTTCACCTATCTGAATAGAACACTACTAACCTCCTTTTGGGGCAAAATTAGAATTCCAAAATTTCAATTCCACTTTATCATTTTGGACCCAAATGATGAATTTGACAAAATCAAGTTACCACTATCCCAATTCTAGTCCAATTCTACAAAACAAACAAGCTCTAACTGTTCGGTTCACATTCTCCTACTATTCATATCACTTATTTATTTTTATTTTATTTTTATTTTTGGGGGTCCTATTATTTTGACCTTTTTAATTTTGTTATGGCTATGTGTCACCCTATTATTTTGGGGCCTATTATTTCGAGATGACCATGTGTTGCCCTATTATTTTGGGGCATATTAGTAGGGGAATACATTTAAGTTTTTTTTATTTTAGATGATGCCACATGGCAAGGCCAAAATAAAATGAATTTATAAATATGTTTTCAACCAAAATACTTTGCAACTTCCTGATTTTCTTTTTTATTGACAAAGAATCTTTTTTGGCATATTCATGTGCTATCATTGTATAGAACGCCTCTCGGCATAACTAGAAGTTGAATATTTAATGTCAAAATACTTCTTTGGATCTATAATCATGATGCTTGTGCAACCCCATGCCTATTTATTGATTTGTAGGGATATTTGTGTCCCTTTCATCTACTAGATGCACTCACTTCACCTTCATGTCACTTTATGGATGAATTCTCATGTAGAGATCACATCTTGATATGAATTTAATTCATTTGACTTATGTAATCTAACTCCACCTTGGTTGGGGTTTGAACTCCATTTCTATATTCAAAGTTATGCCAGCTCTATAAAAATAATCTTTTGTAAATATTTTGGGACAGCAAAAACCATCATCTACATCAAAAATTAAAAAATTCAACTCTTGAAGGAAACAATGAGGACCCAAATCATCAATTTATCAAATAATTCATAAGCCTGGTCCATCACATAGAAAAACACAATCAAGTCCTTTGAGATATTAGTCATTTTTCAGTTTGTAAGGGTCTTCTTGTCCCTCGTAATTTTATATTAAAATTAGAATTTAAACTTTCAAATCTTATTAACTTACAATTATCCTTCATGTAGACTTGGATTTTAATTATCTTATATTCTTTCTTTTTTTATTCTTTCTTTTTATTATTAAGTGATGTGATTAATTATTATCATTTACTAAGGTTGTGTAGAGTCAAATCCAAGACCTCTCGGATAAGAGGCTCACAATTTACCATTGTTTTGTAAGCTCTTGCCTTAATTATCTTATATTCTATCTTATAAGTTATGATTTATTTTCTTGATATCATTTGAATGATTTAATTTCCTTTTATTTGTCGTATTACTTATAAAATTAGATTTAAAAAATCTTTCAAATTTAAGGAAAATTTATTGGAATTCTTTAGAATAAATGAGAGGGGGGGTGAATCAGTTATCCATATTCTAGATGTACAAATAAAACATTTCAATGCTTAGTAGACCCATATCCATAAAACTTCAATATGCATGCATCCCTTAGATCATACAATACTTAAAATTTGTAGGTTACTGTCCTAGGTGAAAACAACTTTGCAAAAATGTAAACATGAAACAACATAAGAACATTCACACAATTTGACACAACTTGGATTTTACTTGGCAATCCAATTTGGAAAAAACCACCAATAACATGCTACCATTATCACTCTTTTGAAGTGATGTCCTATGAAAGGCCAACCCCGTTAAAGGTTACAATACACACTGTTAAATGTGACCATATTAAATGATTTCAGTCACCTTGTTAGGAATGACCCTTATTTGAGGACTTTAGACCATTCCATTAGAATGTCACCTAGTTAAAGGATTTACAAATGATTGTTGGATTAACCTTAATCCAAAGGATTTACCCTAGACTTATGCAATGATTAGAAAGTAACAATAAGGCTTGATCTGATAACAAATTACAAATCACTTGAAGATTAAAGATCTATGTTTCAATCCTCCACTCTACTTGGCATTCATACTCTTTAGCTCTAATAGCTTGTTCACCCTTCAAGAATACATACTCTTAAGCCTTCTTACTTTTCATGTCAACTATAATCACCTCTGTTCGACCACTAAATGAAGCAATACCCTAGATTCCTTGTCTTCCTTAGGTTCTTGCACATGACAACCTTTTCTTCTGACCAACTATCTCTTTAAAAAGAGAATTTAGATCTTTTTTTGCTTAACCACAATCATCCATTTTAGGGTTAAGTGAGATTCAATGAATCTACCCACTATTTCATTTGGTTCCTCTAGAAATTTCCTCTACAATCTTTCTTGTATTCACTACAAATAGTTTACCTTGAATTCTGTGCCACCATCTCATTATGGTTATTTTTCAGACACTTCACATAATACCCATTTAACTAGGTTATGGCTTGTTTCTTTCTAAAAATATTTGTTATGATATGTTTTTATAAAATTTCTTGCAAACATTGCCCATTTTTCTGGTCTGCAGTATTTTTGTGGAGGATCTTGAGGTAAGTCACTTAGCACTTTAAAAAAATCTCTCTCTCTCTCTCTCTCTCTCTCTCTCTCTCTCTCTCTCTCTCTCTCTCTCTATATATATATATATATATATATATATATATATATATATATATATATATATATATATATATATATACACACATGCATACATACATACATACATACATGTATATATGTATGTATGTATGTATGTATATATGTAAATATGTATATATGTATGTATGTATGTATGTATGTATGTATATATGTATGCATTAATGTATGTATGTATATATGTATGTATGTATGTGTCTTTGTGATTGTTGACTTTTACTATCGTGCCCTTATGATCTATGCATCTCATTGTCATGTCCTTGTGATCTCTATATATGTATTGTTGAATACAATTGGTTAATTTTGTATTGTCTTTGATGTTAAACAAAATTTCATATCTTTACTAGACAGTGTATGTCGAGATCACTCAGGCATTGAAGATAGTTTCTTGTATCAACTGAGCATTCTATAGTTTGTCAAGTTTAGAAGTTAGTGACTACCGAGTTCATTCAAGCATCAAAGGGAAGTTCAAAGAAGATGAGTGTTAACTGAGCTTACTCGATCTATGAAGGAAAAGGTGGATGGAACCAGTGTTAATCGAGCTCACTCGATTACCAAAGAAAGTTTATGAAGATGAAATTTTAACCGAGTTCACTTGGTTAACACAAGAAAAACATTTTTAAGTTAGTGTCTACTGAGAAGGGTCAACTAATGAAGAATTTTTTTTGTTTTGGCATATTTAGTCCAATAGAGTTGCTTGTTGGTTCTAGCCAACTAAGGTAATGAATATTAATTATTCTAAGATGTATTCAAGCTAACATAACAATGCATAAGGTATAAGTATAAGGTCAAGTTGAGAATTGTATGAGGAAGAGTATTCAAGAATACAAGATGCTTAGAGGAAGTGAATTAGAAGGATAAGAAGAATATCCTTGTGAAGCTACAAAGATACATTCGATCAGAAAGGATCAAGTATAAAAGCTAGAATTGAGATCTATAATCAGCAATTCAGTTGCATCATAAATTAGGTCATCTCATTATTACTCTCTAAACATTGTAGCAGTGATCTAAATCTCTTAACAGAGTTGGCTTAACAGCTATTTGTAAATCCTCTAACAAGGTGGAATTTCTATTGAAGTTTCTAAAGACCTCTAGCAAGGCCACTCCTAACAGGGTGATTAAATCATCTACCAAGGTTACACCTAACAGTATATTTTGTAACCTTTAACAGGGTTGGCTCCTAACAAAGCTCACTTCAAAAGAGTAAAAATCAATAACTAGTTGCAATTGGTGGTTTCTTCCAAATTGGATTTCCACGTTAAATCTTGGTGTCACTTATGTTCATGTTATTTCTTTTATGTGTATGCAAATAAGTTAAGTAAGGTTAATCATAGATAATATCTTAAGATTTTCATGTTAAGCATTTTCCAAGTTACAGTAGATTTTTTAGTATCAACCGAGTGCATGTGTGTTTGATGAGCATTAGTATTTTTAGTGAAATTTATGTTATGTACTAACATCTAAGGATTTGGGATATATTTTATGGTAACTAATTCACCCCTCCCTCAGTTACTCCTTTTATATTTCCAACAGTTAGTATTAGAGCTTCTTGGTGCTTGTAGTGAAGGTTTCAAGGACCTAAGCTAAAGATTAGGATGTCTTATAGAAGAGATATTTCCAAGCTGAATAGAGATAACTTTGAAGCAGGGCAGGACTTTATGAAGTTTCATCTGGCAACCATCAGTGGTTCAGGTTTGAAATATTTAAAAATTTATTATAAAGCTCCTACTAGAACAATGATTGTGGAGGAGATTTTTGAAAGGAAAAATCATAATATCATGATGATTGACATAGCATCAGCTCTTAACTATGTTGAATTTGATGAGGTCAAAGGATGTGCTACTGCTCATGACATGTGGACCAAACTAAAGGATATCTATGGAGGTGATGACAATGTGAAAAGAGCTAGGGTAGAAAGCTTGAGAGGTCAATTTGATCAGATGAAGATGAGATAAGATGAAAACATTGTAAATATGTTGAAAGAATCAAAGCTATTGTTAGTGCTATCAAAGACTTGGGAGGAACAATTGAAGATATGACAGTGGTAACCAAGGTACTCAGAACCCTTCTTCCTATCTATACAATCAAAGTGTCTTCTATTCAAGAGATGAGATGCGATCCAAATAATAAGATAACTTTGGATGCTCTAGTTGGAAGATTGACTACATTTGAACTAGATAACTATGATAATTATACTCCTAGTTCTAGCAACCTTGAGTCTGCATTTGAAGCCAAGGTATCTTGAAGCGATCTTTGTTAGGAGCCAATTATATAGTGATCTTGAAGCGATTGAAGCATTACTTGCAAGAAGGTATCCCAAAGGAAAAGGAAAATACAAAGGTTAAATTCATTTGATATGTTTCTCTTGTGAAGAAATTGGACACACTAGTGCAAGATGTCCAAACAAAGAAGATAGAGATGAAAAGAAGCATAGAAAATACAAAGGCAAGAAGGATTTCAAGAACTTCAAGGACTACAAGGACAAAGGTAAGAGATCTTGTTTTATGGCTAAAGATTCAGATAGTAGTGAAGATAATGAAATGGTCTATATTATTGTAAAAGATGAATCTGATGATAAAGGAGATAAAATGGCACTTATCTCTCATGTTAGTAAAAATGATACATGGATTATTGATAGTGATTTCTCACATCATATGACTGGTTACAAAATAAAGTTTAAACATATGGAACATTATGATGGAGGAAGTGTAAGATTTGGAAACAGTGAACCATGTTGCATAAAAGTAAAAGGTATTATCTCATTAACTAATGAACTTAGATGTGATAATGCTTATTGGGTTGAAGGACTAAAGCATAATCTACTAAGTGTGACACAGTTGAATAATATTGGATTCAAGGTAGAATTCATGAATGGGAAGGCCAAGTTCTTGGATGGAAAAGAAAATTTGGTTTAGTCTGGTAAACAAACCAAAGGTAATCTATTCTACCTAGATCTTAGTGAAAGTTCATGTTTCATTGCTCAAGTCGAAGAAAGTTGGTTATGGCATAAAAGGTTATGTCATGTGAACTTTGATAATCTAATAAATGTAAGCAAAAGCAAAAGAGTGAGAGGTGTTCCTAGCCTCAGGAAACCTAATATGGGCCTATGCAAAAATTGTCAAATTGGTAAGATGGGCAAGACAAGTTTCAATAGAAAAGAACTTGAGGATTACAGAAGGTTTATTTACTATGAACTTGATACATTGCCAAATCTAATTGGAAGTCAACAGGCCTCACCTCTTGAGTCCCCAAAATCTCCATAAGCACCCAAGTTGCAACCTGAGTCATAATCTAAAGGACTCACTAACAAGTTGTAGCTAGAGAAAATCAAGTCTAAAGGACGTTAGTCACTAACAGTGGGATGCAAGCTTGATATAGAAGACCATAGAGAGGCTAGGGGAACAATTTCTAAATCAAAAGTACTTGTGTTAGCAATATATGTCAGGAGGCATGATGCACCTTATCAGATCATTGGAGATAAGTTAGATGGAACAATGATAAGAAACAAATTAAAAGGTACATGTTTGCTTGCTGAATTTGAACCTAGATAAGTGAAAGATTCTTTGGATAATGATAGTTGGATTGAAGCTATGAATGAAGAGATAGAACAAATAGAAAGGAATAAGACTTGGAGTCTTGTTCCTAGACTCAAGAATAAAAATGTAATTGGCACAAAGTGAGTTTTTAGAAATAAGCTGAATGAAGATGCAGAAGTTTCCAGATACAAAGAAAGGTTAGTATGCAAAGGTTGCTCTCAAGAAGAAGGTATTGATTATGGTGAAAAGTTTTCCCTTGTTTCAAGATTAGAAGGTGTTAGAACTTTACTTTCTTATGTTGCACATAAATGATTTAAAGTTTATCAAATGGATGTGAAATGTGCATTCTTGAATGGAATTCTTGAAGAGGAAGTCTACATAGAACAACCTAAAGGTTTTGTGGATCCTAGCAAAAAGGATATGGTCTGTAAATTGCACAAAGCACTCTATGGTCTCAAGCAAGCTCCTAGAGCTTGGTATGAAAGAATTCATAACTACTTGATAAAGATTGGCTTTCAAAGAACAAATGATAATAGCAATCTGTACATCAAAGAAGGACAAGACAAAAAAATTGTGTTTGCAGAAATCTTTATGGATGACACTTTATTTCTTGGAAACGATGATCTATGCAAATATTTTTCAAAAGAGATGAGTAAAGAATTTGAGATGTCCATGTTTGGAGAGATAAATTTCTTTGTTGAATTACATATTCAACTGAAAAAAGATGTTATCTACATTACTCAATCCAAATATATCAAGGGATTACTAAAAAAATTGGAATGGAGGATTCAAGACCAGTTAAAACGCCTATCTACTAGACATAAGCTTTCCAAGAATGATGATTCCAAGGAGGTAGATCAGACCACATATAGAACAATGATTGGAAAACTGCAATATGTAGTGCATACAAGGCCTCATATTGCATTATCAATTGGTATGGTGCTAAGATTCTTAGCAAATCCTAAAGAAAACCATATGGTGGCAATAAAGAGAATCATGAGGTATATAAAGGGTACTAAAGACTATGGATAATTGTACAAAAAAGGAGGTAATTTGGATTTGAAAGCATTCACAGATGTCGATTGGGTAGGAAGTGTTGATGACAGGAAGAGTACCAATGGTGGAGCATTCTCTATTGGTAAAAGACTAGTGTCTTGGACAAGTAAGAAGTAGAATTATATTTCACATTCTACAGTAGAGGTGGAGTATGTGACAAAAATAATTAATTGCTCAAATATTGTTTGGTTCAAACAATTGTTGGCGGGTATGAAGGTAGAGATCAAGGATCTAGGTTATCTTCTATGATAACACTAGTGCAATTAATATATCAAATAATCTTGTGATGCATACCAAGAACAATAAAATTTCTATAAAATATCATTTTCTAAGAGAATTGGTGCAAGATAAAGAGGTAAGATTGAAACATGTGAATACTAAAGAACAAATTGCAAAAAATTTCACGAAGCCATTACATAAGGATGCATTTTTGTATCTGAGAGGTAAGTTAGGGGTCATTCCCCTATTTGAAGTTCACTAAATGTACTTTAGTGATGCATCAACAAGAGAATGTTTGAAGATTAGTCAATTAATGCAATATTGAAAAGGGCAGATTGCATATGAATCAATACATAAGGTACATTGATATTTAGTGAATATTATCTTTGGCATAAGATGTCAAAGAGGGAGAAGTTTGTGTGTCATATCATAGAAATTTTTCTTGAAGATGTCAAAGAGGGAAAGATATATCAAAGAAGAATAACTTGGTCTGATATCAAAGAGGGAGAGTTTTCAATCAGAAGAAGATGTTGAAGATAGAGTGCTAACAAAGGGAGAAATTGAAGGTAAAGGGAGTTCACACTGATAGAGGGAGTTCTCATGGATGAGAATCATAATGAAACTAAGGATATTTTCCTTACTATTGGTTTTCTCTAAAATTTCATTGTATTATGACATGTTGTGTTGTCATCAATGTCAAAGAGGGAGATTATTGAATACAATTGGTTAATTGTGTATTGTCTCTGATGTTACACAAAATGGCATATATCTACCAGATAGTGTATGTCGAGCTTACTCAGGAATTGAAGACAATTCCCTATGTCAACCAAGCATTCTAGAGTCTACCAAGTTCAGAAGTCAATGAATACCAAGTTCACTTGGGCATCAAAGGGAAGTTCAAAGAAGATGAGTGTTAACCGAGCTCACTTGGTCTATGAAGGAAAAGTTGGATGGAACCAGTTTAACCTAGATCACTTGGTTACCAAAGAAAGTTTGTGAAGATCTAGTGTTAATCGAGTTCACTTGGTTAACATAGGAAAATTGTTTCTAAGTTAGTGTCTATGGAGAAGGGTCGACTAACAAAGGATTGTTTTTTTTGGCATATTGAGTTCAATAGATTTTTTAGTTGGTTCTAGCCAACTAAGGTAATGAATATTAATTATTCTAAGATATATTCAAGCTAACTTGACAATGCATAAGGTATAAGTAGAAGGTCAAGTTGAGAATATAATGTGAGGAAGAGTATTGAAGAACAGAAGATGCTTAGAGGAAGTGAATTAGAAGGATAAGAAGAATATCCTTGTGGAGCTACAAAGATACATTCAATCAAAAAGGATCAAGTATACAAGCCAAAATTAAGATCTTTAATCAACAATTCAGTTGCATCAAAAATCAGGTCATCTCATTATTACTCTCTAACCATTATAGCAGTGATCTAAATCTCTTAACAGAGTTGGATTAATAGCTATTTGTCAATCCTCTAATAATGTGGCATTCCTATTAAAGTTTCTAAAGACCTCTAACAAAGCCACTCCTAACAGGGTGATTAAATCCTCTAACAAGGTCACACCTAACAGTGTTTTCTATAACCTTTAATAGGGTTGGCTCCTAACAAAGCTCAGTTCAGAATAGTGAAAATTAGCAACTAGTTACAATTGGTGGTTTTTCGCAAATTGAGTTTCCACATTAAATTTTGGTGTCACTTGTTTTCATGCTATTTCTTTTATGTGTATAAAACTAAGTTAAGTAAGGTTAATCAAAGATAATATCTTAAGATTTTCATGTTAAGCATTTGCCAAGTTACAACCGATTTTCAATATCAACCAAGTGCCTGTGTGTTTCTTGAGCATCAATATTTTTAGTGACTTTTATGTTGTGTATTGACCTCTAAGGGATCTAAGATTTATTTTTGTGGTAATTGATTCACCCCTCCCCTCTTAGTTACTTCTTTTATATTTCCAACATATACATATGTATGTATGTATGTATTTATATACATATATATACATATGTATATGTATATACACACACACACACACACATATGTATGTGTCTATGTATGTATGTATGTATATAAACAAGGAGATCTTGGCACAAAAGAAAAACAACAAAACTCACTCAACAAGTAGCATGGCCATAGATGCAATGGCAAAGCCTATTGGTAAGTATATTCCTCTTTTTCTCTTCAATTTTTCATGTGTTTATTTCACTTGAACTATTATTTCTTAGGGGGCATTTTTTAATATTGGATTCATTTTATGCAAGATGCAATGATGACATTCCTAGATGTACATGTGTTAGACATGTACAATAGTCAATAAAGAATTGTGATGAATTTCTTGTGACCAATGAAGATGGACTTCCCCTAAGAGTAGTAGGAGGCGATGAGGATAGTCTAGGTACTTTAAATATTGATCATTTCTTAAATATTTTATATGTTAATAGGGAATTTAGATGTAAGGGGGGGTGGGGCCAAATGAGCTTCCACCTTCACATGGTTGGCCCTACTTAGTAGAGAATATTAAACTATTCTCAAAGCCAAGTGAAGTTCGACATTAAGCTTATATGATTGCATGACAACTAATTGTGTGAATCTCTTGGTTTTAGGCAATGCAAAAGGAGGCCATAGTTCAATATACAATCTCAATTCATATGCATATGACATTAGGTGCAGTTGAAAAATGTAATAGGTTTTCATTTTTCTCTTAGAGGTCTTTAATTGGGTATTTTAAGTTATAGATCATCGCGAACATTCTCTTGGCCATAGCAACTAGAGTTATAATGTTTATGATGGTCTATAATTTTTAAAACTTAATAGACCTATTAAATAATTGTAATCATTCTACATTTTTTTAGTTGCACTTATTGTCCATGAATATAAAATGCAGTTGCACATGCATTCTTTATTCAGAGTGGCAGATTCTTGTTTTGGATGCAACAAAAAAATGATGTGCACTAGAAGATGGTAAAATGATGTCACTTTTACAAGTCTAGAACCTTTTTTGTACTTTAAATATTGATTATTTCTTAAATATTTTAGATGTTAATGGGGAATTTAGATTTGGGGGGGAAGGCGAGGCAAACGAGCTTCCATCTTCATGTGGTTGGCCCTACTTAGTAGAGATTATTAAACTATTCTCAAAACCAAGTGAAGCTCAACATTAACCTATGATTATATGAAAACTAACTATGTGAATCTATTGGTTTTAGTAAACACAAAAGGATGTCATAGTTCAATATGCAATCTTAATTCATATGCATATGATATTAGGTGGAGCTAAAAAAAATCCAACAAGTTTACATTTTTGTTAGAGGCTTACATAGACCTATTAGATAAATGTAAACATGTTGGGTTTTTTCAACTCCTTCTATTGTCCATTCATACAAAATGTAGTTTTACGTGCATTCTCGATTCAGAGTGGTAGAATCTTATTTTGGATGTAATGAAAAAATGACATGCACCAGAGGATGGGAAAATGATGTCACTTTTGCAAGTTTGGAACCATTTTTGTATTTTAAAGATTGATAATTTCTTAAATATTTTAGATGTTAATGGGAAATTTAGATGTTGGGGGGTGGGACCAAATGAACTTCCAGCTTCACATGGTTGGCTTTGATTAGTAGAGACTATTAAACTATTCTTGAAACCAAGTGAAAATCAATATTAACCTATGATTGCATGAAAACTAACTATGTGAATCTCTTGGTTTTGAAGGCAATGCAAAAGGACACCATAGTCAAACTCATTGATTTATGAAATTTATGTTAGGATTAAACCACGAACAGAAATAACAATTACATGCAAATATAACCAATAAAAAATAATAATAAAACACATAGAAAAGAACACAAGACACTAAGATTCAACGTGGTTCAGCCAATCCCTGGGCTACATCTACCAAACAGCAAGTCTGATATTATTATGATCTAGTGATTACAACCTGATTACAATTTGTAATCCCTTACAGCTCAATACCGCTACAAGAACCAATTTTTGCATCACCACAATGAAACAACCCCTAACCCTAAGCCCTTTTATACAAGTATTTTTATGTCACTTTAGGGTTACAACATGTTAGCCATATGTTGTCCATAAGTACGTACAGTACTTCCATGAACAGTCACCACAAACTAACAATCTCCCACTTGGGGACTGATTAGACACCACATTAGACAACAATCTCTCACTTGGAGACTGATCCTATAGCAATACTACTACGACATGGGGTTCCCACTGGATCAAACCACCCTAGACTATGCTATTCTATTACTCATGTCCAATCTAGAAGACCAATCGAAGAATTCAACTTCTCCCTTGTTACTACCTTTATCAACATATCTGCTAGATTGGCATCGGTATGTATCTTGTCCAACTTTAACTGTCCATCCTCCAAAACTAACCAAGAAAAATGGTACCACAATTGTATATGTTTGGTCTTTGAATGCAAAGCATAATTCTTTGCAAGGTGAATGGCACTCTAACTATCTATAAACAAATAATTATCCCTCTGAGGGTGTCCCAATTCTTCCAAGAAGAACTAAATCCATATCATCTCCTTGGCTACCTCTATAGTAATAACATACTCTACCTCTATAGTATTGGATAAAGCATTAACCATTTGTAACCTAGAAACCCAGCTCACCGCTGCCCCATCAACAGTAAAGACATAACCTATAGTACTTCACCTAGTATCAATATCCCCTGCCAAATCTAAGTCAACATATCTTTGTAAATTAGTAGTAGAGCCCCCAAAGTGTAAACACTTTTTAGATGTTCCTCTCAAATATCGAAGAATCCATTTGATTGCATTCCAATGCTCAATTTTTGGATGACTCATATACCTGCTAACAACTCCCACTGCATGTGCAATATCTAGCTTAGTACATACCATAGAATACATCAAGCTTCCTAAAACTAAAGCATAGGGTACCTTGGACATCTTATCCTCCTCTTAATGTGTCTTGGGACACATCTCCTTAGTCAACTTCAAATGACCAAGTATAGGTGTGCTGACAGCTTTAACATTGTCCATAGAGAAATGTTGCAACACCTTCTCAACATAATCAGCCTGAGATAGCCTCAATTTTATGTTCTTCCAATCTCTACAAATCTTCCTACCAAGGATTTTTTTTGCTGCCCCCAAATCCTTCATAGCAAATGCATGTGCTAACTAGCATTTTAGCCCCTTAATATGATCCATGTTAGACCCAGCTACAAGCATATCATCAACATATAAACATAAAATAATGTAGTAATCATCATCCAACCTCTTAAAGTAAACACAATGATCTAAATGATACCTATTGTATCCATGCTCATGCATAAAACTATCAAATTTCAAATACCATTTCCGAGGTGCTTGCTTTAAGCCATATAACTTTTCTTTAATTTGTACACTAGGTTCTCTTTATCTTTGACCTCAAATCCCTACAGTTGAGCCATATATATCTCTTCATCCAAATCACCATGAAGGAAGGTTGTTTTAACATCAAGCTGCTCCAAATGCAAATCTTCAGTAGCCACAATACTTAAAATAGTACGGATAGAATTCATCTTAACAATAGATGAAAATATCTCATGAAGATCAATTCCTTTTTTTTATGCAAATCCTTTTACAACTAACCCAGTGTTAAATCTTTTCTTGCCTTCTTCCTCTTCTTTCAACCTGTAAACCCACTTATTTTGTAAAGCTCTTTTACGTGTAGGCAACTTGCATAGATCCCATGTCTTATTCTTCAGCAAAGAGTCAATTTCATCTTTCATTGCAAACTCCCATTGAATCTTAGTATCCACCTAAACAACTTCATCATAACATTTAGGTTCACCAGCCTCTATTAGTAAAATAAAATACAAAGCGGGAGAAAATCTTTCTGGAGGTCTAGTTTGCCTTGTTGATCGTCTAACATTCACTAGTGTGTGTGGTATTTGTTGTTGCAGTTGTCGTACATTATGAGGAATGGATGGAACATCATCTTTTGGAGTATCATCCAACACTACATAATCATCTTCTTTCTTCTCATGTTGTTGCAACAGATATTTGTACAACACTTTTTCATTGAATACAGCATCCCTGCTTCTTACAATTTTATAATTTTCAAAATCCCAAAGCTTATAACCAAATTCATTAATGCCATATCCAAAAAATACACATTTCTTTGACTTAGCTTCTAGATTGATTCTATTTTCAAAATCTATGTGAGCAAATGCTTCACAACCGAAGGTTTTGAGAAAATAATAGCTCACCTTCTTACCAGTCCATGCTTCCTCTAGAATACCATAGCCCAAAGAAGTAGAGGGACCTCTATTAATCAAATATATAGTAGCATTGATAGCCTCCATCCACATGTGTAAGGGCAACCCAACATGCAACCTCATGCTCCTTACACATTCCATTATAGTCCTCTTCATGTGTTCAGCCACTCCATTTTCCTATGGAGTTGTCAGAATAGTTTTCTATCTATGTATACCATTAGTGGAGCTATAATATTCAAATTCATGACTGCAATACTCACCACCATTATCAGATCTAAGACATTTAATTTCTTACCAATCTCATTTTCAACCAAGCATTTCCATTTTGTAAATTTTTCAAATACATCAGATTTCTGTCTAAGGAAATAAACTCATACTTTTCTAGTTGCATCATCAATGAATGTAACATAATAATGAGAGCTATCAAGGGAAGATACCTGAGCCGGTCCTCATACATTGGTATGCACAAGCTCTAATTTCTCCTTTTTGTTTTCCTTCCCAATCTTCACAAAACTCACTCTCTTTTGTTTTCCATACACACAACTTTCGTAGAAATTCATATTAACACATTGTTGTCACTTAGGTTTGCACCCTTGTCCAAGGCCTAAGCGCGAGAACAACCTAGTGAAACATGGAAACAACCTCCAAGCTGTGGGACTTGAACTACGAGGTTGAGTCTCCGGAGAAGGCCGGCTTCCTCTTACTGTCAGGGCGCACCTATCTATTCTCAGAAGGGAAAGGGAGAAAGAGAGCGTTAAAGCAAATCTACCTAGTCTAATCTAAGGCGGTGATGCACCAAAACAGAGTGTTCAGACTCATTCCTGCCCATATATGTACTACAAAACTAGGCTAATATACAAAAGTCATACACGTCCAGACTTATATCGATCAATAGTCACATACAGATCAGAAAACCAACTGAATGACACCAGGAAAAGGAGATTTCACTTGTATATTATCCAATAGGCCAAAGATAGATACAGTATGCAGATCACTGATCTCAACAATACACCAATGGAAGGCAAAGTGATGCACATGTACACTGATGGCTGAAAGAGATGATATAGGATATTACATGGCTCAGAGACAAAGGGATTTTACATTGCAAGTCTGCAAGCAGTAGCAGAGAAAATCAGGAAGAGTCGACCCCCAGAAAAGAATTACCAAATTGCCTTTATAGTTTTTTGGCATAACTGGGATTTTGCTTCTACATTTACTGCTCAACCACTGGCATTAATCCCCATACTGAAAATCTGATCAAAGATCATACTTGAGCATGGTGCAGGTACAAGACAAACTGATATTCCTCTGAAAGAGAACCTTGAGAAGATAGAATGGCACCATGAAAATCTCTCTAACCAAGTAGATGGATCGACAATGAGTGGAAAGTCCCTTTGTTACTTTAGCATTCATTCTAGAGTGGGTGGCATTGATCATAGAATCAAATTGTGAAAAAAAAAATCATGAATTTTTTATCATTCTGAGTCGTGAGACAGCAAGGCCAAATGGGTCAACCAAGTTCCAACAACCAGCTAGGCCACGCGAGCCAATCACTCCCCATTACTTTGCCACCTACGATCATCTTAATGCATTTGACCATCATTTACTTGACTGGGCGCTATGTTGCTATGGAGGACTTACCCTAAAATTTCATTAGTGCCATAGCGCCCAGTGGCTAGATTTTAATTTACTAACCGCACCAACCCCAAACTGTCATGTTTAACTGCAAAGTCTCCAACCTTAACCACAACACAAACTGCCAGCCATCCCCTGAACTGTTAATACTTTCTGTGCCTCCTCTCTGGGCCCATGAGGACACATGTCCTCCAGTCACTATGTTGCCATCGTAAACAGCTCGCAACTTTCTCATAGTGCGATGGCGCCTATCATGGATTTCCCTTTGATCATGTGGCATGTGTTTGATGCACTATCCTTAAGAATGTGGTGGGTCCCCTGGGCGCTATGTCGCTATGGCATTTTTCGCACAACTTCTTGATAGCGACATAACGCCCACCGTTGATTCAATCTCATCTGACGATCAGAAACCTCACCGTACTCTGCACATTCTTCCTTGGGACCTCTGAACTCATGATCCACCTGGCAACCTGACCTGACGTGGCACCTAGGTGCTATGTCGCTATGCGAGAATCGAGGGGAACCTCCCATAGCGCCATAGCGCCCACTGTGAATTTCTCTTGTCTGATGCGGATGTGGCTCCAAGGTGTACTGAAAACTTTCTAGCTACGCTAACTGTGATGAAGCATAACCATCTGGGACCCGCCCTGCCTGAGGATCCTGTTGTGACCTTCACTTTTCGTTTAGGTGCCATGTCGCTAACGGAAAACCCATGAGTTTTTTGTTAGTGCCATAGCGCCTACCATCCTTGCTACCTTTCCCAGCCCGTGAAACACTGCTGGCATTGACTGCGCTAGCCGCGTTGAAGATCCAGCGCCACCTCATGTCTGCATTCTGACCCAGCACACGTGGTTGTTCCTGATTCACCGTGGACCCTCTTTCCTGTGACTGGGCCCATCCGAATCGGTGCCACCTCAACGATGCATCCGACGAGACCTAACCCCACCGACATGCGTCAATTGGGCGCGATGTCGCCATGGTAAAAATCTTGCAGCTTCACTAAGGTGACATGGTGCCTACCGTTGATCTTTTCTCATCTGACGGTCATAGATCTGACTTCTCGCGACCTTCCTTTTCTCGTGATTCATCGGGCCTGTGGATACGTGGCATCTGTCTGTTGGTTTGTTGATCATCCAACCCTAACTGCTTCTGGCAGCATGAAATGCAGCCCCGCCAGGACACGTGGTGCACGAGCGCTATGTCGCTGATGCTAAAGTCCGAGCAGTTCTCGATGGCGAGATAGCGCCAGCCATAGATCTTTGTAGATCTGACGATCAGAGCGACATCGTACTTCACTCGCCATCCCTTCTGAAAACTACTGGGCCCACGGTACGTCGTGTTTTGACACATACACATGGCATCATCTGATTGGTTTGATGAACACCAACTGGCAAACCCGAGACTTGATCCACAGAACGGCCACGTAGTGGATGGGCGCTATGTTGCCATTGGAAAATGCATTGGTTTTTCGTTGGCGCCATGGCGCCTCGCCGATCTTTGGAACTTTCGGCCCGTAAAAACCTGTTGCCCGCCGACATGAGCATCTCCGCCGAGCGCTATGTCGCCATGGAGATTTTTTGGTCGGTGTCCGATAGCGCCATAGCGCCTGCGGCACCAGAAAACTTTCCTGACCCACCCTCCATTGTAGCCCGCTCGTCGGGTCCACCAAACACATGTCAATTGGGCGCGATGTCGCTAATACTATCTCCCATGCAACTTTCGATGACGAGATCGCACCGATCGTCAATCCTTCTGAAATCTGACGGAAGAGAAACTTTGGCGGGTGAATGAATGATAACACACATATCAAAAGTTATAGTAGCTATTTGTTCTCCCTGCTCAACTATACCAATTGTTCCTGAACATTCAATTTTCTCTAAAATAATTAAAGTAGAAGGAACAATATGACCTATACAAAGATATAAGGTGCCTACTTTCACACCTTTTGCTACTACAAAGGAACCTTTTGAAACCTTCCAATTTTTATCATTAAAAGTAACTACACAATCCTCATCACCGAGTTTCCATGTTGAAACCAAATTCCTACTCAACCTTGGAACATGTCTTACCTCATGTAGTAGCCAACGATTCCCAGTCTACAACTTAATCTTAACTTGTCATGTTCTAATAATCTAACAGGGTTTATTATCCCCCACATAAACAAGCCCAAAATCCCCTTGGACATAATCAATAAAATAACCTCTATAAAATGTACTATGAAATGAAGCACTAGAATCTAAAACCCATGAATCATCAACATTTTCTAAAGACAAAGAAAAGCATCCTCTTCGGATTTTTTACTTACCATATTTGCCTCCTTGTCTCCATCTAGTTTATCTCCTTTATTTTTTTTTCCATTCTAATAATCTATCTTTTTATGACCTAGTTTCCCATAATACCAACAATCATTCGGTCCTCTCAATTGAGATCTCCTCCCCTTTGACTTTCCTCTTGATTTTCCACAATTTCTAGAATTACTTCCTCTTTCATTTGTTCTACCTCTACTTTGTGCATTCAAAGCACTTCCTGATGTCGATCTAGGTGAGGATTTCCTACAAGTTTCCTCACTCAAAAAAACACTGATCACATCAGCATATTTTAGGGTACTAGACCCAAGAACAGAATTACTTACGACTATTACTAAGCCATTCCATTTTTCAGGCAAAGAACACAAAATCAAGAGAGCCCTAATTTCTTCATCAAAATTGATACCCACAGAAGATAACTGACTAGTAATAGTATGAAACTCATTTAAATGATCTACAATAGATCCACCTTCTATCATTTTCATATTAAATAAACACTTCATGAGAAATACCTTGTTTGAAGTGGAGGGCTTTTCATACAGTGTCACTAGGGTTTTCATCAACTCTTTTATTATCTTTTCTTTTGTAATATTAAATACCACCAATGGTGCAAGGCATAATTGAATTCTTCCAAGTTCCTTTTCATCTAAAAGATCATATTCGTCATTTGACATAGATCCTTGATTCTTGGCATTTCCTTCCAACAGCTTCCATAAATCCTTTTGATAAAGATAGTCTTCCATTTGCATCTTCCATAAGTAAAAGTTATGCCTGTTAAACCTATCAACCCTTGGCTTACCTTTTTCTACCATCACTCCCACTCAACCTTGAGATTTTTTTTTAGAGGATAACTGAAAAAACAACCTGGCTCTAATACCACTTGTTAGGATTAAACCATGGACAGAAATAACAATTACATGCAAATATAACCAATAAAAAAATAATAATAGATCATGCAAAAAAGAACACAAGACACTAAGATTTAACATGGTTCACCTAATCTTTGGGCTATGTTCACCAAACAGCAAGTCTGGTATTATTATGATCCAGTGATTACAACCTGATTACAATCCATAATCCCTTAGAGCTCAATATTACCACAAGAACCAATTTTTGCATCACCATAGTGAAACAATCCCTAACCTTAAGCCCTTGTATACAATTATTTTTATGCCACTTTAGGGTTACAACATGTTGGACATATGTTAGCCATATGAATGTACGGTACTTTGCTGATCAGTCACCACAAACTAACAATTTAGTTGTAGTGTATGAAGTTGGTAATTATTGTTTGACTAAAAACTATACAACTGAGATTATTTCAACTTTTATCATGCTTCAATGGAGCATATCTTCATAAAATTTGTAATGAAGATAGTATGGAAGCCATCTGTGTAGAGTGTGATTACGTAATTGGTGCAGAGCTTTGCAAATAATTATATATAATTTTTGATAATGCAGCAATCTGTCATAATTGTGATAGCTTGTCTAACAAGTAGTTGTCACTCCGACGGCATTATCGTCACATGTCGTCACCACTATAATGGCAACCATCAATAGATGGGCATCACTCCAAAAAATTTGTCATCGCACGTCATCATCATTGCAATGTCTCTTCAACTAGATGCTCGTTGGGCCTACAACAATGTTGTTGGACCTATGATGGCCAACTAAAACTATAGGTCATCATAGTTATGACAGTATACTATCAAACATCTAATGATGTGAAGAGGAACTGTTCACCTTGATTTTTTCCAAATTGCGATGGCTTTGTCCCTTGCAATTGTGACGGAAGCCCATGCTATCAAAATTTGTGACGGCAAAAGTTTGACACCTGTCTAATGGGGACCAATTCTTGTTACCATCACTCATCTAATGGGTGGTCTTTGCAATTGAAGCCCAAATGTAGTAGTGTTGATTTACAATTACTAATTAATTTATCATATCTAAATGATTATTTGTAAGCTTTTGTACTTCAAATGATCTTTCTTCAATTTTTCTAGCCATTTTCCTTTTTTCTTCTTCATCCATATGCTTATCTTCCATTTCTTTCTTCTTTTGTTTGATTGCTTCACATAGTGCAATTGATTGAGTTTCATGTTATGTCAAAATCTTTTGCTTCTTTTACCAGGTATTGTTCTTCTCTAGTAGTTTTGTCAATGCTCCATAATTGTTAATAGTCTTTCCACTATCCAATAGTCCTTTTGTATCAACTTCTATGAACTGAGTGTCATTTAGTTGAATAGCTATCTATTTCTTTCTCTTTAGGGTTTTCAATCATTTGATTCTCAATTATTTTTCCCATCTTATACACTTCCATCTCCATGATCTAATCCTCTCAAGTTGTTAGGCTTCCTGACAAGAGAATTGTGCTCTAATACCAATTATTGGAATGAATATATGGGAAACAAGATACTGAGAGGGTGGTGAATCAGGATCTTAAACTTTTTGATTTCAAAACTAATTTCATTAATCAATACCTAATTCATGTCATAGATTTTTCATTAAAACTATAATGTTGAAACATAAATGAAATACATCACATCCATAAAGAGTTCAACACGTAACATTTGATAATTTGGTTACCCAGAAACACTTCAAGATGAAGGTAAAACTAGGTTGGGGATGAAACCCACAAATTTTCATTGTTACAACAATAACGTTAACCTATTAAGGTTGCAATGTTTGATCATAAGATATGATCTACCCTATTAAAATCTTATGAGACTATTAGGTCTCACCTTGTTAAAGGATTTTACATTCACAATGAAATAAGGACTTTGTTAGGAGGTTTACATAGATATTTTAAGACCATTCTGTTATGATATTTACCCTATCTCAATGAACAATTACTGATTCAGTACTTGACCCTCAAATTTCTCTATCAAGATGATCTTAGGTCTCCTCTTAGGTATATCTTTGATATTATCTCCTAATCTGATAACTCTATTTAGTCCTTCACTACTCTAATTGCTCCTCTGCTTGATCTATCTTTGAAACTTCATTTTCCCTCCTTCACATGTGTATACACTCCATATGCATTTCAACTCCTCGGCAACACACACACACACACACACACACACACACACACATTGATTCTAGGGTTATAATCCACCTTAAATAGACATTATGTGAAGTTTCTAGATCTTGATCGATAGCTTACACTTCATCATATTTTGTCGATTATATATCATTTTTTGATTGGTTGAATTGTAGTCATTACCTTCTGCAATAATGCATAATCAACACCCTATCTGGCTCTTCAAATATTAAATATCATAGAAAATTTGGAAAAATGGTTTACATATGAGTTTGTGCAATTACAAACTTACATATCAAAATTGAACTACTCAACACTTCAACGTTGTGATACTCACTCCTGCATAAATTGTTATGTTGTTACTTAGCTTCTATATACCTATTTGCTCAACACTTGATAACCTATCAATATGCTTGGTTTTCATTATATTGCTTGACTTATTCTTCTTCTTAGTCACTACTAAATACTCAACAATCACTAACTTTCTCAGTATAAGCTTTGTAAGCTTGGAATTTACTAGATAACTTGTTCATAGTGATGACTGTAACGCCCCACCATGTGACCCAAAAGAAGTTAACCTAAATTTTTACTAAGTTTGTCAAACATTTATATTTAAAGTTAAAGATAATAACTTAACAAAAATAGTTATAACATAGCGGAAGTAATTAACATTCATGTAAACACATTCCATGAAACAAACAACAATTCTTAACAGTCTCATGACATTGAATCACATTTAAGTTTAATTAATAATAAATATAATATATAATAAATCCACAATAATAAATATAATATATAATAAATCCACATGAAATAATAATATACCAGTATGAAACCATTTAAATAATATACAATTATATATGATGGCACTTGGCAATAAATAGAATGCACAATCATCCACTGTATAGGTCACAGGGTATGAAAGGATGAAATAATATACATCATGAAATAATTACATTATCTCTTAAGATTTTATAAAATAAAATACAATAAAATAGTACAACCATCCATCACAGAAATACAAGAACAGATAGAAAGGAACATCTACACAAACACATCTAGTAGCGGCATCTAATGGTTGAATCTTAATGGTATAAGAAAAAGCACTACCACCCGACCTCATGGAACCTAAATGGCGCACTCTTACTATACTGAGGAGATAGCCTCAAGTCCCAAACAGGATAACAAACTCAAAAGTCAAAAACCAACATCTAGGTTCAAGGAATCACCTAAAAGAAAACTATCTCAAAGGGTACCAAGACACAAGTATCAACTAATCTTAGAGGTAACACAGACACATTGGAGATATATTATGCAAGTGGGCAAGTGTTATCACACGAACCAACTCTAGGGTTACCAAGCTAATCTTTTAATCCTTTGGCCCCCTAGTGACTCTATGTGGCACTAGTATCCTTTCGTACTGACAAGGCATACTAACTAGTCAACTCTAAGGTTACTCGGCTAGTCTTTTAATCCTATGGCCCCTTAGTGACTTTTTGTGGTACCAATATCTTGTTAAATCATTTTAAACCTATTTAATGAAATGTTATCACTTATTAAACTACTTACAATGGGTTTCCCTAGCATCTACTTTGGGCCTCGACCTCCATTGCAAGCCAGCTCCCAACTTAACATACAGATTACCTACCCTAGGCTTAGTAAAATCAAAAGATCACAAAAGACCACATACCATACATTAGTTCTTAAGAAAGAAACTGATAAGTATTAAAAAACACTGATCATAGTCACGGATTCCACCAATACGATCATCCTAATAGGATTGATCCCAAAATCAAGTATACATAAACCAATCCATGTCACAATGTTAAAACACAAACGAAAAATCATACAAACACCTCAATCCTATAAAAGCAACTAGAAAGCAATCCATAAACAACTAATCGAAGACTCAAAGGTTATATCAGATGGGTCACACCTTTCACCTCAGTTTCACAAAAGATAACTGGAAGCAATAATAATCAATAGATCAACACACATCATAGAGCATACCAGACACATTACCATAGTTGAGTATAAAAGATCGTATACAACGCATCATCATGACATCATAGAACAAACCCCCAAGCCTCTGGTAAACATCCTAACTAGCCAAAGCTAAGACAATCGAAAAAAAACCCCAACAACATTAGTAAATCACACGTCACATAAAGTGCATACAAAGTGAATTTCATAATTCATTAGGTTTTGAAAACCATAAAGTTCAATATTTACTAAAAGTTTTTAGATTAAATCACAGACAATTCTATAATGGAAATCAATTTTCTCAAACAAGAGTTTCAACCTAGAGAACTTCTAAAAACATAAACACAACAGACATGAAGAAGATAAGAATTTGAAGAACAAGCAACTACTGCACAAACCTACAAGATCCTACCTGGATCTGATCCTAAAACAATGAACACACAAACATACAAGAATCTTCCTTTTCCTTCAAAAACCCTCTTTTCAGAAATTGGCTCCTCTAAACCTGTATATCTAGAAATGAGATCTAATTTCCTTAAAGAGTTTTCCCCCAAATCAAGGCTTTGATCATGCAATCATGCGAAAACTCTTTGTTTTTAATTACTATATTTTAATTTTCATGCACACACTTTATGCAATTTAATTAAAAATAAACTTTGTTAAATTAAAGTTTTCTCTCCCTTATTAAATCATGCCACGTTTTTAATATAGTGTTTATTAATTTAACTAATAATATTATTTAGAGTTTATTAAAAATAAAATTCTTAAATAAATTATTATTAAATTAAATTAATAAAAATAAGCCTAAATTAGAATTTTAATCAAATCTTTTAAATTTAATTCTTTCATGCACATTTTAAGAACTTTTTAATTAAATTATTCTTATATGTTTTCTTTTCCTCCACTTATTAATTAGTGTAAGCACTATTTAAAGCATAGTTTATTATTTAAATTAATAAGAATAATAAAAGCTCATTATTTAAATGCAACTCTAATTTAATAATTATTAATTAAATAATAATACTAAAACAATATTAAATATTTAATCTTTTAATATTTTAATTCTATTTTTATCCAACTTCTTACATTAGACTTTTAAAATAAATATTTTAAACTGAAGTACATATTTAATTAATTTATAATTAATTAAATAAAATTATATTATAATCTTTCTGTAGCCAATTTTCTAAATTTAGACCTCTAATTTAGACTTTTTATTTAAAGCATTAATTATTTTTTAATTAATCAAATATTCACATATTTTAATATTTTCTTTTTAATCAAATAATATGTATTGCTCAACTAATAATATTAGTTAGATTTTATTATTAAAATAATACTCTTACATAGTTTTTATTAAATTAGAAAAATATAAATTTGCTAAAATTAGAACTTTAATTTAATCTTTAAATTTTGTTCTTTTATTTAATTAATTCATTAGACATTTTTAATAATATATTTATTAACTAAATTAATAACATTATTTAGAGTTTGTTATTAAAATAAAACTATTAAATAATTATCATTAAATTAAATAAATATAAATACATCAAAAATAGTAGTTTAATAAAATCTTTAAATTTAATTCTTTTATTTAATTAATTTTTCAATTAATTAAATATAATTAAATATCAAATTTCTTTATAAAATTTCTATTAAATTATCTTTTAATTTAATTTAATTATAACAGAAAATTAGAACAAACCCACAAAACCAAATACAACAACTCAACTGAAGACACTAGACAAAAATCAAATTTGAGGGTTAAAATCACGAATTCACATCACTTGATGAATTCAAATGGGTAAACTAACTCAGATACTTGTCCTACTTTCTTGGACAATTAGCTTGGGGTTTAGGATTTGGACTCAAGAGTTATCTCCCCACTTATACCATTGAAATACTACGATAGGGTACACTCATCCTAGCAATTCAGGGAAGTTGATACTTGGTACTTGCAATCTACATAAAATTCATGCATGTACAAACACAATATTCTAAACTAAATAAGCAATGGCGGGAAGTGGTTCATCATGTAGATCCCGACTAACAGGTGACTACGACTCCCTTCCTCAACCACATCAAAAATGTCAAACATAAAGAAAACATACACACACACCATACACATGCAAGTATAGGGTAAGTATCCATAAAAACCACATAAAAATCATTCATCTAACTAACATCATTAAATAATTGAAAGTCACTACATGAACATATTTATCATCATCGAAAAATCATGCATACACGAAATAACTATGTAACTTAATATATAATCAACTAAATATGAAATGACATATAATCAAATACGGTGACTAAGTACTGACAATCAAAAAACACAATCAAAAAACTGGCCTAAAAGAATCTGACAATACAATCAGAAAAGTCAAGTAGGGGTAGGCACTACATCCACTCCCCCTCGACTTAGGTTTACTCTTGGAAGCCTACAAGAAAGATAAAACTAAACTAGGAGTAGGCATCACATCCACTCCCCCTAGACTTAGGCTTACTCTTGGAAGCCTACTACAATGACTAGGGTAAATAAAAGTTAAGGAGTACTATCTACAGTGTCAACCAAAAAGCACATTTAAGAAACTAATACAATTAAGTTAACTATGTATACACTTCCAGTCACTTAGAGCAATATTATTCTAGTTTAATAATAAATTGAAAACCATATTGATCCAACATTCATCTTTTTTAACAATCACTAAAATAGGTCCCCTAAAACACTTCAAACCAAAGTTCAAAATCTCTAAATCCATCAAAAAACATAAAATTTATAATGTATAGACATAAATCAGAAGTTAGGAACATAAATGTTATGTGTTTCCAATTTCATGTTCAAAAGTTCCACTGCTTCTAATTGTTTTCTTGTTCAAACTTTTTAGGTTCAAGTTTGTAATCTACTGAAAACACCCGAACAAGAACCACATAATGTTCGAAAAAACAATCAAAGGCATACTATCTTAAAGCATAATCATAAGAAAGTATGTTTGAAATCCAACTCACAAGTTTTGCCTTTTTTCTATGTTTCAAATATCAAGTCTAAAGTTTCAAGTTTCAAGTGTTCAAGTTTCAAGTGTCCAAGTGTTAAAGTTGCAAAAGATACATAACACTGTTTACATTTCATTTCAGTTCAACTAGTTCAAGTGTTCAAGTTTGCAATGCATAACAGCTTAAGTTTTGTTTTAATTCAACAAGTTTGCAACTAGTGGTGTTACAATATACCCAAAGCTCCCAATGTAGAAACTTGGGCTCTAATATCAGATGTAACACCCTGCCATGTGACCCAAAAGAAATTAACCTAAATTTTTACTAAGTTTGTCAAACATTTTTTTTTAGCAGTTAAAGATAATAACTTAACAATAATAGTTATAACATAGCAGAAGCAATTAACATTCACATAAACACATACCATGAAACAAATAACAATTCTGAAGGGTCCCATGACATTGAATCACATTTAAGTTTAATTAATAATAAATCTAATATATAATAAATCCACATTAAATAATATACCAATATGAAACCATTTAAATAATATACAATTATATATGATGCCACTTGGCAATAAACAAAATGCACAATCATCCACTATACAAGGCATAGGGTATGAAAGGCTGAAATAATATACATCATGAAATAAATTACATCATCTCTTAAGATCTTGTGAAATCAAATACAATACAATAGTACAACCATCTATCATAGAAATACAACAACAAATAGAAAAGAACATCTACACAACCACATCTAGTAACAGCATCTGACAGTCGAATCTCAATGGTATAAGAAAAAGCACTACCACCCAACCTCGTGGAATCTGAATGGCCCACTCCCACCATGCTGAGGAGATGGCCTCAAGTCCCAAACATGATAATGAACTCAAAAGTCAAAAGCCAACATCTAGGTTTGAGAAATCATCTGAAAGCAAACTATCTCAAAGGGTACCAAGACACAAGTATCAACTAATCCCAGAGGCAACACAAACACATAGGAAATCTACTATTCAAGTAGGCAAGTGTCATCGCATGAACCAACTCTAGGGTTACCCAAATAGTCTTTTAATCCTTTGGCCACCTCGTGACTCCATCCAGCACTAGTATCCTTTCAGACTAATAAGGCATACTAACTACTCAACTCTAAGGTTACCTGACTAGTCTTTTAATCCTTTGACCCCTTAATGACTTTTTGTGGTACCAATATCTTGTTAATTCATTTTAAACCCATGTAATGAAATGTTATCACTTATTAAACTAATTGCAATGGGTTACCCTAGCAACCACTTTGGGCCTCGGCCTCCATTGCAAGTCACTTCCCAACATAACATATAGATTACCTACCCTAGGCTTAGTAAAATCAAAAGATCACAAAAGACCACATACCATACATCAGTTCTTAAACAAGCGACTGACAAGTATTGTAAAACATTGAACATAATCACGGATTCCACCAATACGATCATCCTAACAGGACTGCTCCCAAAATCAAGTATACATAAACCAATCCATGTCATAACATGACTTCACCAAGAACAAATCATACAAACACATCAGTCCTATAAAAGCAACTGGATAGCAATCCAAAAATAGTTGATCAAAGACTTAAAGGTTATATCAAATGGGTGACACCATTCACCTCAGTTTCACAAAAGATAACTGGAAAGCAATAATATCAATAGATCAACACACATCATAGAGCATACTAGACACATTACCATGTTTGAGTATAAAAGAACGTATACAACACATCATCATGACATTACAGAACAAACTCCCAAGCCTCTGGTAAACATCTTGACTAGCTAAAGCTAAGACAAACTTGAAAACCCTAACACCAATAAATCACACGTCACATAAAGTGCATAAAAAAGTGAATTTCATATTTCATTAGGTTTTGAAAACACTAAAATTCAATATTTACTAGAAGTTTTTAGATTAAATCATAGAAATTATACAATGGAAATCAATTTTCTCAAACAAGAGTTTCAACCTAGAGAACTTTTGAAAACAAAAACACAACAGACACAAAGAAGATAGGAATTTGAAGAATGAGAAACTACTACACAAACCCAGAAGATCCTACCTAGATTTGATGCTAAAACAATTAACGCACAACCACGCAAGAATCTTCATTTTTCTTCGAAAACTCTCTTTTTGAAAATTGGCTCCTCCAAACATGTGTATCTAGAAATGAGCTTTAATTTCTTTAATACAGAGTTTTTCTCCCAAATCAAGGCTTTGATCATGCAATCATGCGAAAACCCTTTGTCTTTAATTACTATATTTTAATTTTCATGCACACACTTTATGCAATTTAATTAAAAATAAACTTTATTAAATTAAAGCTTTCTCTCCGTTATTAAATCATGCCACATTTTTAATATAGTATTTATTAATTTAACAAATAATATTATTTAGAGTTTATTAAAAATAAAACTATTAAATAAATATAAATACGCCTAAATTAGAACTTTAATCAAATCTTTTAAATTTAATTCTTTCATGCACATTTAAAGAACTTTTTAATTAAAATATTCTTTTATATTTTCTTTTCCTCCACTTTAATTAGTGTAAGCACTATTTAAAGCATAGTTTATTATTTAAAATGATAAGAATAATTAAAGAGCATTATTTAAATGGAACTCTAATTTAATAATTATGAATTAAATAATCATACTAAAACAGTATTAAATCATTAATCTTTTAATATTTGAATTATATTTTTATTCAATTTGTTAAATTAGACTTTTAAAATAAATATTTTAAATTAAAGTACATATTTAATTAATTTCTAATTAATTAAATAAAATCGTATTCTAATCTTTCTTTAACCAATTTTCTAAATTAAACCTCTAGTTTAGACTTCTAAATTTAGACTTTTTATTTAAAGCATTAATTAGTTTTTAATTAATCAAATGCTCACATATTTTAATATTTTCTTTTTAATCAAATAATATTTATTGCTCAACTAATAATATTATTTAAAGTTTCTTATTAAAATAAAACTCTTAAATAATTATTATAAAATTAAATAAATATAAATATGCTAAAACTAGAGCTTTAATTTAATCTTTGAATTTTATTCTTTTATCAGGCAAAAGCCTACAACACAATGGTAACTTGTGAGCCTGTCATGTGGGAGGTCTTGAGTAAAAATCTACCTTCACTTAACATATGATAATAATTAATTTGAACAAATAATAATAATTAGTATAGGCTTCAGTCATTTAGCAATCAAAAAAAATTATTCTTTTATTTAATTAATTCATGAAACATTTTTAATAATATGTTTATTTAATTAAATAATAACATTATTTAGAGTTTATTATTAAAATAAAACTCCTAAATAATTATCACTAAATTAAATAAATATAAATATATGAAAAATAGAACTTTAATAAAATCTTTAAATTTAATTATTTTTTTAATTAATTTCTCAATTAAATAAATATAATTAAATATCAAATTTCTTTATAAAATTTCCATTAAAATTAAATCATTAAATTATCTCTTAATTTGATTTAATTATAATATAAAATCACAACAGATCCACAAAACCAAATACAACTCAACTAAAGACACAGGACAAAAATCAAATTCCAGGGTTGAAATCACGAATTCACGTCAGTTGAGGAATTTAGATGAGTAAACTAACTCAGATACTTGTCCTACTTTCTAGGACAATTAGCTTAGAGTTTAGGATTTGGACTTAAGAGTTATCTCCCCACTTATACCATTGAAATATTGCGATAGGGTACACTCATCTTGGCAATTCAAGGAAGTCGATACCCAGTACCTACAATCTGCATAAAATCCATGCATGCACAAACACAATATTCTAAACTAAACAGGCAATGGTAGGAAGTGGTTCATCATGTAGATCCTGACTAGCAGGTGACTATGACTCCCTTCCTCAACCACATCAGAAACGTCAAACATAAAGAAACACACACCATACACATGCAAATATGGGGTAAGTATCCATAGAAACCACATAAAAATCATTCATCTAACTAATGTCATTAAATAACTAAAAGTCACTACATGAACATATATATCATCATCGAACAATCATGCATACATAAAATAACTAGGTAACTTAATATATAATCAACTAAGTATGAAACGACATATAATCAAATATAGTGGCTAAGTATTGGCAATCATAAAACACAATCAAAAAACTAGCCTAAAAGAATCTGATAATACAATCAGAATGGTCAAGTAGGGGTAGGTATTACAATGACCTTGTAATCTTTCCTAGTAAATGACTAAGCGTTTGGACACTAATAGACAACATAGGATTAGAGATCAATATTTGTACCCCCTAGATCTAAACGAGAGTTAGCTACATGCTAGGCAAGGAAAAGCAAAGTGAGATGAATGGTTCATGAGTGCAAGTGTGATGCTAATAGACATAGATGCAAGGGTCTCAAGTAGCATTTATTTTTCAAGTTTTCACCACTTGGTAGTATTTTTTTATTTTTTTATTTTTTTTATTTTTCAAGACATTTTATAATATATTGGTATTTTTGGGATCATTTATGATTTTTTTTTAGTTTTTTCAAGATCATAAGATATGTACAAGCATTGAGTAGACAAAGCACTAAGCATAGAACTTCTTGAGGTGCAATATGATAATGGGCTTGGGGAGGTGTTATCCCTTAGGTGTAGAGAGATGATATGCATTGGATCCAAATGCAATAGTGATGATGTAGGAACTCAGCCATTTAGCTAGTTTTGAATTTGCCTTAATATTCTTTATTTTGTTGATTTTTCAGATTTTCTCTAAGGACAAGATCTCCAACTTGAAACTCTCTAGGATGAACTTTCTTATAATATCTTGTAGACACGCATTTTTGGTAAGTCCTCATATGATCAAAGGTATCTTTATGACATTCATCTAGGACTTCAAGCTCATGTATCCTCATAGCACTATAATCTCCATCATTGATTATCCCTTTCAAGGAGACTCTCAAAGAAGGAATCTCAACCTCAAGTGGTACACAAACCTTGTAACCATAAACCAAAGCAAAAGGAGTCACCTCAGTAGCTGTGTGTATGCTAGTTCAATATGCCCAAAGTACAAGATTAGTTTGCAGATGTGAATCTCCCCCAGACTTATGTACAACTCTATGAAAAAAATTAGCAATGCCTTATTTGAAGATTCATCTTGACCATTCCCTTGAGGGTAAGAGATAGAGGATCAATGTTGTTTAATCTTAAACTTTTACAAAGTTGTTGAAGGTCCTTATTCTTGAATTTTCCTCCATTGTCATTGACTATGGAAGATGGAATGTCGTAGCAAGAAATGATGTGATTCAAAATGAACAAAGTGACATATTTTTTTGTAGTAGTAGAAAGTGAGACAGTCTGAACCCACTTGGAAAAATATTTTGTATCCATGATAATAAGCTTATGTCCACTTGATGAGCTAGGGTGTATTTTTCAAACTAGATCAAAGGCCCATTTCTAAAAAGGACAATGTGTGATAGGTGAGATCAATTCATGTCCAAGAGCATGAATTAGGTTACCATGTAGCTGATACCTTTTACAAGATTTGACATAATACATGGCATCTACTTGCATAGTAGGCCAATAGTAACTAGCCCTACACATTTGTTGAGCAAGTGCAAGGCCATTAGACTGTGACCTACAAATGTCGATGTGGACCTCAGCTAACACTCTATCAAACTCACTTGTCTCTAAGCTCCTAAGGAGGGTTCCATCTAGACCCTTCCTATACAAGTCACCAGAGACAAGGTCATTTGACAAGTCTTTCAACTGGGCATGGAATTTCTTATTAGGGTGAGCTAAAGCTAGGCAAGGAATTGTTTTTTTAGATTAGATAGACAACGCAACTCAAGGCCATTATAGACTCATTGGGTTAAACAATGACCTTTACACTTTACCTCGTGTATTTTTTATTTTGAACCTCTTTGCATTTTGAGATACTTACAAAATTTGTCTTAAATCAAGGCTTATGTATCCATCTAAAACAAAGATAAAACCATGGAACTTTTACAACAAAGACTCATATTCAAATCTTAAAGAAATATTTTCAAATGAAAAATTCTATAATATGTTTCATAAGATTTTGAGCATTGAATACCTCAACCAAAAAAGTACAAGTTTAGGGATTTAGCATCTAATCAAAGCTATATCAAATCCATTGAAAAGGGGAGAATTGGCAGTAGCCTCCAAGTGTAGAGTTAAGAGACAGACCATGTTGAATCCTAGATGTAGAACACCTCAACCAAAAAAGAACAAGTTATGGGATACATCTTGTAAAAACCAAGGTACATTCCCAGTGTGCCTAAAAAGGCTATAGTTAGACATGGTGTCCAATGTAAAACCAAGTGCAACCCCACATTCTTACCTTAATAGATGAGGTGCAAGTCCTAGGATGAAGCATTTAAGGCAAATTATGTTCCCAATGTAGTTAACAATTATACAATTGGCAAATGCTTCCAAGAAAATAATTTCCTATAACATAACACATTTAATTCTGAATGTGTGACAAGAGGTGGGTCTTAAAATTCAACATCTAAACTAGAGCACATTCACAGTGTTCTTGAAAAGGGTAAAATTAGTCATAGCCTACAATTTTGGGCATGTCATACTTTGGGTAAGAAACTACAAGTCATTCCCCATAATCTAAGTCAAAGATATTCCTCAAGCAACATGTGTATAAGAGGGCATATGTCACATGTGCTCCACACAATGTGCAACAAACAATTGGACAAATGCATAGCAATGGTGATGAATCACAAGCTTCCTAACAATTAAAACCATGTCAAAATTAATTATCCAATAGTTCTTCAAATCCACCATTGTATATAATTATAATGTATAATTTAACCTAAACAAAGCACAAATACCCCCTTCAATGAACAATCTTCCACATAAGCTTCTTTAAAATTGATTCATTACACCTAATGCAAATGTTTTAACTAAGTTGATTCATTGTCTAAATTAAATCAACACAAATGGAAACCCTTAAACAAGTACTTGATCTAGTCTATAGAGAAGCAGGCCCTGGATCAATACAAGGAAGACCCCCATGATTCCTCAAGATCACAAAAGAAGCACATGCAAAAGATAAAGAAAGAATTATCGACATTAAACCTTCTCTGTGCAAACCCCTCAAATAATTGTGTCATCTAATAGAGTTCCAAGGGAAATGAGGGGATATGCAGGGTCATATGGATTGTTGCTCGGAAGCTAATTGTCAGCCAGATCAAAGCAAAAGTAAACTTAAAAATTGGTAAATTCATGTGCATGTGGTTAGCAAAGATCAAGTTCATGTAACTATCTGACATTTTTTTGGTGGAGCAAATTTGCTTTCCTACTACTTGCTAGGTATGTCCCATCAAATTTCTCAATGTGAGACATGATTCTCTAATGGGCAATGCCCACAATATATAGCCTACTAGCTAAATATGCATAAAGTTTAATTTAAAAATGAAACACAACATATGTTTCTTATAGGCATCATTCATAAGGAACCATTCAAGAAGTGTAAAAGAGATGAGTCTAATCAGCTCTATTGTTAAGTTGGTAACATTACACTTCAGAATTCGCATGAAAAGAACCAAGCTTGGCCTACAGATTAGTTAAGGTCTTTTTGAATTCAATGTTATCTTGGTAAAGCACTCAAGGATAAGATTATAAAATGCCTTTTACCAGTCAAAAAAAGATTATGAAATTCCTTAAAATCCATTTTATGATATAACAATTTTCCCCTAATCAATTTTCAATATTGATTAGTGAGGGTTTCCAACTTTGCACAAGACTAAGTGTGAATTATGACATACTAATTTATGGAAAAATTTAATCTCAAATTTAGTTTCTTACAAGGCCCTACCTTGTATTGGGAGAGGTAGTCATTTATGCAAAGAGTATTATCTCCAACTATGTCCATACAATATTTAAAAAAGGGAAATTTGATTCAAATGTAGTCAAAAAGAACCAGATTCCCAATCCAAACATTGTGTAATAACATAATTTTCAAAGTGGTGTTGTACTCCTCTCACATTAGAATTGACAATGTTGACATCATGGTAGATGACAGATAAGGGACAGGGTAATCTCCACCCAAAATGCACTAAAGACAAAGCAAAGTCAAACTTCTTTTTTTTTAAATTCACAAAGATGTAGTGATTTTTTTCCAATTTGTTTATTGTTTTCGATTACAAACTATGCAGATCATGAAGATCAAATGCCGAAAATTTTAGAAAAATATATGATGTTTTTAATTTTTTGAAAATTGGTCAACTATACAATTTGGATGGAGGATAGCCGTGTCCTAATAGATAATGAGGATTTTTTTTTTCCAAAAATGTATACTTCATAGTTTCAGAGAGCTTGAATTACTATTTCCAAACTTGCATCAAAAACATGAAACCTACAATACACATGATTTTTAATGATGAAAATTGACCAAAAAATAATATTTATATTTACATCACATTTACAATAATGTCAAATTTCTTTGTCCAATGTTATAATTTATAGTTACTTTCTATGATGTGTAGAACTCAAATTCGTCTACAACTGTGTACTCTTGATCTCCAATGGAGTACGCCATCTTCAAAATCTCCTAGAAGAATAGCGGCTTAATGAGAACCTTGGTAAAAAGGAAAGCAAAAATTTTTGATAGTTTAATTGCATATTCATTGAAACAGTGAACAACGTCGTTGTCGACGAATCGAACCTGGGTCACCCGCACGACTCGGGTTGAATCCAATAGGAAGGCTTTGGATCTTCATCCACCCCTAGATGTGACTAATGAAATTAACATCAAAATATTTGAAGATGCCTTCAACCAAGCTAGACTAGATATGCAATAGAGCTTGATCACTCCTGTCTTAAAGGATGTGGATGGAATCAACTTAACACCTGCAACTATCTCATATATTATAGGTAATATAGAGCAATGTGATGATATATTGGTGAATACACACTATGCTCTATACTAGGTGTTAAGGTTGGAAAATAGAGGAAAATTTAGTAAATCAACTATGTGGATGTGCTTAGGAATCCAGAAGTATTGTGGCAAATTATAATTTTCCCCAATACTTAGAAGTGAGAATGAGTTAAGGGTTGGCAGCTTTGTATAGAGCAGAGATACTAGATTTAAGATGGTAATCAATGCTCATGCATATGATATTTTTTTAATAATAGATATTACTTTGTTGAACATATGTATAGGAAGTTTGAGAGGGATGGTGATACATTACCACTATAGTTGTGGCCAACTATCTTGTTAGTTGATTGGGACCAGCCTAGTTTTACTTTGTTTGAAAATTAGTTTGGAATTTACCTTTGAAGAAGAATATTGTGCTTTGTTAGAAACTTGTCTCTTATCATGTAGGTAGTCTTAAGACCAATTAATTGTAATTTTAAGCTAAATATATCTCACCAATGGTGAGATATTATTTCTATCCTCACACAATTATTATTAGAGTTTATGGTTTCATTGGGAGACCTCTTGTAATGTTAAGGTATTCTCCTTTGAGGATTGGATTTCTATAATTCATGAGGTGGATATGTATGCTTCAAGATACTGACTTCCCAACAAAAGCATGTAAGGAAACCTTCTTCCCATACCTCACAATTTTCCATCATTTTTGCAATGATAAAAGGAGGGCAAAAGAAGTTATTTCAATTCCTCAGACCTTACTCCATGGAAGTTAGTTTCAAAAAAATGAATGATATAGAGGGCTTTTATCAAATTTTAATGCTTAAGTTAAAAATAACACCAAGGAGTAAGCATCAATTTGATTTCCTAGAAGACATCATCAGAAATGATGATGAAATTGATTCTCAAAAGAAAAACAATAGAAGATGGAATGCTTTTAAGGAATTATTGGACCATATTCATAAAGAGGACCCAACATATGATCCTTTGTTAGATGCCAAGACATGGGATTAGAAGCTAAGGATAATATTTGAGAATTTTTTAGTAGTGTATAATACAATTAGTGAGAAACTTGGTAGATCCAAAGCATCAAAGGTCACATTCGTAGAGGATGTTGAAAGATTAGATATGTTGTTAAAATCTTCTGACATGATGCCCTAAGAAGAAAGAGGGAGAAGAGATTGATATAAGAGTTAGAGCCTCAAGAAGGTGAGTCTGTAAAGAGAATTAGAACTAAGGGGGGCTTAAGGGTATATCACAAGAAAAGATCTACTAGAAAGCCAGTAGAGCTAGTGATCTTGGAAGGTCAAGAGGTAGAGAACCTAGCAGGAAAAATCACTTCCCCATAGTTACCTAAACCAACTACTCCACCCTCACCATCAGGGAGGGATCATGATTTTATACTTGAAAATAGGGGAGCCCCTAGTAGTATACTACCTACACAAGATGTGGATTAGCAAGGTGAAGTAAATATTCCTGAAGAAGAAGAGGAGGAGGGTTGCCTTTATATACCAAAAGAATTACTAAATAAAGGACTCCTCCAAGTACAAAGGGTACTAGTGTCTAATATCACCACTCAATAGATCAAAGGAGTCTTCCCTAGGGTTCCAAGAAAAGAAATTTATAGAACAAGATGATGAATTTGTTAAATTGGTATCTTTCAAGCAATTGCTATCACAACACTATAGGTTAGAATTTCATCAAAAGATAGAAGAAAAGAAAGTACAAAGACCAAGTGTAAATGTAGAGGACCTCATTCAAGAAATTTAGGTAGAAATGATGAATAGGTTTGAGGCCCTTATCATGAAAGAAGGAAGAGAGATTGTTGAGAAATTAGGAGTTTTGTTGTTACCAAATGTCAATACAGAAGATGGTGTGGCTTTTAACTCAATAATGCAAGACATGAGATTGATAAGGCCAAATATTAAGGAATCAGATGGGCTAGAAACAAGCATGTACTAAAGGGAGAACTTAGCTTCCTTAGCTACTTGGTCCTTCTCATCCTCTACTTATGGGAAGTTGATTGTTGATGATACTAGGATCATAAGAAACATAGTTCTTCAAAGAGTGGATGATGCCAAGCTCTCTAAATCAACTAGAGATCTGAAATAACATGTTCCCTACATGCATGATGTAGCAAAAGAAAAGGAGAAGAAGTATGAGGAGTTATAGGAGAGGTATAATCATATTTTTTCCACCTATGCAAATCAACCAAAGTGAGTTTGTTAGAAAAAAGAGTGGTTGAGATAGAAGCAATTAAGCCTCCTAGTATAGACAGGCCATCATGTGTAGATAGAGAAAGTTCTTCAAGGAAATTGAGTATTGTGTCATTTACACTGATAGCTACCATAGTACCACTCCAATAGATTCCACCCAAGGAAGGAAGAAGTGTTAATGCTTTGATCAAGGAGGCAGTTGATCTATAGTTATAATTTGAAAATGACAAAAGTAGCTTTGGTTTTTATAAAGAGGTCATTATTCAGACTACAATAATGCACTTGCATGAGAAAATTAACTCTAGAATATTTAGACTCCACCAAGAGTGTGAGTTGTTATATCTGTCCATCAACAAACTAGAAGATGATAGAACTTTGGTAAAACCAACTTATCAAAAGTGGCTTGACATAATATTGAAAGTAAATAAAATTGAACTATATGTGAGAGTGGATCCTAATGCTCCTTCAAATGCCATGCCCGTAGTTAAGATTATCAAGTCACTAAAGAAATTTTCATTTTTTCTTGATTATATTAAAAAAAAGTCAATGGAGCTACAAGAAAATTTAGAGAGTTTCTTGGACACATTAGTGCCACCAATTTTGAAAGAGGGTAAAAGTGTGAAGGAATTCATTGAGTGGATAAATGAGGACATTTTCAAGGTAAATGACATGGTAAAACCCATAGCCCAAGATATGAACATGACACTTTTTCAAGAGTGTATTTCAAAATTAGTAAACTCTTGGGTATTTTATGAAAACTTTGAGAAAGAAGTCACACAAGCCATAGTAAAGTACAATCCATAATATAGTTGGCAAATTAGATCCACAAGCACAAATGGCCAACAAATGATGAATTTGAGGAGTGGGTTGAAAGGTACATTCTTGTTGATGACTCCACAATGAGGGTCCACCTAAGCAACAATGATTTTGAAGATATTTTGTTTTGAAAATAATATGTGGTTAAGGACAAGGAGCATCTAGTCACATGATCTCAAAACTATCACATCAAACTAGGGTATGTGCAAAATCATGGTCAACCAAACTATGCCCTTAAGAGGAAGTGAAAAACTAGCAATTCAGGGTTATGTCAACTTGATGCATAATTTTAAAGTAGTTATCGACTTTAGATCAAAAATTTGTAAGAAAATATTATGTAGGAAATTGAATGTAGTTTCTAAACTACTAGGCCCTATCTGAAGAAAAAAAAAGTTTGGTCAAAATCTTGGATATTAATGCAGTAGTACAAAAGTTTTAGGACAAAAATAAGAATTAGGTGTATGTCTAACCACCTTAATCAAAATCAAATAATAATATTTTTAAATAAGATACTGGATATAAGAATTACACTATGCTCAGATGTGACACATATTTTTGGGTATTTTTATTCCAAACAAATAATTAATTATGATTTTTCTACTATACCATTTTTAGAATTAAAAAACTCCTATATCTGACCACCTTAACTAATTCAAAAATATTCAAAAATATTTTTTTCTTTTTTATCCTTATAGTAGCAGAAGCATAGAATGTGACACATCTTTTGGATTTCAAAAATATTATATGGTTTGAAATTTACTATTATTTTTCAATCAATATGTCAATCAGCACTTTGTAGCTAAATCCATTAGAAAATAAGTAATCATTACTTACTAAACTCATAATTTAATAGAAATTATATCAATGGAAAGCTAAGAATGATCTCAAGAAACCCTTTTTTGCTTCATCAAATTTGGATAAAAAAAGTCCTCAGCTACATGGTCGAAGCCAGAAACATACAATAGCAAGCCAAAAACATTTTTTTGGTGTTGACCATGGAGGGTTGGCATCTGAAGCAAAACCAAGCCTAATCAAGTACTCGATAATATTTGGTACCTATTCCCAAATGAGATACTCGTTATCGAATCGGATACCCAATTTTCCCAAAAAAAAATAAAAATATTTTTTTAACTTTTTCTAAAACTAAAAATTAAATTTTTTACAATTTTTTTTGTAATATTATGACCCATTTTTAGGATCCTTAGTATGTTTTTTGAAAGGCTTTAGGACCCTTAACCATACAAATAATAGCTCCAAAGGATCAAATGGGGTCATAGGGTACCTTTTGACACTTTTTGACCTATTCAATCACAATATGTATGTTCATGGGTCCTATGACCCCTAACCACATAAATGATGTGATCTAAGGCTAAAAATGGGTCCTAGAATACCCTATGACCCCTTTTGACCCATTCAATGACATTAAGTGTGCTTAGGGGTCATAAAGTACTCTATTACCCCTTTCGACTCACTCAAACACATGATATATGTTCCTCGAACCCCTAGGAATGTATTTTCTTGTTTAATGGGTCAAAAGGGGTCATAAGGAACTTTATGACCCCATTCAACCCATTCAAACACATAACATATGTCCCTAAGGATCCTAGGACCTCTAGGGACATATGTTGTCATATAATGCATCGAAAGGCATCATAGGGTACTTTATAGCCCTTTTCCACTCATTTGAACACATGATATATGTTCAGAGGGGTCCTAAGACCCCTAGGAAAATATGTTATCATTTAATGGGTCGAAAGGGATCATAGGGTACCATATGAACCCTTTTGACCCATTCAAATACATAATGTATGTCCCTAGGGGTCCTAGGAGCCCTAGGAACATATGTTATCATATAATTGCTTGAAATAGGTTATAGGGCACTCTATAACCCATTTTGACTCATTTAAACACATGAAATATCTTCTTAGGGATACTAGGACCCCTAGGAACATATGTTGTCATATAATATGTTGAAAGGGGTCATGCGATACTCTATGACCCCTTTCATATCATTTTAACACATGATATATTTTCCTAGGGGTCCTAGGACCCCTATGAACATATGTTATCATTTAATGGGTCAAAGGGGTCATAGGGAACCCTATGACCCCTTTTGACCCTTTCAAACACATGATGTATGTCCCTAGGGGTCCTAGATACACGATGTGTTGTAATGGATAAAAAGGGATCATAGGATATTCTATGACCCTTTCAACCTATTAAATGACAACATATTTTCTTAGGGGTCTTAGGACACCTAGGGACATACATGTTGTGTTTGAATTGGTAGAAAGGGGTCATACGGCATGCCATGACACATTTCGACCTATTACATGACAAAATATGTTCATAGGGTTCCTAGGACCCCTAAAAACATACATGTTGTGTTCCAATGGGTCAAATGGAGTTAAAGGATATTCTATGACCCTTTTTGACCCATTACATGACAAAAAATGTTCCTGTGGGTCCTAGGACTCTTAGGGACAAATATATTGTGTTCAAATGGGTTGAAAGGGGTCATAGGTTATCCTATGATCCCTTTCAATAAAATACATGACAACTTATGTTCCTACGGGTCATAGAGCCCCTAGGGACATACATTTTATGTTCTTATGGGTAGAAAGGTGTCATAGGGTATCCTATGAACTTTGGACCCATTACATGAAAACATATGTTCCTAGGGTTCCTAGGACCCCTAGTGACATAACTCTTATATTCTAATGGGTAGAAAGGGGTCATAGGGTTATGACCCCTTTCAACCCATTACATGAGAACATATGTTTCTAGAGGTCCTAAGACCCTTATCATCATGTGTGTTGTGTTTCAATGGGTCAAAATCTTATGACCCCTTTCGACCCATTACATGATAATATATGCTCTCCTAAGACCCCTAGGGCCATACATGTCATGTTCCAATGGGTTAAAAGGGGTCATCAGATACCTTATGACCCCTTTTGGCCCATTACATGACAACATATGTTTCGACCCCTAGGAATGTATGTTGTCATGTAATGGGTTGAAAGGGTCATTAGATACTCTATGACCCATTTTGACCCATTGGAACACAACATATACATCTATAGGGGTCTTAAGACCCATAGGAATATATGTTATCATGTAATAGATTGAAAGGGGTCATAGGATACTCTATAACCCAATTTTAACCCAATTTTACCCATTGAAACACAAGATGTATGTCCCTAGGCATCCTATGATTGCTAGGAACATGTGTTGTTGTATAATGGGTCGAAAGGGTTCATAGGATATCCCATGACCCCTTTGGACTCATTGGAACACATGTATGTCCCTGGGGGGACCCTAGGAACATACATCATAATATAGTTTATTAACTTAGGTTACGAATATATATGATCTATAATTATATAATAATATATAATAAGTATTAACTATCTATAAAATAATTACATAGTGAATAATAATTATAATTATTTAATACTATATAATAAATTTTAGTAACTATATATAATAATTGATCACCCCCTCCCCCCACCCCCAAATTATGTTATAACTATATTATACTAGGATAGTATAACTTAAAAATTGGCCCCCACTCCCTTTCAATTTGAATTTGGCACCATGATTTGGGCGCATAGATTAGGTACCCATTATGAAATTGAGTATCCATTCTCAAATTGGATACTTGTTCTTAAATCAAGTACCTAATAATAAAAGGCATTACATTTTTTATTTGATATTAGGATGGGTGGGGAAAAAGTCAAAGCGCATTTTGAAACACTTTAGACATTCCAAAACTACATGTTTTTCAATATGTTCTAAATCTGATTGAAAAAGAGTACTATCAAAGAAGGAACATTGTTGATAGAGAATGTTTTCAATCATTGTTTTGTCACTGATGTCAAACCTACTACTTGCTAGAATGACAATTTCTTATAAGATCCAAGTACTATCACTTAGTTGATTGATGAAGAGGATTTAATCAACAAGTTGTAACACAAGTACCTAAGGGAAAGGTTGAGTTATGGTTTTGTAATGAAGTGTAAGGATCAGTTAAGAAAATGGTAAAATGGTGTATTGACAATATAGTTCAAGATACAGATGTTGGCCACACTTAGAAACACTGGAGAATAAGTTGTAACAAAGTTGTCTACAAAGCATAACTAAGTTCATTACTAAGTGCCGACAAAGCTAGTTCGAGTCGAGCAAATTTTCAGTTAGTACCAAGCAAATACAAAATCTAGTGTGTGCCAAGTGATACAGAAGGAGCCAAGTGTGTTTAGGTGCTAAGAAAATTTCAAGTGTCGACCATCAAAAAAACTTAGTGGATTCCAAGTGAATCCATAGTAGGTACTGAGCATTAGTAAAATGTAGTTGGTGCCGAGTAACATAGTATGTGTCGAGCACCATAATTTCAATAGTGTCGAGCTATTGCATTATGTGAAAAGTCAAAGATTCACAAAATTTGAGCTGACAAGGTTGTTACCTTGAATTTTTTGAACTAGATGGAGGATAAGGATGATAATTTGGTGACACAGAATTTTAGATAAATCATTTTTAGGCAAATTCTAGAGGATTCTTCATGATGTTTCTAGAAGGAACAAGATATGGATTAGATTTAATGAATCCTACCTAATCCATTCGAACTAAAATTAAAGGAGGGAAGAATCAAGTAGGAAAAGAAATTTTAGACTTCTATTTAAGGAGTCATAGCTTAAGCCAAAATTGTGAAGTGGTTGAAGGGTGTCAAGGAGAAGGCATCAAGGAGGAGAATAGAGCATAGAGACTCTACTTCAATAAGTGGTCATAAAGGAGATTGCACTGGTATATAGAGCATGGAGACTCAAGGAGAAAAAGCTTGAAAAGGAGGACAAGCTATCAAAGTTGCAGAGACTGAAAACCAGGCAATGTTATGAGCTAAAAAAGTGATCTAAAATTTGCAAGTTAAGTTGTAAGTTGTATCAGGTCAAAAGTCCTTGTTGTTACTCTCTAACAATTGTATCAATTAGGGTAAAATCCTATGGACTTAGGTTGGTTTAATAGCCATTTGTAAATCCTTATAGGGTGGCATTCCAAGTGAACATTCTAAAGTCCTCTAACCAGGCCCACTTCTAACAGGGTGGTTAAATCCTTTAACCAAGTCACATTTAACAATGTGTTGTAGCCTTTAATAGGGAAAACCTTTCATAGGGCATCACTTTAGAAGAGTGAGAATTGAGTAGCATGTTATTGGTGGTTTTTCCCAAATTGGGTTTCCACGTAAATCAATGTGTTGTGTGTTGATTCTTCATGTGTTATGCTTGCATATTGATTTACAATAACTTGCTAAGTAGGGAGTAGGGAAGTTTAAGCTTGGATGAATGAATAGTTTAATAGGATCACTTTAGTTGATGAAAAAGTTTAATTGGACATTTGGACCTTGAATAACTAATTCACCCCCCCCCCCCCCCCCGCCCACCCCACTAGTTATTCTAAAGCATTTCTAACAATTGGTATTAGAGCCATCTACTAATTTAGTTTAAAGGTACTAGAAGCTGAAAGATCAAGATGTCCAAGAGAGAAATTCCCAAGCTCAACAGAGATAACTATGTTGCATGGAAAAGTTCAATAAAGTTGTACCTTGGATCAATAGGTGACTATGCAAAAACCTCAATTACAGTGTAACATGTAGATCCAGTTGGAGCCCTTACTACAGATGATTTGAACAAAAGGAAGGAGCACAATTAGACAATGTTGGATAACTATGCTAAATTTGATGGCATCAAGGGATGTGACTCTGTATTCAAGATGTGGAAAGCCTTGACTGATATCTATGGAGGAGATCAGAATGTTCAAAGAGAAAAAAGAGAAAGCCTCAAAGGAAAGTTTGATGACATGAAAATGGAGGAAGGTGAGAATATTGCCCAATATGCCTCTAGAATGAAAGAAGTGGTAAGTGCAATAAGAAGTTTGGGTGGTCATTTGGAAGATGACATTGTTAATAGTAAATTCTTAAGAACATTGTTCCCCATCTATGTTATTAGAGTTTCATCCATCCAAGAGTTAAGATGTGTACCAGGAAACACATTAACTTTTGAAGGGATAGTAGTATATATGAGGAAGATGTGGAACAATTGGAAGCACTATTGGCCAGAAGATTTCATAGAGGCAAAGGTAAATTCAAAGGTAAGCTACCTATCATTTGTTTTAATTGCAATGAAGTAGGACATATTGCTACAAGGTGTACACATAAGAAGAACTACAAAGAAGGAAATAAGTACAAAAACAAAAGAGAAGATGATGGCAGAGATTACAAGGACAAAGGAAAAAAGTGCTACATTGTTGAAGAAGAAGATTCTGATGATAATGATGATGAACTAGTTTATGTAGCCATGAAAGATGAATCAAATGAAGATGAGGCAATAGCACTGGTAACCTATGTGAACAAAAATGACAAATGGATGATAGACAGTAGATGCTCACATCACATGACAGGAGATAAAAGTAAGTTTATTACCTTTACTCAGTATGATGGAAATAGTGTTGGATTTGAAAATGATGTTCCATACCAAATCAAAGGAAAAGGTTCTATTAAACTTACAGAGAAAATCTCATGTGACAATGCATACTATGTTGAAGGATTGAACTATAATCTACTGAGTGTGTCACAACTAGGCAATATAGGTTGCAAAGTAGAATTTGGAAACAAAACTGCCAAAATCTATGATACTGATGGAAATTTGATAGGAAAAGGTGAACAAACTAGGAGAAATCTATTTTACCTAGATATGGAAGATGCAACCTATCTCATTGTAAAACTTGATGATGTATGGCTATGGCATAAAAGACTGTGTCATGTTAACTTTGATAATTTGATTAGTATCAGCAAAAAGAAGAAAGTTAGGGGGTTGCCAAAATTAAAGAAGCCTGAAAATACAATGTGCAAATAATGTCAACTAGGAAAGATGACTAAGTCAAGTTTCAAAAGTAAAACCTACACCTTCAAAGAAGTATTAGAGTTAGTCCATATAACAGACTTATGTGGCCCAATAGAAGTTCAAAGCTACCATGAAGACAGATATATAATGTTGTTTGTAAATGACTACTTTAGGATGATGGCTATTATATTCTTAAAGAAAAAAATTGATGCATTTCAAATGTTCAAGTAGTATTTGGCCAGGGCTAAGAAAGAAATAGGAAAGAGTCTGAAGTGTCTGAGATCAAATAGAGGAGAGTTTACATCAAAAGAATTTGAGACATTTTGCAATGATAAAGGAATTAAAAGATAAACATCAGCACCAAGAACTCCACCTCATAATGGCATTGCAAAGAGAAGGAACATATCAGTTATAGACTATGCCAAAACACTAATGATGGAGAAGAATGTTGCACTGAAGTACTAGAGAGAAGTTGTTAGTACTACAGTCTACACACTGAATTGAGTTCAAGTAAAGAAAGATACAAATGCAACATGTTTTGAATTATGGTATGGTCACTCGCCTAATGTAAAATATTTCAAAGTATTTGGTTGTAAATGCTATATTCTTAAAGATACTAGAAATGGAAAGTTTGATGCAAAAAGTGGCGAAGGCATATTCCTTGGATACTCCACTAAAAGTAAGGCATATAAGTGTTTGAATACTAACACTAACAAGATTGTGGAGAGTGCAAATTTAAATTTTGATGAGCATACAGAAGTCCAAATTGTTGAATCTAAGAAACTAGAAGAGTACAGATCTTTTGTATACTTCTATGAAGGAATGCCTACTGAAGATGATACTGCCAATCAAGTTGGAATTTAGCAACAAATCTCAATATCAGCTAAGTCACAACCAGTGAATACCAAGATACATTCAGAAGCCAAGTTTTAAGATGAAGATAATGCACATTTTGATTCTGAAAATAGTACACATGGAAGAGATGGTGAAATACTTGAAAGTGATGTGCACAGTGACTCTGAAGCTGAAAGACCAAAGATGGAAAGAAGGATAGAACCAAGACTATCCAGATATGTGAGAAGACATCACCCTATAGAACAAATCATTGGTGACAAGGAAGCCAGACCAATGACAAGGAACGGAATAAGAAATGAATCATGTATGATGAGAAAGATTGAACCCAAAATAGTAAAAGATGCACTACAAGATGATGACTGGTATAAAGCTATGGAAGAATAGATCGATCAGATTGCGAAGAACAAAACCTGGACCTTAATTCTAAGATCAGCTAATAAAAATGTGATTGGTACCAAATGGGTATTTAGAAACAAGCGTGATGAGAATGGTGAGATCACAAGAAATAAGGCCAAACTAGTTTGCAAAGGTTATGCACAAGAAGAAGGACTGGACTATGGGAAAAATTTGCCCCTATTGAGAGAATGGAAGGAGTAAGAACACTACTTGCATATGCTGCCTACAAATATTTTAAAGTCTACCAAATGGATGTAAAATCTACTTTTCTGAATGGTATACTATAAGAGGAAGTCTACATAGAATAACTAGAGGGATTTGTTGATGACAACAACAAGGATATGGTTTGCAAACTACACAAAGTACTCTATGGTTTGAAACAAGCACCTAGAGAATGGTATGAGAGACTACACAAATATCTTGTGAGGATAGGATTTGAGAGAACAGATGACAACAGCAACCTATATATCAAGGCAGAAAAAGGTAAAGACATTTTGATATCTAACATCTTTGTTGATAATATAATATTTGGAGGAAAAGATGTTCTTTGCAAAGATTTTTTTGATTAGATGAAACATGAGTTTGAAATGTCAATGTTTGGAGAAATCAAATTCTTTGTTGGATTACAAGTACATCAACAGAAACATGGTATATATGTGACCCAATCAAAATATATCAAGGAGATACTTTAAACATTTGGCTTAGAAGATACAAAACCAATCAGCAAACTAATGGTAATAGGACATAGGCTATCCAAGAATGATGAATCTACTAAAGTGAATCAGACATTGTATAGATCAATGATTGGAAAGTTGCAGTATGTTGTGCATAGTAGACCAGACATTGCATTAGCAGTTTGAATAGTGGCAAGATTTTTTGCAAATCTCAGAGAAAATCATCTTATGGCAGTGAAAAGAATATTGAGGTACTTAAAAGGAACACATTACTTTGGCCTATACTACAAGAGGAGTGAAAAGTTTGAGTTGAAGGCCTACACTGGTGTAGATTGGGGAGGAAATATTGATGATAGAAAAAGCACTAGTGGAGGAGCACTTTTCTTAGGAAAAAGATTGGTTACTTGGACTGACAAAAAGAAAAGTTGTACCTCACAGTCCACAATAGAAAATGAGTATATTGTTGCAGCTGTTAACTGCACCAATATTGTATGGATCAAACATCTACTACAAGGTATGAAGAAAGAGGTAATTGAACCTATGATATTCTATTGTGATAACACAAGTGCCATCAACATATCAAAAAATCATGTGATGCATGCTAAAACAAAGCATATTACAATTAAGTATCACTATGTAAAAGAATTGGGGAAGACAAATAAGTAAGGATGGAATATGTCAGCTCAAAGGAACAAATTGCTGACATCTTCACAAAAGCACTACCTAAAGATGATTTTGAGTATCTTAGAGATAAGTTAGGGGTGATACCCCTATCCAAGGTTGTTTGAGCAACAACAAAGATCGCCCTGCATCAAATGAGTTGATTATTGAAATGTTGTGAATTGATGCAGAGGATACTTACTTTAGTATCATGCCTAAAGTAATCTAAGTACTGAAGTTCCAAATTAGTCACAAAGCAAGGTGACAGAGGGAAAAATTGGAGTACCTACAAAATGCTATACTTGCATGTTAAGATGCTAAAATAATATGTCTTTGGCATTGTTGTCAAAGAGGGAGAAGTAGCAAGAAACTAATCAATAGCATTCAATTGGATAAAGGGAGAAGTAGCAACAAATTGATCAAATTTATAGGAAAGAAATGGACAAAGGGAGAAAGAATGGAAGAGGGAATCAGAAGTAGCACAAGAATAAAGTGAATAATAAAAGGAAACAATAGCTAAGAGGGAGAAGTAGAAGTAAAGTAATTAGGATAACAGATCAAAGAGGGAGAAGTGAAAACTAATGGTAACACATTTTTATTTTTGGCATTTGATTTACTGTTTTAACCTAGTTAGCATGTTGATAACTAGGTTTATTAGTTTGGTTTGCCATCAATGCCAAAGAGGGAGATTGTTAGAAATCTGATTGAAAAAGAGTACTATCAAAGAAGGAAGATTACTGATAGAGAATGTTTTCAATCATTGTTTTGTCACTAATGTCAAACTTGCTATTTTCTAGAATGAAAATTGCTTATAAGATCCAAGTACTATCACTTAGTTGATTGCTAAAGAGGATTTAATCAACAAGATGTAACAAAAGTATCTAAGGGAAAGGTTGAGTTATGGTTTTGTAAAGAAGTGCAAGGATCAGTTAAGACAATGGTAAAAATGATGTATTGATAGTATACTTAAAGATATAGATTTTGGCCACACTTAGAAACATTGGAAGAATAAGTTGTAACAAAGTTGTCTATAAAGCTTAACTAAGTCCATTAGTGAGTTCCGAGCAAGCTAGTTCAAGCCCAGTAGATTTTTAGTTAGTGTTGAGAAAATGCAAAATCTAGTGTGTGCCAAGTGATATAGAAGGAGTCAAGCATGTTCAGATGCCAAGAAAACTTCAAGTGTCAAGCATCAGAAAAACTTAGTGGATGCTGAGTGAATCCATAGTAGGTGTCAAACATTAGTAAAACATAGTTTCTACTGAGTAACACAGTATGTGTCAAGCACCAAAATTTCAATAGTGTCGAGCTGCTACATTATGTGAAAATTCAAAGATTTTCCAAATCTAAGCCAACAAGGTTGTTATCTTAAAATTTTTGAAGCAAATGGAGGATAAGAATGATGAGCAGGAGGCACAGAATTTTAGATAAACTATTTTTAGAAAAAAAAAATTGGAGGATTCCTCATGATGTTTCTAGAAGGAACAAGATATGGGTTAGATTCAATGAATCCTACCTAATCCATTCAAACTAAAATTAAAGGAGGGAAGAATCAAGTGGGAAAAGCAATTTCAGACTTCTATTTAAGGAGTCATAGGCCAAGAAGTTAGAGTTGCTAGAGGTGCCAAAATTGTGAAGTGGTTGAAGGGTGTCAAGGAGAAGAAGAACATAGCACAAAGATTTTGCTTTGATAAGTGGTCATAAAAGGAGATTGCATTGGTATATCAAGCATGGAGACTCAAGGAGACAAAGCTTGAAAAGGAGGACAAGCTATCAGAGCTATAGAGACTGAAAGCCAGGCAATGTTATGAGCTAAAAAAGTGATCTAAAATCTACAAGTTAATTTGTAAGCTATATCAGGTTAAAAGCCCTTGTTGTTACTCTCTAACAATTGTATCAATTAGGGTAAAATCCTATGGACTTAGGTTGGTTTAATAGCCATTTTTAAATCCTTTAATAGGGTGGCATTCCAAGTGAATGTTCTAAAGTCCTCTAACCAAGCCGACTTCTAACAAGATGGTTAAATCCTTTAACCAAGTCACATTTAATAGTGTGTTGTAGCCTTTAACAAGGTAGGCCTTTCATAGGGCATCACTTTAGAAGAGTGAGAATTAAGTAGCATGTTACTAGTGGTTTTTACCAAATTGGGTTTCCACATAAATCATTGTGTTATGTGTTGATTCTTCATGTGTTATGCTTGCATGTTGATTTATAGTAACTTGCTAAGTAGGAAAGTTTAAGCTTGGATGAATGAACAGTTTACTAGGATCACTTTACTTAATGAAAAAGTTTAATTGGACATTTGGACCCTAAATAACTAATTCACCCCCCACCCCCCCCCCCCCCCCACTCTCAGTTATTCTAAAGCATTTCTAACAACATTGCCACTTTTTGGCACACCATGATCTTGCACATACCCACTATTGAAAAGCTAACAACACGTGACTCACTTAGTAAATCACATGTCTTGTTGTAATTGCAATATTTTTCAAATTTTTAAGTGACATGTATGAATTTCCTTTCAAGTCTAAAGCTTATTGCAACTCATATCTATTAATGAGTTCCCAAGACTTGAAAGCTAGTCAGAAGTTTGAAAAGGAAATGGCATATTTTATTTTCCTAAGTTGGTCTAGTAGTGTGTATTGCAATTTTGTTTTGCTCATGAATAGAAGGAAGAGTTAAAAATTTTAAGGTCATTGTTGGAGGTGTTTTTCCTTGATATATCTAATGCTTTGAGTGTATTATTTCAAGGAAATTAATACAAATAAATTTGTCATTGAAGTTGCTAGATTTGAATCTTGTCTCTCTTCAAATTGTCTTTTAATCTTCTTTAATTCAATAACAAGTAGGTTGAATACAAAATGTGATTCATTTAGAATTATATCTTTTATCATAATTTTTTGTTAATCAAACTGATTAAGTAAATGGTTAATGTGTTATAAGAGAATTAGTGAATTTAAAGAAGATATTTTGATAAGTATGAGATCTTTATCAAGTATTGATTACATTCAAAAAGTGAATGTGTAGGTCTACATTTTCCTTGTGTTAGATTGTCAAGAAATTCCCCTATGGATTAAAAGCTAGCCAATGAGTGATTCATAGCATTCATCTAGCCTTGCATGGAATCAAAAATATTATTCAAGAATCTTTTATTTTCAATGCTATGTTATAGATCTAAAAGTATTAGCCTATACTTGATTTAGGGGGCTTCTAGATATGAAGGGTTGGTTATCTTTCATTATTTTTGTTGTCTCTAAGTTAGAAGAGTTGAAGTCTATTGTCTACTAAAATGGGCTTAGTTTTTACTTGTATTGTATAAAGGAAGTGGTGATTAATCCCAAGGCACACATGCCTGAACCCCGCAGAATTTGAAGGGAAGATGACTAATTAGTCTTATCAATTGGTCCTATTGGTTTGATTGGAAATATTTTTCATGGTTTGTAGCTAACTCTTAGGTATTTTCCACATCACAAGAGGTAAAATTGAAATCCTATCAAATCATAATCCAAACAATGTCTTATGCTATCAAAGGCTTATTAGTAGGTTATGTTTGATGAGACTTATTTTCTTTTATGTAATTATCAGCCTATTGTATTATTAACACTAACGACCTTATTCTCTTTTGATGAGGGATTATACATATATCAAATTGGCTATTTTATTGTTTTGATAAAGTCCTTTCTCAGGGTGTTGTATAGTTTATATGTTATTAGTTTGAATTTGTTTATTTGTTTAAGATTTGTTCTAACTTTTTATGTGTTGTATCATTTGATTAGTGTTTATTTGGAGCAATGAATTCTTTTAAGTGTTAATCCCTCGAGTGTTGGTTTTTGATTTTCTAAGTCTTATGTATTTATTCTTTAGTGTGTATCAAGGGTGTTTTATATGAGGTATATGTCTCTTTGTGATGTTTTTAATGATTGGGTTATTCATATCTTAACTATTATTCTAATATATTTAAACTATTTGGTTACTATCATTTTCCTTCTGATTATTTAAAAATGATTTATTATTTGTTTTAATCATTTATAGAATATAGTTCTTCATTTCTATTTCCCTTATTGGTTAATTGGTTTTCCTCTTCTTTTTTTCTATTAGATGTGTTGAATTCTAGAATTTCCTCAAATTCATCAATGAGGGTTAGTGCTTATTTGATTATGGAACTACTTTTCTAGTTCAGGGTGCTTCATTTTCTAATTGCATTTAGGATTATTTGTGAATCTTTAAATAATCATTTTTTAAATGTCAATTTCTATACCTAGTTTTAGGCCTTGCATTAATGCTTCTAATTCAACTATATTATTTAAAGTTGCTCCATGATGTTTGGCTTGTTTGGCTAACCATCTTCCCCTTTCTAAGTGAATTATGCATCCTAATCTTGAATTGTCTAGGTTGCCTCTAGATTCTCTATCAAAGTTTAGTTGTGTCCATCCTTTATGAGGGGCTCCCATTTGTAGTCTTCTCTAGCTTTGTATTGAGATAGATTAATGGGGGGTTGATTATATTGTTCCACAAGAACTTAATTATGCATCCCAATCTCCAAATGTCCCTTCTTCTTTGTTTTTGTTTCTAAGGTTATTATTCATTACTTCAATAATGGTGGCTTCCTTTTTGTTAAGAAGCAATGCTAAGAACATTTCTTCATTAGAGAATATTCTCATATTC